>CM040633.1:43171740-43901182 GCA_022818045.1 Neotoxoptera formosana | reverse complement strand
ATATTCTTATGTTCTAAAACATATAAAATAAAATATATACTACAAAAAACATAATACATCCATATATATTGTTAAAAATATAAATTTTAACTTTTTATTACTAAAATAGCTACAAACATTACTTGTATTTAAATCGTTGTACCTATCTAATCTTTTACAATTAGAATACAAAATTCAGAATTCAAAAATGTTAACTGTCTCATTATTGTTCTCTATTTTAATGTATAATTTATAGTAATGAATTCATTGGTTTAATTTCAGGGGTTGCAAATTAATACTTTTGCAACCCCAGCATTATATTTTAGGGACTGCAAGTGCAACCCCCTGCGACCCCTCAATTACTTCACTGATCGTAATAACGTAATATTGTGGATATCAAAACATAATACCTATGTGTAATATTATATTATAGCCAGTTTTATTGCTGAATCATTAGTTTTTAGACTAGAAGTATCTAACTAATAATAACTATATCAACATCAGATTTTATGAAAAAATCTTTGAAGATAAATTAAAAGCAGATATCATTTTTAGAAAAAAATAAGCTTAAATCAAAAAACCAATTTTATTTTAGACCAGGTAAAAGTACTAGACACAATAGATTTAATCTATTCAGTGCTATAGAAACATTTTATCAAACATTTCAGTTAATCTACAAAAAAAACTTATATTGCTGTATTTCTAGATCTAGCAGAAGCTTTTGACACAGTTAATTTTTAGGCTTTAACAAAAACAATATTCAAGTGTGGTATATTTAAAAAAAACTGAATTGATTAATAAGAGGACAACTAGAAAATTTAACATAAATTTATATTGTAAACGAAGTACTCTGTAATAAATGTACAAACTAATAAGGTATGATTTACCACAAGGAAATGGTGTTATGTAGGTCCGATTTTCTTCATTTTGTATAATATAAGTTGAATAAGTAATTTATTTATGAGTAAAGGATTAATGTTTAATAGTTACATAATGTTATATGTATCCAACACATGCCTACTAGTCTCCAGTAATACATGAGAAACTGTACAATGTACAAACTAAATTAGAATTAGGAATAAATATATAACCTTCTATATTCTGTTCAGCAAGAGAACAAGCCACAGACCGATGAAAATCTTCTGCGCATCCTCACATCATAGGAGATGCCAGATTCGTAGCTATTCTCTCCCTGAACAGTGTATAAGTTAATAAATTAAATAATAACTATGTGTGAGTATAGATAACTGTCTTTAATGCTTTTCAAGTAAAAGTACCTAATTGTAACTCATATATAATTTACTCCTATACCAGCTAGGCTTAATGGGATAAATTAATCGATTTATCAATTTGATCAATATTATTATGAAATTTATTTTACCTAAAAATCTAAAAAAAAAATAAATAAAAATTGAGGATTTAAAATTTTTTGTTCTACCAATGGCACGGATTAAGATAGTCTATATTAGTCGTGACCAATGGCTATGCTATTTTCATCATTTATATATTTATTTGTTAGGTTAGATTATATTACTCACACAAAAAAAAAAAATTAAATCTATAAAAGCAATAAACATCAAATTTATAATAAGCATCTGTAGTTAATTGAATAGTGATGATATCAATATAATTTTTTTACAATATCTTAGAATTAAAAAAATAATACTGTATCATCAATACATTTCTAATTAAACAGTTTTTATATACATCTTAATATTTGTTCTTGTTGTATACAAGTATGTGTTATGCACTATTGTTCAAAGGGCTCAGCCCATAAAATCTTGATAAATAAATTGTTATACTATATAATATAGTATATTAAATACACTTACTTCTTAGAACATATAGCATTGTATACTTATCTATTATTATATATTTAATTAGCTTTGTAAAATATAACTAACAAATTAAATTAAGTGGATATTTCATAAATTTGTGTTTTCCATCTTACAAACATAGAAATTGTGTATGCAGCAGAATTCATTTTGTTGTTAATTTTCATTTAAGGATCCGACTATACAACTTTAATGTAAAAACATAATTAAAAATGTTGTATATTCTTTATAAACTAGAGCTGAGGACTCCTAGTACTTAATAACCTTAAAATATGTATGCACTTTAAATATTTTATAAATTAACTTGGCAATCAAAATGACAGCAATACAATTTTTTTTTAAATATTCGTACCTATTACATAACGATGTATTTACTGCAATAAAGGAAGGTTAGGTTGACATAAATACAAATTTTTATTTTTGTCAGAATCAAAATGTATTTTTATATCTTAAATGAAGGTATAATATAATTTTGTATCCCCATAATACAATGGGATTTACGTTTTCCTTTGAGGTTGTCCTCCTTGGCGATTATTATCCTGAAACACAAAACATAATCATAAGTACCTGATAAACATAAGTACCATAGTACAAAGAAAGTATCTTTGAATAATTATATAATATTATTGAATTGTATTCAAAAATTATAGTTATAATTTTAGTTTAACATCAAAATGTAAACAAGGAGTATTAAATAATGGAATGTTAAAAAGTTTATAAATAATGAGCAATTCTAAATAAATCTTACCCCACGTGGGAAGTTACGGCTTGGTGGTGTTCTGATGCGACGGTCAGCCTTTGATCTGTTCCTGACCACTTTGGAATGGATGGCGCAAGAAACACAGTAATGCAATTTAGCATATAATTTCGGCAATTGGTAAGCTACAAACAAAACATTCTCATCAGTGGCAGTTCCAAGTGTTTTAGATTTTTTGGACATTAGCTTTATGATACGTACATGTATAGACACTAGCATCAGTTATATCACGGACAGCGGCAGCTTCAACAATATTACGAATAACAAATTTCTTGATAGCTTTGTCTTTGGGCACGCAGCGTGCGCAATTGGTGCAACGCACAGGCTTGACGTGACCACGACCATGTTTCGATCTTCCTCCATTACGGCGCTTGCGAGTCTAGGATTGAAAATTTAACAAAATTTAAAATGAGTATTATCTTGTTAAGCTAATAGTAAAACAATCAATACGATGGCACAATATATAAAAGAGAACACATGGAGAATTCAATTTTATGTATTTTATTTACGGTATTATACACCCAACCAGTTACAAAAGTCAATGTCAAAAATTTGACAACCATTTAATTGTAATAATTGTATTTAAGTTTACTTACCATTTTGAAGTCGATTTAAGGATGTTAAACTTTAAAGATAAATGAAAAACGTAAAACGAAACGTAACTCGTCAACTCGAAAGGACCAGAAATCGAATGGACGACATAACACATAACCTTACAAAAAGTAAAAATTGGCTGATTTGGTAGCGATGGATTACATATTGCATGGAAGAGAAAACTAATTTTTGTGTTTTTAATCGAAAATCCATATTCAACATAATAATGTTCCGTATACATGGTTAGCCTGTATTTGGCTCTCATTTATATTATAATTTATTCTGTGGTCTAAGCTTTCAAATATAAAAAAAAAAATAATAAATAATATAATAATTCAAATAAATACATATTACTATAAAAATAGTGTTTAGCACAATAATATTACAATAGATAAAAATAAAAAATAAATTCCAATAGATAATATTATGGATATAAATATAGCTTGGTGGTGCTATTAAAATAACTAATTTTACTATTAATTAAACAGCAGGTTGAATTTTTGCCAAAAACATATCATTTGGTATACCTAGATAATAATTAAAAAGATTAGTAAAAAAAATGCTTCGATTTTTTACATCGCCGTCTTTTCCGAACTTCCTGTAGGAAAGTGATCCTATAATTGGTACCTACATTGGGGAGTCATGAAATTCTAAGAGGTCCATTTACCCAGCCCCCCTAATTAAATTTTTCCAACTTTTTTCCTTTAAGTTATCGTTTGTATAACCGCATTTTAAAGGTTTGTATAAATGTATCGTATAAATCAGTTGGAGTGGAGTGGGGGTAGGTCATAAATAATTTGTTCGCTTCCATATGATTTAAAGATCGCTTCGCCACTGATGTCGTACATCGATAGTTGCAATATATTATGTCTAAAGATTTTTCATATTGACTTAAAAATATAAAACTTATCATCTATGTGAATTGGCAATCGTTGCAACGGATGTAGACGGCATTAACGATTCTAAAATTTCAGTGAACAAAAAATGATTGAGTTAGGTTTTATTTTTTATAAATCACAATGTTTTTATTTCAAAGCTGCAGTTTCCTGCACGTCGGCGTTGTGAGTACGACCAGTATTATATTAAATACTTATCTATGAGTACGATTGTCGACTACGACACAGGTTTCGCCGGAATAATCGATGTTTACGTAAAATTGTTTTCGTATTCTTTTCAGCATAATTCATTCAAGTGAGCAACACAAACGTCGTCGTCGTTTCACCGCGTCCATGTCGTAGAATAATAATATAATATACCTAAATAAATAGAGTTATACATACCCGTGGAAGTTTCTATGTCTCGTAAAAACAAAAATTAATATTTTTTGAGCATAGAAATATTTTTACTATATTTTTCAATCGATCAACATTGAACATTCCTGTTATAATTTTATTTTAAATTCAATATTTTTATAAATTATTCATAATATTTTAATTATTTTTCTATTAACAGTTTACCTTATATTATAATATAGTACATTTAATATATTTTCAACAAAACGTATAGGCAGGGCTGTTATTAGAAATTATGCGCCCCCGAGCTCAAAATTCATGTCGCAAATTTTCAATAATTTTTTTTTTATTATCTTTGTATTAGTACCTACAAAGTAATCAATTATTTTTTTTCAAAAATTCGAAATCTTATAGAAGGTCTCTCATAAATTGTTATTAATGTATTTTTTAAAAAAAGTACTAGCGTTCATTCACAATAACTTTTTATGAGCGCCTAAAGCTAAACATTTTTAAACAATTCGTCAAAAATAAGAAAATTTTCAATTTAATTTCCGCAATTGTAACAATGAATATGTATTATTGTAAACGTAGCGTTAAAATATAGAGAAATATGAAAGGAAATTGATATGATTTTTAATAATTGTAGGTACTGCGTAAACCTTCAACGCTCTGACTATTGTCTGTGCGAGGTTGTTCGTAAACATTATTATTGTAATATTCAAACGAACACTGAATAGTGTGATTGTATAACATATTATGATTATGGTTTAAAATAATCAAGGAAATATAATTTGAAATGTCACTTTTCAATTTATACAAATTTGCGGTACCTAGTTCGATGATTAAACTAAGACCCTAAACCTAACCCTGGTTTTGTAAAATCAGCGTTTTATAATTCGCTAAAAACAAAGTACACTGCTATAATCCCGTGTGTATAGTAATGGGCAGAGGACTTTTTTCCGGAATTCGTATGTTTGCATAGACATACGTGTATGTTCACCGGAATATTGTAAATAGCATTAGTCTACCGCAAATAATAATAACTATGGCGGTCATTGTGAACCGAAAACGATCTCGTAATACGGCTGTATGACGGTGACATGGCGTATATTATGTGCGCCGATCCGGGACAACGGCTCGGCGCAAAACACTCAAACATCAAATGAAAAACCACGTCCTGCTCATCTGGTATACAGGGGAAGGAGCTGCAGGACCGGCCAGCAGACCGATTCGGCGACATTTTTCAAGTGTCCCCATAAAAAAATATCTAACGGTGTTAGATCTGGTGACCTTGGGGGCCACTCTACTGGCCCATGTGTTGCAATAAATTTTTCGCCAAATCTTACTCTGAAAAATTCTTGGACAATTCGGGCATGCCTTGCTGATAATAAGTGTTTCTACGTATATCTAAAGGTAAATCATCAAGGAGTAATTGCAAGTCATCACGCAAAAAATCTAAGTATCTTCTTCCCGTTAAATTTCCGTCATAGAAATGGGGCCCAAGTAACTTACCACCAATCAAACCAACCCATACATTTGTACCCCAACATGTTTGGAAATTTGTAGGAACAGCCCAGTGAGGATTTTCATTCGATCAATAACGATTATTTTGTTTATTTAATATTCCATTATTAGTAAATTTACTCTCATCAGTCCACAAAATATGGTTAATTAATAATGGATCATCCTCAGACGTCACCATAAACCAAAAAATAAAATGTAATCTTTTTTCTGGGTCTGATATGCGTAAATGTTGGACAAAGTCTGGTTTGTAAGGGTGAAGTTTATTTTTTTTTTAAATCTTATGAACTAAAGTTTTAGGTATGTCAACTTCAGTGTATAACAGACGAACGTGGGTTAAGATGTACAAAAAACTTGATTTTTAATAACTTCATTAAAATGATTTACCCGTGGTTGTTGTTGAACAGCATTTGTTCTATTAAATGAACCAGTTTCAATTGATGATTTTTCAAGTTTTTGATCATAGGTACGATTGGGGTGATACCAGAGTTGATAAAAAAACATGATTATTTTAAAAAAATCAAAAAAACTGTTTTAATCGTTTAAAACATGTTTTTTTTAAAATGATTTTTTTCAACTGTTTTAAACATGATTTCATCGAAATTAAATTGTAAATAAAAATGTATAGTAATGATAAAAAAAATAAAATAGAAATTTTGTTTCTTGAAAATAAATGTTTGAACTATGTTATTTCATAATAATTCATAAATAGTAAATAGTTAATTAGTTTAATAATAATAATTTTGATTGTTTGTTTCGTGGTGTTTAGAAGAAAAAAATAAGTACGTACAGTTAGAAAAAAAAAATTAATTAAATTTAATTTTTTAATTTTTTAAATTCTACTTAGCTCAATTTTGGGTTTAGGACACAAGTTGATACATCAAAATAGCTTGAAAAAAATCGATAAGCCCGAATATGATATTCAAATTACGGGTTGCCATTTAAAAAAATGTAAGTTTTATTGCGCATGCGCAAGATACATGAGTTAAAAACATTGTAAGTCATAGAAATGTACGGTCCATTAGTCTAGCTTAATGTCCCGCAAACAGAATTGAAAAATATTTACATGGTAATGAGTAGTAAAGTGGCCCCTGATTTTTGGGACACACGGTATATATGTAGTCCGGTGTTGTTGTTGTGTGAGAAAAGTGACTGAATTTAATCATAAAAGTGACTAAAAAGTTAGCTAAGTATGTTTTCTAACAACTTACAATTATTATTATCTTGGAATATTCTTCTCTCCTTATTCTCAATGAGTATCGACTGCTACACCTATAGTAATTGACAGTGGCGTGTTTACAGACATGTACTTTTGAGTTTAAAATTACGTGTTTCTTTGCATGCACTGCAGTACACATATTTTAACTTTTACAGGATGGAATCATTTTGGTAAAATATGACGTCACCGATTTTCGTCTTTTGCTGTATCATATAAACATAACTCAATAAATTGAGTTTTGTAGTAAAAATACAAAAAATCTATTTCAATACAATATTATAGAAAAGTGTAACTATTATAATTTATAATACATGGACCGAACTAGACGTCAAGTGCAACGGTGACGTTTCCTACGGATGACTCGTAACTACACACAATAATAATATACCTTTATCCTGATCGCTCCCAAAATATAATATTATGTATATGTTATACTCTTATAATATTTAGGGCAATGTTTTATTTACGAAAATACATATTTTATATATACGATAACAAACGTTGGCGACGGGTGTAGAGTCTTGGGGCAGCTGCCTTCCAGAAATTAATGATTTTATGAATAGCTGGGTAGCTACAGAGTAGGTGAGTATTAATAAATATTGGCTAGTATTTATCAGGTTTGGTTTGGTAGGTGGGATATTATAGGTACCTTTGAATAAAATTAAATTGACCAAGCCATATAGTATATACCGAACATAATATTATCATAATTTTAAGCACTATTTTAAAGCCAGAATAGCGTTTACCAATATAATAGTAAAAAAAACTAAAACAGTATATTCTGATGAACGATTTTTCGGGTATAGAACAGATGAGATTTAGATTTATTTATACATTTTCATTTCATTATACCTATAGTGAGCATTTAATATTTTGTTATTAAGAATCTCGAAATTAGACTGCAGTCGCATTCTCTTTGCTATACCAGTAAATTTTTTGTTTATTTTTTTGAACGAAAATTTTTTTGGTGCCTGGTCCCTCTTCCAAATTTTTTTTTTTTTATTGTATTAACTTGTGTAATTTCTTTTATCCTTAAAGCGGAGTCACCCGCAGGCATAATCTGTGTATTTCTTTCATTATTTAAATTTTAAACCAAAGATAAATATATATAATATTTAATTCTTTAAAAAGCTAAATGCAATTGCGGTTCCTATATAAATAGCTAATACCTATAGGTAAAATGTATTATTTTGTTTAATTTTTTGTTATTAAGAATATCGAAATTAGACTGTAATCACATTGTTTTTTCTATACCTGTAATATTTTTCATAGGCACAATTTTTTTTATAAGCATTTAAACTTTTAATTTTGTATACAATTCATCATCGAACATTAGCAAATTGTATTGTAGTTAAAAAATGTTAAAACGTTCAGTTTTTATAGCTTATAATTTATAAAGATTGAAAATTTAAAACAAGGATTTTCGAAAGTAGTTTATAGTGTAGTATAGTACCTAACATTCTTATTCTTTATTTAAATATATAATTTCACCCAAATTTAAAGTTAAAATGTTTATACAAATTAACCATGTAAATTTGTATTTTTCGATTTTTTGGTTTGGGTGAAATTATATATTTAAATAAAGAATAAGAATGTTAGTTACTATACTACATTATTAAACCATAACGGAAAACATTGTTTTACATTTTCAATAATTATCTATAAAAACTGAGCATTTTATACATTTTTAACTACAAAACAATTTCCAATTGTTCGATGATGAATTGTATACAAAATTAAAAGTTTAAATGCTTATAAAAAAAATTGTTCCTATGTATTTTTATTATTTTTGAATTACGATTACAACCTTGTGAGGAACTATGTATAAAATTTCAAGCATTATATCCAAAAGACATTTTTTTATCGATATATATAGAAAAGACATTTTAAAAAAGTTCGGCGAGTTGGTACTACTCTGCTGTACAGTATGTGTCGAGTGTATCACTTTCATGAATGTATTAAATTTGAATTCAATGATTTAAATCATTATATACAAAATACGATTCTGAGCGAAAACTGTCTGTCAGCCTACATAACTAAGTGTATTCTATGATATTATTGCTATAAAAATCATTCATATTACTATTAATAATACAGTATAGATTGAATTAATTTTGCAGAAAATATCCAATGTATAATTTCAAACGCTCAAAAAAAATTAATTAGGCTTTCCAGTAAATTTTTTTTTTAGAAAGGTAGAAAAACTTTTAGAGATACTTCAGTTGAATTTTCAAATCTTAGATTTGAATAGGAAATGTTTTATGAAATAACTAATAAAAAAAAATGCAAAGTTTTGTTATTCTTAAGTATACTTTTGAAATTTCAACTTTAAATGCTTAAAAAAAACTATTGGTAACTTACGCTTAACTTGTTTTTTAACTACCATTTAGATAACAGTAAAACTTATGTAAAATCTAGTGTTGAATTGAAAACCTTAGATATGAATAGAAACATTTTTACGATTTTTTAACTACAAAATAACTTACACGTTTTCGTGATTTTGATGGAATTTGTAAGAATTTGAACTTTAAACGCTTATAAAAAAGAGTGTGCATTTGTATCTTAAATATTTTTAAATCTGAATTTAGAACAACTTACGAAAAACTTTGTTTTGAATTTTCAATCCTTAGTTATAAAAACTGATCATTTTATACATTTTTAACTACAAAACATTTTGGTCGATGATGAATTTCAATCAAAATTTGAAGTTTAAATGTTTATAAAAAAAAATTAGGTATGCCTACCTATGTATTTTTATTATTTTTGATTTTCTATTTTAACAAGTTATGAAGAATCTTGTATTACAATTTCAAGAAATTTGACCCAAAGAAAATTTATTATATAGGTAGTAGGTACCAACATCTTTTTTAAACCATATTGCTTTTTATATTATATACATAACAAAAAGTACTGCAGGATACAGGAAATATGTTTGTTTAGTATTTACTAGTCACTAACGTGGCTACGTATGGGGGTATCATAGCAACCACGTTTATATAATATTATATGCATATAAGAAAATACAAAATTCGATTAAACAAAGGCACTTTATGATATCTGCATTTATATTATATACCTATATCGGTGTAGGTATCGGGAATACTTAATACTTGCGCTGCTAATATAGTTGCAAAGACAATAATATATTGAGTATTTTAAATTCTAAATGTACTTTTATTATTTCATATATATAATAACTATATAGTGGTATATAGTGAGTGAGAGAGAGAGAGAGATTACCTTCTAATTATATCAGTATAATGTCACGTCCTGTGATGATACCGACCTTAAAACCAAAATTTTTTTTTGGTCTCACAACTCAAGTGAACGGTAACTGTTTGTTTCTGAATGAAAATGAAATCGTCTATCCGGCGTCTGGTGTCCTCGTCATTTACAACACTGCCCATCATAAACAAAAATATATACACCTGGCTGAACCACAGAAAGTCATCACTGCTATGGCCCTCTGCATTAACAAGTATGATTGTACTATCTATAATTTACAATTCTATGTGTCTCATAAGCTACATAAATATAAGTGCAAAGTTATTATAATAATTAATAGTCTATTAAGTATTAAGTAATGAAGACAATTTTGAAAACAATTTACGTGTAACAGCGGCGTACACAGATATTTCCAATGCGAGGGTTTTATTTAATCAATATTATATATATAATAGAATATTTTTTAAACTAGTGTATTCATTTTTATTAATTTATACGTATAGAAAATAAATACCAAGTGGGGGACACCTCACCCACCCCCACCACTATAGGTTCAATACTTTTAGTTTTTATTCTAAATATATCAATAAAAAACTTTCCATGGTTAAAAAAAAGATAGGAAATTTAATGTAAGTTATTATGACAGCTATTTAAAAATATTAAAGACATCTAGGCACGATTTTTTTATAAACATTATAAGTTCAAATTTTGACGAAATTACTAATTTAAACGAAGAATAAAAATTTTAGTTATTTTGTTGTCATTTAAATATTTTATTCGTGGATACTTAAAACTTTTAAAGTACTTTATTGAATTTTAACACACAATGACTTTGTTAAATGCAATATTTTAGTCAACAATTAATTCAACCTACATGCTACTGTATTACTAATAGTAATATAAATTACTTTGATAGCAATAATATTATAAAATATACCTAGTAATATGGGTGGACGGTCATTGATCAAAAATCAGAATCGCATCTACAATTCGTATGCAATAGTTTATCAAATTCACATACATTAGAGTGACCCACTCGACACTTACGACTGTACAGCAAATTGGTACCCGCTTGCTCACAGTTTTTTAAAAATTGTTTTACCTATTAGTTATTATTTAAAATGAGCAAGCTACTTACAATTTTTAATATGCACTGGGAAATAAACTTGAGAACTAACTGAGTAAAATGGAAATTTCAGCGTAAATTAAAGTAAAATAGTAAATATTACAACTACTTAAAAATCTAAGTACTTGAGTATTTAGTTTGTGTTGTTCTTTTATAAGGGTACATTTACACTGTGCTGTAAATTGGCAGTCTTTATCATGAGCTCGTAGATTTAAAATATCTGAACTCTGGAGCTTGAAAAAATTAAGAAGACGGTTTTGTTCTGGTTTATATTGGTCCCTATAAGGGATCACCGTACCTTGAGGATCACCCATCATAATAATTAATCTAAGCTTTTACTAACCATGTCATCAATCTTAACTTTATAAATTATATTTTCTAGATAAATAACTAAGGATTTTTGACTGTCCATTAAAGTGAAACTTCTGAAGAAAAATGTTCTGTTTAAGAAAATATTTATGAGAACGATAACTAAATAAGAACCGAGTATATGAAATTCTATCTAACAAATTTCTCTATAAGAATTTTGTTGTTGTTTTGTGTGTGACTTTGTAACATAAAACATTACACTTATATAATTATTTATTATCTATTACAGCAAGGTCGTAACTGAAAAAAAACATTTCGAGGTGGGCACAACATTTTTTTTTAATAAAGATACTGGACATTTAATATTTTTAAGTCTAAAATATAAAAAACGTATTCTCGTTATTACTGTTTTAACAAAAATATAAAAAAATGTATAATACAATAGTCAATAAATAATATTCAAAGCTAAAATAAGTCTATTTAAAAAAAAAAATAAGGTGGAGGGATTCTGACCTCTGGACCTTCCTCCACTGTTACGGCTTTGTATAGTATGTAATGATCCACAACTGACTACATCAAATAATATCATTGTTTTTTTAAATAATTTATTATAAATTTTACATATTACATATTATAATTATTATAACTAATGATGGAAGTATAATTATTATATTTCTGACTTTTAATTGTAATTTAGAAACGTTATAGCTGTGGCAGAAAAAGGTGACAAGAAGAAACCTACCGTTAGTATTTATGACCTGGACTCAATGAAACGAAAAAAACTTTTAACTGTGTTAACGGATTTGAAAACCGATAATTTCATAAATCTCAAATTCTCATTTGACGATACTTATTTGGCAGCCCTCACTAACGGACCGGACTTCATGATGTATTACTACAATTGGGAAAATTCAAAAATCGAGAGCTACGTGAAAGCTAGCAACCCTCCAAATGCCGAAGGACCAGTGTTGGACGTATGTATATGTATTGTATATTATAAAATATATTGAAAATTCAAAATAAAATGCATATATACAATATACATAATATATAGATCTGTGTTAACTTTTTGTTAATGTGTTTGTTGTAAATGCCATTAACAATTTAAAAATTATCATAGATGGCATTAAATCCATCCGACAATACTATATGCTGTTTTGTTGGTAAAGGACTATTCCGACTAGTGACTATCAGTGATTCTATTTGGCGACAGTACGGTTTTCAAAAAGCTGACAACTTGGATTTTTCTACTGTATGTTGGTTAAACGGTGATAGGTAATGTATTGTTAAAAATGTCAAATCAAAACATTTTTTAAGTGATTTGTAAAATTGTAACTAACATGGATGTAGCTGAACATATTTAATTTACACGTTTATATGCACAGAAAAAGGAAGGGGACCTAACCTTAAAAATTGGTCTTCGGCCTACAAACTAAACAACTTAACCACCGCAGTAACTTGTCGCACCTTCTCGCAGTACACTTCCATTGTCCATCACATTCTCCCTTGCAAAAGCCAGTCTCTGGTTCTCCACCCCCACCTCGATCCATTGCCTCATCAATACATCATCTGGGAAGTGCTCCTGTTCTGGACCTAGAAATATGTCCATGGACTGCAGCTTCCTATCGATGCATTGCTCCAGTTCATGCCTACCTTTAGCCTAGTAGGGACAATCGAACAACGTATGTTCACAGTATCCTCAGGGCCACGGCAAGGGTTGCAGCGAAGATCAATTTCCCTCCTCTTTTTTCACAAGTATTGCTGGTAGCAGCCATGTCCAGACATTTTGGGTACCACTGAGGGCCCATCATATTCCAGCCTGTCCTTGCCACCACTTGTGCCAAAATTGAGGCTGTGTACAAAATTTTGCTGTGTGCTACAGACATCAGCAGCTGCCTCCTATTGGCTGACAGCCCGTGGATATTGGGTATCAACCTCCAAAGATCGGACATCATATGTCTAGCTGCCGATGTCACCATCTTGACATAAACATCAAAGTTCAGATCTTTATCCAATTAGACCCTGAGATACCTCAGTGCTTCACTGTAATTTGATGTGATTTTTCTCAAGTTTTTAGGGTCAGTTTAGGTACCTACTTCTCGTATAAGAGTGCTCATGAACGTATATAAATATATAATATAGCATAACTAATATACAACGATACAAAGCTACACAATTATGTGATAATTAATATACATATTAAACTATAATTATTTATTCGTTTTGAAAAAACAACTTTTTAGGATTTTAGCTGGAACTATGGATGGTCGTATAGTAATAGTAGAAAATGGAGAACTTATAGCTGTGTACAACGTTAAAACAATGATAGAATTTGATCCAAAAAATAGAATAAAAGCTCCTTTAGACGTAGTTCCGTTATCAAAAGAAAGCAATCAACGAAGGGACATAAGATGCTGTATTCCGATCAAGATAGGTTTAATATTTGTGTTTGGCGATTCCCGTGTTTATTACTACCAAAAAACTAATCACAGGTTTGCTAAAAAGTTTAAAAATAGATACCTACCTACTAAGAATTTCACGCTAAATTCAGAATTTGACAGGTACCAAAGACGAAATGAATTCTTAAAGCAAACTGATCCAAACTTAAATGCTCTGGATACCGATAGACCTATGCATAATATAGAGACACTGTCTATAAGTCCAAAAAACCAAAAAATGATTTGTGTCACAAGGAGATCACAATTGTTTTGGGCACCATTGACTGAAATTCCAGAATCATCTTTGGTAATACTCTAAAAATGAGAAATAATATGGTTAGGATACAATTCAATGTATAGGTACCATTATACCAATATTGTATTGTAGAATGCGCAGAATATTGTTTACTTTAAACCTCTTGGTGAAGACTTGCATCATGGCGGTATCTCCAGCTTGTCAACGTGTAAATGGAAACCAATATTCATAACTTGTGGCAAGGTTGACCATACCATTAGAGTTTGGAACTATTTGAACTGTTCATTATTACTGTCACAACAATACCAAGAAGATGTGTTTAGTGTTTCACTACACCCTTCTGGGTTGTATTCCGTAGCTGCGTTCACCGGGAAAGTCGAGTTCCAATTGGTCCATACAGAAGGTCTGAAAGCGTGGAGAGAGTTCGCTGTGAAAAGTTGTAACTTAACCGAATTTAGTATGTCCGGCCACATGTTTGCTTTAGCTAACCAATTTGACGTCGATGTGTATTGTTCGGTGAAATTTGAGAAAAGGTTTACGTACAAAGGACATTCAAGTACGGTGTGTGTTGAAAATCATTACCTACGATTGCAGCATGTGTAATAACTTACACGTCATGCATAATGAATATACGTACAAATGTTATTGGTGTGATAATATACAGTTGTTGATTTATAGATCACGGCTATGGTATGGGCACCAAACGATATGAAACTAGTCACGTGTGGAGAAGACGGTGCTATATACGAATTTAATACGAGGACTGGTGAAAGAGACATGGATATCGTACATCCTAAAACGATTTATATGGATTTGGCCATTTCAAACGACACTAATCAGATTTTCCCAGCTGCTCAAGATGGTCGATTTAAAGAAATAAACAATCAATCAGTAATCTTTTTTATGTCAAATTATATACTTACACGCAATTACTGTAAAACTGTACACCTAAGTAAAGTATAGACATATCTTATGCTATATTTTTAAAATTTGAATAATCAAATTTATTTAGCAGTAAAAAACTTAATTAAAAAGTAAAAAACCTATAAATACCATCATACAGTAAAGTAGGTAGTTGAAATTGTTGTGTATTGTTAATATGAATAATAACACAAACGTAAATTATAGTCTTTTATTGTCAAACATATAAACCATAATGACGTACATTAAAAATGTCTACTCGCTAATGACCGATGGACAATCCCCACCGATCGTAATATGATACTTATGATTATTATTAATATAAACACTATACGTTTAGTATACAATATAAATGCTGAATATGCAACATCTCTTTCCTTAAAAAAAAAAAATAATATATATAAAATGTTTTTTATAGTGCTTAATTACTATGTTAGTATTTTTTTTTTTATACGAGTATTTATTATATATTATATAATAAATGATTTAATTTTGCACTAGTCATAATCACTTGGAGAATACCGCTGAGGCGGTTTTCTAGATCTAATTGGTCTAGGTGTTTTAATTACTATTACAGGATCGGGATTTTGATTTTCACCTACTGTTTCAGTATTTATAGAATTTTCATTTAGTTGTCCAGACCAGAGGGGATAAGTGATATAGAATTATTTGAAGGTGTTGACGATTTATCAATGAGTAGTTGATCATTATGTCTTTTCCAAATTGTCCCGTCATTAAGTTCTACGTTATGTGTGTTGTAACTAATGCATTTGATAATTTTACCCTTTTGCCATTTATTGTTAGTATTCCTATAATCTCTAGGTAATACATTATCGCCTATATTAAATGATAGTGTTCTATTACCCCCATTTTTTATTTGTGCTATTTGTCGCTCAATAACCACTTCGCTTGTATTCGGCACTAACGCGTCAAATTGTAAACGTGTTGATCGACCTAACATGAGCTGAGATTGGCGTTTCTCGTGTTGTTGAATGAGGTGTATTGCGATACATCAACAGAAATTTATTTAACTGACATTGTGCAGTCGAGCATTTTTTAAAGAAATTTTTTACCGTTTTGACTGCTGATTCAGCACAACCGTTCGATTCTGGGTGAAATGGTGCACCTGTCATATGCCTAATACCTAAATTTTTGCAATATTCTTGAAATTCAAAACCTATGAAACATTTTGCGCTGTCTGATGTAATTGTTTTTTAGATGCCAAATCGTGCTAGTCTCTGAAAATTTTTGAATGACAATTTCTGCTGTCATAAAATTTACTTGAAATACTTCTAACCATTTTGTAGTTGCGTCAACTATGACAAAAAAAAAATTTATTTTGAAATGGTCCGAGAAAATCGCAATGCACTTTAGTCCACGGTTTTTCTGGCCATTTCCAAGGAGATATTATAGATTTTGGTGGATTTTGCCTAACGTTAAAACAATTGTCGCAATTTTGCGTAATATTTTCAATTTCTTTATTCATTCCTGATTCAAAAGTTCCTGGTGACCCAATAACTTGATTGAAATTCATTATAGAATCAGTCTTCGGAGTTGTCATTTTGTATTAGTATGAATACACTTGACACTTGAAACTTCTAAAGCAATGGTGATTACGATTTAAAATATTGTTATCTTCGTCGCCAATTTGTTGTGTATTGTTAATATGAATAATAACACAAACGTAAATTATAGTCTTTTATTGTCAAACATATAAACCGTAATGACGTACATTAAAATTGTCTACTCGCTAATGACCGATGGACAATCCCCACCGATCGTAATATGATACTTATGATTATTATTAATATAAACACTATACGTTTAGTATACAATATAAATGCTGAATATGCAACAGAAATAATACCTATACATAAGAATTAAGAAGTCTAATTATATGTGCCTTACAAATTGTCTAGGTGGTCCGTGATATAGACTTGCACCAAGGTCCATTAGACGCGATAGCTTTGTCCAGATCAGATTTAATTCTATTTGTAGCAGGTCAAAACGGTGTTGTATTATCTTTAATGTTACCTATCATGGCTGAAATAAAACACAAAGAGTTTAACATGCACAACAAGAATATTACAAAGGTTTACTTACTATGATATTGTCATTTTAAAATCTTAATTATACAAACGTTTTACAGATGAGTATGACAATTGATGATTCAAATTTGATCACATGTTCGATAGACGGGAGTATATGTATATGGGAAATTAAAGATGCCGAAGGCAAAAAGGTTATTTTAAATGACCAATTTGCATATTCTGACGATATCCTAGTGAACGCTTTGGACTTAAAGAACAAAATCGAAAACATGGCAGAACTTAAAATGAGAGTAAATGAGTTGGAAAGTGAAAGCAAATATCAAATTACTCAACTTATTAAGTCAAATGAACAACAGATCCAGGAATTGAATAATAACCATTCGATCGTTATGAAAATATTGGAAAATAAAAATACGGTAAAACAACAGTAGTACTAACTATTTTTTTATACTTTTAGACATAACTTATAAGTTATAGTACCTATCTAGTTAGTACAAAAATATTGTCATAATTAAAAGTGAAAATAAAAATGAAAGTGAATAATAATTTTCTATTCAAGGAAATAACTAAAAAACACATGGCTGATAAGAGTAGGTTAGAAATGGAATTAAACCTTTTAAAAGATTCACATGCTCAAGAGTTGGAAGAATTGGAAGCTAATTATAATGAAAAACTCTTGCACGAATACGAAAAATATGACACACTTCAAAAGGAGTTAATTAAAACTAATTTGGAATTGGAAAAGTAATCATAACAATTAGTATATAATAATTACAAAAGGCATCTAACTATGTTCATTTAAATGATTATATTTCTGTAATTTATACTAGAGATATGAACAAATCTGAATTTGAACAAAACGAAAAATTACAGAAAATAGTAGATCAATTTAATATAAAACTTAATGAAAAAGATGAAAATATTGTAAAAGTAAGTTTTGTAAATATAATAAGTAGGTACCTACTATTATACGATAATAAGTGGTTGAAATTTCAAAAAATAATAATTAACAACACTAGATATTTATTATAGAATTTGATAAGTATTAGTATTTAGTAATTATTATAAAATATTTTCTTCTACCTATTAGACAGTTTTATTTTTTTAATACTACAAGTTTCAATTAATAACACATATAAATAATTGTCTATATAGTTAAAAGAACAATTAATTAAAGATAAACAAAGTATGTCTGATCATATAAATAAAATCGAAGAGGACGCAGATCGGGAAGTATTGGAAAAAAAGGCTGACTTTGTGAATAAATTGAGGGAATTGAAAAAAATTAATTTGAATCTTAGAGGCGAACTTGGATCATACAAAATGAAAGCTAAAGCGTAAGTAACCTTTAGGTTAAAAATCAGTACTCTTAATTAACAGGAACGGTGTTCCAGCTTTTAAAATTAGCTCGTTTCTGTTGGTCATTTTTCGAATTTAAGAGTTCGTCATAGGTAATAACGATTTTCAGCAGAGACGGTCAGCCTGCATTAATAAATATATTAAAATATTAACTGTAAAAACTCAGAAAAAATGTATTTTCGATATTTTTTAATTGGTAAATAAATAACTTGTGAGGAACCATGTATTAAATTTTCAAACTTTTTGATCGGGTAAAAATATTTTTAATCGACATTTACAGTTAAAAAAAGTAAAAATAAAATTTTGAATGTCCCATAAGATGATGATTGATGACATAATATTATCAGAAAAATTAATAAAAAAAACACACATCAGTTGAAAATTAATACATTTATCGCTCAGTACTTAAAATATAATTAATGTGTTAAATTTAGTTGTGTTGATTTAATAGGGCTTCGAAGGACGCAGAAGACTTGGGTAGTCTACTTGAAAAATACGAAGAAGATATAGCTCAGCTGAAAGTATCAGTCAAGAACGAAGAACAGACCATATTGGGCCTTAAGAAGCAAATACAAGTGCGTGACGATATTATAGAGCAAAAGGAATCGCGGATTTTCGAAGAGAAACTTAAAATGAAAGATCTAGAAAAACAACTTTTGCTGGCGAAAGAAAACATTAGTGAACTAGAACAAACTGTCGAGCCGTTAATAATGGAAATACAAGAAAGAAAAAAAACAATTGAAGACGTGAGTTTTTATCATATAAAACTATACCAACCTATACCTGTCCTACGCCAGAAGCGCAATTTGTGGAGGTGACTAGGGGGAGGGTTAGTACCGCTAGTTTTGCTTAAGCCCACTCGTTTTTTTTAGATTCTGAGCGTAGCGTTGAATGTATTGATTTTACAGTAATTTAGCTTTTTTTGTCTGCATTACCTTTTGTGGTAAGAAAGTGAATCTATAGTCGGTAATTCCAGAGATCAAAGTTCACTCATTTTTTTTTGGTAATTACTATTTACGGGCATTGGAAACTTTTAAATTATAACAAATGAAATGCTTACAAAAAAAAATATTCAACCTACTGTTTTATAATAATATCAAAAAATATACTTAATATGGTAATATAGGCTGACGCCAGATAGGCCGTTTTTGCCTAGAATAGTTTTTCGTATACAATGATTTTATTAAATTGAATTCAAACACATCAATTACAGTGATCCACACAATACGATATAATGAACAACAATATCCACTTGTCAACCTTTTTATGTTTTAATTCTTAAATCCATAATCAGTAGGTACCTAAACCTAGTACCTACCTAATAGAAAAAAAATCAAATAATAGAATTTTGTAGTTAACTTGCTAGTCAGTGTACAAATATGATGTCTAATAGACTATCGGGTGAGGGGAGGGGTCTATGCAGTTAATATCATTTTAGCCTCCCCCCCCCAAAAAAAACAATCGTCAAATTGGGACTATGGTCCTACCCTATATAAATATAATATATAGTAGTAATATTTTATATATTATGTCATTGCGTTACGTAGGTCGAGAATAGGCCGAGGGTAGTACGTAATTTACGTACTACCCTCGGCCTTTACAATTAAACACATAATGATGAATACATGATACTTCGATAAACATAATTTTTTTTAAATTGATTAAACTCTTATAATAACGTTGAGTATAGGCTGGCAATTTGAATGCGTATGGATTACATTACAAGTAAAAATATAATGTAGAATAATAACGATGACAAGTTAATTATTATTATTATTATTATTATTACCTAGGATAATTATTAATTATGTATTTTAACGTCAGAGATATTGACGATGTAAGAACCCCTCTTTATTAAAATCCAAATAACTATTATTGTCATCGTGACGGAACGCTATGAGGACAGATGGAATCGGAAATGTTGGATATGACAGCGGTGGTAAAGCAGATGCAATTGCGCATATCCGAACAGCGGGACAGATTGAAGGCGTGTGGCCTGGAGCTCGATAAAAAAGAACAGACGATCCGAGACGTTAACAGAATCGTAAAAAACATTCAAATCGACATCCACTCCGCTAGTGAACACTATCAAAATTCGTCAAAGCTAAAAGACGCAGTCAAAGTGAGTAGCCGAAATTTTTTTCCTGTTTTTGTAAGGAGTTTCTTATACAGCGGGCAATTTATTCCTTCAAGCACGAATGTCTGAGTATAACAAAATAATATGCCAAATATACAACAGGTAGACAGGGACCGGAGCAGTGACGCACCCAGGGCCCCCCCTGGCTTTAGACCCAAAGCCCCTCCCCAATTTTTTTTTATATACCTAAGCTAAATTATTAAAATGTACTGGTTATTGTGCATCTTTTTTTGGGTAAGGGAGAGTAGGACAATTTGTAAGTACTTTCACTTTTTGATGAAAAACAATATTATTGCATACCTATGTAGAGTACTGAATAGTGCATTCTTTAAAATGACGTAGCGTTCTTAGTATATAATTAGTTAATGAGCAATTATTTTTTTACAGGATTTGTTTATTAAATACAGCAATACAAAAACATTTGAAGTATCTAAAGGCGAAGAGCTTGACGCTAGAATGGAGTTTACAAGACAGAGGCAATTTTTAGAACAGTCCATTATCAGCTTAAAAAAACGTGTAAATGCATGTGCAAAAAAAAACGATTCATACAACAAACTTATGGAGGAGAACATGATCCTCATTGATACTATCAATAAGTTAAGACAAGAACTCGAGGCAAACCAAAAGAAATATGACAACTTAAAATCAATTTTTAAAATTAAAGGAAGTAAAAACCATACTGTTACTAAAAAAGTCAAAAACAATAATCTTTAGAAGGCTGTGACAAATTTACATACAGTTGAAAAATAGCATAAGGAGCTTAACTTATTGTCAATTAAAACACATTTATAATAATATATAGGTTTTTTAAAACAATTATTGTGTTCATAGTACCTAGTTAATGTACAACTATTTGATTTTAGAAGTAATAGAGCACAATCATAGGCAGAAACCATTAAAATTTTAGGGGGGCTAACATTTTTTAATATCAATGTGAGTGGGAGGGCTTCAAACTCACACAACTAAAAAGCTGTCTGTATATACGTATATTTGGTGGTATGATAGCAAAACTTTCTATTAAGTGTAATATTAAAAACCAAATAGAGAATTATTCATTTAATATTCATCAAACTATTCAACATGACTTGAAGAATAATATACATCATTACATGAAATAATATAGTGGCTGTTAATTTATTACAATAAATTTACAAATATTCGTATACAATTTGATCAATTATTTGTATTTAAATTAAACGTTGTAAATGTACATCAGTAAATTTTAAACATAATGTCCACAAGATATAAACCAAAACACCCATAAAAAAAATATACACCCACCATTTCAGTCCTAGAAAAACTTATTTAAAACATTCAGTATAGATTAAAGTATAAATGGTATAATTGACTTTCTACATTTCGGGTAGTCAGAGAATTCTTTTTTGTAATTCCTATGTTTGCCAAGAGCCCATATTGCCATTTGGTAGAATCCAGCAAAAGCAAAAAATCCAGCTAAAAAAAAATTACATTAAAATTATTTTCATCAACAATATTATATTAAATGATTAAATGATGATTACCTGAAAATGAAGATGTCATTATAGAAAATCCAATCCAACTACCAACCTCATAAGTGTAGTTAGGGCAAGAAACAAAGTTGAAAAGGAGTGTAAAAGGATTTATAGTGGGAACTGGGATACGCCTGACTTTGGTACCCGGTGGACGAAGGTTTCGAAGTGCAATATGAATGCTTAAGTTTCCTAATTCGCAAAACTGTAATATCAAATAAAATGTTAATTTAATTATTATCTTGGTACTACATATTTGATTTAATTTCAATACTTACAATGAAAGTACCAAGACCAAAGTAAAATTGGACTGTACACGGTGGAGTATAAAGTGGATGGTTGACAAAGTATGAAACAAAAGCAGTGAAGCCCCAGTAATATGAACAGTTTTTAAACAAATTCATTATTGGCATTGTGTTGTGAGAGAAACGATGCACAAACAATGTTTCAAGCACACGCTTTGCATAATGGAATGACCAACAGTAAGCAGCAATTCTAAGAAAATAAAAATAAAAATTAGAATTTTAAGAATAGGAATAAAAATTACACGTGCACTTAAAAAATCATAAAAATTTAAGATAAACTATTTTTTTTATAATCAAAATAACCTTAATACTTGGTTTTAGGTTTTTAAAAAAACTTAGTATACATAAAATACATGCTCATATTATTATTCAATATTATATTTGCTAACAAAATTGTAATATAATTGAAATATATAATATTGATAGTCAATTGAAATTTCTGTTACGTACAATTTTTTTAGACAATATTTTACTGATAAGGTATATGTATGCTTAAGGCAACCAACCTATACAGTAGGCAATGGTAACCAAATTAATACTGAGGTGAAAAAATGTCTCAAGCAAATAATGATCAATTCATTTAAGAATTAAAATTCTGAAAAGCATCATAACCCACGATAAATACGATAATATCTATAATACAACTTGTAAAACAGTGTATTTACCTTTCTAGTATATTCTAACTAATAAATGAATAAAAATTGTACACGCAAATAGCATATTTTCAAAATAGTTTAACTTAATTGGAAAATCTGGTAATTGAAATAATTGCCAAACTATTAAATGAGGACTTACTCAGAAACTTGTGACATTTTTTGATTAGCTGCAGTCCCATATAACAGACTAGGTCTGGCATAAAATATTAAATATACAAATATGGGTCCAACATATTCTGCGATAAATACAGTAGACCATCCAATTTGAGGGCCCAAGTCTTTAACATAAAGTTTCGATCCATTTTTTAATCCTACAAAAAAAGTAAGTATCTATTAATACAATTTGTTACTTCATATAACATTTATATTATATAATATTATTTAAAAAGTAACTATTATCTACTGAATTCGAAAACTATTCAGAAGTTAATCAAGTCAATACTTATTTCAGACAAAAACTTAAAATAATTGACATTCAAAATATAAGAATATAATTTAAACTTTCATTAAATTGATAAGAAATTATAAAGTTAGAAAATATTACTTTTCATATACTAACCTAAATCTTTAATTTTGTCAGTATCCTTTAAAGTTTTCCCTCTAGCTTCTAGCCTGATAGACTGTCTGTCTGGATATAAGGCAGACTTTATTTTGTAAATGCTTTTCTTAATATCGCTAATCTGTGAGGCATCAGTAACCTAAAAAAAAAATAACATTTTAAATTGTATAAAGATAATATCTCTTGGTCAACAAGCATAAAATACCTTGAAGTTATAAAAATTAACTTGGAACTTATATAAATTTTGTAAAAATGTCTATGTTATCAGCAACTTAAATGGGATATCATTTTTTATGCCCTCTATAATAATATCTATAGTTTTGATTTTTTTTATAGGTAAGTACATATAAATAATTTTGATTTTAAAATTAACATATAGGTGGTATATTATTTTATTTAGTAAAATTTGGTTTTAATACAGATATATGTATATAATTTTGATTTTTAAAAAACATGTAAGTACATCATTTTATTTTTTAAATACTTATAAATGATTTTTATTTTTATAATGTAATATATTCATCTTATTTTTAAAACTCGGTTAATAGTAAAAACATTATCTCTTACAATATTAAAAAATTTAATTTCTGAAGTTAAGATAATTTTCAGGAAAATTTAAAAAATAAAGATTTTAGAAAAACTTGTACAGCAAGTTTAAATTTGGGAACCTATTATGTTTGTAATTATAAATCTCTATTTTTTATTATTTTATTTAGTTCTGACTACTAAAATTAATGATTCTGAAAAATCAATATGATATAAAATCACTAAAATTAAAAATCTAAATTTGGATTTCAAAAATGTAATACCTATAAAGAATTTTTAAAAAATATGCAAAAAATCACATTCATTGATTTTACATTTTGAATTTATTCTTAAATTTTATTGATGATTTAGTCTTTAACAAGTGAAGTACCTACTTAAAACATCACTTTAATATTTACATAAGAAAAATTAAATAGAAACTCAAGTTAAAATATCATATAAATTATGATAAATTATAATGAATGTGATAGTGAATTTTTAAAAAGTTATTAATCATCAATATTTGATACTTGTACATATCGTATAGTTTATAAATTATTGTTTGGGAAAATATTACTTTGCAGAAATAATGTCAACTCAAGTAAGCACACTGAATAAATTACAAGACATTTATCAAGGCCGTGGAATAACATTTTTCATATGAATATTAATGAACGAGCTTGATAAAGAAATTAATCAATTCCAAAATAATAATTTCAAATACTAAAGTGAGAATGTGTAAAATAAAAAAAAAATGTAACTAACAATTATCAATTTGAATTTAAATGTACTTCCAACAAAGAGTATACAACTATACAATTTACCTTAACTTTAAATAATTAATAAATATAATATGGTAAACAAAACAAAGCAATATTTATTACCTATTTAGTTATTTTTGTTACATTAATTATTAGTTTAAGTTATTAAAATTATTAATAACATTATTACATTTTGATTTATGTAGAATTATTGTTTCAATAATTCAATGGCATTCTTGACAAAGGTAATAACTATAATGTAAATACTCATAATTTACCCATTTCGTAGCATTCGATTATAAATATTTCGGGAAATATTTTCTTTTATTTGATACTTGCACAATAAACAGCGATAGAAAGGGTAGTTGAGGGCTGAAGCCTTCACTTGAATATTATTTTAAAGAGACATTTCTCATTTATTAGTTAGTTTATAAAAAAATATGTAACAGGTACAATTAAATCAATCAAACAATATCTTATAATAATCTAACATTATTTTTTTTTGCTTATCATTTATCATTTTTTAAACTACAATTAGATATTTCATTTCAACTTGTATAACATATACATATAGATATACATTTTGTGTTTAGTTTTAGTCTCCCCCTTGTTTATGTTCCTAAACAACATACCTACACAAAAATAATTTATCACAATCAACTAAAAGATATAAAAAAAATATTATATCCAAGATATAACATTTTAAATAAATATCAGATAACCTAACAATATTCAAAAAATCATAGATTATAATTCAAAATGTTTTTATTATTACATACCTAGTTTTGAAATTAAAAATATATGATTAGGTACTGTTAAAAAAATATTTAAGAATATAAATTAAATAAATAGTGAGCAATGGAGTTTCATTGACATAAATTACACTTTGGAACATTAATACATAATATAAGCATTTAGTATAAAATATTGATAATAAAGATTCTTACTTTAATTTTTCCAATATTCTTGTCAGTCGTTGTTACAATTTCAATCTAGAAAAATAACAAGTTTATTTAGAAGTTTCAAAAATAGACTAATATAATAAATTTAGGTACATATGTGAATATTTTTCACTACAAAAAATGTAAAATATTATTTTTGTACAATGTAGATTACTCTTAGTCTCTATTTTTCTCAATTACAACATTATCATTAAGTGACTAGGTTTATATTATTGTATTGTAAGTCTATAGTTTATCATATTACTACTAAAAAATAGCTTTATATAATGCATAAATTAATATACATTATATAATATATTATTATGCATTAATATTGCATATTGTTGTAAAATAAAGTCATAAATGTATAAAACTGTCACTGGTGTCTAGCGCTCCTCATATGAAAAATATGAAGATTTGCAATGTACAAGAGAAACAGCAACCTACATAACACGGCATATTAGTTCAGCTGTCTGTTGATATGCATTACAATATATTATTTCGAAGAAGCACTGATTGTGATCCATTCGAATACAACTACAAAAATATAACAGTCTTACTAACTAAAATAATTGCATTTAAATGGTGCTTATATTGATAATATCATTTTTAAGTACCTAATTTTATTTTGGGCCCCAACATGAACTTGTTAAGTAAGAAACAATTTCTTCTTAAATAATAAATAAACAAAAATTAAAAATAGTCTTTTTCACAGTATACAACAAAAAATAATATTGTAATTGTCATAACAATTTTAAATAGTGTTGTTACTTGATAAACAAATGCTCACTATTAAAATAATATTCAGCATGCTATATTGCTATGCGATAATTCATGAGTGAAGATAATAAAAGTCTTGGGTGAGCGGGGTCAAAAATTACAACTATAATTTCTTAGTGGATAATCAATCCAATTAACTATTTGATAAATAACTATTAAGACATTAATATAGAATTATCCAATTTTATACAGCACTACCTACCATAAATTATATTTAGATATAGACAAATCTTTGCTAAGTGAAATTGCAATAAATTTAATTAAATAATGATAGTGATAATTTGTTTTCCACACATGAAAATAATATTAATTTGTTATTATTAAGAAAAATATATTTTATCAAAAAGAGTGTTTTAGTAAAATTTAACACTTGCAATAACATAAATTATTAATTGTATGAACTTGTAAGAAAACAGGTTCTGCAAATGTTCATGACAGCGCCCAGTTCTTTTGGGCTCATTTGATGAGTAGGTAAGAAAATCGACTGATTAGGTGAGGTAAGAAGAAGGTAGGATAAGGTTTTAATGTCAATCAAGTGTACAGTATTTTTAGGTACTCGGATGAAAATAAAACCAGTGTTACCTAATTTATATGAGTCTATTTACACAAAAAAAAAAATAACTAAACATTTAAATACCTAGTTAGGTAAAAGCATTTCATAGAAATCTTGCTTTTTAAAAATTGTCGAATGGTATATACCTACATAACTATGCAAGAAGATGTAAAACATAACAAGTTTTGTATAAGTCTATGACTTATGACTTATGAGAAATGATTCAGGGTTAACATGTACATAAGGCACAAGGTGATCTGGACTAGAAGTCATACTATTCAGATAAAAAGCGAGTATTATTACTAGTATTTGTAAACAAAAACTTTATTGTTTGGAGCTCACTGCTCGACTTACAACAAGAAGACCCATAGGCAAAAACCGGTCAAGCCCAGACTCAATCAGAATTTTTTTAGAACATGGTAAAATTAGAGTATACATTTTATTATAAAGCATAATATACTCGATAATATATTAAATGTTCATGGAGATCATGGAAATTTTATTTGTCGTGAATACTCGTGACAGTGTGTGTAATACAATTAAAAATATTTGTGTGTACCACTTACGAATTAAGATATATTAATTTGAGGTACCACTACACCAATTTTATTCATCTAACAAAAACATTGTGTACAGTATCTATATAGGTTGATACATCTATGGTCTATGACAATGTCACATCATCTCACATTGTATTAGTTTATCATTAAGATAAGTGAACCGGCAACAATTTGTGGATGCTCGTGGCTTGCTCCTCAGAAAAATGTTGGTAAACCTCGGTTTATATAATAAGTCACTTTCGAATGAAAGACCATCAATGCACTCTCAACAATCTGATCAGTATGTTAACTGTAATTATTGTATTTATGTTCGTCATTTGATTTTAAAGAATTTAAAATTGTATTTTTTACTTAAAAAATATGTCTGCAAATTAGCACATTAATGTTGTGTAAGTATGTACATAAAACTTGATTCTATGTACATTTGAATACTACACAATTTTTGATTTACAATGAGAATGTATGCTAATGTGTTTTAAAAAAATGT
The DNA here is from genome assembly GCA_022818045.1 of Neotoxoptera formosana. NCBI lineage: Eukaryota > Metazoa > Arthropoda > Insecta > Hemiptera > Aphididae > Neotoxoptera > Neotoxoptera formosana. The sequence continues at coordinate 43,872,588 of CM040633.1, read as the reverse complement.
AGAGGCACTAATAATGTTCCAGGCTCTACCAGAAATTGAAGTCTGAGCACGCCTATGGGAAGACCGAAGTAGTAGTGGAGCCGGTCACAACGACCTAACAGACTACAGACATCGACGAAAAAAGTAGAAAACCAACTAAATTTGCTTACCTCCATGTTTCAGAGCGTTTCTGAGACCGCCCGCGTGTAAATAATTGACAACGATAGTGTTGAGACGACGAACAATTAATGAGCGACGGCGTTCGTAACAGCCAGTTGAGGTGTAGAAGTAGAACTAACTAGACGATCTGACGATTACTGAGTACTGAGCGACGAGTGATGACCGTTCCCGTATTCCCGTGCGGCCGACCGACACCAGCTGATACTACTATGCGGACGACGTGGAATGTGTATATTATAGTCACAGTCGGCGTGTACTGCGTAGTGTGTACTGCGTGGAGCTACGGACTACCTACCACTAGCACTATCGTCTGGCGGAGTCGGGAGTGGGCAGTGGCGTCTATATACCAATTACCAAGTACCACAGAACAATACAACGAGACACGAGTAACGATGATATTATAATTTATAATATATCTGTGCGAACTGCGAATAAACGAGTTACTAACTTACAAGTGACGAGGACACTGTCTGATGGACTGATTAGTGATGGGCCATTCAGCCATTGTCATTTTGGCATTTTGCTTACCAAAGACAATAGACACACACAAATGCGCGCGCACACGACCCTAACGTTGTTATTATTATTTGCTTAATATGACTACCCTAACGTTAGTATGTCGATTTAAATAATATAATATAACATTATCTCGATTCTCGTTCAACCATCCCGATCCCTTGGTCGGGCTTGGTCAGACTTTTTTCTTTCTATTAGAAAATAGCGTTGGTAAATTATGGTTAAGCTGTTGGGAAACAGCTTCTCTCCAAATTTTTCACTTGGTACTCAAAATTACAAAAAACATTTCCTTATTGGCACTATCTTTGCATTCATACCAACTCAGCCCTAAAAGGCTAAATGATTCCAACCTCTGTACTCGTCATTCCTAATTAGTAACTCTCCAGCCATTTACTACATCTCAGTATCCCACACATTCTTCTGTCCAACAAAGAGTTTCTCACTTTAATTAATTCCTTTACTATCCCAACTAATTCTCAGTCTATCGGACTCTATTCTTTCCTCTAATTCACATATTGTTATTTTGTTCACAAATATTATCTGTTTACTGTTATATATTTATATATCATCATCATGTTGGACACTGGTTTTTTTTTAAATTTAAAACTTAATACCGTTTTCTATAATTTAATTTAATATACTAAAGTGTAGGGCTCGGAAGTCGTAGGAATTTCATATTGTTCTGTATGCTCTCAATTTATAGCAGACCAAGCTAGAAATCTGAACTATACAATGGCTAGTAAAAAAATTGAAAATTGAAAATGCATATTTTGTCAATTTTAGCAAATAAAGTGCATATTTCATTGATTTTATACACATATTATGCATATTTCATATTTTTCTAATAAAATTTATTTTTTCTTTCTTAACCTGTATATTTCTATTAATATTGAATATAAAACTCAAAATTATCAACAAAGGTATTTATTGTCATCATCATAGTCAGATATTAAAAAACATGTATTTTTTTGTAATTTCAAAAATACCAAAAAAATGTTTTTAATTATATTTTCAGCTTAATAATATGCCAACCAGTTATTACTTTTCAGTTATAAATAGTTTTTATGTGTATTATTAATTTATTAACAACATCTGAATATCTGATGTATTTTATTTTTGGAATTCGGAATAATTTGTTTGCATATTTAACATTTTGAATGCATATTTTGCCTTTTTTAGCTCCTACAACTTCCGAGCCCTACTATTTACTAATGTGTATTAATTAATTTATACCTAAAAAGTATTTATGTACAAGTGTATAACTGTCAAGACTAATGTTTTTGATCAAGTATTTTCAAATAAAAAAAATATATCGTTATCTAATACTTATGTTACTTCCGTGGCGAAAATGCAAAATAGAACCTAACCGTAGGTACCCTCACGAAAATGCGTTTGTACGGCGGGCAAGGTCGTCCGACAAAGGTCAGACAAAAACGAGTAATCTATAATCCGGTTTTGATTGTGATGGTTTCGATAATATTATTTGATCGGTTTATAATAAAATAACTGGTTTGAACAAAGTACAGTTTACTTAATTTATATTTTTAGGTACATACTTCTCCCCTTGCTGGGCCTTGTATCAAAACCATGACATAAGATTACTTAAACAACAAAAAAGAAACAAAATAAGAACACTAAAAAAATTTAAAAATCATATAATTTAAATTTGAAACCAATATGGAGGTTATTATTATAATATTATTTTATAATTTGTACATTTTTTTTGGTGGCTAAGTTTTTTAGTGGATATTTTTTCCTTGATTTACTAAGAAGTAATAAGTAAACTAATATTTAGCATTTTAGAAATACGCTCAGTGTGCCCCACGCTTGTGCAGAGGAGTTCATCGCATATTGAGATCCCCAATTTATGGGCCTCTACGTTATTTACGGGGCCCCATGTTTAGGACCGGCATGTGGTGACTGGTGAAATAGCGCATTTTTAAAATCATGAGTTGATTATAATAAGTACCGAGGTAACTTATGATTTTTAATAAGATGGGCAGTGGATATCAAGTTTGAAGTTTTTGTTTCCATACCTAGCTAAATTAAATTCACTTAATATAACTTGTAACTAATCTGGTTTCTTTTCAAAATGTTCAAATCTCTAGTTTTTATATTGGAATGATTATTCATTCATTTTATTCTTTCATCAATCCAACAGGTGATATCATTAAAGGTCGACCTCGCATACGTTTAATTTTAGATTTTATGTGAGTCTCTGATATACCTGCAGAAATAAGTATTAAATCAGTACTTTGATAGTTTGTGAATTCAAAATCGATTATAATGATTAATGATTTTATTTTTTGATTTTTGCCTGTAAATATACATCATTTATTAAGAATCAGAGTATTATTTTTATCTATTTAACTTATTACCGATATGTGATGCTGCGGGCACTGTACTTTAGACTTGTGGTTTTTATATGTAAAATCGGTATTATTAAATAGGTAAAATGTTCACGATTATGTAAAAAAAATAGTTATTGAAAATTATTGATTGGCGAAGTTAATTAGAACAAACGACCTCTAAGCACAATATTATGGAATGCCTAAAACAAATGACTGCATTTATTTTATTTATCTAATTATCCGACCAGAATACCTGAAACAATTATCACGCTACATCTCGCACTCGTACCACAGGCTTTCTCGGACTCTTATTATAGTGGGTGCTTGAAACTTTTAAAGTATGTTATTATATTTTATACACTCAATGACATTTTCAAATGAAATGTTTTCTACAAAAATGAATTCAACCTATTTTATTATTAATAGAAAAATGAATTATTTTAATAGCAATAATATCATAAAATACACATACATACATATACACACATACATACATAGTTATATGTAGGCTAACATATATTCTAACAGACCGTCTTCGCTCAGAATCGTTTTTCGTATACAATGAATTGAATTCAAATTTAATAAATCTATTACAGTGATCCCACTAGACAAAATGAGTGTGGGTTATTTAAGTGCGCCAAGTGCGGGATTACCTACATAATTTTAGTAACTAGTACATTCTAACAATTTGCGCCTATGAGTTATGGTTAGGTTAGGTATGGTTTCTGAATCTGGTCAATACTTTTTATAACCCTCATAGAGTTAGCAGCACAACTATAACAGACACATATGAAATACACCCAACAAATTTGTTGGTAACTTACTTGTAGGAAATTGTTGGATAACTTTATGAGGGTTTTTTTTATACACTTCTATTATTCAATATATTTATGCACAAACGATGACCTGTGGACAAAATATGGGGCGGGACACTTATCGGGCAAAATGAACCTTTCCAGCCAATACTTTAAATACACTATTTTGGTCACCTATTTAAAATTATATTATTACTAGCTGATCCCGTGCACTTCGTATACCCCAACCTTCGCTATATTAGCTGTCCCTTCTAGCGTTGCCTGAATCATATGCCCATATATTATGTTAAGATTAACCTCAAGTGATTTACATACATCTAAGCCACCTAGATAGGCAATCCACCTGCGGTGGATTGCGGACCCAATGAGATGCGTAAGTAACTGAAATCAGAATTAAGTACATTAAAAAAAACAACAACCAAGTTAGTAGGTTGTAACCAATGGCAACCATTTATAAACAAATATTTCCATCGTACATCTCAAAATCCCCGTGTGAGCACCACTCGGTGCTAGACCTCTACCTTTTAAAATTATCCTATCTTCTTCCCAGTGGTCTATTCTATCTCTGTCCCAAATTTAATCGTAATCGGTTGAACGGTTTGGGAATTCATAAAGGACAGCGAGACAGATATTCATTTTTATATAGGTATTTTAGATTTCTACTAATTATATAATAGTAATATAATCTATAACCAATGGCAACCATTTAAATAAATACAAAAAATTACTATGTGATTAATATTGTGCACTTAAGAGGCCATAACTCCGGAACCACTTGTCACACAGCATACAAACTTAGATAGTAGCCGATTCTCAGACCTACTGAATACGCATATAAAATTTTATAAAAATCGGTCAAACTTTTTCGGAGGAGTATGGTAACTAACATTGTGACACGAGAATTTTATATATAAGATTATATATTTTTTTTAATCACATATTAAGTCAAGTGAAAAAAAAGTTATATTATATTATAAATTTACTCAAAAAAAAAGTTTTAGGGATATTTAATTTTTTTTAAGGTTTTAGCACATGCGTTTAATAAAATCCATTAGTAATATTTTAAGTTAAACGTATGTGTTGAAATTATAAAAAAAAATAAAAATTCCTTCAAATTTATTTTTTGTTGTGTACATTGACATAATTGTAACTTTATACATATTTTTACATTACCTACTTAATATTCGATTTTAACATAAAAAAAAAAATAATATTTTAGATTAAAATAGTGTACTGGCTCAAAACACCCTCGTGTTAGCTGGGGGTGACATATGCCTCCTGTCGGTTGGGGGTCACATGAGTTGCGTCCGGTAAAAAAGGTATACACGAATTGCGTCCCAAAAAATGCATTACGCAATTCGTGTAATTAAATCAGGGGTTCTTAAATAACTAACAAAAATAACTAACAATTATATAAATATAATCACAAGTCAATCAAAACATTGTTTATCAAATGTAATAAAGAAAATTAAATATACGTTAAATCACTTAGATCCAATCAAAATTAATATAGTCAATAATATAATAAATAAGTAAATTAATTAATAACAATAATGTTGTCAATAAAAATGTCAGTCAAAAATTAGGTTTATATTTATTAGATAAGCTTTTTACAAAATCTAACCTTGTTATTTTACTTTCGTTCAATTTTTTGATCTGATTTTCAACAAATAAAATATTGTTTTGGCGTTGTTTCCTATATTGACGTACAGAAATTAGCGAGCTTTTTATTAACATCACACTATCGGTTTGCATTATCTTTAAAACATCTAAAAATGTGTAAATATTTGGATGGGAACTATTAAAAAAACTATTAAATTTTTTGTGAAAAGACTCGCACGCGTTTGTCGTTCGGTGTAAACTTGAACTTTTGCCCATATTGATGAAGGGAAAAGAGATTCTTCTGAAATATAATTGTTGACTAAATAGTCATCGAAATCTACAACTTTAGAATCAACTGGTTGTATTTCTGATAGTTCAAATGAAAAAAAATCACCAACTTCCTCTGGACTCAAAAACGATAATCCAAAAATATATGATAGATAGTTGCCAACTTCTCCATTCAACCCATATTCTTTAGCTAAGCCCAGGTCTTGCATCTTTCGCCACCGCGATTGTCCTAGGTGAAACCGGCATCCTTTTATAAGTGTTTCTGGCCAAATTTTCTGAATTGCCTTGTGAATAGAAACTTCAAAGTCAACATAAATTATATAAATTTTAAATTCTTGACACACTTTTGAGCATTCTAAATCAATAGCTTTAAATGCTTCGGAGTAAGTAATTGTTTGTTTATCTTTTAGCAAAAAATATACCAAAGGAACGTAATAATTGTTAAAAAGGCCGTGAACTGTAAATAATTGACAAAAATTTTTTGTAAAATATTCAAACGTGCCATCAACATACACTGTTTTAATTTTACTTAAAAGCTCTAAATTTGATTTACATGTAAACATTACTATACCATTAATAGAATCATTTAAAAACAAAAATGGTTCATTTTCGTTTGTAGTACAGTCAATAGCGTTTAATACTGAGTGGACAGTTAAAATATTCGTTGGTAATTTTGGTAGCTCTTCACTTCGAGCTCGATATAAATTATTATTTATATAGCGAATATCGGTAATTGTTAATGTATTTTTAACACTGGTATCAATACTTTCTTTTAAATGTCGATGTATTAGTTTAGCTGGTCTTTCATATAACTCTTGTGTACTTTTTCGTTTAAGAGAATTACTTACAATTTGCCGATTTATAATTGCTTCAGATAGTGCATCGTGATTGTGGGCAGTGTCACTCATGTTAAGTAAAACATAATCATTTTCGTTGATTTTTAAATATGCTTTACACGATTTTACGGTACATTTCCAACGTTGAATATTATTAGCCAAACATTTATGGAAATAGAACTTATAATTATTAATTATTTTCAAATGTTTTTGTTTTTCACTTATAATATTTTTCACTTCCATTCTAAATAAATGAAAACTAAACAGTTATCACAGATCACGTAGGTATACAAAACACTAAAACTGAGTAAGAACGAAGACTGAACTACAGTAAAAGATATTCTAAACACAACAATATTATTAATAGTAGATACTGTACCTACCTAATCAATATTTTATTGACAAATGACGATGAACGAACTTGCTTATTATTGTCTATCAATCAGGAATCGCCAATTATTTTGTATTGTATTGAATACCTACCGACCTGATATTATCTTTATTTCGATAAGATACCACTATTACCATTACTATATATACTAAGCTAGTAATTGGATTCTATGGGTGAAGATATTATAGTAATAACTTAGCTATACAACTGTTGAGTGTCGACTTTAGCTAAAATAGTTGTATAAATGAGAACCCCTGAAAACGAAATAAAAATTCTACTACCTAACCCATATAGTGGGACGCAATTCATGCATACCTACCTTTTTAATGGGACGCAACTAAGGTGCCCCGGTCGGTTGAAAGGTGTAACGAGGTCCGACACGGCGTCACGACGTCCAACACGGTCTTGTCCACCGGAGATCCTCCGGTAACACTCGCCAAAATTAAATAGATCGAGAGGATAAGGCCACAATAACCCAGTGGTAGATAAGATGGAGTTTTTCGCCGAAAGTACAGTGGATGATCTGTCATCTCTTACCGGATGCCGAGACTCGAGAGTTGGGCTGAGCGGACTCTCCCGGGATACGGAACACGGGTGCAGGTATGTTTATCTGGCACCCCCTAACTTGTAACGCTGTTTTCCGGTGTGGTTACAATTTTTTTTTGTGCATATACAAATTGTTACATAATAAATTCCACATAGGCGGAAATTGGGGGGGGCTTGGGGGGACTTAGTCCCCCCAAATATTGTAATAGCCCCCCCAAAATTTTGTCGTCTTTATGTGAAAATATATGTTATATATGTTAATATAGTTTTTATTTTAGTTTAGCCCCCCCAGAAATTCTAATGGATTTCCGCCGATGACGTTATACCAAAATTTTTCAAAGTTTTCAAGTCAAAATTGTACCTTGTGGTGCCAGGGTAACACACCTTAAGGGTGCTTCCAGCTTTACCTCCATTGTATGGGCAAGGCTCCTAGCCCTAAGTGTATGCACTGTCCCTACATATCTGACTCCTCTGAACACACCGTATTTGGTGATTCATTGCTATAGATGGGACGTGGTGAGGTTGGAAATCCATATTTGCCTTTGACGTCCACTCACCGTAGCAGACATGGCCGGTACTTGACGCCTCCCCAACCGACGAGGCTGAAAGATCAACGGTTCTACAAGACACGGAATAGAAATGTATATTCTTCTAGAAACCGCATGGTAGAAGAAATAATGTCCCTCTAAACAGGACGAAGGGCGATCGAGGCAGCTCTAGAAGAGACCAGACGGACCAGAAGTCACTGCAAGTCTAATACCGATGACGTGAAGTGCCTACATCTGGGGGGGGGGGCGTCACAAACATCAAGCACCGCTTCTGTGTATTTTAATTATAATTTTGTTTTTCTTGTTCAATAAACGATGTCACATTGAGGCAAGTATTGTGCAAACAGTTGACAGTTCACCCTCTTGTGGCGATAACACATAGAAAAAAGGGCCAATTCAATATGATAAAATATGTTTTGTTAAATAAAAAACAATTGAATCTATTCCTAATGTTATAATTATCAATCCGATGTAGTAATGACTAATGAGTAATGAGTAATGACCATATTAAAAGGTGTTCAAGATATATTATCTAAATGGCCTTGCCATATCTCGAGTCCGGAACTTGGTGACCTTAACACATGATAAGCTCGTGGATATCAACGGCGCCCATTCCTCCCTTGTCGACGAGTAATCGCCGGCTCTTGGCCACAGCCGTTTGGCATTACAAAATACCGTTTTGTCACGACCGCCGTCGTGGTTTTGTGCGCTGTGTACGCCGCTTGTGCCATTGAGCAATTTGTGTACTATTACATTGGTGAGCCGTGGGAAGCTACCGTTCTGTCGGCGTACGTAAGCTTAGGCTACTCTCGCATCTAATGTGTCATAATGCCATAATGGCAGTAGTTAAGTGAGGACTCCATTGTAAGTGGCGAGTACAGCCATCTGCCCATCTGTGTCATCCACTTGAAGTGCGTTGGGTACGGTATTGGCGTTGTACCGTTTCTGAAAAATTCAAATATTCCAAATACGGCTACGAATGTAACATTGAAACCGCGAATTGGCTATTTCCATCATTCGAATTTCGGAGGTTAGTAACCTGATAATTGCTACTGGTCGGCACAGAATATATGAAATTTCATTATATTCCGTGTGGTCGGCTTGTTAAGCAGTTGGTGCAGTACCGCTGTCAAGGTGGTCACCCTGTGCTTCCAGGAGCAACCGCAGTATAATCACAGAACAAACAGAAGGGAATCCACCATAGAGCACAGATATGGATAATAAACTAGATTGCTAAGTAGTGATATGATGCGAAGTTACTATCCGCCATTTTGAGTAGGTCAAATGCATGCCGAAATCCCGCCAAAATTTAAATTTTTGTTTAAAATATTTGAAATGTAATTTTTTCGTCATTGATATTCATTTTTGTCACAATAAATTATGATTGTATATTTTCAAAAGTACATTTTTTGAATAAAATATTTATGTAGTATATAATTATTTAAATGTATGATTTAAAATTGTAAACAATAAATGAATTATTCGTTAAAACCAGTGTGCTGTTCTTTAACATATTATATTATATATTATTAGTTATTACCTATATATATAATATATACTATTACCTATGTATAATATATATTATTACTCGTTATTTGTTTACACTTTTTCATAGAAAATAGTTGTGGAGTGTACAGTATAGCGCTGTACATAATATGTTAACTCCTGTACAGACCTGTTTATACTTGTTGTAAATGTTATACTAGGTGAACAAAATATTTACTTTATACACATGAAAGTTTTAAGTGTAATTTATATGTATTGTTAATAATATTTAATATTATATTATATCTGTATAAAGTATAAAATATTACATTTTGTTAAAAATGCCTATGACGTGTTGTGTCGAAAAATGCTCTTCCTAAGTATTATTAACTAATAATAATATAATGATATAATTGGTAATAAAATAGTATCTACAGAATAGTATTATAATACACTTACCTAATTTATATGTTTATATATAAATAATAAACATAACATGAAATTATTCAATAGATCAACATTTCTAAATTATTTAACAAACGTCAAATAATAAAAGAAACTTGTTACCTTCGCACATTTTAAAATTTAAAATTTAAAAACATTTATTTATAAATTATTATTGTCTAAATCAGAAATCAGTGAGAACCGAGAAATTGTGTTATCAAAATTATAACATGATAAGATACGAATGACCTACTACTAATGGCGGATGCGTGGCTTCCAACGTTTGTACGGTCAGTATAAGGAACCTAGCAATCTAGTTTATTATCTATATCTGTGCCATAGAGTAATATTACTCTATGGAATCCACAGATATAAAATACCTGTATTTAGCCTGTATTTAACCTGTATAATATCCCTATTTCCATTTTTTTTAGTTTCGGTTTCTGTTTTTTGAGCCAGTGTTTTTCCAGCTCTAAGCCTTTTAGGAAGGCCGATTGTTGTCAAAATTGCGCCTTTTGGCCTTTTTTCCCAAAAAAAATGGAAATAGGGATATAGCTGTCGATTCACATGAACCAACCTATTGTATTTGTAAACAGATTTCATACGGAGAGATGATAATATGTTTCATTTTTCTTGTGTTTCATTATCAACAAAACCAAAAGGTAGATACTTTTTCCCCAAGTGTCGCGGAGATCGTCCACATAAAATGAAGCCTAAAGCGTAGTTACTCAAAGAACCTGTGTGAACTTATATTATTTATATTTACTATTCGTATATTTATATTATTATATATTATTTGTATTAACTATTATCAGATAACTCTTATACCATAATATTAAATGTCATACAACAATCATGGATAAGTGTATGTTTTATATTTACAGCGTGACCCGGTGCTCTACAGGATGATCGGGCGCCCGGTGCTCTATTATAAAACCGGACGCCCGGTGTTCTAGACACAGCGTTGTATTAATTATGCTAATTTCCAACAAAAACTTGAACAATCTTTTCTTTTATCATTTTTCGAATCAACTTCTAATGACAATTCTTTTTATGGAAAATTATTAATGCCACACGATGACTTTTAAAATTATATTTTTAAATTGGAAAGTATTTTTATTGAACATTTCCCATTCTTAGCTACTGAAAACAATGTAGGGGCTAAATTAAGAGATTTATTGATAAAAACACGTTTAAAACACCCTTGCCAATATTTCAACAAAACATTTTTATTAAATTTATTTATAAGACTTAGAATTTTTTCATCCATTAAATTTTTAAACAAATCTTTAGTATCAGAAAGAGTTAGGAAACATAGAAAATTAACGATTTTAAAACATTTGTAAATAAATTTATTTGTTCTGTGGTATAATATAATATTATGTTATCATCACTTATCGTAATTTATATTATCAATACACCTTGATCTATAAATTATACATAATAAGTTTATATATCACAGAATATAAGAAATATTGAAATTTCATATAGGTATTCTGTGGTAATATTAAAATAGTAGTTATTGTTTAATGTTTACTAATTTACTATTTTCAAAGAGCAATATTATTAATGTAGACATGTTGTCCTTATGGCTTATTCTGTGCGCCAGTCTTAAACCTATTTATTATTATAATTTATAGTACTCCTTTTGTGTATTCTGTACATTATTATTTATTATATGTATTATTATCTCACGACGATATCTGGGTTGCCTTTTTGTAAAAGTGTGTTTATTATTTGACCATCCCAGGCCAACCACCGCATCGTAGGAGCCTGGTGGTACAAATTTTAATTGTGTTAACTTGCATAATTGATAAAATAAGTTTTTATTTATAATATTACTATTTACTAATAATCGTTACACTTGTTGTATAACCTATGTATGATTAGATCATTATTATTATTAGTACTACCACCTACCGAACTCTTTTTTTTTCCTGTTTAAACCGACAACAGAGGAGGATCTGTTTGAACACTACTACTCCTCTGCTGCCATCGTTTATTATGTTTAAAAAACGCTAATACATACACATACTTAACACATACTAAATTATGGTTGTTTCACCTTAAAAATAAAATATTAATACAATAAATACCACCTAACGAACTTGTGGCATATTGATAGGGTTTCCCATAACCATGGGTTCAGCTTCAAAGAAGGGTTATTTTTTGTTTTTCACTCAGTTGTTTACTGTTTAGGGACCTCAAGGAGATGGATACCATTTTATCCTAGTTACACCACTCACTGAATATTTTATTTTAGAGGACTAGAGGAGACTGACTATTAATTTCTATAAAATATAACTTATTATTACTATTATTTGAGCTTGATATAATTAAAATATATTTAGTGATATCTCAATACTATATTATACAATTATCATTTAATAATTATTACTAGATAATTAATATGCTTTAGATCTTGAGCCAGTTATAATATTTTATTATTTAGAATTTAGTCACAAAGATTATTACTCTACAAAATGATAGTTCATGTTAATTAAATTGCTTTGTATTTGCTATGAATCATGTTACAACCTATAGTTGCTACCTTATAGTAACAATAGAGCAATTATATATCAACTTAGTTCAAAAAAGTTAATTACATAGTTTTGAATATTATTAGTATTTATCATGTAACCAAAACAACTTTTTTTAATGTAGGAGGATTTATTAGATAAGTTTAATATTGAAGGTTTTTTTTTAAAACAGAACATCTTGACATAAAAAAGGTTAGATTTAAATAATTATTGACAAAAATAGATTATTTTAGTCCTTAGAACAATATAATCAGGCCCTTTCATATCAAAGTTACCACTCGCGCCCTCACAAACCTCTATATTATCTTAAATTAGAAATAATGTATTTTATTTAAAAATTAAATTCACATTTACACAAGTAGTATTATGTCTCTACCTTTATATTAGACAGTGGATTTGCAATAATGTTTATTAGTAGTATTACATTTTTTTATGTAAAATTCAAATACACATTTTTTAATCTTTAATGAAAATCTTTAATTAAAATTAAAACAACAGGTTTTGAATGACAGAAATATTTTTTTTTTTACTTTTACCATTATAAAATTATTTTTTGTGATAAAAATAATAGTATATCCTTTTAAAAGTTTATCCCAGTAAAAAAATATACTTTTTTTTTAAGTTAAACAATAAAAATGTAGTAATAAATGATTTAATAACCATCATGTCAATACTATTTATTTTTATCGATAGAAAATCCTTTTCCTTTGTATGGTTGTTTTGAGTTTTCATTTAATTGGTTTTGGTTATTACTTTGAGTTTGGCATATAATTACCTTTGCCATGACCTGCATTCTTACACCAACTGTTCATTTCAGCTACAGGAACACTTTTTTGAATTGTTTTTGAAACACCAAGTGGAGGAAAGTTGTCTTCTTTATTTTTTATAGATTTGTTATTTGTATTACCTTTATTTTCTGGCTTATTCCATATTGGTTTTTGAATAATAGTTGATGATTTACCTTGGAGTGCTGGAAAACTATTGGCCGCTAAAGTTTTCGGTTTATTTATTTCTTTGTCATTGAGATAATCCTCAGCAAATTTAGAAATATGAATTTTATTTAAATTTTCTTCAATTGGACTTTCTGTTCCAGATAAATCAAAATCATAATGCCAACCAGACACAAGTTTTATGTCAAAATAGCGACAACAATGAGCTGATAAAATGTTTATCCACTTGCACACATAATAGTTACTACAAACATGAGCATGTTCAATTTTTTCATGATAATCACAACCAATTGTTTTTATAGTACTTAGGACATCTTTTGATAAATTATCAGTAGCCATTGCAACAGAGGGTAAAGCTAAATCAGTTGTGTCTGGATGTCGATGTTTATGACATGCATTTTTCAGTTTCATAAATAGTTTATCCAAATGGAAAACCCTAATAATATTATTGAAATCATGTCTTTCAGCATCCATTACTGCACTTTCGAACAGCTTATATAAACTTGTACTAGTAATCATTAGTTCATTGTCAATAGGTGTGTGTGCTGTATAAACTGGTGGCATGTCTATTGCTAAGTCTTTTAGTACATCTTCATTAACTTCTTTGTTCAAGATAAAACCTAAATAATTACCATACATTTCATCATTAGTTTGAGAAAAATAATATATCTAATCATTTTTATTATTTATACTTACCAATGACTTTTAATAATATTTCCGTATAATTATTAGGAAACGTTGTGAATACGTTAATTTTATGATTATTAGCAGCATGATTGTTTATATCTGCTGTAGGAGCTCGCGGAGCTTTTGTTCTCACTTGATCGAACCCAAGTAACTGATGAAATATGCGTATCAAGCCCTTTTCTAAAGAAAACTCGGCCATAGATATCTCGGCAGGAAAATAAAACCCTTCTTTCTCACAAGTATAAGGATTTATATGAATCAAAATGAATTTTTGCTTGGGGAGAAAATGATGGGCTGGTTTCATGTCAAGCAGTTCATCTATATATAGGTACATAGCACTTGTTTGTGATATAGTATCATCTGATTGTTTTTGAACGTCTTCTACGTTTTCACCAATCGAAGTATATTTGCCTACTTTTTCTTCATTTTTCATTTTTTTGCCTTTAGTCCTATACATTTCTTTTTTCTCATCAGGCATATCTTCCCAACCTTTTTTGCAATACTCTGACATATCAGCCATGCTTGCTTTAATCCCTTGATTTATTAATTTCTGCCGAGTTTCCATCATGAATAATGAATACCCATTGACAGGTGATTTCTTTTTAGTAGCCATTTCTAAGACAAAAGTATACATAAATTAGTAAATAATAAACCAATGACATGCTAAGAATTGTATTGTTAAGTTTATCTATACATCTAATATAAAATATATAATATACTATATTATTCTTGCTATCCAATATTATGAAGATACCTATTTCATTTCATATTTTTTAAGTATAATATCTTAATTTGTACAATTTGATCTCTTCACAATATTTCGATACTAATGCTTGTATTAACTGTTAAGACTTTATCACTAAATTGCTGTCATTTTTCTCCAAATATCATAATGCTACTTTTAAAATAACATAAAATTAAAAACAAAAGAAAAAAATAGGACTATATCTATCTGAGAATAACTACAAATAAAGTTAGGTATTTTCGAAATTACTTATACAACCTAAATACTATAAGTAATGATGTTATGTGATCATACATGTATAACGATCACCCACTAAATTTTAAAGCTCACTCAGTTTCGATCAATTAGTATCAAGTTCCATGTTGTAGCTTAATGTTAATAGCATCAAAAGGTGTTACATTAATTATAAATGTTGCAATTTTGCAAGAGTGTACCCGGCATAAGGTATTTTTAAATACAGATTAAAAAAGTAGGATTTACCTTTTGCAAGTGTAATATACACCGAATAATAAAAATATAAAAATGAATCTATAAATCACTACCTTAATACTAAAATCACAAAAAACAATATTGGTAAATGGTAATAAATGCTAAAGTTTTAATAATCTAACCTGTTTTAGTTCCGATGTTTGATTATTTAAAATAAAATAAACAGTCGGTTATTATTATCTCATGCTGAATGAACTGTGTTGGTCTGTACAATAATGACTGTCGACTGATGACTGATGAGTAATAAGTAATCAGAACATTGAAAACTAATCAACTAAATACAAAAACGTTTAGTAATTAGTAGTATACCCTAAGTCCTAAATTATAACAATGGTCAATGATGAGTGATGACCGATGCGGCGATGCGGCGCGGCGATGCCTAAATACTCGATATTCAGATTTCAGACGGCAGACCATGGCCACTCTATGCGGCAGACATTAGGTCTTTGTTTATCTATCAGCATTTGGCATTAGCATTGGCAAAGAGCTATTATATTATAAGAAGTATAACCAAATAACGAAGATAATATGTTTTCAAAAAAAAAAAGAACACCAAAATTTTTTTGATCATACCACGTTACCACGAACCACAGTTACCGAGCTTAAAATTTTATTATTTTAGGTTATGTTCATCTTATATCACTTTATCTTCGAGAGTGGTAAAAAATTGTGAATTGTAATTTGTGATTGTGTATTTTAGTGTTTGATGTTTATGTGAAGTAAAAATTGAAATATTGATTTGTTGAAGATATTACAAAAAACAAAAATGTAGCTTAACTTTTTCTCTGTTCAAACATTTACTATTAGAGCTATTTTTTTTTATTTTCTTCTGTTATTTTAAAATAAACAAAATGATTAGTGTACGTTTTGTTTTATTTGTATGTTTGCATTTTGCAACTCATAGTAAGTTTCTTCAGCAAAATTGTTAACATTAACATAATCTGTATTATATGATTACTATTTCGTTTTAGCACTATTAAATTGTCTTTCGGTCAAGGATCAAATGTATGCTAATATCATAGCTGATAACCCATGTTTTCTTAGACTAAATGGAACAAATCAATTTGGCTGTACTTGTAAGTTCTGTTTTAGGTGTACGTAATAATGTTCCGTTATTAATTTTTTGATTTTATAGCTTCAAGATTTGGAAATGTTGGAACTTTACATTTGGTAACAAATTCAACCGATTTAGATTGGTTATTTAATGAAGGAAAGGCTGATCCTTACACTGTAGCTTTAACACCAAAAATGTTTAATAGGTAATATATATTTACTTTTCTATTATTTATTATGAAATGATTCTAGTTTAGCAACCTTTGGATTTTTTCTTCAAAATGTGTGTTTTAGCATGTTATATAAGAATGTAAATTAAAGTCAGACAAACTTCATTGGAAGTTACTGGTGAAAAATTTTAGAGTACTGTTTTTTAAAAAGAATAGTTAGAATTCAATATTTTCAAAGTTTATGGTTTGTCACTCTCAATCAATTGGTAAAATCATAAGTTAAATATCATATTTACTTTTCATGTTT
This sequence comes from Neotoxoptera formosana, assembly GCA_022818045.1. Lineage (NCBI taxonomy): Eukaryota > Metazoa > Arthropoda > Insecta > Hemiptera > Aphididae > Neotoxoptera > Neotoxoptera formosana. The sequence continues at coordinate 43,855,666 of CM040633.1, read as the reverse complement.
TTAGACGTAACCCTTAAAAAATTGCATTTTAAAAACTAATCCAAAATATGTTTGAAAATAGTTTAAAATTTATATTATTAATTTTATTTTGAAAATTATTTATAGTTTATAAGAAATTTTGTGGTAAAAACATTATTAGTTAAATCATAACACGCAAGTTAATACTCTTTCGCCTACCGGCTTCCATCGCATAACTTGTGGTCCTCCGGACCTCTTGTTGAATGAACGCTCGCCCACAAAACCCGTGGATGAAAATATTTTTACTGGGGGGAGGAAGGAGAATACCTAGTATATGAGTAACCTAACAAGTGCATATCTGTCCTTCAAGTAGATCTTACTAATTAAGAAAAGTAGTCTGAGTTTTTAAAAAATAATATAGTTAAATAGGTATTAATTTACAAACATATTATTTAGGAATTTAGGATATAAAAAATGCTATTTTAAAGATTTATGCGCTTAAACTTCAAAAGTTAGTATGATAGATAAGGTCTGATTTTACTACACAATAAGCAATCACAACAGTTTTTGAAAAAAAAATTTGAAAATATTTAGTTTTAAGTATTTTAAAATGTATTGTTTTTGAAAAAACATACATTTTGAAGTTTTTAACCAATAACTTTCAAATGAAATTCGTCTTTTTAGATTCTGAGCCAAGCAAAGAATGTAATGATTTTACAATGACGTATTTTTTTATACACAATAGTAGTCAAAATAATGTTTCAATTTTCTTCAACAGTATCTTTTCTGGTGCATCTAGTTGGTACTTTTAGAGGTAATTTTTGAAAATTCCCAATAGTTTTTAAAAGTGTTCAAGAATAACAATAAATAAGAATTTTTACGCAAAACTGGTTATTAACAAAATCAATTTTATTGTTTTTAATAACAGAAAAAAAAAATTTAGATAATTGAAATTTTCAACAAATAACCTAACATGTTTTGACACTTTTTGAACTATTTATAGACATAAAAAATTGTCTAGTTTTTTTTTTACAATTATTGTCGATGAAAATTTGTTTGATAGGTCAAAAGACTAGAAAATTTAATACAAGATACTGCATAACTTGTTGTAAGTGAAAATTAAAAATAAGTTGAGTATATGTCGACAATAGTTTTTTTATAAGCGTGTAAGTTAGAATTTCAATAAAATATATAAAAATCGCAAAAATGTATAACTTTTCTTTTGATTTAGAAATTCATAAAATAATTCTGTTTCAACCTTAAATTGAAAAATTGAACTCAAGCAAACCTTTCGCACAAAAAAAAAAAATTACCGGAAAGTCAGACAAATTTTTTAAGAGCGTTTAAAATTAGGCATCAGATATTCACCCGTAAACTACCGATTTCTCAGTGAAAGATTTACTTATTTTGTTGTAATTCAAAAACAAATAACTGTAGACATTTGAAATTTCAACAAATATTAGGATTATCATTTTCTATACAACATTAAATTAAACATATATTTCCTCTCTTTTTGATCTGATTGTTAGCATGTGAAATGTTCGATTTTATCTTGTTTTTTTCTATATTTTTTGTTGCGTCAAAAAGTTTTTAAAAATTTAATACGAGGTTTCTCATAAGTTCTGATAATAATTTACAAATATTGAAACTACATACCTCACTTTTTTTTATATAAATGTATAGATCAAATTTATGACTAAAATCTCGAATATTTGCAAATACTTAGTAGTTAAAAATATTAAATTTTAAAACGAGGTTTAATGTACTTAGTTAATATTGCAACCAAACAATATATTTACATGGTTGATTTTTATAGACATTTTAAGTTTAAATTTGAACAAAATTAGATATTTAAATAAAAAATAACAATGTTAGTTATTTTATTGTAATTTAAAAATATTTTTTGTGGGTGCTTAAAACTTTTAAAGTATATTATTATATTTCATCCTCTCATTGACTCTTACTATGCCATACAAATTGATACATTAAAATTAATACAACTTACTGTAATATTAATTACTTTAATAGCAATCACATCATAAAATACACTTACTTATGCTTGCTGACAGGCAATTTTCGCTCAGAATTGTTTTTCGTAAATAATGATTTTATATCATTGAATTCAAATTTAACAGATCTATTACAGTGATCCACTCAACATCTACTATACAGTAGAGCGGTACTCAATTTTTTTTACATTATTATGCAACACGCTAAAAAACATTAAAAAAAAAAATCAAAAGGTTGCTTTACTAGATTTGCTTATAATTATTTATGCTTTTAAAATTTGTTATTTCAAACACTCCATATATTGACTTATTAGTTAAGTATATCTTCTAATTATTAATTGCATATAAAGACTTCAATAAGTAGTAATTTATTAATTTATTACTACATATTTCTGTTCCAAATAATTTAAAATTTAAAAATATCTTGTTTATTTGCAGAGAGGTTTTACAAAGCATTGAATTGAGTGCTAAAGTAAATGGTTTAATGTTACTAATGAATGGTACAGAACAAGAAGTAATAAATAATGATAATTTACAAAATAATGGATTTAGCCCTGAAGATACATGTCCTAATCGTTATTCAGATGTTAACAGTTGTCCAATAAAACCATGGAACCCTTATGGTACTGATATTCTTTTAAGAAGTTGGAGTTTTCCCATCTTTGTGGTTTATGATCAAAACACTATCAAAAAAATTATAGAGGTAAGACAAATCAATGTGTTATGTTAAAAATTATTGGTATAAAAATTGTATGTTTATTTCTGCGGGGATTCTTACTAAAATTTAATAAAGCTTTGATTGATCATTGATAAATTATGAAAATTCTGGGATATTAGGTTATTTTTATTATACACTATTTTTTAAAATTATTTTTACATATTAAATACAAAATCAATATTTTGATTTTAAGTCAAAGGAGAGCATTGATTAAATATATTTTAGGGAGAAATACCTCCTAAAATGTATTTAAATTGAGTATAAAATATTATTGGTGACAATTTAAATACATTATAATATGTCATTAATGTATTTTTTTTTATACATAATAAGATTTTACAGCTCTACTCTGTTCCAAAAGATAATCTACCAGTTCTGCATACTATTTCCGCCTTCCACCAGATACTTTTTACTGTCACTACCTATATCGTTGTGTGGGAGCTGCGTGCTGCCCGGTATATTCTTTTTTGGAACAGAGTATAGTTGAAAAGTTTGAGTATAAATCTAAATATAATGAGGTTAAAAAAAATGTACGGTTTTGTATAAAAAAATTTTTGAAATTTAAATTATTTACTTGCTAAACATTTTCCTTTTTCCTTAGTGTAAATAAAAATAATTTTGAAATTCTAAAGGCTCGCTATATTGTGGTGTCGGTGATTACCGTGTATGATTTTTAATTTCAATTTATCTCTACTGCAGTGGCACTACTGCCACCAATCATCATTGCAATGTGTACAGACTTTAATAACTTTTATACAACATAAACTGAAATAAAATTACATAATATTTTAGTGAAGCAATAAATTTGTTAAATTATGAGTTTATGAGTTTAATTAAAAACATCAAACTTGATTTATTTATTTTTTGTTTAGTAAATATCTTCTAGTGGACAAAATGTAGTATTATTGTAGTCTGGGGTCTTTATTTTGTGTATTTATGTTATTTATTTATAACACACATTAGTTATAATATTAATAATAAGTAAGTAATATATGTTATATTTCCAGTGCTTTAAAGATCATAATTTACCTTTAAATAATCAAAACGATCGATCTTTATGTGCTCTTGAATTGAAGTCTCATATGTATGCTGCTGTAGATTCCAAAACATGTTTGAGACGAACAATGATGTCATATCAAAATATAAGACCAAGTAAATAGTTTTAGTTATAAAGTGTATTATTATTTTTGTATGGCACTGTTGACCTTGAGTAGGCTTATTCTCTGCCTAGTTTGATCTCCTGGTAGTAGTCATTTTAAAGGTACTACATAATGTAATTTCTGCTATACTCAAGGGTATAGTGATCACTTTTTCTAGCCATGTCCCTTTAATTAAAGAGAGAGAACCTATGACTGGATTATTGCATTGATGTATTATAATAAATTATTAATATTGTAACTTTGTTTAGTTAAATTCTGTGATCAGTTGGGTGATAAAAATGTGTATTGGTCTCTGAAAGAACTACGCCCAAATACACCAATTCAATCTGTTGCTATTGTTGCTGCACGGTTGGATGCTTCATCTATGTTTCAAGATTTAGCTCCTGGTGCTCTGTCAACAGCTACATCAATTGTGACGTTAATGACTACTGCTAATTTAATTTCACAAATGCTTTCTTACGATGATGCCAAAAACTTCTGTAAGTTCTTTAGTTTAATTTTTTACCAAATTGTTTTAAGATTAATAGCTTAATGTTAAGGTCAATCTTATAAAGGATACTTGTTTGTTATCACCCTGCCACCGCACTGCTATGTGCTCTGATATTCCATATATACTCTGTGTGGAATAAGAACGTACCTGGGTGGTGGTCCGCTCTGATTAGCTGACAAAGTTGCTGCGGTAGGCGCCGGTGGCGTCTAACTATGACAAGGTTGAAGTGGGAAACCGGTCGCCGCATATGCGACGAGGTATGTTCTTAATTCGCACAGAGTATAATAAGTAATAACTAACCACTATTATTATTCACTATTACTAATAGTTAATAGTGACCTTGGGTAGGCAAACTCATACTGGGAGAGACTAAATAACAATTCTATAAGAACACAGTCGCTGAATGGATAACAGTAGTATGATGAACATTTCTAAACATCCTTAAATTTTTTTCAAAAACATAAATTGAAGAAAACTTAAAACTATTAAAGATTGAAGTACCAGTCTAGTTTTTGAATTGATCTGAGCCCATAGAATATTGCATTGGTTTTAATTTTCTATGACATAAATAATTCTTATATTTAAATAAAAGCACTCTTATATTCACTAATACAGCGGTTCCCAAACTTTTTTTTCCATGGTGCCTTTTTAGGTGCCCCAAGTTAGCCACGGTGCCCTGCTGTAGGTTATCAATAACGAAAAAAATCTATACATTTTAAACTATTTGTTATGAACCATAGACCGTGGTGCCCTTAGAAAGTGTTTGCGGTACCCCTAGGGCACCACGGTGCACAGTTTGGGAACCGCTGCACTAATATATAATTAAAATTCCTAACATTATTCTAACTCTTTTAAAGTTTTGTTACTGTTAAAAATATATAATAAATGTCTGAGTATAGTAGAAAGTTACCTTGTAGCTGGTTGATAACAAACATATTTTAAATAACTCTCTATTGGACTTTATTATTTCCATATCTACAATGGGGAATTTATAAAAAAATATTGTTTTTTATTGCACCACAGTGACATTAATGTTAAATCACTAAAAACGTTAATGTATCAATGCAGCATTACTTTTAAATAAAACAAATAGGACATATTAGAAACACTGAATTACAATGTTATGTACAATATTAGTTTCCATATGTTGTTTTAAAATTAAATTATGTATTTATATTGAATGTGTAATCATAAACAAATCTTTGTTTCTATATCAAGAGAAAGCTATACCAAGATTTGTTGCTTATGTATAACAAGCTCAAAACATAGCAAATTTATGTTGAATAGTTGAATTTCAGTTTGGCAAATTTGTATTAACTGCTAAACAAAAATTTGTTATGTTATTCATCTTAAACCAATTGTAATGAAATATAAACTATATATAGTTTTATATTGCCTATTTTTTTATAATTCTCATAAACTTGAAATGATTTTGAACAAATCTTGAAATTTTCAGCACGGAATATTATGTTTATTTTATTTAATGGAGAAGCTTATGATTATATTGGATCAAGTCGAGTGGTTTATGATATGTTACATGGAAATTTCCCAAATGATTTAATTAAACTCAATCAGAGTCATGTTGGCCTATTTGTAGAATTATCACAAATACATTATGATAAAGAAGTGGTTTTTTATCGCCCAATCAAATATAATGTATGTATTTAATGTTTACTATACAAAAATTTAAAAATTATTTTTAATTTGTTATTGTTATTTTATTTTAGGCTAGTGAAGAAAATGTTAAAAATTTCATGAATGTATTCAATAATAGTCTTTTGGATGGTGATTTTTCTGTTACTGAATCAAAAAGCACATCTTTACCACCGTCATCCCTACATTCTTTTTTAAAACTTGATCACCTATTTCCTGGTGTAATATTATCAGGATTCAAAGACCAGTTTAAAAATAAGTATGTATTTTTTCTATTTTCTATTTTATCACAGGGATCTCCAAACTATGGCCTGCGGGCCAAATGCAGCCCTTGATTAAGTCTAAGGGACGTTGAATAATCTAAAAATATGTGAAATTATTAAGATTAATAATATATAATGAAATATATAGTATGTTTATACACACTTTGAGCCCGCTAAGAACTTTTGATATGTTTTGTGGCCCTCGAACAAAAAAGTTTGGAGACCCCTGCTTTATTATTGTGAAGTATACATTTTGAATAGGATATATATCAATTATTAATTAATGTTAATAATTCTGTTACATTTTGTGTTATACCTTAACTTTTTAATGAAAGTATTGGAATTAAATTAGTATTCTCTTTTGTTGTAGAGACTTTCTACACCAAATACGATAATAGAAATAAATTATCTGCTGTATAATGTATAAATAATGTTTAATAACCTTAAAATCATTTTGAGCAAATCGCCTCTCCAAAATCATATATTCTTTGCACAAAAATGTTATCCAATTGATATAAATGATATGGTTTTTGTTAAACAATTTAAAACGTTATGTTAGTGTTTGGAGTTTTATTTTCAATACAAAGTTAACTCAACATATTACTATTTTGGTCCTCCCGTTATTCTTTCTGAAATAACTTTAAGTATCTATAATTAATGAACTGTTGGTTTGTTATTTATTTATATGATACCTTATTTATACCTTCACCTAAATTATCCTAAAAGCTCCACATATTTTTTTTTATCAATATTACATGGGAGTTCAGTGATTTCAGTCCCCTAATAAAATGTAAGTTATTAGCACCAAAATGTATTCAGTATAATTTCACAAAACTTAAAAAATGCATTAAACTTACCACTTAAAACTATTAATCTAAGTATACTTTTATGATATAAGTTAAAACAATATAATATTTTTGTATTTTTGTTATTATTTATAAAAATTGAATTAATGTTGTTTGCTTTTTTTGTAAAGGTTCTATCATAGCATTTTAGATGATGCTAAGAATATACAATATGGTAATTCTACAATTTCACAAACTATAGCTAATATATCAACTTCTCTTAGTTACTCCCTCTATACATTTATTACTAATTCCACCTACACTGGTTTAAAGCAAGCAAATTCTAGTTATGTAAGTAATAAATTATTTATTCATTTTAATTAAATAAAATAAAAGACAATGATTTTTACTGTAGGTTACTAAATTATTAGATTGTTATGTTCGTTCTATGAATTGTGAAGTATTTCAATCATTGACTTCCCCGCTGCATCTACCTGACAATCCTCCTAATTATTATGTCAGTATAGACTTGATCACAAATACTCTCACTAGTCTTTCACGTCTATTATTTGCTTCTTTTGGAAGCAAAATAATTGATAAAGTCCAAAATGAAGAAAATTGTCTGAATTATAGAACAAAACAGGTTTGTAACTTAATTATATACTAATAACTATATTATATTATATACTTTATAAAGTATATTATATACTTTATAAAGTTTAAAAAACTAACATTAAATAATTTATATTTGTTTGTATATGAATAGTAGCTTGGGCACAATGTTTTACAGATAACACGGCAGATAACAATATTCAGTTGTTAATAAATACGTTACGGTAAATGTACAAATACCAGTAAATCCTAGGTTTTACCTACTGCAGTTGGAAAATTTCTGAATTTCGGACATTTATAGATCGATTTCGGTAAAACCTAGGATACACAAAATAGTTTGGTCAAACACCAAATCATTTCTAAAGTTTGGACTTTTACTAACAAAATTTGGTAAATCTTAGGATAAACAATTAGCTTTGGTAAAAGTCCAAAATTTTTTACCAATTATGCGTTATTAATAATAGTAATTATTATTTAAGTATACTAAGTATTATATTAGCTAGTTCCTACTAGTATATTAGATATGTACACATTTATATTATTATTAATTAATAATTAAATATAATACAATTATTAATAGAAGTATAGTTGATGCCCGGACATTACTAGCTATAGTGTTACAAGTTGTTGATGAAGATTTTTATCGCCTGATTAGATATTATAAATATACAAGTATAAAATACAATAAATAATAATTTATAATTATTAATTAATAATAATACAAATGTGTACCTATTTAATATACTAGTAGGAAGTAGCTAATATAGTACTATTGTCTATTAGTATACTTTAATAATATCTACTATTGTTAATATTATTAATAACACATAATTGGTAAAAAAATTCGGATTTTTACCAACACTAGTTGTTTATCCTAAGATTTACCAAATCTGGTTTGTAAAAGTCCAACTACAGGAATCATTTAAGCCTTGGAGTTTGACCAAACTATTTTGTATATCCTAGGTTTTACCGAATCGATCGGTAAATGTCCGAAATTTTGACATTTCCTGACTGCAGTCGGTAAAACCTAGGATTAACAGGAATTTGTACTTTTACCTTAACATATATATACAGTGAAACTTCCATATTACAAAGTCTCATGGACAACAAAATAAGCTTAGTTCTAATCTGGTTTGGTTCTCAAAAACATTTTGCTAAACAGAAAATTTTGTTAAGTGGAAGTTGTGTATGGAGTTTTCACTGTGTATACTATATACATTTATAAATGCAAAATTATCTATTTTTAGAAATTCCATCAGTTTATTATGTAGGTTATTATATGGTTTTATAGTAATACTAACGTAATAATATAATGCAGCTGCTTGAAAATTGCTCTGCAAATTCAGTTTTTTTTAACTTAATAGTGAAACATCAGTTTTTTGGAAATAATTCAAGAATAACTGTTAACTTCTTTTGATAAATCAAATAACTTAAGTAATAAATTATGATCGGACTATTATACAACTTTTTAATAACGGTTTATATTTCTTCCTCGCTAAATGACTTACCAACTCATAATAAAATACTTATATACAGTTGATTCATTCAAATGTTATAATAGTACATGGTATCATTGTCTTATAAGTTATTATTTAACTTAAACTACTTGTTAAAAATCACAAAGCAATATACTTCTAAGAGTAAAATGGACACTTAATGTATAGTTATGATTTTTTCATCTTATGCTTATTAAAAACAGAAGACTCAACATATATGTGAAGGTCCCTTTTAAATTTAAATGTAAAATATATAAATTAAAACAATTAATTTTTTTTCACCTTGAGACAAAGGATATATTAAGGTTTATATAGATCAGATATTGTACAGCCAAGAATTTTTGTTGATTATAGTAGAACATTCATGAACAACAAAAAGTACTTTAATAACTATTTTGTAGTAACTACCTTATAATAAAAAAATGTATTTTTTAAATACTTTTGAATTTGTATGAACATATTTTATTTTTAATGTGTTTTAAAGGGTTTTATACCTATATGGTTAAGAGGAAATTATAATGCATGTTATTCAACAACATCTAATGTCACGGATGCAGTTAGCCCAGCATTTATTATACCTGGTATGTTTTATTTTCCTTTTTTCTTGCATATAAACTGTGATTTATTGTTTCTATAGTTATGTAAATTATTTTCAGATTATAATTTGTCATCTACAGAATATTCAACATGGACAGAATCTGTATGGCACGAAGTGCAAATTCGTATGTTTCTCAGGCAATCATTTCAACTACAAGTTATAATATTTGTACTTGGAATTTTAATATTTTTATTTTCATTCATCGTAATAAAAAAAACGTATGATCAATCTGGAATTCATTTTGATAACCAAGAGTAAGTTATAAAATATATCTAAATTAACTATAATTTTACACTGCTTTGAAAGTATTAAGTATTAATGATAGTATTTAAATAAGAGTTCCAGTGTTGGTTCTTTAAAGTAATCAGTTTATTTTGTCAAGACTGTAACAATAATTAAATATTTTTTGAGTCTTAAGATAGATAACGGATTTATAAAAGTACAAATACATTTGCTCTAAATTTAATTTAAAGCTATTCATTTTAAAACTTAAATACCCTTGATTATTCATAAAATAACTTCATATGATTACTAATCTAAGTAATACTGATTTACTTTGTAAAAAATATTAAAATAATAGAAAAAACTTCAGATACTTTCAAATATTATTGTATGTTAGATTTTTTTAAAACTATAAAAAATATGAGCCTAATTTTGGTTTTCAATAATTCACAGTTAGTAAAAGTTTACAAAGTTACAATGTAGAATTGAGTACTACAGTTGAATTTATGAGAGGTCTGAAAACATTTCTTGAACATTTTAAAAATAACTAGTAATTTACAAAACACATTGTAGAAAAATTATGATAAGATTATAAAATACCTATATTTAAAACATTTGGTAAGAAATGTTGCTTGTTTTAAATTAAATATAAAAATGTATTTGATTCAATTCCAAATTAAAACTGAATAAAAATGTGTTTTTAACAGTAGGTTGGTATTATAAACTACGTAATTTATGTTATGTAAGGTATAATCTATTTTTTTTTAAAAGCACCCCCTGTTAAATTTTTCTGGATCCGCGCCTGGGTAGAATGGTAATAATATTCTGCCACAAGCATCTCAAATTCTAAGAGCCCTATAATTAATTTATTTTAAATTGGGTTTTTTAGATACAGTGTATGATTTCACATTTTTTTGAAACTCATTCCAAAAACAGATTTATAGTTAATAATTTGGTAATAGATTTTATTATTTCAGTGATTAAAGTTAAATCCATAATTTTGTAAAAATCATCATATGGTATTTTTTACGTATGACTTATGTTTAAGTATAGCATAGCAAATAATCTATACTATGTCCAGTGAGTGATATATCATAGCCAAACAGAAATCGGCATGTTCTCTCGCTGGACAGTGTTTATGCTACAGTCATTTTTAATATTAAATGTATGCAGTATTTAATTTACTTTTTATGTTTTGCATTTCAGAGTCAATTCAGTAACAAATTTTTGAAAATCTTCCTATGAGTAATTTTTTTTTATATCAGTTGTCTGTGATTTATTTTGTATAATTTAATGTTTTTGGTTTGTATCTTACAAATATGTACTTCTTTTTTTACTATAATTAATTTGTACATTTGTATTAATAATAATTTTTAATTTATGTAATTTTTTTTTTAAAATCATATTGACAAACTATTTCTTTTAAATTTACTTTTTAATGACAAAAACTATTATTTAATTATTGTAATTATGATCATTTCTATACCGACAATACCACGATAAAAATTATTTGACTCATAAATTGTATATTGTCATTGACAATAACAAAAATTAAGTAAAAATTATCTAATTAATATTATTTAATAATCTGTAATTAACTCAAATCATTCAAATGCTTTAATTGAATATAACAAGAATTAAAATAATGATTTTAAAATTTAACCATATATTCTTTTTATTGAACATGTCAGTATTATGAAATAAAATCAACTACTTATTTAAAATACAAAGTTGTTTGTTGTGAACTCATTATTTGGTATCACATTTTATAGATAAGTACACATTATATTTTAAAGTTATACATACCATTAATAATTACAATTTAAAACTTTTATCTTTTAACTAAAACATGATTTTTACATGTTCATTGTCTAAATTCATAATACCCTTCTTACCCAATTATATGGAGTCTGCTACCTATTATTATTTTATCACTTTTCCTCACAACCCCTACCGTGTTTCTTTTCATAGTTTCATCACCTAATTTATTTTCTAGCCCACTCCATTCCACATACTAGTCTGATATGAGTATATTATCTTAAATCCCTCCCTAATTTCCTTTGCTTTATCAGCCTTCCACTAAGTTTTCTGCACTCAACAAATATTCACCTTTCTTCCCTTCAAAAATGCTACTAACTCTTTATTTATGAATGTTAATGTTCCTACTTACTCCTTACTTTAAAGTAATAACCCAAAAATGAAAGTATTCCTATTTCCTACCCACATGTTAGTATGGTTACATAATACATACCCTGTGTCGTATGTGCTTTCTCTATACCTTTGACATCATGAGTATTAGGCTATGTTCAAACTATGCACATAATGCACATTGCACATAACAGGTGCAACAGCTACCACACTCTATAACGATTCCTGGCAGGTAGTAGCAATACCCGTCAGTGGCGGCTCGAAGGAGGTAATTTGAATCACATGATTCACAAAAATATTGGTGGGTGTCCTATGGTTGAAAAATGTAATTTGAACAATTTTTAAATGTTGATGATAATTAAATTATAATTATGTTTAGCCGTACACGTGTACTCTACTACTCTGCATAAATCGTACATCGCAGTAACAGACAATTATTGTACCTTAGCCTAAAGCTAAACATATACAGTAAAAAGGAGGAGAGGGAGAGTGTTCTTATATAAAGGACAAAAGTTTGTATCGCCACTGAACACTCCTTAAAATACACAAAAAATATGTAAAATTTTAAAAATGATTTCTGAGTATATTTAAAAGTTCTAATAATCAGAATTGCAATAATTTTATTATTAAAGGAAAAAATGGGGGGAGCGTGCTTGGGGAATTATCTACAATCTTGTATAATGATAGTACAGCCATAATCATTTTCTTCCTAGAAAAAATAAAATAAGTCTTGACAATTTTCATCTAATAAAGAATTAAGAATAAAATAAATATATTTCTAAGTCAAATTATATAACATCCCATTTTTGAAGGAAAATGCACCCGCCTGTTAGTACAACTGAAAAAGTTTTTTGAATTTAGTGTTGATGGTTTTTTTTTGTTACCTATACCAACAACATACCAGAGATTCATTAAATATTCAAATATACTGTGTGTCTCAAGAAACAGGGTACACTTTATCACTCATTACCCTATAAATATTTTTCAATTCTGTTTGCAGGACATTAAACTTAATTAATGGATTATAAATTCTTATGACTTAAAAAATTTTTTAGCTCATGTATTTTGCCCATGCACGTCAAAACTTAATTTTTTTTAAATGGCAACGCCTATTTTAAATATCATTTTTGGATTGATCATTTTTTTTTTAGTAATTTTGATGTATCAACTTGTGTTGTAAACTCAAAATTGGCTAAGTTAGAGCTTATTATAGGTATAATTAAAACAAAAATCTTATTTAATTTGAATATTTTTTTTTTACTAGTACTGTTATAGTTATAATCATGCGGATTAAGATATTTATTTAAATATCTCTGAATACGTTCAATCTACTCTAATTTGTAATCTGTGTTTAAAACAAAGAAATTGTATGATATTTCAGTTATAATTACGAGTTTCAGGTAAAGAGTTTGCAAAGAATGAAACTCATTATTTAATACCATTATTTTATAGCTCTTTTTTCCATTGTATTGATTAAATTAACTATCAAAGATAATTTTTTTTATTGAAATATTAGCATAGTAGTACATTACACGGGACGAATATCCATGAAAATGAATTTGTATAATATATATTTTATAAGTGTGTTTCATCAATTTGAATTAAATTTAAATTTATTTCATGAAATAATTACGTAAAGCACGTTTATTTAAAACTGTGATAACTAAATATTATGATTAAAATCAATAATCTAATATACTGGAAATTTTCAAAAATATAATATATAACTATAAAAGGTAGAACTAATTACTTGGTAGTCCCATGGATTTTTAAAATTTGCAAACATATATAATTATATTGTTGACAAGACTATAGCATTTAAGTTATAAGTTATAAGACATAATAAAGTAGAAACATGATTATCCAAACCGCAATTGACGTATCCCAACATCAATAGTGCTCGTATACATAGTCATGGATATAAAATAATTCTATATTAATAATACCTAATAATAATTAATTATAAATATAATATTAAATGATGCATGTTTTTTAGTGATATGAGTATATTAAATATGTATAGCAATATTTGTATAAACGTATAATATAGTATTAAACAAATTTCAGTATCCAAACTGGATGCAGACGTGCAGTCCAAATTAGTTCGGATAATCGAAGTCCTACTTTATATGTTTCACACAAAATGTATTTATAAATATAATACACATATATTCAAGTATAATTTTTTTTTTTTTTATTAAAAATAGTCTAATACATTTCATCATCAATTTGCCAATTATACTAGATTTTAAATTAATTTATGTAGATCATAATGGTGGGATATTTTGTTTTTTTACATAATAATCATTTATGTGAATATGAATGTAACTTCTACAAAAGGTAAAAGTTATGTTAAACAAATTGATTAATTACAAATAAAAATAAAAATTAGACAGCAATATTTGCGTAAATAAAAATGTGTATAAAAAAATAATATACATTATAAATATATTTACCATAATTATAATAACTACTAACATATTTTTGTTTTATAAATCAACTCAATAAACACAATACATGAATGAACAGAACATTTAAATATACTTTAAAGTTTTAATATCAGTTTGGGGAAACATTAACGGAAAATATGATACACAAAATAGATTTGATGTAAAAAATATATCAGTAAAAATTGACGAGTAAACTCATTATTGACATATCAATAACATGTTAACAAACCATTGAAAAATAAAATGTATAATAATAAATGATTTAAATTGTGTTAAACATTATTTGAATAAATTTTAAAGATCATTAAAAAAAAAAAATTGGACACAATACATATAAGTACTTAAATTAAAATCATCATTTAGGATTCGTCAAAAACAAATAATTATTAAAATTGTTAAAAATCACTCATTATTGTGTAAGGGTATCACAGATTTAGAACCAAATGGTGATTTATACTGGATTCCAGCTAAATGAAATACTTGAGTAGGTATACCCATATTACAAAGATAAATTTTACCATTTGATTCACTGTAAGATAAAGGTAAAGCAGGTACTAGAGAATATTTCACTACTACTGAAGGTGTACCTTGTGATGGAGGATCAATGGCCATTAATGGTGATCTAACTGATTTAGCCCAGTTAGTAATATTTCGAGATACAGTATCAGTTTGTTCATCAGCCAAAGATACTACAACAAAGTCTGGATCTAATAAACCGTGCAACTCTAAAAAAATAAATATTTCTTTTTAATAACATAATGTAATATATTCTGCTTTGAACCCTTCATCTGAGCTCTTGAGTTCTACCATACAAATTAATATTTTAAATTCTAAGCAGCAGCTTAGATTTATAATAATATATTTTTTAAATTCTATAAAGATTGCATATTATTTCTGGGAAAGTGAATACTGGTAATTTGGTACTTGTTGGGATTTGTACTAATTTACTAATATTGATAATTAGAAAAAAACTAGTTAAGTATAATTACCTGCTGCACTAGTAATAAGTGTACCAGTTGTAAATTGATATAAAGCCATTTCATTAGCCAACTGTGGAGTATACAATCCTGGTTCAGACAGTACAACTACAGTATGGACACCATAACTGCTTAATTGTCTTGCACAATTCACACCCATTGCACCTGATCGATTAGGTCCACATAAAACCACTACTCGAGGCCATTGGTGTTCATTTCTTGGATTAAATCTGCACACATTAAAAACAAATTTATTATTAATGCAAAGATAAAATATTATTAGTGATATAATATTTTACCTATAACCTCCACCCAAAAGTTGCAACACCATTTCAGTAGCAGCTCGCCCAATTATCTCATTTTGACGACCTGTAGTTAAACCATTTTCTTCCACTAGATTAAACAGTTTCCATCGTAATTCTGATGTTATACTTGGAACTACTAATCCATCATCTAAAAATGATTAGAATAAAAAAAAAAAATGTGTTATTTTATAATTGAAATAATATGTGAAATGATGATAAATAAGTTAAATAAATTATACATAATATATAATTTACCTGTTATATATTCATTGATAGCAGGTGAAGGAACTGTAACTTGTCTGAATTTTACTGGGGTAGAATGTAATACATTTTCAGTATGTTTATATTTATTTGAAACTTTTTCATGAGGAACGAGATCTGGTTTTTTAAGAATTTTATTATAAAAAGCTTTTTTGTTGAATAAAGCTAAATTTTTTTCGAAATCAAAATCTTCCTTGACAATTGTATCAAGTGATACACCAAAACAGGCATCATTTCGTTCTTTATGATTCGTAAAATTCTGCGGCGGTTGTTCTACATAAGTAGACAATAATAAGTATAAAATTATATTATTCAATAATAAATCAAATGAACCTAAGTAAGAGTTGGTGTAATAATTTTCAAGAATATTGCATAATATTACATAAAAACTCATTAATTTAATTTTCTTGATATATTATTTCAACACATTTAATGTACCTAAATATGCAGGTACTTATTAAAAATTCCATTAAATATACCAACCAGGTTCCGAATTTGAAACATTTTTTGATTTATTTTTTTGCTTGATGTTGTTTTGTTTGGGTATTACAGGAGCACTTTTTTTATTATTTTTGGATACTTGGCTATTGTGGACAACTGGTTCATTTTCTAGTTGTGCTTTTATAATCTTTAAGTTCTCTATCATCGAGGCCCTAGATTAAAACATAATAAAACAAAATATATATCTGAGTTTAATTAGTTTTGTAGTATTATATCATTACTTTAAACGAATTTCTTTTTCTGTATGTGGTATACCATTTTTAAACGGTCGTTTCAGGATTAGAGTTTCATTGTCATCCGACATACCGCTCACTTCACCTTGAACGACTGAACCATCCACACAATTAATAGACACACAACATCCTTTATATTGATTAGCCATTATTTATAAATAATTAAGTATTTTTATACTCCAAATTAAAAAAAGAATTTGTGTCAAAGTCGATAAAAAATGTTTAACATAATGCCACAAGACATTCGCTGGTCAGATTTCCTTGTCACTATAGTAGTTACTTGTTACTACAGTAAGTTGTTCTTCGAGCAAAACACAAATCACAATAATGTTTGTTGATATATTTTGATTAGAATATCAGATACAGTGCAACCATATCGATAACAAACAAGTACAGTGCACAGATCACAGATGATAAAATACACGGCAATTTTATTTGTTATAAGTTATGAGTTTATGACCTATTGACCTATGACCATAGAGTAATATTACTCTATGCCCATGACTTATGAGTTATGAGAGGATATGAAACCAAATAACAATTAACAATGATGAAACTCAGTTCAAAATGTATATTTCTTCATGTCTCATGGATTCATATAATTCAAGTCAAGGCTCCAGTTTAGTTACTCAACAGTTTTGAAATTTGTTAATCGTATATTTGTTTACCTAAACGGCTACACTATAATATATAGTCACAAAATAATACACAATAAATATTAAATAATAATATATTATTATCATTAATCATTATTATCTACTTGACTCGAAAAGTCGAAAATGACTCAATATTTAAAAAGAAGTATAGAACGACACGAGTCGCATTGTATGTTAAAGAAGATTTCTTTATTTGTAATTTCTTTATCATGTCGCATTTGTCATTTGCAATATTTGGTTATTAATAGCATGACGAACTGACAAAGAAAATTGTTTTTTTCGTGATGATTATAGTATTTAGTACACACACGATTTAAGATAAAAAAAAATTGAATTGTATAGGTAAAAGAAAGATTTTGACTGCAGTCTAGTCTCCACTCTCCTGTCTCCAGTCTAGTCCCTGTTTTACAGCTGTAATAGGTATTATTATTTGTATAATATTATATGGTTACATTTTTATATCTTATAATATAATGCATTTGAGTATGACCCATCAAAAGAATTTCGTAACCCATATAAGTGGTATACCTACATGGGTGTGAACAATTTGAATTTTAAAATCGTACCAAATTGTAAGTTTCATCATATTCCATTTTGTACACAGACACAGTCTATAGTCTATGGTATAGACTCTATACTAATCATAGTAAATCAGAAGTCAATATCAAAAAAAAAAATATGTTAAAGTACTAACACACAGTATAGGCATTATTTAATTATTTCTTTGATAAAATATGGAATGGAGACCATTTAAAAAATCAAATATTATTTATTAATAATTTAAATGTATTTTATTTAAACAACTTCAGTGTTAAATCGATTTGCAGGAAGACCATCATAGAATTTAAGACTTATATTAACAATGTCCTAACTCGTAGTAATGTAGAAAATCAGAATATTTTTTGTTTTTTCAACTTTATTTTTAAAACGATCTGTAAATAATTATTACAATAATAAGCATGCTTATGCGGTTATACTTAATGACTTGAGTACACATAAAAAAGCAGCCTCTCAATGATGACACTTTATAAGACGATTTTACTATGAATTTAGGTTGACATTGAACTATTTAAGTAGGTATGCACGATTTTCTCTCCAGCCTCCGAGGAGGATAACCAGAAGTAGTGTTGGAACCGGCAAGAGAAAATATTAGTGGATTTGTCAATCAAGAAAAGAAATCTGTTTACATAGGCGTTGGGCAGTTTCTTTTATCGCCGTGATGGCGTGATCCATACTCCATTCACGTTATAAGACGGAACCTCGGCGGCCAACTTGTGCGCATTGGCTTTGTTTCATTCGAAAGGTTCCGGTGGTTGCTCGGTGTATGGTAGTTCCTCATTGTATGGTGTATACTGTATTGTATAGAAAATTAGAAAACAATAATCTCAACATTCTGTGAAAATTTTAAGTAGGTATATAATATACGGACTATACGGTTTTCGTTTTTGAATAACAACAAATTAAGAAAATCGTTTCCTCAGAAATCGGTAGTTAAGTGGTGAATATCCAATGTCTAATTTCAAACGCTCATAAAATATTAGTTTGAGTTTCCGGTAAACTTTTTTTTTTGTGAAAGGTAGAAAAACTTCCGCAGAGGCTTGTGTTAAATTTCCAAACCGTTTTTTGTCGAAATTTTAATTTTAGACGCTTATAAAATCTACTGTAAATATTACACAACTTTTTTTTAAAATTTTCATTAAAAAAAGAGTACATTCCGAGAAAGGGGAATAGATCCAATAACATGATACATACGCGACGTGCTCCAGACCGCAGTCGATATAAGAGATCGAAACACCTGACCATACACGAATAAAAACTAAAAAGTAGGTACCTACACTTTTCAGTTATCTGTTTACTTTTGCAGTGAGTTATGCACTTTTCAATTTTTTGGTTATACAGAGTATTTTATTCTTCAGTAGAAGAGTTCTTATAAGAGCATCGTTCAATAAGAAATCGTTAGTTTACGGATGAGTATCCGGCCAAAATAAAAAAAAAAATGAACTTCAAATGCTTATAAAAAATTTATTGACTTTCCAGAAAACTTTTTTTTAAAGTAGACAAACTTAAAATAGCTTAAGAATTGAATCTTTTGTCAGAAGTCCTTGATCTTTTTTAAGACGAAAAATACCCATCAACAAAACAGTTGGAAATAAACAGAGAAGACATTTAAATTACAGTGTTAGGTAAATCCTCATTTGTTATTGACAATAAGACTAATAACCACAATAATAATTATATTATTTTTTATCTGTCTCCAAGATGTACCGAACCTACAATTTTTCTACTACCTATTGGTAAGTCTCTGATGTTGGCATATTTTTTCTGTTTTAGGCAGTGTTTCTCAACTTGGGGGGACATACATACATTTCTGGGGAAGCGCAATCTGTCATCATCACAAAGTGAAATTTGAATTTATTAATTTATTTTACAAAATATTGTGTAGTCTATTTGTAAAGTATACAAAAAAAAAAATGATACATTTTTTCAATTTATAGGAGGGGGTGTCAGATTTTTGAAAATTTACTAAGGGGGGGCGCTGAATAGAAGAGGTTGGGAACTACTGGTTTAAGGTAACAGCTAACACAATTCCTTGCTTTAGGGTAAAACCTAAACTTGAAGGTTTCTCCAGATTTATTTTTATGTTCCATTAAGTGAACCAGGTTAAAAATGAGGTCAAATTTTTTATGTAGGTTATTGAACTTTTGTGTGAATAGATTATGTCGATCAACCTGCTGAGTATAGTTTTAACTGGATAGAATTGGAGTTGGCTTCTTGGAGGACACCCGTAATTTTAACCAGACATGATTTCAAGACGAACTTTATTTACAAAGAAGTTTTAAAGGTATGATTTAAAAACGATTCAGAATGTAAGTTAAGAATAAAGAAAAGTAAATAGAATGCAGTTTTTGTATATTGTAATTTAAGTTATACAGCAACAAAAATAGCAGTTGACTTCAGCTCGGTATCTATATGTTTTGCTTCAACATGCAATTGATCCCTACAAAAACAGAAAAAAATTAAAGCAATTCACTATGCAATTAGTTATACATGTATTACTTACACACTGGCAGTTAATGTAAAAGTAATTTCTCCTTCCACTTTCAGATTTATATGTGCCTAAATAAAAATTGATTAAATATATATGTTTAAATTGGTTTCAAATAAACTTACTTCAGATTTATTAATCTTGTTATTTCCAGAAGTGGCTGTAAGAGTAATATTGTCAACATTAGCACTAGTTGTTATACTTTTTGTACTAGGTAATATTTCATTCTGATCAAAACTTAAAGTCTCACCACAACACTAAAAAAATTCAATAAATTAATCATAGAGAACAAAACAAAAATCTTTTTTTTTTTAAACCAACGTCAATTTCTATTGATTCATTTAATGTGTGAACTTCTGTTGTAGGTTCTGGTAAGTCATCATTTGCATTCCAATATTTGGCTAAGAAACTAGCTTGCACAGCAGCCCCGTAAGCCAATACTTCGTCAGGACTAATACTATTTGGTATATCTGCATGTGGGAATAAGTTTCCAATATAATGTTTCAACTTCGGTATTTTGAGCGGCCCGCCACAAAGTAAAACCTATATAAATGAAAATATAAAAATATAATATTGACTGTTTAATTTGTGAATAAAAATAATATACTTTTTTAATATCTGAACTTTTAAGATTAGCTTTCTTTAAAACAACTTCAATTGGCAGAGCGAAATCAGTCAACAAATGAGCAATTAATGATTCAAATCTTGCTTGCGAAACCATGGCAGCAAAATCTACTCCATCAGTCAACGATTCAATAAATATATTTGCTGTTTTTAATGTAGATAGTAGATGAACTGCATCTTCAGTAGCTCTTTGTAATTTTGCAGAAGCTCTTGCATTTTCTGAGGGATTTGATCGATGTTTCCTATACAAATTAAAATTAAAGACACTAGCTATGTCGTCAGTTTAGAAAAAATACCTTTTAACTTCTTCAATTAAATGAGCTTTCAGTGTCTCTATTAATTTATATCCTCCAATAGCCTTAGTATGTTCAGATGCTACAATTGAGACTAAACCAGAATTCACATATAAAACTGTTGCGTCACAACTAATACCTCCAAGTCTATATACTAAAATATACCTATATTACATAAAATAATAAAAAAATCATTAAAAATACATTTATCACTTGTATATTTGTACATACGTGTCATTTAAAGGTTCCGTCACATTAATTCCATAGGTGAAAGGTGTTACACTAGGAGCATTAACAACTTGAAGTACATTCCATCCAGCTTGGATAGCTGCATTCCGAACTGATTCTCTGCTGGGATCATCAAAGAATTCTGGCACAGTAACAACACAAGAACATTTTGTATCTTCACTATGAGTGGCTCTTTTAGCAATACCTAATTACAATAATAAAATTAATTTAAAATAACAGAATTAAAGGATATACAAATATTTCAATAGTAATTAAAATGAAAAAAAACCATAAATATTATATATATATTTGATTCAATAAACTGAGGAGAATAAATTTTTTTCTTTGTTTCCAAGGGTAATTCATATGCAAGATGACCTCCATCCTCAATAGTTTTGACTTTATTATTTTCTATAAATGAACATTTTTCATTTTCATCCAATGAAAGGTTCATTAAACGATTGTTAAAAGTAATTGTATTTGCTTGTTTTGATATAAAACCAGTTTTTGCAGCATTTCCAACAACCTAAAAATAAATCATCACAAATTTATAAATTGATTTGTATTATCCAAATAAATTAAACTTACAGTTTCTTCGTCGGTTATAGATACAATAGCAGGTGTTATTCTGTCTCCAGCTTCATTTGCAAGAACATCTACCTTACCTTCTTCCTGTAAAATGATTACAGAAATATTTTAAAATCCAATGAAGAGTAATACTGCATGATTTGTTTAAATTTACTCAAAATTATAATGTGTAAATGTGAAGTTTGAGCTTCTTACCAAGAAACTTATAATTTAAATAATGTCATAGGTAAATGAACTCTGTTTTATATTTATTATGAATTCCTAATTGAACAATGAAATAACTTTTGTGCAAGTACATATTTAAATAACACTTTGATAATATTTACTTTGGATATGGCTATTGACGCCGTCGAGTTTCCAACATGTATCCCAAATACAATTGAACGTGACATTCTTAAAAAATAGTACAACAAATGCAATAACTAAATGTTTTATAATTATACAAATTACTTTTTATCCAAAATTCCAAAATAACATAAAAAAAGAAGAGCGGCTATTATAAAATATTGAAATCTAAATATTATTTTACAAATCACATTTTATGTTTTCAATTTTTCGTACAAATTTGACATAACCTATAATTGATAACCATTAACTAATTCTTCCATTACCATTTTTTTGGAACAAAATGCCATTGGAACAAATGTTTTGTTGAATCACGGACACAACTCTGTGATAAGTGATAACCGCGTGAGATTGTTTTTTTTTTATTTGTTTATGTTTGTTAACTGCTAAGCACGTCGTCCTTAGCACCTTGTGTCCCTGCCGGATGCCACTGTGGTACCTACTATAGTGTTTACTTTTTGTAGTATATCGTGTATTAAGTTCTGTTCAACGTTTTCGTGCGTTTAAAAATCAACGAATTAACCGGTCATTCCTTAGTTTTATTTTATTCGTTCCTATACCTAATTTGTGTGGATAATTTAATCCTACATTCATAAGTGTATAACTTATAATTTATACTTACTGTGCTATTTTAATATTGTCTTAAATGTATAGTTTATGTGTACTGTATAGTTTTTAATTATTGTGTTTGAATAATTTTTTTGTCTAATAAATGTTTTTGGATAAAAACAATCACAATGTCTGATACTAAGCAAGCTGTTGTTTTAAATCTTGCCCCAACCATAGATCAGATCAATGCTGATCGTATTACACAGGTAAATATAAAGATTTTCAGTGATCACTCTTAAAATCACATTCTGCTTTCAAGTAATCAATTTTTAACATGAACTAAGTTCTTACTTTTTAAGAATTTAAAGGTTTTTGATCCATTTATTATTAACAAGTTATCTTTCATAGTTGTAATGTATATCTGATGTCTGATATTTTATACTAAACATTCGAGTAGAAAAATAAAAAATGTCCTACAGGTTAACTTCTTTTTATCAAAAAATTATACAATTCCTTGGTTAGATTTATGAGCTTTTATTAGTTTGTGGTATCTACAAATTATAATTAAGATACGATAATGTTTGTGTAACTCATACATAGTTGAGCATTTTTCTAAAGAGTTACTTTTATAAATCTTAATTAAAATAATTCTGCAACATAGTATTTAGTATTTATAAACATGTTATTGACGTACCTATAAGTAATGACTAAATTCTACGCTATTTTATAAAATATATTTTTTTTGTTTATTCTTCACTATTGTCTGGTGTTTACTGATTGCAACATTATTTTCAACAATATAATTTACTTAATCTTATTTAAATTTCAATTTGAACAAGTACATTTTTATAAATAACTTTCTCATCACTGATAGTTTTTGAAAATTATAATTACATTTTACATCTTACTTTTGTAGTTATCGTCGAAGTATTGGGCTCCAAATTTGCATCTCGATCAATACTTACCTTATGATGCCAAGGTTGTTGAAGATATTTACAATGAAGAGATCTATAAGTCTAAGTAAGTTGCTGTACCTATTTAAACTAAAAATAAAATTTCTA
The DNA here is from genome assembly GCA_022818045.1 of Neotoxoptera formosana. NCBI lineage: Eukaryota > Metazoa > Arthropoda > Insecta > Hemiptera > Aphididae > Neotoxoptera > Neotoxoptera formosana. The sequence goes on along the minus strand of CM040633.1, from coordinate 43,831,437 downwards.
TCAAAGGATAGAATCTAAACAAATAGTTAGTTAGAACCAGAACCAGAACCAGGAAATCAGAGATGGAACCTAAACCTAGAGATTTACTCAGCATTTAACTAACAAATAAACCATTCCCTTAAACCAACCACACAACTTAATTACTCTTCTTCAGGTAGTCCAACTGTTGGTCCTCTTTTTTCACACCTTTCATGTTAAATTTTTAGTATTAGATACAATTTACTTATTGAACACAAACAGCATATAAATTGTAAATAAATTATTAAACACACAATAATAAAAAATAATCATCAAACTTAGAGGTGAGAATATTATATGTGTTTGTCAATTTTATTTATATATTTTAATTTTAAAACAAGTTATAAGTATTTTTAAATTATATATTTTAAATGCTTATAACTCACTTTAAAATTAAAATAAATAAATTACTGATACGAGAGCACTTAGTAATATTCTTATCTTTAAACTTATTAAAAAGTAAATTAACTGTTAAGCTGAAGAATATTACAATTTACCTTTCCTTGTCATTAAGCATGTGCTTGACAAATATTAAAATGCGCATCACTCCTAATTTTTATATTTTGTTTTTTGTTTCAATAAATAATAAACTATAATAAATTATAGTTTATAGTTATTTATATTATTACTAAATTATAACTTATATAATAATTTTGGATTTTTTTTACCAAGGTATATCCCATAAGTACTAAAATAATTTTTAAATTTTAGTTTTTCAGTTAGACGAATTATGATCTTGGAATTTAGTCAATTTTTGGAAAATTACTTGTGGCCTAATTATATTGCTGCAAATGCTACATTTGCACATATGATGTCTATTGTTATAATGTTAAACGAAAAATTTCGTGAACGAGTAGCACCTTGGCAGGTAATAATTAATTTTTACTAAGATATTCAGTATAAAAGATAAATATGTATGTTTTTTTAGGCCTTAAAAAAGCAACCAAGTGAATTTGATGGTTTTATTGATCAAGTTTTACGTGCTAGTCTTTCTGATGATCACAGCATTAAAGAACAAATCGCTCTAGTAGTTTTTTTAAATCATTGTTTTCAATGTATGGAAACTGATTTAGTTAGAAACAAAATGAAAAAACTTGTGTCAATATCAATTTGGTGTAGTTTGCAAGAAGTATGTATTTTATAAATATTATAAGTATTATGTATTTGAAGAAATAGTTATAACTTAAGGTTGCCACACACAGCAGTCGTGGCAATTTGTGTCCTGCTGCAGTGTGTTCCTACGGGACCTTTATAAGGAATCGGGTAATCCAATATTTTATTAAATATCAAATTTTTCATCACATCTTGTTGCCTTCTATTATTATTCAATTTCAATAATTCAAATGTCTCACAATAAATTGATGAATTTTAAATAAATCAAAAAGTTATAAATATGCTAGAATAGATTTTGTGTTGTTAGCTTTTAATATAAGAGTGGAGTGATCTATGATCAAATTTGAAGGTAAGAACATTATCTATTATCTCTTGTCAGTTCTTTTTACAATATTTTAATTTTTGAATAATTTATGACCATTTTAATATTTAACATGCTCACAACTCACTTAAAAATTAAAATATCATAAGAAAATAATGAGAAATTACAGATAATTTTCTTACTTTCAAGTTTGATTGTAGGTTAGATTTATATTAAAGCTAACAACACAAAATTGGTTTTACTGAACACAAATTGGTTTGATTTCCTTATTTTTAGTAAAAATGATACACAGTTTTTATTGTGTTAATGAGTTAAAAATTAAGATGAGTACTTGAACAATAAAACTTGCAAAACATTTATTAATTTATACATTTATTTTTATTTTTCAGAGACGAAGAATATTGGAATTGCGCCAAGTACCAAAATGGCAAAAACTATGGAACCGATTACAAAAAAAAGATAAAGAGTTATCACCAGAGAATAAATTAAAAGCAGATCTTGAAAGAACTTTTTTACATAAATTATGCATTAAATTTATCAATGTTTTGGAAAACATACCATTAGAAGGTACATTTGTAAATGTATATTGATATGACTAGTTAATAATATTAAAAATGTAATATTGTTAATGAAAGTAGTTAATTTCTAAAATGAAACATATTAATATATTATTTTATGATCAAATTTACCCTATTTGAATACTTCGGTACATTCCATCCAAATAATAATAGTAATAACTGTATTAAGTCAATATACTAATAATTATGTTTAGGTGATTTATGTGTGGACCATTTAAACTATTGTGAAAGGTTTTTGGAAATGCTTATTGACTTAGAAACATCATTACCTACGAGAAGATTTTTTCATGTAGTCTTAGATGATGTTCATTTAATTAACCGCTGTTATTTAGCTTTGTTAAGCAAACGTGATGAAGGACACCTTTTCAAACAGGTTTGTTGATTGAAGTTTAGTTGTACAAAAAATGGTATTAATACAATGTATTTTCAAACAGCTTTTAGATATATTAAAATTTTATTTCCATTTTGAAATTTGTCAAGCTACCGGTGATCCATTAAAAGAAAATGAAGTGATGCAAGCACATTATGATAAAATTATATCATTACAAGTATGGTTTCTTCAAAATAAATATATTTGATAATGGGGAAAGAAAAATATATATAGATGTCACATGATAACTTAGCTACCTGTTAATGTTACAGCTTGTAATAAATTAAGTTAAAAAAAAAATTTAACCAAAAGACAGCACTTGAAATGTAGACTTAATGATTTTTTATTTATCCTTGACAGTATTTGATTTTTAAAGGCTTGATAAAAATCTTTAAACAATATTTATAAAACCTTCCAAATTTATTTTTCAAGTTCCTAGAAATGTAAATAAAACAAGTCTTTTTGTTTATTATCAAAAAACCATTTTTATATTTTGTTGAATAAAATAACATTAATATTATTGTTTTAATTTTAATTTTTCAGGCAACATTATTTGGAAAATTTACTAAATTACAAGACTTTTCTTTATCTAATATTAATGCTATTGATAAATATGATTCACTTATTAAACACTTTAAGAATCTAAGGTAAATTTTAAATCAAAACATGATTAAGATACTTGCACATCAGCAAGTAAAAAAGGCTTGGATTTTTTTAGGATCATTAATTTTACATTATCTTTAACCATGTTCATTTCAGTAATCAAGAACTTCAAAATATTGCTATGGAACTTAATTTGATTCCTGACCAAGAAAAACGTCTGATTGAAAATTGGTATCGTTACGACTCTGAGTTTTTACTTTCTCTACTGGTATGTATGCTTCATATATTTTTTTTATACTACTTAGTAGACAAAATAACTATTAACTTAAACAATTTTGTATGTCGACACATACTTGGATTACAGTGCCAATCTATATATAATATAGAAATTGTAATTTTAATATTTTGGTGATTTATAAGTAAATTAAAATTATGAAGAAAGTTAAGTTGGTTTGGTTGTGGTATGAGGAGCGGTGATTTTGGAAGTAGCCAATCTGCCTATGAAAATTAATGTAAAAGGAAAGAGAGAGAGAGGATGGTGGATTAAAAGATACATATACATAATAGAGATGGCATGAAAATAGTTTGTGTGAGTAAAGAATAGGTGGGGACTTATGGAGCCCTCGGATTTGTGGGGTGAGAATAGCTGATCCCATATACAATAGAGCCTCGATAGTCCGGACAAATTCAGACCAAGCATCGTCCGGATTATCGATTTTTCCGGATTACCGGAGGTTTTTCAAAATTACCTACTCAAATGACTAAGATTTTATTTCACCATCTTTATATTTATTGCATTTTTAATTACAAGAATAATAATTAAATTAAATTAAAACTAAACTAATGAATTACAAAAAAAAAAATGTTTATAATAATATGTATGTAGAACTTAAGTATAGTAGTCGGTAATTTTTTTCTGAATAATATATGTGTACTATTTACGAACAAATAGAATTTTGCCGTCCGGATTACCGCGTTCACCGGATTAGCGGGGGTCCGGACTATCGAGGCTCTACTGTAGTTGGAAGAGGAAAAGGAAGAGATGATAATTTTGAAGTATAATTTGTAAATATTGTTTGTACCTATACGAGTGCTATATAAATGATAAGGATTACTTTATAATGAATCCAAATGTGGATATTTACATCTGAATAATATAAATCATTCTTAGTTAATTAATAATTATCAAATTACTTTTGTTATATTTGTGTGTCCAATTGTGGTTACTAATTATTCAACATCATCAATTTAAACTCTCCTTCATACATTTTAATTTAGTTTTTAAATATTCATTTCAATATGATTATATACTAGTTATTACTATTAAAGTTCAGAGAAAATTATTGATACAACAAATATATCAATATAGAAAACTGATAATGACTTAATATTGAAATTTATTTTTATTTATATTTAATTTAATTTAAGGTATCACGCCACGAAGCTAGAGAATCACAATTACAAATTTTAAATGGAATGCCTCTTTACCCAACTGAAGATATTATATGGAATGAAGCTGTAGTACCTACTGAATATTATAATGGCAATAAATGTTTGGCATTACCAAAATTGAATTTACAATTTTTAACTCTCCATGATTACTTGTTGCGTAATTTTCAATTGTTTAGATTAGAATCTACATGTAAGTGTTTTACTATTAATTTTCTCTAATAAATTAAATACTTTAACCAATTCCTAATTTGTATCAAGCAATGATTGTGATGAGGAAAATAATAAAATATAAATTTATATGACAAGATAATTTAATAGTGCTTCTAATTTCTAAGTTGTATGATTAAAACTATAGCTACAATTACATTGGAAGTTCATTCTAAGCTGTGGAAGTGAACTGACTAATTTTAAATAAAGAAACACTTTTTGGTGCTATTCTATTTCAGGATTTTTATGTAGTAGTTGGCCAGTTATGCCTTGTATAGTACGGGTTTTTTGTCTTAGGCCTTCATAATTAAATAGTTCATTTTCTAGGTGTTATTTTGGTTAGCTTGTACAATCACTGTTTCCAAACCGGATCACACTGTAGGTCTACAAATATGTTGGCTTTTTGGTGATAATTAAAACCTTTTTATTAAAATCAACAATATTTGTCGCCAAAAGTGTAGTATCATTGGTAAACTTGGCAAACGTATTAACAGTATGCCAGCAGATATATCTTTTCAATCGGTTACTGCTTCTCCATGTATGAGTGTGACTTAAAGTTACTGTCAGTTAGATATGATTCTAGAAATGCATACTGGGTGTGTGGCAGTTGTTCTCACAGTTCTATGACGAATAATTTGTGCCAGACTTTGTCAAAAGCCTGAGCTACGTCAAGAGCACTTTTCCATAGTTCTTGATTTCTACCAGAACGACTAATCATGCTTTTGTCACAATATACATGATCAATCGTCAAATGTTTGCACAGAATTCAATCTGATATTCTGGTCTAAGATGGTTTTTCTCTAAACATGTTTGAATAGACGTTTCTACTTATAAGAGTTTAGATAAACTTGGTTCTATTGTTTTTTTTACATTGTTCGGTGTGCGAAATTGCTTTGTTAATGTGCATAAGATTGAATATGGCCTTTGGAAGCTCTTAATAAATTTTAAACTAATTTTATCATGAACCAATGCTTTTTTTATGTTGAAGTATTCATCTTTTTCTTTTGTAAATTTTAACGGAGTGCAACATTGAGCAATTGACATTATACTGTATCAAACTCAGAGTCTAAAGCTCAGTAGAAATACATATTCAAAATATAAAGCATATATTTTGGATTTTTCTTGTTTGCTGTGTGCCCAGGTGATGTCTTCCTTGCGTATGAGTGGTATCTCAAATCTCAGCTTAAGATCTCTTCATGTAACAGTATTAGTATTATTATAATAATAAATAATTAGTATTATTTATTACAAAGAGACGACTCAGGTATGATTTTAACGTTTCTTTTTGATTTTATTCGCTAGGTGCCATGTGCTATCATGTACTTCTCATTCAACTTTTTTACTGGACAAGTTTTTTTATCTTCAGTGGGTAGGTAATAGGTAATATGGCTAATACTAATACCAGTGGTAGGTGCTGGAAATCTTTTTGCCGCATTATTAATGTTGTTGGTTATATATTTTTCTGTCAATGTCTGCCATTGTTCTTAATTAAGAGGACGTTATACCCGCAAGCGTTGTCTCCTTCTTACAAATGCGTAACATAGCAAATTTTACGCTCAGAAGATCACTCGAAGCTCCGTGAATTTGAAATTTAGAGTGAATTGACCTCTTATAAAAATTAAGGGTAACATTATTATCGAGGGCTTCTCGATTGGCTTTTTATTATATTTTAATTTTAAAGCGAGTTACGAGTATTTTAAGATATACAAACAATTTACAATTTTAAAATACTCATAATTCGCTTTAAAATTAAAATATAATAAAAAGCCAATCGAGAAGCCCTTGATAATAATGTTACCTTTAATTTTTATAAGAGGTCAATTCACTCTAAATTTCAAATTCATAGAGCTTCGAGTGATCTTCTGAGTGTAAAATTTGCTATGTTACGCACTTGTAAGACAGAGACAACGCATGCGGGTATAACGTCCTCTTAAGTTGTTAGAATTATGGTTTCTTCTAGAATACTTCAAAATAGGTCTCCATTTGTTTTTTTAAGAGACCTCAAATTTTTTTTATAATTTCCTCCTGATGGTCATTTCAGAAATCTATAGTTGTAATTTCTTATTCTTCAATTGAAATTCTGCTATTGTTTGTTTCAAGGTCGCATTACCATTTTATATTTGTATCTAATTTTTGGATAAACTTATACAAATTTAAACTACTGTTACATTTTTTTGTGGATTTGAACAATGGTTTTACAGAAAAGTATAAAAAAACATTACATTTCATGGTTTTCTTATAATCTTAAATATTTTTTATATTTTTTGTTTGTATTTTAATTTGTTGACGTTTACATCTATTTTATAGATCTAACAACATTATTTTCTAGTATTACAATATATTCTATTTTGTAATTTTTTTAACATTTTTCTTAAATGCACTACTATTATATAAACTATAGTCAATGGTAGTTTCTTTTTTACACTTAATACAATATTTATTATATTTATGGTTTGTAGATGAAATTAGACAAGATATAGAAGATTCTATTACTCGGATGAACCCATGGTAAGTAATGCCTTTTTAAATGTATATTTAGAACAATTATAACTCTTATATTAAACTTAGAATAATCTTATCAACATTAATCGGTATTTTAAATTAATTTTAGCAAATCTGAAGATGGAAGCATTTATTTTAGTGGTTATTCAAAGATGGCACTACCTATTGATAATTTTCTGGTTGTAGAAGTTGCAAAACCTAATCTTGGTAAGTAGAATAAATTCATATATTTGCAATGCTATAAATTTATTTTATTTTTTTTGTATTTAAATAATAAAATGTTTTTTTAGGTGATTTACAACCTTCTAGAGTTCGAGCTGATGTAATAGTTACTTTAAATGTGAAAAAAGATGTTCAAGAAGAATGGGAAAACCTTCGTAAACATGATGTTTGTTTCTTATTAACTGTAAAACCAATTTTATCTATAGGTAAGAAAGACATTAGTATTAAATGTTATAAATTCATTTTTTTTTTATAAATATTTATTTTAGGATCTAGAATTGACTATCATAAGCCATTCCTTCAACAAACTGCAATAGCCTGTGTTAGAGGCTGTGAAGTAGAAGGTATGTTAGACAATATGGGACGTGTAATTGAAGAAGGACCTGATCCAAGACCTGTCTTACCTGGCCAAAAGCGAACATATCGTGTTTGGTTGGACTGTAATCAGTATCGTGCAGATCTTGATAACGTTGCTGATGGAGAGATTGTATGTGTATATTTATATTTTTTTTTATTATTCCAATCAATAATTGTTCATAAATTATGTTTTGTATTTAGGATGTTTATGAAACGTTCAATATAATAATGCGAAGAAAACCCAAAGAGAATAATTTTAAAGCTGTGTTGGAAACTATTCGTCATTTGATGAACACAGAATGTGTTGTGCCTGAATGGATTCATGATATTATTTTAGGATACGGTGATCCATCAGCAGCTCGATATGATAAGTAAGTCAATTCAATAACTTTAGTTTTATTGTTCATTTTGGAAGAATAACTCAAAATTATACACTTCATTGTGTAATGAAACTAAAGAATGTTTATTTCTGAAAATATTAATCATCATCAATTTATATGATGTTTCAAACTGAATTCAAACAAATTTAATTTGTGTTTATTAGAATGCCTAATAGGATAAAAGTAATGAACTTTAACGATACATTTTTGAACATGGACCACTTGTTATCAAGTTTTCCAAATCATCAAATAGTTCCACACGAGAACAATCCTAACAAAATGCTACCACCATATCGGTTAGTAAGAACTCTACTGATTTTTTTTTAAATATACATTGTAAGTAAATGTTAACAATTGTTTTATTTGTTAGTATTCATTTTCATGAAACTACTGATTCAGATGGTAAAACCTTAAAAAAGGCTATTGTACAATCTGAAAAAACTGTCAACAGAGGGCCTTACAAGTTTAATCAACCTAAAAAGTAATATTACAATACTTAAGTTAAATTTTATAAAATTAATTTACTAATATATCTTATTTTTATTAGAAATTTGATTTATTTTACACCTACACAAATTGAAGCAATATATTCTGGTATGCAACCCGGTCTTACTGTAGTGGTTGGTCCTCCAGGAACTGGTAAAACTGATGTGGCTGTTCAAATAATTTCAAATTTATACCATAATTGGAGAAATGAACGTACATTGATTGTGACACATTCTAATCAAGCATTGAATCAATTATTTGAAAAAATTATGGCATTAGACATTGATGAACGACATTTGTTACGTTTGGGACATGGAGAAGAAGCTTTGGAAACAGATAAGGATTTTAGTCGGTAGGTTATTTTAATATTAGTTAATAATGTCAATGCAATATTTAATTTAAACCAACTGTTATTCAGGTACGGAAGAGTAAATTATGTTCTAGCGAAAAGACTTCAGTTATTAAATGAAGTACAGCGTTTACAAGACTTAATGGATGTAAAAGGAGATATGTCATATACTTGTGAAACAGCTATGCACTTTTTTTGGTCCCATGTGCTTCCTCGGTGGAATAAATACTTAACAACATTGAAAAATCTGGAAGAAAATTTGGATGGCGTAAGTTTAACACATTTATTTTATTCGGCATATTAAATATTAATGTTTAAACTTTAGGCAGTCTCAATCAATATTGTCAAGGACAACTTTCCATTTGACCTTTTCTTCAGTGATGCACCTCAGCCGTTATTCAAATGTCAAAACTTAGAAGAAGATAAGGAAATCGCTAGAGGTTGTTTTAGGTAAAAACATATTTTTATAAATTTTAAAATATGCATCAAAGCATAATGCATATAGTGATATATGACTTTGTTTCGCTTAAAATTATAGAACTTATTAAATTATTAAATATTTTTGTCATTAGGCATATCAAAAAAATATTCAAGCAATTAGATGAGTTCCGAGCTTTTGAATTACTTAGAACTGGTTTAGATCGTTCTCGATATTTATTGGTAAAAGAAGTTAAAATAATAGCAATGACATGTACTCATGCAGCATTGAAACGTAAAGAACTTATAGAGCTCGGCTTTAAATATGATAACATACTGATGGAAGAATCCGCTCAAATTCTTGAGATCGAAACTTTCATTCCTTTACTACTTCAAAACTCTGATGATGGATATAGCCGCTTAAAACGATGGATAATGATAGGTGATCACCATCAATTACCTCCAGTTATTAAAAATATGGCTTTCCAAAAATATTCCAATATGGAACAATCATTATTTACTCGCATGGTCAATTTAGGGGTTCCTACTATTGATTTAGATGCACAAGGACGTTCACGACCTAGGTATTTTAAATTAAACTATACAAAGTATTTTTTAATGAATATTAATTAGAGAATTCATAAACCTTTTTATTTTTAGTTTGAGTCAACTATACAATTGGCGTTATAATAACTTAGGAAATCTTAACCATGTGTTAACTGCTCCAGAATACCATAAAGCCAATGCTGGTTTCTCTTATGAATATCAGCTAATTGATGTTGGATTATTTAATGGTGTTGGAGAGACTGAACCAAACCCCCATTTCATCCAGGTTATTCTATATTTTATATTATATAAATATTTCATCAATCAATAATGTATACAATTTTTAGAATTTAGCAGAAGCAGAATATTGTGTGTCCGTTTACATGTATATGCGATTAATTGGTTATCCTGCTAGTAAAATTACTATTTTGAGTACATATAATGGTCAAAAACATTTGATCAGGGAAATTATAAATATGCGCTGTGGTTCTAACCCACTTATTGGTTGGCCCCACAAGGTAATAATTAAAATACTGCTGCTCTTGAGCAAAGTATTTTTTTATTAATCATTTAACGTTTAACTTACAGGTGACTACAGTAGATAAGTATCAAGGTCAGCAAAATGACTATGTACTATTGTCATTGGTAAGAACGAAAACTGTTGGTCATTTAAGAGATGTCAGACGTCTTGTTGTTGCTATGTCCAGAGCAAGGCTTGGACTGTATGTTTTTGCTAATGTATCACTATTTAGCAATTGCTTTGAATTATCACCATCATTCAAACTTGTAAGATTATAAATTAATCAACTTTGAGTATCAATTATAACTTTTAATTTTGTCTATTAGTTAACCAAACGGCCACTAAAATTACATCTTCTACCAGCTGATTATTACCCTACTAATAGACTACTTGATAGTCCTATAGAGGCTCAAAGTCAAGTTTTTATAGTACAAGACATGCCTGAAATAGCAAAATATGTATTTGATTATTATTTACAACGAGTTCAGGAACTAAAACAAGTTCACCAAGTATGTACTTATTGTATTACTATTTAAAAGCATCTGTACTATTTTAAAGCATCCATACTTAAAACATATTATGTAGTTAATAGTTATTGATAATGTATTGTTACTTTGTGCAATAGGAAATTAAACCTGTGGATGATTTTATTAAACCTGGAGAATCAGTAACATCTGTAGAAAAAAAAATTATTATTAAGTCTGACCATCCTGGAGCAGAATCTGATTCTGAAGATGATGAAAATGATATAACAGAAGAAAACGAAAAAGAAAAGATTGGACCCTTAGATATTGATGAAACTGAGAAACAAAAAATGGACTTAGATGACTTTAAAGTATCACCAGAAATTAATAAAACCATTAATGTTTTAGAAAAAGATGAATCTATGGAAGAAGATTAATTGTATTAATGATATGTATTATATTATTATTTTTTAACGTGTAAATAATTTTGTATGTAAAAGGGAATACAATTTGATGTTTCATTAACCAAAATAAACGTTTTTTTATAATAAAACATTATTGATACAAATCATTTTATATAAAAAAGAAATGGTTAATTGATGCATTCTCTTACATTTATAGTTGTATACAAGGGCAAACACAGGAAAAAATTTCGGGGGGGGGTTTTGAAAAATTACTTTTTAGTAATACATTTGTAGGTTGGTCAGGTTAGATAATTTATATTTTGTTTCCTAACCTAACCGGGGGGGTACACCCCCCCCCCCCCCTTTGTTCATCCCTGGTTGTATACAAAATACTTTCAACTAACCCTATCTTGATAAATGTGTCTAATTATATTTTTGGTTTTAGAATTTAAATCTTATTTATATCATAATTTATAATTATTCCTATAATAAATTATTAACCTTTAGTGAAGCGTGCGGGGTAATTATTTACCCTAGTCCATTTTTAATGTGCTATACATTTTATTGTAAATTGTCCATAGGTACTGCATTGTCCATTAAGTAATGCTTTATTTTAATAATTATAGTGCAATGGCAATCACAAAAATGTCAAAATATAATTTTTTAAAACACATAAAAATTAAAAATTAATTAATTTGTATTTATATACTTACATACTTCAATATAGAGAAAAAATTATTGTTTAATAATTTCTAATACATAATTAAGTTGGTAATTAATAAAATTGTATTAAAAATATTATTATTCAATCAAACAAAAATTACCCTGCGCACTCAACTATGTGGTCACTAAAAGTTAAATCACCATCAACCTCTATGCCATTAACAATTAATTAATTGAATGATAACAATATAATCTTTTACACATCACAAGTATACATTGAAGTAAATTCCAATTTATAAACTGTGCCTATAATATTAACAATTTATCTTTTTAATTCCTTTGGATAATTAAGTAACATTTTTTCTTTATCTACCTATCTATATTTTATTGAAACATTTTTAGTAATCTATTACCGAGACCATATTATCACAAATTAAATAACACTAAGGACTATGGTGGATATATAGATATATATATATATATAAATCCACCTTGAATAAAACATTTAAAACGTTTCATTTTGTCTGTGGCACAAATTAAGATTATAATTTGTGGTCTGTGTATGAATATTTCTATTTATGATTATAATAGTATAATCATGAACTACTACACATGTTGTAGTTCATGAGTTTAATACTTTAATAGCCAATAGGTATCTATCATGAATCATGATTATATAATAAGTTTATAATATCATCATAGAATATCATGATACCTATTACAAATGTATTCAACTATTCAAACGATAGAGTATGGGGTGAGGAGGGGGAATAAAATCATTCTGAACCTAGCATCAGTGGAACATCTAAAAATATAGTTCTGCACACCACCACGCCACATGGTCATTGATATTTGGACTTATAATTAAGTAGGTAAGTTGTTTTTTTTTATTATTATTATTGATCATGTACAATTTAAGTTGCAGTTTTAATATATTTTTTATGAAACTTCAAAATACATTAATTTACATATTTATTTATTTTTTATATTTTTTTTACTATTGTAATATGTGCAAAGAAGCAAAAAATAAAAAAATAAAATATAAATATAAAAATACCTTAAAAATACTTTTTTTTTTAAATTGTTCTTAACGTAATATATTTCTAAGATTAAAAATTAGAAGGGCAAAAATTGCCTATAAGACTGGCCCAACGGACGCAATTCCTGAATCTATAGTTTATACATCATAGGTACTGCCTACATGATATAGCCATACAAGTACCTAATAATAATATATTATAGTGATGGTGTGAGTGTGTGACCATAATATTGCGCTATCTAAATGTTATGAAAATATGAACTTGGACTATGGACTAGCACTATATCGTCGTATATGTATATAGGTCCCATACGGCCATACATATATATTATGTTTTTATAGTGCACACCAAACAACGTAAATTATTTTCATATACATAAATACCCATGAATTATCTAATCATGCAATTATTTTCGGTCATTATCAGAAATCGCAGCTCAATCTGGACTACCTAAACATTATATTATAATTTAATATTTATATATTGTTCTAATTAGTCTCTATATAGTACGTCATGCCGTATACAAAATATATTAATATACGCCATACGAGTAGCATTTTAATACCTATTGGCTTCGACAATCGTGTACCTACTTGGCTAAATTATAATGAAAATTATTTTAAACTTAATTTTTTATTTAGGCCATTCAGTTTACACATTAACTGAATAGTAGCCGACGTCTATGCTCTATGCCCGTATACATTAGCGTAACTAGGAGTATACAAAAGGGTTTTTAGCACATCCCGAGTTTAAATTTAGCACCTCTCGTTTTTTAGGTCCAACTATTAATATTTTATTGAAATTTCATAAATTTTATATTTTTAAATTATGAAATATTTATCGAAAGAAAATTAATACTATTTTGGTCATAATAATAATTCGTTTTTTGATTATTCCATATTCCTATAATTTATAGCACTATATAGCTGATGTACGAGTGCTTCACGCCAGTGAATGCGGTTGGCATTGCGCATGCGCTGGGACTTATCCTCGACTCGGCACCGTCAGTGCGCGCGCAATCATTATCATTATCTCATATCACATAATCTCATCATAATGATAAATAATAAAAGATTCCTCATAAGTTAACATTTTTTTAATATAATATAATATTATATTATATTATTATATTTTTATATAATACCGACACAAAGTGCAAGAACACCACAAAAATAGTTTTTAAAATAGGTAGTTTTAAATTCTAACAAATTTTTATTTTTGTAAACTCTTATTTATATTCAAGAAAATATAATAATAATTTAACATAATAATATTTACGAAAAAACCAAATTTAAACTACATAACAAAAACACAAAACAATAAACTTGCCATGATTGACACTAGAAAAAAAAAACAATAACCCTTGTACATAAATTTAATATTTGACAATATGAAGACTATTTTAAAATAATATACATTTTCATTCATTATGCAGTAAAAAATAAAAATAGCTTCGGAGAACTGTAAATATATCATCAATGCTACCAGTCACCAGATTTAGAAATTGTTTAATGATATAAAGAGTACATTTTGTAACAAAGTGATTCAAAAAACCTTAACTATAAAACAAAATTAAAAATGTATGAATAGCCAATAAATCAATACAAGGTATGTTGTTTTATAAATTGACTCTCATTAAAAAGTTTAAAGTTCCTATAACTGCTGCAAATAATATTTTTACCATACTGATTTTTATGTAAAAAAAATATAAAACAAGATTATGAGTATTTTTAGTTAAAAAATTACCTTGTATAGTTTTATTGACTATTAATAGACTTTAAATGTATTCTGATATTTTCTTTCTGTATGATTTTGAGTAAGTATTAATTTAAGTAAAATATAAATTGTATTTTATTAAATAGTTAAATTAACATATAATAATTATCTTTAGATAACTATTTTAGTATCCTTGATCTTTCCAAGATTGAAAAATATTTTAGGTATTAATTTTATTTTATTTAAATTTTTTATCTCTACTTAGGTTCAGTTCAGTAGTGACCACTCAAGCTGAATTTTTATACTCAAACAGAAATCTAAAATTTAGTTCAATACAGACACACTTTTAAATTTTAATATTATATTCTATACTTAATATAATAATTTACAGTTAAATTGAATTAAATATGTAATAGAAGTTAAGTACGAGTTATGGTAGTCACTAAGTATAATAATCATTAATAATAATTATAAAAATTACAAAAAACCTGAATGTATTAAAAAATAATTGTACTTAATAATCGACCAAAATTTAATGTTGATCATAAGTATGATCAAATGCACCATGAATGTTAATAGCATGATTGTCATCATCAAGCCCTTCTCGGATTGCATTTACTTCATGGAGTGAACATTTGGTGCAACAAGTTCAATACTGTGAAATTTCCTAGAGTGAGCATATAAGCTCTTTTTCAAACCAAATGATTTATCACATTCCTTACACTTTAAATTATTATCCATAATGAACCGAAATTAATTTTAAACAAATTACTCAGTACTTAGGTATATAATCAAAATTTTATAAAATGAGGATAAATGAAATAGATTCTATTTAATAAATAATATGTGATACGTGATATGAGATAATGATAATGATTGCGCGCGCACTGACGGTGCCGAGTCGAGGATATTTAAAAGTCCCAGCGCATGCGCAATGCCAACCGCATTCACTGGCGTGAAGCACTCGTTATAGATGTACATAGTACATATATAGTCATATAGATGCGGTGGACTGCAATATTACTGGTGAACTCTTGTGAGTTTTATATTAACATTGTATCGGCCATATATCTGAATTTAAATTAATAAAAAAAATATTCTAGGGTACCTATATTTATTTTGTTTTTTCACTGATATGGATTGTGTTAACATGTGTATAAAAAGTTGTAGTGTATCGATTATTGTTGGTTTGTAACACATAAGACCGTGTAGTTTTTAGTTACAGTGGGTGTAGGGGCGCTTACAATTTCAGCAGCCCACGTTTTGGAGGTCAGACGTCTATAGTTGCGTCAGGCTCTGATTGGGCTAGCGAGCTATCGAGAAAATCTCGGTGGGCCGCGGGCCGGTTATGCGAGTGTTTGGCCGTAATTTTATTTTTATCTGGTAAAATGAGAAATTAGTACAAATACACTAGTAGAATATATAATTCAATCGAATTATTAAATCCCACGTTAGTTATAGCTGTAATCAAACGTTGGGAATCCTAAAACTTGGTGGGTCGATGCTTATTGCCTATTCGGCCCGTATTCAACACACTCAAGACTCAACACTAATTAGTAATCATCATTGACGTCTGACGACTCACACAAATGCCACGGACGGCCACGGCAGCCGCAAAATCGCATATTGTCTAAATATTACACCTTAAAAAAAGACACACGAGCCGGGATGGCCTCTAGATAAAATAATAATATGGAAATAAGAGTGAAGTGGTCAGGTGTTCTTTTAGTGGAAAGTATAGGTCAAGACTATGTCTAATACCCTTTTAAGCATTATTTTGGGATTGCCTAGTTGCAATAGCGTATACCGAGGGGAGAGTTTGAAAGTTATTTATCAGTTTTGGATTCGATCAGTATGGCACTTACAGTGATCTGAAGGGAATTAATTATAATAGGTATGTATAAATTCATCTGAAAATCCAGTAAGGATGTTGTCTATATTTACCGATTGAGACATGAAGCATCTGCAGATGTCTGCTTATTTTGTGTGGTGTCGTCACTGTCGTTACTGTCCGTCACAGTGGCGCCCAACCCTATGACTAGGTGTAGCAGTCACTACACGTTGAAAATAAGTGAATAACAATATTCAAAGAAAAATATTTGATAACTTAAAGTTCTTGGAAAAAATACTCATATATGCCACTATTATGATTAAATTCAGTCATCTAATCGCTTTCTTATAAACAGCTCAAATCACTTCCAACTCAGATGATACTTATTCCTTGGTATATTAATATTAACAGTTAGTGTAACCAAAAATAGACGATTCAATTTTGAGTTATAGAAGGGGTGGGTGGGTAAAATTATGTCTTGCTACCTGAAAAATATGTCTTGGGCGCCACTGGTCTGTCACATTAACTTGAGATCGAGCATGTGTGTTTATGGTGTGCGACGTGCGCAGACGCATTGCACTGGAATGCTTGATATTGTTGATTGGCTGGGCATGGAGGTTGTTAATGTTGCACGTGGGCGTGTTAAGAACTGAAGTAGAAGTAGAAGTCGTTAACCGTAAATTGGTGTATGTACGATGAACAATAATTCTGCGCTGGTTTGACGGTCTGTCAGAATGTCACCGTGTCAGCCCGGGTATATATATAGGTCTAAAACATAATTCGCAAACCTTTATAAAAAAAAAAAATGTAACTGAATTATTTGTATTTTTAAATTGTTGTGACTCTGTGAGAAACCTTGTATTAAATTTCGGGCTTCTTTCAAAAAAACATTTTACCATTCAAAAATAAAATAAAAACATTAAAAACTACAAATTCAAAGATTACAAATGTCTATACTCTATAGCTTAAAAAACCAAAATATTTTTGAAAATGTATCATGCTTAGAAAATTATAATATATTTATTATATTTAATGACATTTTCAAGCCTCCGTCTTTGAATTAAAACAAAATACCAATTTTTATTATACATATGTGTATACTCTTTTCTACAATTTTTATTTTTATTAATAATAAAATAACTTAACTATTTGTATTTTATTTGTGAGCATCAAAGCGATTCAACCAGCCACGTTATACGGAAAAAATTCGAAAGATAGTTCACATAATATAAAAAAATTAAACATTTTTATCTTAAATTAATATTGCAATTATTTAAATTATGTTTACATATTATGTACCTTAGAAATTTATATGACCTTGTCGAAATTTATTTTTATTTTTTGAAAACATTTTGAGGTGGTCCCCGCTCCCTTTCCAAATCCCAATCCCATGTAGGATAGGCACGTGCATGCATATCATACGGTAGGTACTAAATACTAAATAGGTGTGTAGAAACTAGAAAGTATATTAATGGTGTATCGTGTATGAACTATAAAAAAATGTAATATGAATAGATATAGGTAGGTCGTAACTCGTAGGTACTCACCCATAGGCGGAAATCGGGGGGTGGGCTAGAGGAGACTAAGTCCCCCCAGAAGTTTAAAGTACAGGTCTTAGCCCCCCCCCCTGGCCATCACAATTTTAATGTGACTAAATAAGTATACAATAATTAGTATAATTGAAAAATTCATTTTTAAAATCTGGATTACAAAATAAATTATAAAAAAATATTCTATAATAAAAATTAAATTAAATTCGTAAGATTTTACAAACTTATTGTCAATTGTCATAACTTAGAAAAATCGTAATTAATGTAATATTAATATTTAATAATAACTAACAAGTAATACCCGCATTGGTTGTTTCTGTTTAGAAATAAATGTTCAAAGTAAGGCACATTATTGTTTTTGTACTGTATTATGGTTAAACAGGGCCGTCCTTAGGATTTGCGAGGCCCAGGGCGATTACTTGTAACATATTTTAGGTATTATATATTTATATCTATCTATAATATAGATATATTATAATATGTTTATAGATTCTATAAACATATAATGAAATCAATAATTCTTATCACACAAAAAATTTGTTAGGTACCTCCCTAATTATAATTAAAAATGAGGGTTTTTTTTATAAAATATTATAATAATCTTGGTAAATAAAATAAAATAATTTTATAGTAGACTCAAATAACATATTTTTCTTTATTTACTCATATTATATAATTCAATAATCGTCCCTTAATGATATTTATACAAATTTGCATTTTAATAAAATAAAAATAAAATATAACAATAAATAACAGACAAATTAAAATACTAAAAAGTACAATAAAAATCATTTTATTCATCAAAAATTAATTTTTCTGGCTTTTAATTCTGCGAACTTCTCAATAATATCATTATAGTCTACATTTTCACACAAATCACGTTCAATTGAAATAATTGCTAACTCAGAAAGTCGATCTTGCACCATTGTTGTTCTCAAATAATTCTTAATGATTTTTAACTTCGAGAAACTTTTCTCAGCACTGGCAGTGGTTATTGGAAGAGTTATTAATATTCTTAATGCGATAGCAATATTTGGAAATCAACCACATGTTGATTCCATTAAATCAATAGAGGTTTTTTGTTCAAAATTCTAAAAAATATTTTTAACTCGTTAAAAAGTTCAATTCTATTTAAATCGCAATTTTCACCATCTTTTAATAATATTTCTAAATCCATACAATGCTTTCGTAATGTTTCATCTTCAAATAACTTCAAATTTTCAATATTATATACAATATTATATAAAAATCCAAAGTTTCATCATCAAGGCTGATGTGCTGCGATTACGAAAATATTGTATTATGGATATTCCAAAATTTGTACGTTGAACCAACTTCGTTATTTTTATATATTTTTTCATACTTACTAATTAGGTATATAAAAGTGATAAAACATACAATTTAAATACTACAAAAAAAAAAACAATTAAAAAAAAACATTTAAAAAAAAAACACGATGCCCCAAATTTAAGCAAAAAGCGCGAGGCCCAGGGCCTGGGCCCTGCTCGCCCCCCCCCTAAGGACGGCCCTGTGGTTAAATTGTTTAGTATGTCAAACTTTGTAAATTATCTTGTTGAAATAAATAATTGTGAGCGACTCTAGTACAATAGGTGCAATGAGAAATATAATGCTCAGCCCCCCCAGTAATTTCACCAAATTTCCGCCTATACTGTCTACAGTCATTATTTCGAAAAGTTTCAACGTTTTTGAAGACATTTTTTTTAGATAATTTGATGTCATTCGAAAATAATATTTATGAAAAAAAGTTATATTTTTTACTTTTTTGAATTACACTATATATGTAAAATATTATTCGGAGTATTCAGTATTTCAATCTAAAAAGATCTAATTTCGGACGAGTATATATAGTTCATTTATTTTTATTAGTAATAATTTATAAGCATTTCAATTTTAGATAAGCGGAGTAGTGGACAACATTTTGCGGGGTTAACCCGTACCCCTGACCACTCTATTCAGCTCATCTAAGCTTTAAATGCTTATAAAGTTATAACTAATGAACTACTTATCCGAAATTTGATCGTTATATTCTACTTCGGAATATAACATAAAAAATTCCGTGTATGTGGAATTCAAAAAAAAAAAATATCTAAAAATTAAAATGATTAAAAATATAATTTTTTTTTTCATTAATGTTGTTTTTAAATGACATTAAATGATGTAATAATGAATGATGTAGACACTTGCATGGATCACCCTGTATTAGTATTGGGAATTGCGATTTATATTTGAAGGTGATCGTTGTTCGCAATACGCATTCGTGTAGTTTGAAATAAAAATAATTATCCTTCGTGATAATTATATACGCGTCGAAACTTGAAGGTTATAATAGTTAGGCTCTTAGGTATAACTATTATGATTCATCGTATCCTACCTGTAGGCTATTTTTTCATATTAATATATATACATAGGTACGACTGTACGAGGTACCTATAGGAACATCGTATATACAGAAGTCAGTAATAGTAGGTAAAATAATAATACCATCGCTTGTTTCAGTAGTTTGTTGGCATTCGATGTACCTATAGATATACCTATAAGTACCTACTCGATACGCGAATCAAAAATCGTTCGAGCACAAACCTATTTAATTTGCACTCACACTCTTACATAATGTCATAATACAACATTACAATCTATAAATTTATTTTACCTGTCGGGTTTTTCTTTACTGCGAAATGCGAATGTCAATCTCACTACAATCTGATTTAAACATATTATGATACCTATTATAGTTATTAAACAGCTGCAATAAATAACCTATATAAATCTAGATAAATTCGGTCAACTAACAATATTTCATAAATCATAATATTAAGGAATTAAGAAAATCCGTTTGTATATATTATAAAGCTGAAGCAGTACCCAGCAATACTGCTCGTGCGGGTGAACACTTATAATAAGAAGAGGACGAGAAGAACAAAATGAAGTGTTTTTCGTTGGCCGCCGTCGTTTGTGCCTTGACAATAATCGCGTCACATCAGACCGGGTCGTCGGAAATCCTGGTCATATTCCCGACGACCGCCCAGAGCCATTACCGCGTCGTCCGGCCACTAATCCACAGGTTGCTGGATCGCGGACACAAAATATTGGCCATCACGAATTTCCCGGACGCCGTGGAAAGAGCGAACCTATCGCACATCGACATTGCCGGGTTTAAACCGCACTCGAAATTCAAGACCACCGGCCACGGAATAATGAAATCGATAGCGCAAGTCACCGAAAACGTCAACACGTACGCGACCATTCTCGACCATCCGCTGGTGGCAAAACTCTTGCAGTCCGGTCGAAAATTCGACTTGGTGATTGCCGAATTTTTTACATCAACGCCGATATTTGCACCGATCGCCACGGTCGTGGACGCGCCGATCGTCGGCTTTTGTCCGATGATTTCGTTTCCGTGGGTAAACGGTGTGATGGGAATGGAGACGACCATATCTTACATGCCCAGTCTTCTCAGTGACTTCGCGGACCGTATGTCGTTTTTCCAGCGAATCTGTAACACTTTCAAAACGGTGGCCATCGACATCGCGTTTAATTGGTTTTACATCCCAATACTTCGGGAAATCCACAAAAACCATTACGCATTACAAACGGAATCGGCGATAACATCGATGGCCAATTTCAGCATGATCATGACGAACAATTATCAAAGCGTGTTTTTACCATTACCCAAACTGCCCGGGATCGTCGAGGTTGGCGGTATTCACGTGGTCGACGAAAAACCCGTCCCGCAAGTAATTATTTAAAAAATCATTCAGAAATAAAAAATATTGTTTTGAAATGTCATTACTATATTATATAGGGGGCTCGGAACTTAATGCACTTCAAAAGTACCTACTAAATATGCATGCATCGCTCATATACATGAAAAAGTACAAATATGCTTTAAAAATGTGCACTTTTTTGCAGTTTTACTCACAATTTGTACAAATATTTTAGACAAAAACATTATATCGTATTATTTATATTTTATACATTTTACTGAATATTTATTAATAAAAACGGGAAATTCTATGTCAACTATATAGGGGTTTTAGAAACACAAAACAATTTATACTACCTGTTGTGAATACTTAAAATAAATACACATTAAAATGAATTTATTTTTTTTATTGCCAAATTTTCTAATTGTATTATAAAACCCATTATTGATTATCAAATATGCTCTAAAAAATACTAAACTTAAGAAATATGCTCTTAAAACATCAAAATCACTAAATATGCACTATAAACTTTTAATATTTTTTTCGTAGTGTCGTGAAATTGATTTCAAGCTCACTTAGCAATATATCGAATAACCCCCCAAAAAATATGCAAATGCAACAACTTCCGAGCCTTAGACTGATTATGACTTACATATTATATATTCATACGTTTGTGTGTGTCTGTTGATGAACACGCAGGACTTGAACGATTTCATAAACGATGCCATTCATGGCGTGATCTTATTCAGTTTGGGCTCTGTCGTGTCGGAAACATCACTGGGCGCCGACAAATTGTACAACATACTCGACGCATTCTCGAAACTCAAACAAAGAGTCATCATGAAGTTCGACGTTGAAAAATTCCAAATACGGTTACCGACCAACGTAAAAGTGGTCAAATGGTTTCCACAGCGAGATCTCTTAGGTTGATAGACGGAGACGATTATAACTAACCCATATATTATAATCTATAGACATTATTTTGAAATAAGCAAAATAATTTTAAAACGTTTTGTAGCTCACCCAAAGGTATTACTATTTATATCACACGCTGGTATGATGAGCGTAATCGAAACGATACACTGTGGTAAACCAATGGTAGCTATACCGATATTTGGCGATCAATTTTTCAATACCAATCTGTTGGTTGAAAAACAAGTGGCTATCGCTTTGGAATACAATCGTTTGGAGAGTGATCGACTTTTCAATGCTATTAATGAGGCATTGACCGAGAAATATATGTACGATGGATATCTACTTCCTTAATTGGTCTAATTTTTGTTTGAAACAGATAACTACATTTTTTTTTGTTTAATTTCAGCATTAAAGCGAAAAAACTGCAACAGTTGTATAACGATCGACCACATTCACCTCTCGAAACAGCAGTTTTCTGGACAGAGTATGTAATAAGAAATAAAAACGAATCGAAAGAACTGTTGAAAAGTCAAAAGGTTCACTTAAATTTGTATCAATCATATTTAATTGATGTATTTGCTGCTTTTCTCCTACCACTTGTTATGGCGATATGCATTATAATATGGACATTGAAACGTCTAAGGAAGTATTAAGTGAATCATCACTAACAATTGTTACTGTAAAGGAGTGCGATTGTTCTGTACGTTATTATTTTTTTTTGTATACGATTTTAATTTCAAGTCTATTCTAGTTCATTGTAAATGAAAAATACACTCAAAAATGTGTTGCAACTCAAAACTGCAGCTACAGAATATTATTTTTCAAAATAAAGAAACTTATCACATTCAAAATACAGAATTAATTTTTTTTTGTTACCTACCTAACTAGTAAAATTAAATGACAATTAATATTTAATATAGTAAATCCAGTAAGAACATTTTGATAGTTAATGTTTGAACAAAATGTTTTGAAATAGGTACTTACCTATCTTGATACCTCAATACCTTTCCACCTAGGCTAACCTACCCAGTGGAGCCCAACCCTATATGACTAGGTGTAGCAGTCGCTACACATTGAAAATAAATGGAGAACAATAATCAAAGAAAAATATTTAATTACAGTTAGCTGTTAGGAAAAAACTCTTATATGGGTCACTTTTAAGATTACATTCAGTCACTTTGTCACTTTTTTAAATATTTTAAACTACTTCCAATCCTATCATAATTATTATTTCTAAATGTTAAGGTTATTAGATTATTTCTATTATTATTTTTATATAATTAACTTTTTTATTCTTATTATTAGTTTATTACTATTTAAAAAAAAAAAACAGTATAAACATATACATACATTTTTTGGGAGACTACTCAGCCAACCTCCAAGTGGTGTCTCCTATAACGGGATAACAGGACTCAACTCAAAAACAATCTAACAAATATAGGTTCAACATAACTCCGACAACCCAAGAGTATTGGTGCGACTCAATTCAATATCACCGTGTATCACAGTATCGACAGTGGTTGCAACAAGGATTGCCATCTTCTTTTTCCAGTGACCTTTACTACCCCCTAGATCTGATTTGCTACCAGAAATCACACTCAAAGTTGAAGCGTTTATATTCCTCCCAAAGATAGTGGTGATAAGCATGAAAAAAGTATTAAAATCAATTTATTTAAAGCTCTGCTCAGAATCTAAAATCAATTTGTGAGATTTAGTCAGTAATTTTCATTCAATTTGATATAATAATATTACATATCTTACCTAAGGTATTAAAAAATACTCCCAGAGGACTCCCAAACTTCCGAGTCCTATTTTTTCTACTCTCTACTATGATTTTATCCGTATTACATGTAAAATATGTAATAAGTATTTAGTAATATGAGGAAAAAACATTTTTACATTTGAATAATCAATTTCATCAACATTTTAACTGCAAACACTTTTATGAGAGCACCTTGTAGTTGTATAACATTTTGACATTTTTTGTACCAGAAAAAAAACCTACATAATTGTAAGACTGATAAATATCTTGTTCAGCTCATGATCTAAAAGCATCAGAACTGTACAATTGTACCTCGTCAAACACATTAAAATTAGAAAGTAGTAATTTTTTTTTTATATATTTATTCAATATTTTGTACAAAATAATAAATAACAATAAAAATAAAAAATAGGATTCTTCCACGCATGAAACAATATTATTACAATTTTTTAAATAAAATCCTAAGTATTATGAACTGTATTTATGTATAAAATATTATGATACTTAGTACATATTAAATATACTAATTTACAGGCCTAGATAAAATATTCTAAACTCAAGAACAAATATTAAGTCATTATTAATTTATTTTATGTATAAATATTGCTTACTTCTTATTGTTTAAGCTAATATGCATACTGATACTGATTAGGGGAATCAATTTACAAATATACACATCAAAAGGATAGTTAGGCAGTTTTAGCATATTATGACAATTTTGTTCAGTACACTTTACAAATAATAATTATAATATAAAAACAATTGTGAATAATTCAGTATTTTATTAGGCCAGTCCTCTCAAAGAGTAGTTATTTATTAAAATGGACATCTTAGTTTAAATATTGATGATCATTTTTAAATTTAACAAATAAAGTACTCAATTTGTACGTTTGGAATTTCTTTTAGTCCTAAGCTTCTTATAAATTGAATAATGATATAGAAAGTATAATATTGTGTTATACTTTGGTATCATTGTTTAAAATTTGATGTGAGCCAAGCGAGGCCTTCATGTAATCCATCTCCTGTGGTAGCACACGATGGTTGAACATACCAATTTCTATCCCGTATTCTTGTAAGTCCAAGTTTTTCTTGTATTTCATGTGGTTTCATTGCTAACAAATAATACATAAATTCAGGGGAACTTAAAATTGAAACAGTATCACAATACATACCATTGGTCAAGTCTTGTTTGTTGGCAAATATTAAAATGATTGCATCCCTCATCTCTCTGTCATTTATTATCCGATGTAACTCTTGCTTAGCTTCATCTATTCGATCACGATCTGCACAATCCACTACAAAGATCAAACCTTGTGTGCCTGTATAGTAGTGTCGCCATAGTGGACGTATTTTGTCTTGTCCCCCAACGTCCTATAAAAATTAAATTGGCCATTTATTACTTATTTCATAATTGTGTTTAATATTTATATACAAATAATAATATGATAACTTACCCAAACATTAATTTTGACATTTTTGTATATAACTGTTTCTACATTGAAGCCAACTGTTGGTATTGTCGTTACAGATTGACCTAATTTCAATTTGTACAAGATAGCTAATATATTTTAATAGGAAAATATCTATTTTAATGTTATTTAACATCTATAAATAAGATGAAACAAATGTTTTTAAACTAAGGTACTACAAGTACTACAATATTATATAATCAGTTATTAGTTATACATGAAAATAGAGTAAACAGATGATCTCACTGAATTAAACATTAGTTCTCCAAAGAAACACAAGCTCTGACTCACAGGTTTAGACCAATATATATTATGAATCCCTTATACGTATGGTAAATAACTGGCTTTCATTTTTAATTGTGGTATCACTTCAGAGGTCCCGGGGCCCATTTTTCAAATTTTCCCTAATTCTATAAAATTTAAAAACTGTTCTTTATAGTTTATATTTTAGTTGGAATCTTAATTATAATACTTCTCCATTAATCTACTGTCCAATAGTTCAAATGCAGCCTATAAAAAATTACTTGGTATAAGTTATAAAAAAATTATTAAATTTGTTTGATTCTACAAGAGAGGATCATTATTTTGTGGATTAAATGACATTGGCACCGGGCACCTTAACTAATATTCTATTGATAAGTATGTTAATAATGAGTTATTTAAATTAAAATTTTGCGAGTATTTTGATTAGCTCATATGCATTTTAATTGCAAAAATAAAATAGTATGAATATGAATACAATACCTATGAATTGTAAATTAAGTAGTAGGTACGTGTTTCAACATTTTAAACATTGATAAATGTAACAAAATAATGTGTTCAGTTAACACTACTAAATAAATTCTAATATGACATTGCAATGAATAAACTAAATTAATTATGAAGAATTTCTAAAGATATGCGATTTAAAATAAGAAAAAAAAATTGTATTTTTAACATAATTTTACTTTGTAAACAACCGTCTAATATTTCAATAAAACTAAATTAGGTATTAAAATTGTTGAATATATTTGGAAGAGCTAAATATTATGATTTAAATTTTCAATTATTTAATAAACATCAATAATTAATTTATAAACTATGAATCATGTTTTTATAATAAAGGATACTTGTTTTTCCAGCTGCATCCAAACCAAGCATAAGTATTCTCATCTCTTTGTTACCAAAAATTTTGGAAAGCAGCTTTCCCATAGTGATGATTTATCTGAAAGTGAAAAAAAAATTACATTATCAATTTATTTAATTATTTATAATTAAATCAATGACTAAAAAAAGTGTAAATATATTTTAATAGGTACCTAATTGATATTAATATCAGGCGTCGCTACAAAATTGGGGCACTAAGGTCACTGAAGAAATGAAGGTTTAAATAATAAAATACTTGTGTTGTATAATTTTAAGTTGTAACAGTTGCTATATTAATTTAGGTTTTTTTTTAATATTGTACATTCTTTACTGGTATTTTACTCAACTAGTCCATTCTAGATAAACATTTTACATAGATCACTTTTGCAAAAAGAAGTTTTTCTTAGTTATGTTAAAACATAACTGTGGAAAAGAAATATATTTATCAAGAGAATATAATTCTCACAGTTTTCCTATCATAACAGTGATACTTTCATTGAAAAAATGGGCAACTAGTCAAACAATATACCTTAGATGGATTAAACCGCTAATATTAAACTTATGTATGCACTATTGTATAAAAATCTGTTAGTTGTTTAATTGTTAGTTTTTTTATCACTCAGAAGCTTCTGTGTAAGTGAGAACCATCATTTCTGTCTCCATTATATTGTTTAATACCTTAAACCAAATTATTATTATAGATGGGCAAATTTTGAATAACAATCTTAACAGAGCTTGATATTCTAAAGCACAGGGAGATACGTCTACACTCCATGTATTTACTTACAACATAAAAAAAGATATTCATTAAAATAAAAGCATAAAGTTAAGAGTAGAGTTATAAATTTATGATAAACAAATTTGTTATTAGTTATAACTACACTATCAAACTTCTTATAATGTTTTATTTTTTAAACATCTAACTCTTATTTGTCTACATTGTTTACAATAAAATAATAAACCAAAACAAAAATATAGGTTATAAACTCAATTTTTTTTTTAAACTTTATTTCTCTTATGTTATATATTGTTAGCAGATAATTGTACACATTCTAAATACCAATAAGAACCTTCTATATTGAGGCTAATATGTTAGTAAAAATGAAAAAAAACAGAGAAGGTATGTGGGCATAAAATGTTATATTTTTTCAGCTCTTAATTCTTTTGAAAGTAGAAATGTTATTTAGTTGTAAAACGGTAAGCAAATACACATTTAGTGATCTAAATATATTTCTTTAATAATAAGTACCCACTTAATGTAAAATTTTTTTTAGTGAATTAATGAATTATTATTGTGGGTATAACTATTCAACTGTTATTGATAATAAAAGTAATAGGACAAATTGACAATAATATGTAACAGCATTTTAATAATAATACAACATTTAAAAACAAATGTAGACAGCCTTGAAAGATTATGTATTTATGTATTTAGGACATTCAAATCATTCTAAAATGCATAGCACACAATTGATTATCTTGCGGAGAAAATATAAAAGCCATTAATCCAAATTAGTCTAAATCCTAACCACAGTTAGTTGAAAAATAAAATCTAAAACAATTTCACACAACAACCGATGAGCAACTAGTGGTCAAAAGGCTAAAGTTACAACACACACCCAACAAGCGTATTATAAATTTAATATAATGTCCGCAGTAGCGTTATGATGTGCACGGTCTGTACAAGCACAGCGTATTACGTACCAGTGAACATTTACAACGGACCGGTGACGGAGGGCAACGAATGTTCAGGCCAAAACTTGATGTGCGAGCTCAAATACTGTCGAGTTACGGTTTTCGGTCATCTCGCTCAGTGTCACAACAATGGGACGACGACAGCGGCGGCGGCGATGGTTGCAGGTCTTTGATTTTATGTTACCGCCGCGTATGTGAGATTTCAATTCCTTCGGGACGAACGACCCGTGTTTGATGTCAACCGTCAGCGGACGACGCGATATTTTATCGGGCGACGGGTACCGCACCGATATGTGCGATTCGCGATTACGGAATCAACGGGTTTGGGGCGCAAACGTCGTCATCCGGCAATAATAGCGCATTTGTCGTCGGCGGCGGCGGCGGCGGCGGCGTCGGCGGACTATGATCGACGGGAGCGGAGAAATGATAAATCTAATAACAAAAAAGTCGTGAACGGGAGGAACAACAAAAACGCGGTGACGAGTGCAAAACGTCGTGCCCGACGGCGGGTGATAAGTTGGAAAAACGGAACGCGTTCGATTTTCCGTTTACCGCAGTCTTTTTTTTTTGTTTTCGATATTTCTATGACATTTTTTTTTTTTTTTTGTTTTTTTCTATCACCATTCACCGCGAGTCTTGTGAATTTGTGATATTGTAATTTGTGTGTTACCGGAGCGAAAGACTGCTGTGGCGGCGGCGGCGGCGGATGTTCGGTGCGCGGAAGTGGGGTTGTGCAACGGTGGGACCGGCGTGGAGGGGGACGTATTCGAGCGATAACGAACAAAAACGAACGCTGCGATGGACGTATAGGCACGTCGCCGTCGTCGTCACCGCGGCCCGCGGACACGCAACGGCATAGGAGTTAGGACACCGACCGTAGATAATGGAACAAAAATATGATTATCGCGTGATACGCTCGCGCTCTGTATGCAAGACGAATAAAAATAATAGCGTTTAAGAATATTTTAAATTATAATATTCTACATTTCTACGATAATATACAACAATAGTAATGTTACAGAACGAATGACGATAATATTAATTATTAATTATTATTTACTATATTAGTTACATACAACAGAACAGATTACAGAGAGTACACAGCTGCTGTAAGCTGTTGCTGTAGTATCGGCTTCGACAATCCATGACAATAATAATCGACAACATTTACTAAGGCCTAATGGGTAGTGTCGTAGTAGGTTATTTCGAAAGTTATAAACAGAAATATTATACAAGAATCCCCATTACGTTTTTTGTATAATCTTTGTGAACTTCGAG
Organism: Neotoxoptera formosana; assembly: GCA_022818045.1. Lineage (NCBI taxonomy): Eukaryota > Metazoa > Arthropoda > Insecta > Hemiptera > Aphididae > Neotoxoptera > Neotoxoptera formosana. The sequence goes on along the minus strand of CM040633.1, from coordinate 43,801,358 downwards.
TTTTCGATTATACAAAACGAAACTGTATTGAAGTCATAAGTAATAGTAGTATACAGTATACTGCTAGTATGAATTAAGTTACAAAAAATAATGTCATTTAAATATGTTCCTCTTGAGTAGATTTATATTCGTCAAATCAATGTGTTGTAATTGAATGAGATTTGAATACAATTTGTTGTAATAGTGTCTCGACAGTATTAACCATATTAGGTTAACTAATTTGATTTGGATTTCATGACAAAGTTCGAGTTTTTTGTTTAATTTTTTAAACATGTGACGTAAATGTTCTGCCATAGCATCATCATTTACCGCAGTCCTTATAGTTTCCTTATAGTTTTGAATTTGAACTAAGCCTAAAAATATACATTGCTCGGTCGAAATAATTTATTAGATGTAGGAACCTCTAGTAGTCTATAGTGTCATATTGGGTTGAGCTAGGTACATGGTAATCGATAATCGATCATACACTTTTGTCCATCGAAGATTCGAAGACTTTCCTGATCGTATTTATTCGTTGATTTTTAACATCCATGCGCAAGCATTAGTTAATTGGATTATACGCGTACTGTTGTCGAATCGGTCGTCCTCTAATGTTATTAATAAATTACTAAATTACTTTTTAACCTACTACTATAATAAGTAAATACAGCGGTTACGAACGACGAACTGACGATTGACGAACAGTCTTTTATTATTATTAATAAACTATGTGATGATCAATAGACTAAAATATTCTATAATAAGATAATGATAATCCATAAAATGGTTGGAATAATATTTTTTTAATGGCCATAGGCGGCCCGGATCGCCCACCCTTAATGTCGGCCCTGATTATTCATCAGCTATCATAGTACAGTCTTCACTTTTACACTTTTAACGTGCACTATTTGATCATAAAAAATATAGTTTATGATAATAAGATCATAAATATTGAAAAAAAAACTCATGGGGGGATCTATTCCCTTCGCCATCATCCGTTTGACCTCCACTGCGTAGACCTTAATAATAATATGTATAACTGTATGTCCATAGCAGCCTCGTAGAATATAGATTTAATCTATTCTATGGTCAGTGGCGCGTATATAGTGAGGGGGTCTGTGGGCCTTAGCCAGTGGTTGACTTGGGATTAAAGTAGTAGAGGTACTCTATAGCTACTTTTAAAAAAGTAGCGTCCCTAGCATTTTAATCAAACTAACCAACAAACTGTAAAGAAGTAGGAGTACGCTTGAGTATCATACAAATTAGTTGAGGTACTTAGTCCCCACGCGTCCCCCCCAAGTCAACCACTGGCCTTAGCCCCCTCTCAAAATTGCAGACAACTTAATTTAAATAACAACGTGGTAGTATAGGTGATATAGAATATATAGATCACAAGCTAGTTTCTATCTATAGTAGCCCACCTCGAAAATTATTTCTATAAACGCCACTATCTGTGGTACCAATGTACCATGTGTATGTGTGTGTTGACAGTGTTGTGTAAGTATTCACTATAAATTATAATTAAGCATCGCGTGGAACTCGGCAGTCGGCACAAGACCCGAGACGGCGAGACTGCAGTGTATTTGTTATCAGTTGACGGTTATTAGTTTCGATGGTCATTATTCATTAATCATTATACTATATATTATGTACACGAACATTAGAGAAAAGACATAGCCGATAGCCAACCGGAGCAAAAAAAATATGATCCTGAATTTATCGCATCCGCCATTATGCGCTCCGGAAGTCCGTACAATGCTACTGTATGTCTGTATCCTATTCCTATAGTGTACTATGTGTATACTGACCGTATCTCGTGTCAATTTTATTTGAGTTGAAACTGGGGAAGGCGGAGGGGGTCGAATCAATAACAAAAATTATATTAATGAGAACACTTTTATAATATTTTTGATAATAAATATTTTGTACATTTTTAAGCTTATGCTTTAATAATTAATAAACATAATAATACAAAATATGTAATATAAACATAACGAATTTTCTTAAGAAATTTCGGAGGGGGTGAACCCTAAACCCGTCCTTCCTGGATACAGCCATGTGCCAGTGGCGTGGAGAAAGGGGTTATCGTGAGGCAACCGCCCACCTAGTTTCTTAAGGGATGGTGGCCGGTGGATGGGTAATGGCCAAGTGGTTATAATTTAGTGTTGTGTGTGGTCAGTTAATGCGCCTTTATCGAGTTATTTGTGCTGTAGTGTGGGTGAAACATTAAACTAGGCTCTGAAAAATGTCAAGATCGCCATGCTACTGCCATGTACAGTATAGTGTGATCATAGTACCTACAAGGAATAAGAAGTATGGTCGCAACACAATCTATGTTTCATTCTATTTCGCGGATGTGCATCGCCACGTGTTTTTGTGCATACTGCAGTACTGCACTACTGCAGTCTACATTGTATAAGGTTAAATGCGTGCATGTTAAGTCACCTTGTGTTTGTTGTTGGTTGCATGTATAAATTATACATTGCCCCTTAAAAAAATATGCGCAGTCACAATATATCATTGAGTTTATTTTTATTCCTTATACAGCCATAGGTACAGTTGTTATAATATGGTATTGTGACGTAGTTTTTATATGTACATCAAAGGACATATAAGTTATGAATATTAGTTTTGGATTAAGAACAGAGCGATGGATGTTTATTGAATGACGAATGTACAATACAGTAGACAATTATTGGAATATTGGATTCTATCAATGGATTTCAGCCACTGTTCTGTTGAGAGATGTAGGCTGATTCACTGTAAAAATATTTATAACGAGTGGGGTAGTTATCTGCTTTTATATTGCCCCCCCCCCTGTGGGACAGCTTTTACTACAGATATTTTTGACATACTTGTGCGATAATAAATGACGAATAATTGTCGTTCAGTAATAAGGCGAGACTAATTGAATAGATAATATTACGATTAATATATATATATTTTATGTGCTAGGAATAATGATACTGTTTTTTTAAATTTAATGAGAAAATCAGCATGCCATGTACTCTGTCAAAGGGCTTGTACAACATCGAGGAAGCTGCAGTACAGGAATATGTAAATTGGTACATTAGGAGAGACGAAAAGTAAAAAATTCACCAACTTCCTTAATACCTGGATGAATATTTTGAAATATTTATGAAAAAACGATTTTAGTTATTTTGTTGTAGGTATAAATGTATAATAAAAAAATACTCGTATAGGTCTTGGAACTTTCACCATTACCAATATTCTTAGTTACTATACAGATTGAAGTTCTATAATATTATTCTTAGGATTTTTAACTATTTTTCCGATTCAACAGAATGATATTACATCAATTAATTACACAGATTTTTTAATTATAGTTACATTTTTGTGTTTGACAGTTCTCATTTAGTGTAGGTAGCACGAATTAAGATATATATCTTAATTCGTGGTAGGTAGTAACATATTTTAACACAGATTATATGAAAATAAAAATGTAATTAAAATAAAATTTTATTTAATCTGTGCATTTAATAATAATAGAGTTTACTATCAAACTTTGAGGTAAAAACATAATCAGTGTATTAACGTGTTTTTTAAGATATTTTAATTTTTCAGCGAGTTATGAGAATTATTACTAAATATTTTAAATTCTTTACATTTATTGTAACTTTAGTCTTTACTCAATAATTACTAAAAAATTAAAATATCGTAAAAAACCTATGGGAAAACACGGATAATGTTCTTACCTTTAAGTTTGATAATAAGTAATAATGTTAAATTTTAACTTAAATTTCTCACAAAAATGTAGGTATGTGGCTTTACGCTATAGTGCTATACAATTTTTTTTTTTAAATTATAGTATTACAATTATGAGTAATCTAAGTAGTACTATAGTAGGTATTAAATTCTCAAGCCTGTTTAAAATTTAAAAATGTTTTGTTTTACTTTTGTTTCTGATATTTTTTTAGTTTTGTTAAAAGCAATTTCTGCGGAACCTAGCACGAAAATAATTGTCAAGCTCTTTACTCTCAAACAAAAATGTTATCACACATAGGTAAATCAAAAAAAATACTAATAACGTTTAAAATTTAAAATTTTCTAAAAATAGCACGAAAAGAGACAAAATATTTTGAAAGTTATATTAGAATATCTTGTCGAGAAAATGTTACTTACTTTTGTCTCCCAACCTCAAAGTAACTATCAAGTACCAACTAGATCCAATTTTTACCAGAAACCACCCTCAAAGTTAAAGATTGAAGCATTTTACTGCTCCTATAAAGGTGTCACAAACAAAAACACTTCAGTATAATAATGTTATAACCAATTCATCAGTTGGTCGGCTCAGGTTCTAAAATGACAAATTGCGGTGCTGCGAATGAGGTACGTTAGTGGCGATTTAGATTACATAATCATAAATCATTGTGTAATCAGATATTAGTTATATATTTTGTAATTTTTTATGTAACTCCAATAAAATAATATGATCTAACAAAATTATTATAAGTAGGTGTATATTGACATTGATAATCTTCCGTGACCCGTGACCGCGAGCGAATTAATATTTTTATCCTATACATTGGTATACATATTATTATCTAATAATAATATTAATAACTAATTACCAGCTATACTATGTACGAGGAGTTGCCGTCGTACAACTACTGACAGGTCACAGGTGGTTGTGTCTGCAGCATTTAAGCGTTTTTCTGGTAATCCACTGTTGACAGATATTGATAATACCTACTTGTGCGAGCTCGTTAAAAAATTTAAGTACTTATCATCTACATTCCGTCGTCAAAGACCGGTAGGGCGCACGCGACAGACACGACTGTTTTCAAGTGTACGACCGACAATCCTGCAGTAGTGCAGTCTGCACAGAGATGGCGACCAGATGGGGAATAATCGGTACCAGCAATATATCGCATGATTTCGCCGTGGCCATGGGTACATTGCCACGGACAGAACACTTGATCACAGCGGTGGCGTCTAAAGACGAGGCGAGGTCTCGAGAATTCGCAGAACAGTTTGACATTCCCAATGCGTACGGTTCTTATTCTCTGGTGGCCAACGACGCCGAAGTGGGTAAGACAATTTGATTTTGAGATTTTATGATTTATGATATATATGATAATATTAATTAATAATTATTATGTGATATTATGTGAATTGTAACAGACGTTGTTTACGTGGGCACTCTCAACGAACACCATTACTCTGTCAGTCGTTTAATGTTGGAACACGGAAAGAATGTTTTATGCGAAGAACCATTCTGTCAAAATGCTGAGCAAGTCCAACAGCTCGTTGAAGTAATTACTTACACTTATGTTTTATTAATATGTCTGGTTTTAAATACCTAGTCAAACGTAAGTTTACCTAGTTCAATATCTTGTTGATAAGAAAACTTTTTTTTTTTAAATATTTCAGCTTGCGAGATCTAAAAATTTGTTTCTCATGGAGGCCATGTGGATGTTTTTCACTCCAGCGTTTACTATTTTAGGAGAAGAAATCAACAAAGGTACAATCGGTGAACCATTGCAAATTATTTCTTCGTTTGGCACACCAATGTCTGAATCACTAATTCAACTGTAATGAACAACTCAATACCTAACTTATAGTTGGTTCAAAGAAATGTTTTTGATGTTTAATCGAACAAATTTGATAGGCGAAATAGTGGTGGATCGATATTAGAGTTGGCCGTATTTTCAGTTTACATGAGCCAATTCTTGTTTGGCCCTGAAAAGCCACAAATCTATGGAACTTGTGGACAGTTAACAGAATCTGGGTTTGACAAGGATGCAAGTGTAATTTTAAAGTATAGCAATGGTAGAATTTCTACATTTTCAAGCCATTTCAAAGTTGACCTACCTGACGAGGCAATTGTATTTGGCACTAAAGGAAGTATCAAAGTAAAATTAAATTAAAAACGGCTTATAATTAATGTTATATATGATAGCAAAACGATTTTGTTAGTTGTACAGTCCATTCTGGTCAGCAACTAAAATGTCTGTTAACGGAACAGACATTAATATTGATGTGCCTCAAACAAAAAAAGCAACGAGATATGGAAATAGTGTGCAACTAATTTACGAGATTCAAGAAGTTAGAAATTGTCTTTTGAAAGGTAATTATAATTTTGCAGGTTTGCATAAAGCATATTAACAATGTTCTTAAATCAAAATATATTAGAGAAATAGTTCTTACTTCTTACTCAATTGCTTAAGTGAGATGTTCAATTGTATGTACCTATATTATTGCAGGTTTAAATGAAAGCAGTATAGTTCCGTGGTCTTTAAGTATTGAGAATGCAATTTTGGTTGAAGATATAAGGAAAAAATTAGGAGTAACTATTTGTAAATAATAGAAACCAATTTTGGTAGATAATTAATATTTTACATTGTATGTAATTGATCCAAATAATTATTATTTAATATTTTAATTTTATTTGTTGATTTATTATTAAGTTAATGTAAAAACTGCTCAAAAACATATCTGTGCAATTATCAAAATTAATGAAATTATGGATATATATTCTTGAATAATATCATATTATACTTGCTATGTACTATTGTTTGTTATTTTTTTAGGTATAAAATGAATATCAACTGTTATAAAATATAAACAGTAAATATTAAACAATATAAGCAAACACAAGTGAATTAATATGAATATATTATGTAACCATATTAAGGCTGGCAGAGCTTCTTATATTTATTGTGGCTTTATTTCAATAGGTATAAGATTAGTTTATGAACTTCCAGATGTGTGAATACCGTTTTGAGTTTTTGTATGAATTTATAAGCATCCATTCAAAATGAAGTAGGAAATATATATTAAGTATTAAAATAATTTAACAAGTTTTAAAAACAATTATTTTTAAAAAATGTTCTCAAAAAAAAAATAAATATTTTTCCTATATAACCTAGTTAAAAGATTAATGAATACAAATATATTGACAAAATGTAAATCAGATCACTAATAGTACTATATATAAATATCTTTTACTTATGGCAGTTTCCACTAGATAATTAGCACTGTGTACATAGATAACCAAAAAATTATCTAGATAAGATAACAGATAATTCATTGACAATTTATCTAGATATATAAGATAATAGATAAAAATCAAAATATTTATCTAAATAGATAATATATAACTACATTTATCTAGATAAAAAAACAGATGATTTTTTAAAAATATTTTATACAAATTATAGCTTGCATTTGTAAAATTGCAATTTTATTATGAATAAAATAATCTTTATTTATTTTAATAATTTGGAGCACATTGTAAGTAAAATTTACTTTTTTTTGATTAGTATCCAACTATAATTTTTTAACAAAAACATAAGGGATATTATTTTTTAAGATATTGCATTTTTAATCAGGTTTATAATACCTAATATTAAAATTTGAAATGATAACTGAACCATTATTGAATTAAAATTATAATTTAAATAGTTAACATTGAAAATAATATAGTTATTCGCTTATTACTATATAATTATTAATTATACACAGTGCTTAAATCGAGGATTCTTTTTAAAAAATATTTAAGCGTACCCCCTCTAATTATATCCTAATCAACAATTCATTTACATTTTGAGGTACGCATATTTTGGTTACACTCTTTCTGTTTTTTTCTCAATTCAAGCACTGATTATACATACATACACCTATATATTTTAACATGGCAAAAATCTACACAAATTATTGTCACCAACATTTAAATATTTTTATTTAATTCATAGCAAACATTCATTAATATAGCTAAATATATAAAAACATGTTCACTAATTAGTAATAACTGTCTGTTTGCTATTCTCAGTAGTCTGTAGTGATTGGTATTATTATTTATTACTTTAATCATGATAATCTAAGTTTATAATAATATATTGTTATTAATGGAACGTTCTGGCTAGTTAATTGGCGAATGACGATATATCGCAGTGCCAACCCGCAGATTTTTGGGGCTCAATACTTAATTTTATTTTTATATAATTTTGTAAACTTTAAGGGCCACACATTATAATGTTATAACTTATAGGCCATAGCTATATAGATATTTCCTAACGTCATCGATCGTCGACAACGATAAACAATTTTCAAGTACATGGAACTAATCAATTTTTCTTATAATTAAATTATAAAAATAAAATACGTTTGACAAGTCAATGTATAGTCGTATACGGTATAGATATGTAGTATTGGTACCGTCTTGATTTCGTCGATAATGACAATATAATATAACCCATTTTCAAGGAAAACCACACGGGTCACAGTTTCTGTTACCACAATATTATTATGATTATTTATTGATAAATTAATATAAATTTGAACGACATAGTTGTGGGAGTGGTCCCAATACGGGAAACGTGCGGTACATAGAACGTGTAGATATTTACAAATAGAACTAGAACGTTAAATCGAATAAAAAAGTAATATCAAACTTATAAAATTAACTTCTATATATGATATTTGCCAATATTCCAAATCGACTGCTCCTAGATAAGTCTTATTATATTATTTAAATAATTACTCAAAGGAGTATAAACGTCACAAATTTATGAAGGAAACCAACTCATTTATCTATAATCATGAATTATATAACAGTGATCGGTACCAATAACTGGTAGTGGTGAAGTAATACGCAGACTGCCGCCCGGTATACTCTTAACTTGAATAGAGTATAGTAAATGACTAAAAAAGTGTTACGTATAAGGAAGAATATAAACACTATATAATCTAAGATGTATACTTTACCTATGCAAGACAACAAAACTTAAACTAAATAATTTAGTACATCTATACAACCAATGTAAGAAAATTTAATTGATTTTAAGATATTATGTTGTTCATCTACAAAATGATAAAATATGTTATTTTTATTCAATTTATGACATTTATTAGCATTTTACTAAGGAAATTATAGTATAACAAACTGTATTTAAAAAAATAATTGTCATTTTTGTCCCTATTACCAAGAATAGACGGTACCATTTTATGTTACAATTAAAAATTATTAATTGCAATAAAATTAAGTAAAGTTTGTTTAATATATTATATTGTTAAGATTTCGGCAAAAAAATTCCACTTCAAATAAAAAGAAACTGAATTTATTATCATTAAATTATTATGCTTCAATCATCGTCGTCATCATCTTCTTGAATATAACGATAGGGTATTGAACGATTTATGCACTGGCGTGTTGGACGAGAACCTCCAGCTACAGTAGTGTCCGACCAATTAGTTTCATCAGAGTTCAATTCTGAGCGGCTATCTTGCGATTTTATTGATCTTAATAAAAAATATATATATTGTAATTAACAAGTACTTAAGAGGGTATGGGTTCATTTAATCTTACTTAATAATCTTTGATCGCCTTTTCTTTATTGGTGCTTCAATCTGTATACTTGGAGTTCTGTGAGTATCAAAAAGTAGTTAACATTGATAAAATAAAAGGTTAAATCAATTTTATGATTCCAACTAGTAAGCTTACTATAATTAACTTAATTAACTAGTTAGTTAATTGGTATAAATTAATGTTTTAGCATGTATTTGGTCTGATGCAAAATCAGTATTAAAAAAACAATTTTGTACTCAAATTAAAATTATTGAACAAAACCCATTAAACCAAATACATAAGTAGACAAAACAAGAAATATCTAATATTCAATATTTCAGATTTTATATTTTTATAATAATAAGAATTAAAGATTAGTTATGAAATATTTGAATTATCGTATAAGTATAACACTACTCGAATCACATAAACATTATTATTTATTTTACCACTTACCATATTATGATTAAAGGTACTAGGATTACTACATCTTGCAAATTAACTATTCATATAAATTATAATAAAGGTACAAGTTTTTTCTTCATTATGTTGAAAAGTAATACTTAAAAATATATTACATAATATATAATTTAAAATCCTAAACTAAATTTCATGCATATTGAAAATAATATATTCCATAAATTTAATTTGATAAAAAATAACTGTAAAACACATAGCCAAAAAAATAAATTATTATAATTATTATCAATCACATTTATCAAAAATGCATGCATTGTTTGTATTCATTTAAAAGTAATTGATTTACATAAAATTACAATAAAAAATTCAAATCAACTAATTTCAAAAATCAAATTAAACACAAATTGGATAGCAAAATATATTTTATTACAAGATAGGAACACACAACGGTGCATAAAAAAACTCCAAGATGACATTGGTGATAACAGCTTAAATTTAGTAACTGAAAAAAAAATAAAAATAAAAAATATAGCATCAAAAATGTTATAAAATAAAAATAATAAAAGCATACTATGATCGCAAAAATAATTCAAATAAAATAATTCTTCGCATAGATGCCAAAGCATTAAAAAAGAATGTAATCTGTATATTAAATAAAACATGTAACTTAAATAAAGCTAAAATGTTTTTATTACCCAAAATCTTGATCTGACCCTTCATCATCATCGTCATCATCTAAAAATAACATTTTGAAAATAATTATTATGAATATTTAACTTCTATTATCTATTATATAATTAAATGGTTTACTTACAAGTTTCTTTTTTATTTCTACGTGTGTATGCTCGCCGTGAAGTTATTGGACCAGGTTCAGCATCACCGTGCATTAAGCTGTTCCTATAAATGACCCAAGGCTGCCAATCTTCACTGCGACTTGAGGGAACTGCTGATGTTATGTGTTTATCCAAATAGTTAAGACTATAAACGTAAATAACAGTTAGAATAAGTAATTATAGAATAGTATAAATTCAAAATATCCATACACAATGCGTTTATCCTGTTTAAGTAGTTTGTTGGTGAATTCAGCTAATATCTCCAAAAATGCAACATGTGGAGGTGGTACTGATGGATCATCTTGAGCAATTCCTTCATCAGTACCTACAGCGAATAAAACACCTTCACGGTGTAAAGCTGCCATAGCTTCACGATTTTTTAATGCATCCAATCCAAATGATAAAGCAAATCTTTTGGCCAATTCCTGATGATAAAAAAAAAATGTTCATTCAGTCAACTCGATTTAGTAATGTTAATCCTTGTTAAACTATACCTTTAAACTACTGAACTCTTGAGAAGATCTTGATATACGGAATGTGCCACAGTTGATTTGTTGTTCTCTAAATGATGTGATTAAGCTAACAACCATAGTTCTTGCACAAATTACTTTATTAATCTCACGGGCCTTTCCAATTGTAGTCTTAATGATATCTCCATATTCATTATATGACTAAATGTTAAAAATAAAAACATAATTAATAATTAATTTCTATTTATTAATTTAATAACATTTAAATTCATACTTTGACATAATGCTTAAAGATATCTGCAGCGCAAGTTACTGGAATTATCCCATACACAATTAATTTACAATAAGATGCTAAAAAGTTTCTTCTTTTATGTAATTCTTCAATTTTTGAATGCTCATCTTGAACGCCTGTTTATTTATTTGTATTTATTAGTACTTAGGCTAATTTTCCAATATTAAATACATTTGAGAATAACCAATATAATAATCACCTTCTTCTTCATAAACAAACACATTTTTTTGAATAAAATTATTCAATAAATCTTGAAGTTCTTTGTCAGAATCATAAACTAGATTTCCCAAGACTGGATAATTTTTAACACCCAATTGATTACAAAACACGACAAGTAAGTCACATATTGATATATAAGCCTATTTAAACAATAATTATTAAAAATAAATGTTCTATAATTCGCAAATGATGATTGAAGAAAATTACCTCTTCTTTGAATAAAGGATTAGTAGAATGTGCCAAAATTCCTCGAAGAACATCCATGAAATCAAAGAGCTTAGCCTTAACTTGTGCTACTTGTTCTTCTATATCTTCGTTACGTCCATTTTCCAAAACATTTTCAACACTATGTAATTCCCACATTGTAGCAAACATGCACGCAGAAATGCTATATTTGATAGCCTTTCATAACAGTAAAAAAATCATTTAATAAATAATTAAATTAAAATTGGTACAAATATAAACATTACTTCTTCTGGTAATGGTTTTGAACCTTCATGGGCCATCTTTAAATCTTTGAAAATTATATCCCACAGATTCCAAGGCCCCAAGTTATGACATGAATAAAATATTGAAATTTTCTTCATACTATTTACTACATTGTAGATTTCATCATCATCAGGTTTTTCATTCTAAAAATAATGTTTATGTTTTAGAATTAAGATTGAATAAGTATTGAATACCATTAAAATAATTAATTAATTTACTCCTTCAATTAGATTGTTCCAATCATCCATAGCTTCTCTGTGCTTATTAGTAATAGTGTCCATTAGTGTACTTTTTTGAACACTACACCTGGTAGCTAATGTAGAATTGTTTTTTGAACAAAGAATTTCTAAAGTCTTGGCACAAGTTTCAAGAACTTCATCATTTTGATGTTTGTCAGTAACCAAGTGTATTTTTTTAAGTAATAAATCTAAATTCTAAATTAACAGTAAAATGGATAAGACAAAAAAAGATCACATAAAATATAAATATATAAGAATGAAAGTTATTTATAACAATTTACTTACAGATTCTTGTCTTGATGTTGTATAAATATCTAAATCAAAATACTGAGGTATAGATAACAAATTAATAAGTTTGTCAGCATCTGCCCTATATTTATCAATCAATGGAGGTAATACTTTTATAAAATGTTCAGTCAATCGCTGTTTATCATCTTGAACTTGTTTAATTTCTTTTACCGACATCATCTATTTAAAATAATTAATTAATTAAAAATAGGGTTTAAATACTTATACATTTTAGTATAACATCATGGAAAAAAATCAACATTTATATTTTATTAAAATAGATTTGAATATTGCATCTATTAAAATATGTATTTACTTTATAATGTGACTAGTTTAATTAATTTTAATTATAATAAAAATACATTTTGTTTAATGGCATGTTTGAACATGAAAACATGGGAAGTTAAAATATTATTTTAAAAATGGTTTTAAATTATAAATAATCTACCTTTCTATTTGGTCCTCGTCCAACAGGTGCTTCTCCAGTTGCTGCTTGTTTAATACAACATACCATCAATTCAATCAAACTTGTTTCTTGTCTATCATCCATCCTCTCTTCACTTAAACCAGGCTCTTCTAACAATAAATCAGTCATACATTCCCAATCTTTCATCATTTCATTAGAATCGATCAGTGAATCAACCAAATACGCTCCATGTTCATGCAACTAAAAAATTTTTAAACATTACAATTTATGTTGATTCATTTTGATTTTTGATCAAATCTTACTTCTGATTCAATAAAGAACTGAACTAAATCCCTTATTAAAGGTGTATTTGGTAAACGTTTTTTTCCTCGTTTTGTTCTTATAGTTTTTGTATCTTCTTCTGGTTTAAATAAACGTTCATTTAAAAACTCTCCAGCAGCTTGAGCAACTGCACGATGTGAGGAGTAAACAAGTTCATAAACATGTTCACAGTCTTTATCTGATAAAATATCGCGATGATGTCTATATTACAAATTTTTTTTTTATTATTAAATGTAATATAATAAAAATAAAATAAAATTTGAAAACTAAATAATTTATTTACTTTAAAATACTGATAACTAATCTGACAGCTTGAACTGCAACATCATATTCTTTATCTAATGTCATTGCCACAATTCTATCCTTAAATTTACTAGTAAAAAGTTCCAATTTACTTTTCAATTCTTCAGAAGCATATAAAGGTTGCAATGCCTACAAAAACCAAATAAGAATACATTTTAAGTTTGTTTTAAATTTTTATGGACATCTTGGGTTTTATATTTTTTTGTTTATTGAATCAAGATAAACATAGAACATATTTACTTTTTAAATGATTTATCTATCTCTTATAGGCAATGCTTGTGTTGGAGATATAGAGTTATACAATATTACAATATTATTACCTGTAAACATTTTAACCGTACTTCACCAACTTTATCATGCAAAGTCCAACCAATATACTTTAAATATGAATCATCTAAAAAGTTTTGATGGAATTTTTTCATCCAAACTCCTATTTCTGCCATACATATTGCTCTGATTTCTGGTAAAGTATCTCTGTAATTTTATATTTTAGCAAACTTGTTTGAACTAATTTATTTTTATTTTTACTTGCCTGTATCTGTGAACAAATACAGATTTGAACATATATGTCAACATATTTTTAATTTCATCCATATTTTCTTCAAGTTCTTGTCGTTTAGCCATTAATGATTCTAAACGATCACTTGCTCTTTTATCTCGAGCTTTTTGACGCTCAGCTTCATATTGCCGTTGAGTATTATCCAAATTTACAGACACAATTAAAGCAACATCAACAAGAGCTGTCATTAATTTCATGGCTGTAATTTTATGAAAAGTGAGTATAATATATTTTATAACTAATTGGAGTATATAATATCTACCAGCAAGTGTAGCTGTATGTCTGAATGCTCGAACTTGAGAATCAGATAAACCTGTTAAAAGTGATATCATGTTATCCATTAAATACTGATCATATATGATAGAATATTGGCACTGTTTTACAAGATGACCAACAAAATCACAAAAATTTGATCGAAATTTTTTCCATAGAATTCCACTCATAATAAGAGGGTATTCTCCACTTTCCTAAAAAAAAACAAGCAATATAAGAATGTAAAAATATAAAAAAAATATAATGGTTATGGACAATTATTTTACTTCATCAAATTCTTCTGTCATTTTTCTAATAATAGCTGCATGTTCCATATTCTCAGACATTGCTGGTGTAATGACACCTTTACAACCAGCAGCATTGATAAAGAACTGCATCAATACCAAAAGTGCTTCGTCTCTATTCATTTTATATTGTTCAATCCAATCATCAACAGTGACCTAACATAAAAAAAATATATTAAAAAATATTAGATTCTGAGAGGAGCATGGAACAAATTGGTTTTAAAATGATCTATGATAATTTTGAGATTACTGATGAGGTGAGTAATGACATCTGTCAGTGATGATACTTACATTTATTGAAGTAGAAAAAATACTTTAATCTTCAACATTTGAGGTGGTTACAGCCTACAGGTAGCAAATTTGATCTAGTTGGTATTTTGTGAAGTTTAAGATTGAGAATTACTTAATAATAGGGAAAAACTAATAGAAACAGTGTAAAAAGGGGACTATATTTGCAACATCAGTTTTCAATAGGATTTTTTTTTTTTGAAATTCATAAATTCATAAATGTAAATAATACATAGAAATTAAATATAAATGTTAACCAACATATTTGAAAATCAATCTCAATTAATTTTATTATTGTTTGAAGTTTAAATTTTGACTAAATTAGATATTCATACATAATATAATGATTTTAATTATTTTGTTGTAATTCAAAAAATATTAATTGTAGACTTGAAACTCTGTACGATTAGGTAGTACAGGTTACTATTTTTTAAATATAGTAAAATGATTAAAATATTTTGTCTAACTTTAAGCTATATATAAAAATGTATCGGTTTCTACTTTTCTACTTATAAATTATTAACAATAATGTATGCTATAATTTGTAACTGTATTTTCATTATTTTTGTTTTACTTTTTATTTTTTGTTCTTACTGTAAATACTTAAAAATGTTAACCTGATACTGTTCACACAAAAGGGTTATTACCCGTTTATCATACATAAATAAATAAATAAAAATAATAATTAATAATATAATACTTATATGCAATATTTTTGATACCTACTGGTTTGTTATAACTCTGCTTGGGCGTATGAAAACTTTATTTAATAATTCATTTAAAATTTATCACATTTATTATAGTAACATATTCAATGATTAGGACATTAGGTACACAAGTCTAAACTTACTATACAAAAGAGTTTCCAGTTATTTTATTATCATTAAAAACAATTGTTTAATATTTAACAATTATGACCATTCAGTCTTATATAACTAATAAGGTATTACAGAAACTAAAATATTTTACCTGTAATGAAACACGACCATTTCTAATTGAACCATACAAAGTTCCATCATTTTCTAGTTGCAAATCCACAGGTTGTACTTGAACATGCTGCTTTTTAGATCCTGCAGGTCTGCCAGGAGGTCTCCCAGGCTTACGCTTTTCTGGTTTCTTTTCTGGAGGTGGAGATGGTGACATGGTAGATCTTTGAGGTGGATATTGTGCTCCTATGACAACACATAAAATATAAGTGTATTAATTTAGTGAGTGTCATATTAATTTATGTATATTAAACCTCTAGTTCTTGCTCTAGTCACTCGACCACCACTAGGTGAATCAGCAATACCACCACTAGGTGAATCATTAATACCACCACTAGGTGAATCAACAATACCACCACTTGTAGATGGAATTTGGTTATCTAAATGTAAATTAGACATAGCATCATGAACTGGCATTTGGGGGGATTGATGTTCTTGTGTATTTATTTCTTCATGAATAGATGGAGAAACATGAGGAGGGGGTGTTTCATATGTCATTGCAGTTTGTGATTGTTGATGCGGCTGAATAACTGGCATTTGTTCATAATTATTATCTGATATTCCAGGTTCTTGATAATGGTCTATGTTGAAGACTTCAGATCTAGAGAGTATCCATCATCATTATTTTATGAATTTTTTTATAAATTTTTTTTTTTACCTTGGTGTTTGATAATTATGATAATTTGCATAGGGATTGTAATGTTCTTGATAATCTGATCGACTAGGTGTCATAGGACTTGGATGAATAGAACTGCCTGGTGTTGATGGAACATCATACTCCATTGGAGGAGGATCATCCATCCGAATTCGTTTACCTATACTTCGATGCATTTTTACTTTTTTATCTGTAAAACATTAATAATTGATTATAACAAAGTTATTTAATATAAATCTAATAACATATAGGCCCGGAATGAAAAGAAGAGTTGTAAATAAAAATAAATGATATTATTAGTGATCAGAAAACGGAGGTTAAAATTGTTTGGTCATAAAAATAATGTATATTTTTTATCATTTTAATCATTGAGTTGGCAAAGTAGCGACAGTTGTTATTTAATATTTCTATATTGGACATTGACCGTATTATTAAATATTAATAAAATTAGAAATCTGTCTACACACTTTATTAATGTAAAAATATATTATACTATTATCCACAGCAACAGTCAACAATACTAAAAACTATACAATAGTAAAATATGTATCGTATACTTGTACTTTGTATATACTTGTAAGCAAAAAAATATTAAATAATAACCTTATCATTATTATTATCTAGTATCATTTATGGAGACTAACATTTAAATTCCAATTTGTAAGTAGGTTACACTAAATTCCAATGGAAATAAAAACAATTTGAGTATATCTCAACTAATAGGCAATATTATGTTGCTTTAGTGTGAGACTATAAATGATTATCATTAATTATGTGTATTATATTAAGATGTCTATGCAAAATATAACTGGAGTAAAATATAATTTTCGATTTCTTAAATGTTAGAGTACCTATAAGATACTATGATTGAATAGTAATATATAATATTATTATGTACTTCACGGAAAATCAATCATGTAAAATGATGTTCAAAATACAAATTAGCTGCAAACAATACGCTATACCTTGAACGTATTACAGAAATGTACACAATTTTAAATACTTATCTAAAGTTAATTTTCGCGCTAAAACTGCTACGTAATAAACAATACAATAATAATTACCTAACTGATCAATTCTAGAAGCGATTTTAGACTCTAGTCACACACAAACATAATCCGTTTCACACACTGTTGATTTGATGTCGTTAACAACTAATTAAAGTAAAAATAATGTTTAAGAAATAACATACAAATACAAGTTTTAAATTTGGACAAATAAACAAAAATGTTACAAACAGGTATGGTAGGTACCTACCTATTAACTGTTGTCTGTTTACTATTTACTTTACGTGTGTACGGATGTACAATATATTCTGTGGTCGTAGTCGACTGTAATCATCTATTCTGTATTTATGTTGCAATTCAGTCAACGTAAGACCGTAATGAGCTTGGCTTTGTTTACGGGTGTACAACACTTGTACCGTAATGGGGTAACACAATTTTGGAATTTATTGTAAGTACGTCACTTGTTACAATCTCATGCGTTAATAGTCCTAACAACAATATGTACTAAAATATGTGTGTGCGTGAGATTTGTGTTTATTATACATGCCCGATGTAGAGAAGATATCTTCCTTTAATAAAATTATTATAATAATGGTCCCATTTTAAATGAACGATTCAATGATTAAATCTACTAGCATTGGTTATTTGGTTATAATAATACTAATCATTTTTAAAAAAAACTTTCCATCACCACTTTTTAAGTAGTACAAATGCAAATTTTACACGTATTTAAATTAAATATAGGTAATCAATTATAAATTATAAACTCTTATACAAAATTATTGCAGATTTACACTCAACTGTTTTTTTAAAATTTTTACTAACAAGTTATTCGGTATCTTGTATTACATTTCTAAATTGTTTGACAGAGCAAAAATAAAAATAATAAAACATTTCATACGTCTATAAATAGCTCAAAAAGAGTCGAAATATATTGAAAATTGAATTGTGTATAGAAAATGCTAATATAAACATTCCGCGAAAAAATTCATGTAGGTATCTATACAGTTTCTATTTTTTGAATTACATAAAAAAAAAATCATTTGTCATTCATTCATTGTCAAAAATTAGTTTTTCATAATAATTCCTTTTTTTTCCTTCATTTTTTTTTCATTGATTCCCAAACTTATAAAAACTATTGGGAATTTTCAAAAACGACCCCTCGAATTCACCAACTGACCAAATATAGATCCATTTTCGCACCAGAAAAGTTACCGAAGTCGAAAATACAGTTGTATAAGTTGTTCAGCTCAGAATTTAAAATGAAATTATTAAGATTAAAAACAAATTTACAAACATAATATATTAATATATAGCTATTAACCTTTTATAAAGTCAAGTTATTTGTAAGTTATAATTTAGCTTAGTTGGCCTTTGAGTGCTATTATATCTTTATCATACTTATTGATCAACTAAAGTATTTGAACGTACACCTACTTTCTATGAAAAAAAATGCTATAATATAAACAATATAATATAGCCGATAATTTTTCCTTTACAAAAGTCGTATATAAAATATAATATTGTATACGGTTTCTTTGATAAAACTACCATTCCGGTACTCCGATAGTTATTTGATCAGCCATATAATTATACTACGATGATTTAATTTATTTCTGACAATTTATTATATGCTAGTAGAATAATAAAATAAAATTAAAGAAATATGGAACAATTGTATGAAATGTATGTAAAAATTAAGGAAAAGAAACCCAACGAAAAAAATAAAATACCTACGTATAAAATATGTAAAATTATCTTTCTATCCTATTTCTATCCTTATTCATAAGTTGCCTAAAAATCTAAAAATTTAATTTATATAAGAGCACAATTTTTTTTTTAAACATTTGAAGGTTTAATATTGACAAAATTGAGTGTTTAAACAAAAAAATAATGATTTTAGTTATTTTGTCGTAGTTTAAAAATATGAAATTGAACTTTTCAGTACTGCGTAAATTATATTATTACTATACAGTAATTATACGTCTATACAGTAGTCAGTAAGTACTATATAATATGTATGTATGATGACATTTTCAAAATATATACTTACATTTTAAGCTGTTTATACCACGACCCTATTCTCACCGTTCTATATGGTATATTGGTATTTACTTAAACGCATATAAGTTGATAACAACTAATTATATTATATTATAATGTTATAATAATTAATAATTGGTAATTACCTGCATAGAAACCTATATAGAATAATATTATATGCCATATTGCTATTTGTTTTTTGCTAAAATTTGTTGACAATTAATCGTCTCAGAGTCGTTTTTGTATGCATTAATGCAATGATTTATCATTAAATTCAAATTTAAGTATCTATTCACTGATTTACATTTCTCTGTTTTTGCGTTATTGCATTTTATTTTTTTAAGCAAGTTTTCCTGCAAGTCTTGCAGATTAAAATATTAAATCATCAGAATTTAGTATAAAAGTTAGGTTTTAAACTAAAATTTTTTTTCTACTTGTTTATTTCAAATAATATTATTAGACACTAGATATTGAATACAAATATATGAAACAATAAACTATTTAATATCTGTACTATATGACGTATATATATAGACTATATTATAATGCTAATAATATAGTTGTGGTGTATTTTATATCAAACTATCAACAGATAAATCAGTAAATATTGTACCACTTAAAGTGTGCACAATTATTACAACTTAATTAGTTGAGTTGATATATGCGCCGGTAGTTGATAGATTAACTATATTTTTCAACTGCGGATTTGTTTCAATGAATAATTATTTTTATAATAACGTCAAGGTAGAGAGGTATACATGAAAGTAAGGAATTAAGGAAAAAACGTCAAACATCAATACGTGCACCTATATAATATATATTATGATCTATTGTATTTACATATACACATACAAAATACAATCATGATGTTTACATATCAGATTTCGTGCTGTATTGAAATTTATGACGAAATGTTTGTTTTTCGGGAAGCGCGTCTTCAAAATATATATTTATATATTATGTAATTGCAATGTTGCATAATATTATATTTAAT
This sequence comes from Neotoxoptera formosana, assembly GCA_022818045.1. Classification (NCBI taxonomy): domain Eukaryota; kingdom Metazoa; phylum Arthropoda; class Insecta; order Hemiptera; family Aphididae; genus Neotoxoptera; species Neotoxoptera formosana. Next base: position 43,780,679 of record CM040633.1, on the reverse strand, counting down.
GTGCTGCACATCACGGTTGATGTATAGCGGTCGTATGTTGAGATTTTAATCGTTCATCGATTCTTATAATAATTAGTTTCAATTAAAAAAGCATACCCTTTAATTGAGTCTGATTAAAACGGGATCGTTGACTGCTGCGGCGCATGGGGGAGATTTATATTGTATTGAAGTGTCTATAATTAAGTAGCTGCGTGCGTTCGGGCGTGCCGAATACGGTTTCACCGAATCGGGGGGGACCTCGTTGTTCTTCAAATACTTATATAATGTTAACTGCGTCTATATGCTGCCGCTGACCTAAAATCGTACGCTCAATCATGCAGTACTTATCGAATGTGTGCTTGGCCGCGGTCATAACGGTCCAATACGTACTGCTGTATGGGCTGTACGAGTATGTACGCGAAGTGGACATCAAGTGCTCGGCATTGCAGGAGGCAGTGGCCAGCCATCGGCTCCGCCGTGATGTGAATATCGCCGAGAACTCTGTGTCTTCGAAGGCCGAAGGTGGCGGGGAAAAAGTGGAATTCATCAATCCAAATTTCCGGCCCATCATCGAAAAAGAAACCAACGCCAAGGGTGAACCGCCGAACGGCACTAAAGAAGAATGGTATTGGCTCAACGCCTATTCGAGGATACCAGTAAGAGATAGAGAGAGTGAGACAGTGCACATTGCACAATATACAATGCGTAAAATACACAGTGCTTTTATAGTTATTATTATTATTATAAGTATTATTACACTAACTTCTGAACGGTAAAAATGTTTAGGTAGCCGCTCTTCAGGGTTTCTGTTCATCTACCAGAGATTATTGTCCACCCGGGAAAGAAGGACCCATAGGTCCTCGAGGGGAGCTTGGTCCGGAAGGATTACCAGGCGACAAAGGTATGCAATATAAAAAAAAAAACTTAACCACCCTAAACACGGAATAAATTTTTATTAATCATAAAAACCAATGCATAAAATAATATCTTTTTATTTAATAATACAATTATTTTTAAATCATAAAATAATTTTGTTGTTTTTGTCTAATTATGTCGAATAGCCAATAAGTTAGGTTATTATAGCCTACAGGTACCTATATATATTAATTCAATGCACATTTATATGTACATATATATATATTATATATTACTAATCGTGAAAATTATAGATTTTTAATTGAATAACAAAATATGCTGTCCTTTTACTTCTGTAAGTTTAAACAACTTAAAAAATATATATTAATATTTATTTATATATATTCAATGTTATATAGGTGAACCAGGTCAGGATGGCCCAATGGGACTTGAAGGTCGAAAAGGCCCTACAGGACTACCAGGGCCGGTTCGTAGGTGCCATGCTATTTAAATTGGCGTCATACAAAATGCTTAGCTTTATTACGTATTAAAACATTTTTGATTATAGGTGGGTCCAAAAGGAGAAAGAGGGATGACTGGTTTTCCAGGAGCACCTGGTAAGGATAAATAATTTAATATAAACTAATAGGTATTAGTAAAATTAATAAAATCTGTCATACCTAGCTCATACAACATACAGTCATTTTTTAAAATATACCTACTTACTTTTGTCTAGAATTCTAATTATACGCTTCATTTAGCTTAGGTAATAGCCAATAGGTGCCTACTAAATTTTAGGCTTTAGGCTTAAATTGTTAAATATTATACAACTAATTCAGTCAAGTATCGATGATATGAAGTGTATTAGAGATATACGATTTTTACTAAATAAAAACTACTACCTAGTTACATATACTTTTATTACCTTTGGGTACTCAATATTTACTAACGTAGAAGATAGACTGTACAGTGTACAGATATGTATAGCTGTAAAGACCTTGTTACATATTTATATATTTATCTATACATAACAGCAGTTAGTAGGTTATAATTATTTTACAATAATATTATGTTATTTTTATTATTTATTTAAGTGATTTAATAATTATTTACTTAAGAAGATTGAAGATGTAAGACTGTCAGAGCACTATTTTTTTTCTCTCTGACCAACACGGAACATTGGAAAACTTGCTTTATAACCAATCTTAATAATCTCATGTTGTTAACTTAAATTTAGAGTGAAATGCAAATTGACCTATTATCAAAATAAAAGTTTAGAACATTATCATATTATCTGTGTTTGTATTTTGGCTTTTTTACGATATTTCAATCTATATACAAGTTATTAGTACAATACTACAATAGTACCTATGTAAAATATTACAATTTATTTTAAAATAGGTATTAATGTGTAAAAATTGGAATGTCGAAAGGAAGCCAACTTACCAACAACTAGCAATGTTCTCAACTTTAAGTTTGACACAACTGCATAAGATTGGATATTATGCTTAACGCAGATTTGATATGTTGCACATTGGGCAGAGAAAGAAAAAAAATGGTGCGCTCTGCAGAGCTGACACTCTCTTAATTTTGGCTAATGTAAAATATAAAAATACTTGGGTTGATACTGTATATTACAATTATAATTTATTAATATATAATAATTTTGTTTTTTATAGAATTATGCCAAAGTTAACTAAAACTTCTTGTATTACAATTTAGATGATAATTAATGTTTAAAAAATATATTTTCAAAGTTTAATTTTATGATATGAATACCTATTTGCCTGATAAATTTGTTTTATAAACTAGGTTTAGATGGACGCGATGGTATTCCTGGAGAACCCGGATTGGATGGAATGCCTGGAAAATATGGTCTTGATGGTTCGTAATTGGTTTTACCCGTCATATTATAACATAAGTATACACTAGTATTTATAATCAATGGTATAATATATTATATGGCTGTAAGAAAACCTGGGAAAAATCCTGTAGGAGAAATGTATTAAGTATGTGCCTATAAGGCCATACATATATACTATATAGTATATCGTTTGAGTGTTGTTTGAGAAGGCTTGTCAATATTTAAGGATGCTACAGCTCTCACTCTCAGATAAAACTAACCTGACCATTTATCAAAATGTTAACACGTCTTAGCAAAACTATACAAAGAGGCGTAAAGTTAATGCTTTTTTCGTAAGTGTCCTTAACCATCAACACCAGTTCTATAATTTTTTATGAGTTACGTGCATCATTTTTAAACCACGCCAATACTTAAAAACATATTTTTTTGTATCCTATCAAAATACATACATATATAGGTAGTATGATATACATTTATCGTTTATCGATGCAGTAACCTTTAAGTCCATTTTACTTAAAGTATTTTTTTTAATAATTTATTATGTACTTACCTTTAATTATTTAATAATATTATCTTATATTTTTTATTTTGAAAGAGTTATTGAATATGTGTTTGTATTTTATAATTTACTTTAGGTTTTCCTGGTACTAATGGTTTACCAGGAAAGGATGCAACATGCTTCAATGGTACCGATGGAAAACCCGGTGAAATGGGACCATTTGGACCACCCGGTCCTATTGGTCCAAAAGGTTTGTGGTTATTTTTATTTATTTTTATATAAATAATGCAATTATATTTATAATTTGATAAATTAGGTTTAACTGGACCAAAAGGTCGTCCAGGTAAACCAGGAGTTGATGGTACTCCTGGGAGACCAGGATTAAGTGCTTATAATTACACGGTGAATGGAACTCCAACTACAGATTTTTTAACAGCTCCTAGTATTATTGGACAATCTGAATTAAAGAATATCACTGTAAAAGAGGGTGATAATTTAAGGTTACGATGTGTAGCAACAGGATCCCCTAAACCTACAATTGTATGGCAAAAACTTGATACTACTACAGTACCAATGGGGTCGTGGAGAGGTAGTTATTTTTAAAGTTATTTAATTTTTTTACAAGATATTTCATAGTAAAATATATATAGTTATTGTTTTTTATTTTAGAGGAGACAGTCACTGGCCATGCCATAAATATTACTAAAGTCAATAGACTTCATATGGGTCGTTATAAATGTATAGCTGACAACGGTATAGCACCATCTGCAATACAATATTATTCAATTGAAACGCATTGTAAGTACCTACCTAATTAACTTTTTTGGCAAGTTCACATATTATATTTTATATTATTTGTAACATATATAATATTTACTTATGTTTTAAAAGAAATATAAACATTTGTTTTGTTATTGGACATTTTTACTCAATTAAAATTTACGAGATAGCTAAAAAAAATAAAAATAAAATTTTTAGTTGGATGTTGTCATTATTATAATAGGTAATTCTTATTTTTTCTAGTCCCTCCGCTTATTTCTGTACAAAATCAACACGTAGCCGCTGCAGTTAATCGTTCGACAGCATTTGAATGCGAAGTAGAAGCTTTTCCATACGCTATTCACTACTGGGAACGAGAAGGAGACATTATAGAAAATAGTGATAAATATAGTATAACGAGAATAGATGTTTCCAATTATAAGTTCATAATGCAACTGAATATAACATCGGTTAATGATGCTGATAATGGCACATATTACTGTGTGAGCAAAAATGACGAAGCGATCGTAGCTGGAAATATCACTTTATACAGTAAATATTTATAAAAAATTGTTAATATTTTATTCAATAACATATTATTTTAAACATTACAGTAGTTGATCCAACTTTGGTAACACCTCCACCTTACGTTGATCCTAATAACAAAATTAAGTTCGGTAAAGGACCCCCAGAGTTAGTTGGAGAATACGACATATGTCAACCACCCGTAATTTGTCCTACTTGTCCAAAATCAAAAGAAACAAAGGAGTGTAAAGAAGAATTTACGATTGACGACTTGCTGGGCCATCAGCCATTGGCCATACAACAATTACACAAAGTCACCAATAAAGGTCATGCTAATCGAACTTTAGGTAAATACTAAATTAATTAATTAAGAGTATAATAATATGTTTGTTTATTTATTAGCTCCACTTATCACTTACTTACCTAAAACAATGATATGCATTTCAGACTGTCAAGTTTATGCGGTGGGTAAACCAGTCTTCAATAGGGTTTCGAATGCTTCGTTTGGAAGTTGGATGAAAGATCCAATGTCACGTGAATCAAACGAAACAATTTGGATGACAATAAATGAGATGAATTCACTTTTTCAATTTTCTAATAAATCAATGTTTAAAGATAATAAACCAACAAAAACATATACTTTAAGTTACTCGTTCCACGTGAGTGAAATGTAGTACAATTTTATCATTAATAATTATTACTTTATATTATATTGTATTTTGTTCAATAAGGCCAAACAGTAGTTTTATAAATAACATAATTTCATAACACGAATCATGAATAATAAATAATAATATAGTAATTCAACCCATTTAAGTTTTAAAATAATCTTGAAAATTTTGATTTAATTCAATAATATTATATGGAATTTATTGTAATAAAAAATTTATTTTAGGGAAATAGTCATGCGATGTACAAGGACTCTTTTTATTTTCACGAAAAGGACAAACCAATAATTCGAAAGTTTGACATTCTACAAGAAAAATATACTAATTATATGACGGTCCCATACTTAAATACTTCTAATCTCAAAAGTCGATTATACACAACCAAGTAATACAATTATCGTTCATTAGATTTAAACGAAAATCCACTGTATAACGTTTAGAACTAGGTACAGTAGTTTTTATATGCATATTTAGAATGAATTATGTAGATTTGGCAGTCGAAGAAAATGGTTTATGGGTAATTTATGGCCTGGAGGATTCAAATAATACAGCTGTTCTACATGTAGATCCGGTAACTTTGGAAATCGAGTATGCCTGGAATATAAGCATCAAACATGATCGAGCTGGAGATATGTTTATCGTTTGCGGTGTATTATATGCAGTCCACAGTGTAACTGAAAGGAGTACAACCATTAGGTGATACATAATGACATACAGTATAAAATTAATTCAAAATAAAATAAAATAATTTTATTCCACATTCCCTGATGTAATAATAATTTTTATAATTTTAATTTAGATTTGCACTGGATTTATACAAAAACGTTCGATTGAACGATGTTGATTTACCATTCACTAATCCATTTGCTCACACTACACTAATCCAATACAATCCACATAATAAAGAACTATTTACTTGGGATCAAGGCAATTTGTTAACGTATCCAATTAGATATAATGCTATGGGTCTAAATATTACTAACAAAGAATTAGACGACGAAATGATTCCCTCTGGTATAGAACAGAGCAAATTAAAATAAATTATGAGATATCTTATAAATATTTTTTTTACATTTCAATGTATAATGTTTTAATATTATAAACCTTATATTATATCATTTGAAAGACACATCTAAATGTTCTTAACTTAGTAACTCAAGACTTATTATTTTTAATGTGTCTCCAAATACGTACAATATAATATATACCTAATCTTTTTAGATATTATGTATATTATGACCGTATTTTATTATTTAATTATTTTTTTTTTAGTTTATCAAATATATAATCTATTTGATTGATATTTTAATTTATTTCATGTTATTATGTATTATGTTTATAAGTATAGGTGTAATTTATAGAGTATCCTTTACTCGATAAACATTTTGTTCCGATTATCATTATGTGAAAACTAATTGTCGTAGTATAATAATTTATATTAAAACTGAAACTGCATATAATAAAAATGCATCAATAAATAAAAACTATAAATATATCATTAAATATATAGTTATACCTATTATAGGTTAATATTTATAAGCTGTAGGTAGGAGAGAGATGAGAGACAGCTTCACAGCGAAAACTATTGTACAATTTTAAGATATACCTATAATATAATTAATGATGATTTTTGATTTATTTCTGATTATGTTTTAACTTTTTAAGTAGAATTATACATATTGCATTAAATTAATAAAGTAGCACAACATACCAAAATAACTGTAGGACTATGAACAAAAAAATGTAAACATTTTTTTTAATTGGATTGAAATGTTAATTCTAAATAATCTTTTTCAGATAAAAATTAAAAATTATTTATCATAGATTCATATAGATTCATCTTGTATTATTATAGAATAATTAGGTGTTTCTGTAAATATAGGTACATTGAATAATTCAAGTGCTCCTTATGTGCCGCTTCTCACTACGGTAATGGTAACTAAATATATAGGTAATAATTATACTTAGATAATTATTTAAAATTTTTTTGAATTTGTATGAAATTATGAAACAATTTTAGGTTATCGTATACAAATGTTTTATTGTAATATCGTGTCATATATAATTGACAAATTATAAACATTTAAAAAATATTAATTATTAACATGAAACAGTTATCATCAGTTACATCTTTCTGCTGTAGTATTAACCAATATAAATAAAGTTTTCTTTGTAATATATTTACAGGTCCTAGAAACGTCTGGTTTGAGTTCATACTAACACTATCGACAAGGATACCTAATACCTAGCTATTTATACCTACCAACATAGATTCATTGATTATAATTACTAATATTTATAATCAATGATTTATTCAATGTATGAAATATTAATGAAATAATATAGTACCTGCACTATCACCCGAGTACAGAGAAGTCCCAATATTTTTCGTGACCAGGAAAAAATAAATTTTGAAATCAATTAATTTAAATCATCATAACGCGATACGATAAAAAATATCGACAACTATTTGTCGTTGTGTTCGTATAATATATTTTCGAATTTGACTGTACACGCACAATATTATCGGATACATTTATTGAACTTATACTCCGTTCGCCAAGAGAATGTGGTTAGTCTTTAAACTAAAAGTATTATTTTAATACTAATTGATTATTGCAAAATATTATTTATTATTATCAGCAAGAATATCAGTTTTTTTTAAAATATATTTATACATTAACATTCATATTTCATAAGGGTCACTGCAGACTGGTAAACTTGTATTTTCACGTGACCAACAAACTAAATATATATTTTATTGAGATTTGGTAAGTAACAAAAAATTGTTGGTTATTAATTCTTCATGAGCATGATTTATGGGGACCATTATTTTGTTGAAATAAAAATATACTCGTAAATACAAAAAATTAAAAAAATGTAATTGTGTAAAAAAAATTACTTTATTGTTTTTAATAAATTTGGACAAAAATGTATGAATGAAAAATACATTTTTAAGATATAATAATTTTACAAAAAATAATATATATATACATGTGTATAGCAAATATATAAATAAAATATTATCGTTAGTCATGATAATTTTACAAAAAGAGGCACAATGCAAAAAAATACAATCAATGAACAAGTAAAAAAAAAAATAGTAGCATAAATTGTGCAAAAAATTAGAATCAATATAAATACGAAAAAAATTGTGATACAAATTTTGAAAATAAATACAAGAAAAATATGATAATACAACATAGTAAAGTGCACAAAAAGTGCAAAAAATACACAAAAAAAATATTTTATATTTTATAAAAAAAAAAACATGAAACGAGACACATAAGCGATGAGGGGGTACGTGATGGCGTTGGGTAGCAGATGCATAGCAAGTTGTGGGCTACTGGTCACCTCTACAAAAGTTCTCGCGACTATTCCGTGATGGACGAGAGTCGCGGACGCGTTTGCTCGAGCGGGCAATGACAACCATGACAGCTGGCGAGGTCCGACCACGACGGCCGCTAGATCGACGACGGTTGATGGAAGGCGGCTAGTGCGCGCGATGTCGTGCGCTTGACGGTGCTGCAGCTGGTGCTGAAGACAACTATTGTGACGGCGACGAGGGAGACCAAAGCACAGGAACGAGCGAAAACTATAATAATATATAGGTGCTGCGGAATCGGCGCTGTGTCTACAAGGCCCGGTGACCTCAAGGGTGTAGGAACCTATTATTATTATTGTAGTACGCTTTCACTAGCGCGCTGTGCTCTATACACGGTCTCTGTCGCCGCCGTCACTAGTCGCCTTCGTGCAGAAGCTGAAGCAGTCGTCGTGTACCGGGTCGGGGCAGCGTCGTTGACCGCGCCGGTACCATCACTAGCCGCCGCGTCAACGTCGTCCGTCGATCCTTGCGACTGCGGCAGCCGGACGCCCGCCGAACCGTCAGTGGAAGTCAGAGTCCACGAGCGTGCGACGTCCGAAAACGTCTCGTCGCGCCGTGGGTGGCCGGACAACTATTGTGCGGGTGACTTACCGCCGAGTACCTCTGTGCTCTTTCACGTGCCCCCGTGTCATCGCCGTCGTCTCGCCTGATGTTCTCGACCTAAGGGTGGAGGCTGTTGATGCTGTGGACGCAGTTCACTTCGGTACACAACCACACAGTACGAAACGCACGGCAAATTTGACGCCCCTCCACGCGGCGGCCGCGATTCGCCATATCCACCCTCGCGGAGTTACGCGTTTCGCTGGTGTTGACTCCGGTTCACGCAAGCCAACCAGTTCAAACGATGTCCTCTCCACGTCCTTTCCCTTAGTCGGATCAACGACAACTACCGACGTCACGTCGTCGCCGGAAGTTACATCGTCTGCGTATGGTACATCCGTTCCGTTGTCGGAGGTATCGACGGTCTGTACGGCATGCGCGGGCGTCTGCAACGATTCCGATACAACGTGCACCAAGCTGTCCACGATCAAATCTACAATGTCCATCCTCTTCCTGTTGTTGTGTTTATCGGTGGTGAAGTCAAGTTGGTCGGTTTGGCCAAATTCCATGGCCATGACGTCCGCCAGTACTCTCTCGATCGTATTTTCGATTGAAGTGGACACAACGGTAGAGTTGCAGTCCGATGCTTTTAGTGCTTCGGCAGATTCAGTCGGTTGTGGGGCCTCCACATCGCATCGCCCTTGTGCGGCACCAAGGGGGACCGGGCTACGGGAGCGCCCCACGGCGTCCCCTGTGCCTACCGACGGCACTGGGGCGGTAACAATACTTTGGTTGTTGACTTCCATATTGGGTTTTTAAAGTGATTTCCTTCACTGCATTTTACCTACTGCCAGAGGATTTACAGTTGCCTTCTGTTGGTTTGATTTCAGAGTATCCTTCTCCTAGGACAACTGCCAGCCGTGGCTAAAGAGCCCGTCCTGCCCTCGGGAACTCTTGGTCGGGTTGTCCTCTGCTTCGTCCTGTCCAACATGGGAGACCCTGCTGGTGGAATTAACCACCGTTGGCATACCACTTAGCATCGACAGACAACCGTTCAAGCCCCCTCACCGCGTCAAGGTGAGTCCCTGGAGGGGGATAGTGTTGCTACTCTGGTAGTGCGCGCGACGTCCACAAACGTCCCGTCGCGCCGTGGGTGGCCGGAGAACTATAGTGCGGGTGACTTACCGCCGAGTACCTCTGTGCTCTTGCACGTGCCCCCGTGTCATCGCCGTCGTCTCGCCTGATGTTCTCGACCTAAGGGTGGAGGCTGTTGATGCTGTGGACGCAGTTCACTTCGGTACACAACCACACAGTACGAAACGCACGGCAAATTTGACGCCCCTCCACGCGGCGACCGCAACTCGCCATATCCACCCTCGCGGAGTTACGCGTTTCGCTGGTGTTGACTCCGGGTTCACGCAAGCCAACCAGTCTAAACGAAGTCCTCTCCACGTTCTTTCCCTTAGTCGGATCAACGACAACTACCGACGCCACGTCGTCGTCGGAAGTTGCATCGTCTGCGTGTGGTACATCCGTTCCGTTGTCGGAGGTATCGACGGTCTGTACGGCATGCGTGGGCGTCTGCAACGATTCCGATACAACGTGCACCAAGCTGTCCACGATCAAATCTACGATGTCCATCCTCTTCCTGTTGTTGTGTTTATCGGCGGTGAAGTCAAGTTGGTCGGTTTGGCCAAATTCCATGGCCATGACGTCCGCCAGTACTCTCTCGATCGTATTTTCGATTGAAGTGGACACAACGGTATCGACAATATCCGTGAGGACTTCCTCGACGGCCATATCGATATCGTCGAAATCGTAATTATCTGCCTAAATGTTGCTATTCTAGTAGTGCGTTAGACGTTTAAATTGAAAATGAATACTTTATTTGGAATTCGACCTATACACGACGCCGTTGTCAAGCAATAATTCAAACATCTCGCAGATGACGGACGTTGTTGTTTATTATTAGTGGCCAGCGAGTAAACGGTACGTTCACCGTTCTAATCGGCCAGCATAACTAGGATTTCGAGACCGTTTATTTTTCTAAAAACTGCATCAATATTGAGATAATATTATAATATACCCCTGCGCCAATGCGTCGGTGTAATATTATGTATAATAATATATATTCACAGAGATTTGGATTTGTATTTCTATTATAATACTGAACTCGTCTTATACTTTTTTGGTGAATAATCATCATTTAATATTTTAGATTATGATCAACGTATTGATTTTACAATGATGTACATACTATTATGTGTTTTTTTGTGCAGGTAAGTGCACAAGTTTTGTAGTAGAAAAAATGCTTTGATGATAGAAAAATAGACCTATAGTTGGTACTTTTGGGAGGTAAAAATTTCTTGTACATTTTTGAATCGGGAAATAAACAATACAGTTAAAATAACGGGAAATGAAAACTCAAAATCCATTTTTCGAAGATCACGGAGAGTATCACCAGGTTCGCGGTGCTTTTCGGCGAGGCCAACAGATTCTCTCCCCTTTTTGCTCAGTGGTGATCCCGCCGGCCACCGCCACTGGTTCCGCAGCATCGATAGCCCTCTTTCTTCTCTCAGTGCTCATGTCGCCGCCGTAATCATATCACGTTCGTCTTCAGCACTTGCGCATCGTCGTCGCTCGCCCCGGCTACTATGTCACTGCGTCAACCGTCTCGTCACTCTAGCGGCCGTCGTCCGCGAGCAAGTGACTGTACACGTCCACCCGCGGGGAAGGCCGTAAAAACGTGTGTAATAGAGGTGATTTAATTTAAAACAATGTATTGTTCAATAAAAAAATGCTGTTAAAAACAAAATATATTGTTTCTTTTCATCGTATTAATAAGTTTATTTTTATTTATTTCAACATAATTATGAACCTCACTGATCATATTCGTGTAGACAGTATAGATATTACTATACCTAGTTTATGAAAAGTTACAAAAAGATTAACAAAAGTCTGTGAAGCCGATCCTCCTCATTATATTATAAAAGTAATAATAAATTAGCTCCGGAGTCATCACTCGACCATCGTCTTAACCTAATCTAACCTTCGAGTCCTTGCATCAAGTCTTCGTTGTTCGTTAGCAACCGTGACCCACACTTAAACGTGAACACCTCAATTTAAAATAAAGAACAAAAACAAATTGTGTTTTTATAAAAAAAATAGTGGCACAAAGTATCTCAAAATGTAGAACAGAGAACACAAACACACGATGTACAAGAGTGACGAGTGGGGGGGGGGGGGGGTGTAAGAGATGGCATCGTGGGTTCAGACATTAATGTAAAATATGGTAGTCCACTGATCACCTATACAACCTTTCAGCGACCGCGGACTGGTCCCGAGCATAGATATATTAAGAAAATATTTATTATTATAGGTTTAATTATGACATTTCGTTGTGTTTGACTACTGTATATCATGAGCGGTTACCTACTTGCCCACTTTTTAAATTGTTATATAAGATCCCTAAATTCCACGCCATAGTAAAAGCTAATATTATAAATTACAGAACAATATACATACCTATTATAGTTATAATCCAACCCGTCATCACTTATAATATTATTTACAAACTATAATATATATTATATTATATTATTATATCATATAATATACACTCCATATGTTTCAGGTGGCAGCACTCATTGTGACACAACCTGTCGTCCAACGACTGTTTCATGAAGATTCCCCGGCGACTGAACCAGCCGGCAAGGGGCATACATGACCCTGCATACGCAGTACGCACGCTTTAGACATGTTCGAGAACTGATCGTTAATGCGGCGCGTATAAGCGGTTCAAACTGCCGGCCGCCTACTGGGCGTTAGAAGCTATACGTTCGGCAGGCCGTTGTCGTCATCCACCGCTGTCGCTGGCTTTGATTCCGTTTCGCTGTCGGTCGGAAAGGCGTCACTTCCGCAGTTTCGCCATACCGGACAGATATTGGTATATCGCCGATCGGCACCAAACAGTCGTTGTTACCGCCGCGGCCGTCGATCCACATCCACTTCGAAAAGAGATCCATTCAATATAGGTATGCATTTATGCATGCAATATGATATTCCTATTAAACTTTTTAATAACTATGATCAATATAAAAAATACATTAAGTACAAGATAAAAATTTGTTTATAAATACCTACATAGTATATATCAATTATTACATTATATTTTAACATTTTTCAGTTTTATCTAATATTTTATATTATTTGAGTATTATTATATTCATTACTATTAAGTTATTAGATAATAAGGATGAACCAATGTAATTATTCTTATTTATATAATATTACCTCTCAAATAAGAACTGTTGTCTCCTCCACAAGTCTAGGCTTTTGGAGACAATCATTTATCATTTATCATTTGTGTAATTTAATTAAATTTTATATTTTGGCTGTATAATATTCTTTAAATTGAAATTGTATATTTCTTTAAATGCAATAAATTATTATTATTATTATTATTACTTCGATGGCCAATAAACTGCACCGGCAGTACAAAGCCCAAACCGTTCACCATCGAGAGCAGCATCAATCCGGGTGGCGCCTACAGACGTCACTCATCGTTCGACGACGACCATCGTCACCACCTAACCACGATCTCGACGGTGGTGACGATGAGGCGGTGCCCGCAACGGTTGTCCCACGGTCGTCGTCGTCGTCCTCTACGCCACAGCCGCCGCCGCGGACCGAACGACCTCATCACCGGTATCCGCCGCCGGCGAGTCTGCTACCGGGACAGACTTATCACCTAGCCGACCATCACCACCGCGGCAACAGCAGTTACCGCGCCCAGCATGTTTCTCGGACCGTCCACCCCACTGTCGCCGTTTCACTACATTCCTCATCACCCCGTCACCACCGCCGCTGCCACCGTCTTACCATGCAGTAGTACTACTTTATAGTATATATATTACATATATTATGTATATGTGCCTTTTTCTGCTTGAAGTATTGCAGTTTGTCAAATCCTGCTCTTGTATACGAATTATTGATGGAAGAAGTGCCTACATTGCATGTAACATTTGAAAAGAAAATATGTGTTCGCTGTTTGGTCTATATTCCGGTACACAAAACGCGTGGGGCAGAATTTTGCGACGTATTCAGTCGTGTATTTTGCGATCGCCACACCGCATGTTATGAGATGCATTCACTTGAATACATTCGTTTTGTCCAATGCGGCTATCGCTTGTATTTTACACTGTTGTGCTACATAGAATTACACCGCAGGCCTAAAAAACCCAAGGACCAAATACAATAGGCTTTTTACAGCAACCTACCAACTCTAACTTCTTGAAATCCTGTTGATCGGATTAACTAAAAGTTAAATTATTTCATACGGAACAATTCACTTATAGGTACAGGGAAAAAGGATCCCCAGGTAAAGTACAAATTTAATTTACCTATATATATATATTTTACATACGTTAATCGATAGTCATTTTTTTTCTTAATTGTTGTATTTTGAAAAAGTCATAACTACACAGATTATATCGACTTTTCATGTTGAATATACAATTTTGAATGTTTTAAGAATCGAATAAGTTTGTATGATAGGTATTTTATATTATTTTAATTAATTATATTTTGAAACAGTTGTATATAGTAATATACGCTGTGTATTAAAAATATAACCCACATGTTTTGAAATATTAAAAAACGTGTAGGTAAATCGTAAATGATACGACATTAAAAATTCATTTTTTTTACTTATCATTTCACTCAATAATATTTTCTAGTTCCTTGGTGAGTTACTTAAGAAACTGTACAAAATATCTTAGTAGGTATGTACTATTGTACTTATACACTGTGTACGGTACGCTGTACGCATAATGTTCCAGAAAATTTATCGGGGACAATTTTTCGATCAAAGAAATCGTTCGGTTTTCACTTTCGGCGTGTACATGATAGAACAATCATCATTCATCATATTTTAATACAAAGCAACATTATACATAATAACACGTGCATGGCGAAGGCTTATTTTATATTGTGAATGATTATATAGCTTATATTTTTAAATTATGAATATTTACAGTTTATTGGCAACCATAGGTCCCTTTCAGACATCGATTGTCATCCAAATATAGTTAAACAATCAGAGTGGAACAACTTGTTTTGGTTTGTGCACAACCATTTTCTCTTTTCAAACAGAGTTGCAATGAGCCAAAATATAAATGTCTATAATATGGACAATATTGAAAACAGCAGTAATGTATCTATTTTGCCTAAACTATACGCCGGGCAACACTTAATGTTTGTGTATTATTTAAAATTTTAAAACAATTTAGGTATAGGTATTATTAATATTTATGTTTTATGTACCTACATCTCATATTTTAATCAGTATTTACAATGATTTTTAGCGTAGTCTAAACCCTAGATACAGGAGGTATTAAATAGTTTACAATTTTATATTATATTATATATTTGATTATAATATAATAATAAACTTCAAAAATAATTAATTTATAAGTTATTAAAATCTTTAGTAATAATACGTGGAATAATAAAATAATAAAAATACTATACATCATAATATATTCAAATTTTATAAAAAAAAATAACCTTAAAACTTCAGAAAAAAAAGCTGTCATGTAAAGGAAACCGCTCTGATGTACAATAAAGTCAACTGTCAAGATGTGCCTCGTCATAACAGAAAAAAATATATAGTAATTTTAACCATAATATGATATAGACATAACCGTCCGTACCGCACGTACCAGTTATAATTGGTGGCCAGAACCACATGTAATGTATCCATTGTATAGCGAGTATAGTTATATTTCAATGATAATATTAATAATGATAATATGTAAATATAATTTGATTTTTATTATTATTATTTTTTTTTTTAGATTCTGAGAGAAGCTATGAATGTATTTAACACCATATTCGTTATTTTAAACAAGATAACGATTATTTACCTAAGGTTTCCAGAATTTTCACTATCAAATTATAATGATATATAACAAATGTTTTTAAATTTAAAAGTCCGATTCGAGCACGATTTTATATAATCAAAATGACCACTTCTCGGCAGTGTGAGTTGATAGGCACGTACTATTACAATTAACAATACCGTATTATAATACTTTGAAAATATGCTACTAAATCTAGAAATAATCATTATGATCATTATTCGTTATGATTATAGTCTGTAAAATAATTTAGTAGATTTAAAATCCAGACTTTAAACATTATTATTTATTTACTGTAACAAACAGACCTATTTTAAATCGCTCACTACATATTTAGGACTTGTTCTTGACAGTCATATTATCTAATATTTGTTATTTATTAAAAACAGTCCGTTTTTTCTTTACATACCGTTGTCGTATTAAAGCGTATTGTGTTTTTGTTTTGAAACGCCAACGATAACACGCTCCCAACTCGTCAAATAGTACAGATAATACGTATTACAATTTACAATAATATATCTATATGTCTGGTGAGATATCCACTCGGGAACAGAAAAACGTATGCTGCCTTATACTGTTAATCGACTGTCGGTCAATCATCGACACTTTGGATTTGGCAGTACGGCGTACAGCTACATTGCGGCCGGTTGTTTGTTAATTCGGCTACGTTGCACAGACTTTTAGATCGGCGCCCGAACTCAGCACTCAGACGGTCGCATGCACTTCACAACCGCCGCCGCCGAGTCATCCGGTCGACGAAGACACGTTTCCGGTTTGCGACGGCCGGTCGTCGTCCACGGTCGACACTATGGTTTTGCAGGCAGGCGACCGCAGTAGAATTATTGCGGCAATTGCAGGGTTGCCGTTTACGCTGCAAGAACGCGGACACGCCGCCGCGAGTTTGTCGACGACCGAGCTGAGTTTGGATCGTTTACCGGTGTACGCTGTTAAGATTGATTCGCCAGTTCCGGCAGCCGACCGGAGATGTGGTGCGAGACGCAAGTCGGTTTGGAAAAGGTCAAAGCGATTTGTGTGGAACTGCATTTGCTGTGAACGCCGAGCGCAATATCTGTTTCTGTAGAGTTATTGTCCTGCATGAGGAATAGTATTGTTTTCGTCGTGCTTGAAATAAGCATAGTGTTGTTATTATATTTAATAAACAGTTGTTATATCAAAGAGTGTATACCTACTGTAATTTTAATTTTATTTTTGTGTATTTTAACACCTTTGTGGAGCCTACGCCGAGACTCCTGCCCCTGCTGGACACACACACACACACACGCTGCACTGTCGATACGTAATAATTAGTACATACTATTGAAGTATATGCACCGAACCAGAATATGCATGCATTTATGTGCTTTAACCACTGTCCTACTGTAGGACTCCTACATAGTATATAATTATATTTTATACACTCATATCAATGACATTTTCAAATGAAATGTTTTTCACTCAAGGATGAATAAATACATTCAAATTATAAGAAACAGTGTATAGTTGTGCACAGACTAGATGAGGGTCTCGCTCGTCAGCAGCACGTCACCATTCGCGAACATAGTTTGTGGAATGTTATTTTCATTCTTTCTAGATCTGACGAAATCCCCAGAAATGTTAAGTATTAACAACCAGCGTCGATTAGATACGTAAAAGATAGTTTGAATAGGATAATAATTTAAATTCAATTTTTATTTTTGAATGTAAATCAGCAAAATAAGTATAATTATTATGATCCTTAGAAATTTTATACTTTTTGTGTGAAATTTTTTTTGTATAATTAAAAACTTAAGACGATTTCTGTACCAACGTGGGAAATGAGATCTATTATTAGAGTATTTAGGGATAAACATATCGATACAATTATTAAGGATGTCCTAAAATCGTGTTAAAGCCACATCAATATCGACATTATTGAACAAACTATGCCTATCATATAGGTATTAAGATAAAAAGAAATTTTAGAGTAGTCACCATGAGCATAATCGAATAAACATTCATTAGACATTACAGTCAATAGTTTTGATAATTGAATTTATCGTGAAGCTTTTATAGAGAGCTATAGGTGCTATTGAGTGTCTAGACTTCTAGATGTACAACTGCATAACTTATACCATTAGTGATAGAGGTTATCTATAATAGATAAACTAGAAAAGATTAAATCGAGTAAAGAACCAGATAAATTATAATGCCATAAATCCATAATGGCTATTAAATCGACGGCAATTATGATAAGCAGCACCGTCTAACACAGTTGCAGCGGCTGTTTGAGAGTATCGAACCCGGCACATCGAACGGCGGCACATCGCAAATGCCAGGTTTGAAAGTATCACTGCGCCACACTTGAATTAATTATTATATTTTTATATTATAAACAATAATAATATCTGCCCACCGTCAACATTTGTTAATTGGCTGCAGTGATCAATACATATTTGGAAAATTATACAAGTGCCGATATATTGCAGTATAATTTGTTAAATGTGGCAGTTAATAGAAAACCACTCGAATGTTATAAATTATAATATTATGTGCATATACTTATAATCCATTTTTATTTTTTATATCGATTTATTACATTTTTAGGGTATTTGTTTAATGTTGTATTTTAATAACTTAAAAATACAGCCACTCGGGAGAGTTTACCGTACAATTGAGAGAATTCACCACCGCCCTCCATACAGTTAGTATTAGTTAATATAAAGTAAAAGATGTATGCATGGTGACTCGGTGACTCGTAATTTTCAGGAAAATTTTTGTAAGGAACAATTAAATTCAGGAAAATATTTTAAAGGAATGCTTATATGATGAGAACAAATATTATCTGGAAAAAACGTATATATATCCAGTAAAATAAAACTCGGTAAAGTATATTCTAGGAAAGTATTTTAGAAGGATCTGAATAATTTTCTGGATTTTATTGCCCCTCCAAATAAATTAAAAATGCAGTTCAAACTTCAAATTTTTTCCGCCCATTTATTTTCTGATTAATCTTTACTTCTAGACACTTAGATGATCTAAGTTAGATCTTGTAGATAAACGTGCTTCTAGACCAGGGGTCACCAATTAATTTCTATGGGGGTCCGTTTTGAAACTTACCAAACTTTACGCGGTCCAAGCAGTTTCAATGACTTTTACACACGTTAATAAATAGGTATTTATAATTTATAAATTTGTGATTATACTTATTTATTTATTCAGATTGTATTATACACACGTTAATAAATAGGTAGGTATATACATTTTTTAAATTTGTATTTATATATTTAACAGCTTTATATATATCTTCACCACAAGTGGACCCTAAAAGTGGTAAAATAGTTAATATTTCTTCAACAAACTGTTCACTGGTATTGTCGAAATATCGTACAAAAATATACAACTGAGCTGTATCAGTCTTATCACACGATTCATCCATAGCTAAAGCAGAATCTAGACCATTACGTGCGGATATTTTATTCCAAATGTGTTGTACAATAAATTCTGTGGAACAAATAAACTATGGAATAAACGTTCATTGGAACAAAGGTTTTTGTGAAAAGTTATAATATTGGAAGAAATATTTTGTGGAAAAAATGTCCATCGGAACAGATTTCTCTCGACAAACATGCATTGAAACAAAGGTAAAATTTGGAAATTAATACCATTGGATTAAGTCGACTTGGAAAAGAAATCTGTGGGACAAAAGGTAGTGATCCGTTATCCGATATCTTCTCGTGATCACAAGTGTGTTGTATATTCACGAGTTCACGACTCACCAGATAATGTTATCAGTGGTTCCCAAAAATTGGTCCAACAATACCAATGCTTATTTAACGAACAATCCAACAGATATCTAAATATACATAACGATCGAGTTTAAAGGATTAATTAATAATGGCCAGTAAATAATAGCTGATAGTTTAAAAATTAATTATTCGTCATACCGCAGATTCTCACAGCTGATAACATAGAGTTTGATTTTTAAAAGTTTTGGGATCCCTTGCGTTTATGGTTAGTATCAATACTAGCCAGTACGAGGCAAAAGAATGATTGGGCGTCATTTGTGTCGTTGAATAGCTATTGGACATCTGCTTTTGTTCTGTTTAAAACTAACGATACGCCAATTTTGGTTGGATGCGCTAATTTGAGCGGCAAATTAATTCGTTTGGATTGATTCCGAATCGTGAGAATAACTTGACCATGTCCGTCTTCTTGGTGAATCCGTGAGTATTTTTTGATGGTAGACTGTTGGATGTTGCGTGTTGCGTGTGTTGTAACAATAAACATTTACTAATCGCAGGTCTACAGAAGAAGAAGAGGAAGACAATCCGACCGAAGATGATCCAAACGCTATTACAATATCCGTCGACGAGAACAATCAAACTTGCAATGTGGCTGCCCTAAACCAATTTTGGCCCAAAGCAATCGAGGATATTAGGAAGATAGGAACAGTAAGACTATCCGTTCTGTAAATCATGTTTGGGTTGTAACTGTACAGTTTTTTTTTTTCGAATTTTGTTTAGTTAGACTTGAAAACACAAGCATTACCATTAGCTAGAATTAAAAAAGTGATGAAATTAGACGACAATGTGAAAATGATCAGTGCCGAGGCGCCAATGTTGTTCTCGAAAGCTGCGGAAATATTTATCAACGAATTGACACTGCGCGCTTGGATTCATACTGAAGACAACCGACGACGGACATTACAGAGAAATGATATTGCTATGGCAATCACTAAATATGACCAATTTGATTTTCTTATTGACATAGTGCCTAGAGAAGAAGCAAAAATTGTTACTAAAGATGTTAAGACATCACTGAATCCCGAACAGGTAATTATCACTTAACAGTATTAGATATCTATATTTATTTTATCTATAACTCTGTAAGGTATTTCACCAATAATTTATAATAAAATTAAAAATATTAACTTTATAACATGCATATTATAATGTAATTAATTAAAATCATGATTTAGCTAATGTAAAAAATAACTACTTAATTTGATCACGAGGTTGTGTAAAATAAATATATAAATTAGTAGGTACCCTATACTTAAATTATTATAATATTTTTAATATTCTTTTTATTTTTAGATGTACAGATTATAATATTTCTGTTTAATATTTAATTGTTATATTACTAATACATGTTACCATTTTGTTATAAAAATTATATACTTAATAAATGGTACTTGTACTAAAGATAACTTATGTCAATTTTTAGGTGATTCAAATTTGTTTAATTATGAAGTATAATTAACATTCTTCTATGTTAATATTTTTATAGAACATTTTTATTAATTACATTTTTTCTAATATGATATTAAATTGACTATTGAGTAAAGTATTGATAATGAAAATTAACTTATTTTTTACTAAATAAATAAAAAATAAAAATTTATTTCTAAATACTAGGTTCAGTATTATTTTCAACTTGCTCAACAACAACAACAACAACAGCAACAGCAACAGCAACAACAATCAAATAATGCATCAGGGTCTAGTGCTGGACAGACAATACAAATCTTACAACCAGTGAACAACCAAGTAGTATCTTTAGGAAATGGTACTCAAGATCAAGTAAATATAGAAAATGTACGGTGTATTATAGTAAATTATTAAATTATAGGGTTGTAAAATTAAAATAATCTTACCTTTTGGTTGGTTAGGTTAGTTTAATATTCTCATATGAAGTATGTTTGACATTTCTTAAGTCTTATTAATTATACAGTTAACTTATTAACTTAGTTATAAAATAAATAAGATCTTAAATAATTTTTTTCTTTACTAATAATTGTTTACACTTAATATTATAATACATAAGTGTATAGGTTGTAATTGAAGCTAAAGTCCTCCTGGATATTTTCAAGCTTCCTCTGTCTTCTTTAGTATGTTTTACACATTCAATGCCGACCTTATTTTGGCGTATTTAGCTACACGCTACGCCAATATTTGAAAAACATGGATGCCGTTGGATACGTGATGACGCCACAATCACAAAAAAGGCGGAAATTAAAAACCAATTGTACCAACTTATTTTAAAATATAATGAATGGCCAATACAAATATTATAGTCATACACTAAGAGCTGAGTATTTTATTCCACTATGAAAATACATTTAACGTTGTCAGACACTCTGCGACGCCGGCCAGGCGCGTCAGAGCGTATCCGACGTCGGCATTGAACGTGTTAAAACACTTACTAGACTCAACTGTTCTGTGTATAAAGTTTAATAATTTAATGGAATCATGGCTATGGTACCATTAACTTACTACTTATATACTAACCCATACATGTCTGGAGGCAACATTTAGGTACTAAATTGAAGCTTTATTTTTGAGGACCTGCTTAATTTAGATGATTGGTAATTGGTATAAAAATAAAGCCCCATCCCCTATACATTCGACTAAATGTTTGCCAACGCATAAGTGATATGTCAATAGCCGTTAATAAATTAGTAGTATTGTATACCTTTATTTGTACAAAATAATATATTTTTTGTTTCTTTGTTACTTAGATTCCAAATAATACATCAAATATTACAACAAGTACTTCAACCACTGTAACCGGCAGTCAGCCACAAGTTATACAGTTACAAGGCAATAATCAGGGATTAAATGCAAACTCAAATGGCGTACTTCAATTAGTACAGCAGGTTATAACTCCAAACGGAGAAATACAACATATACCTGTAAGTGTTTATAAATTATAGTCATTAGAAAGTAAACTACAAAGAAGTGTTTATTTTAAAGTAATATTGGACATGATAATACTTATGAGATAAAAAATGATTTGTATAATTTAAACTTTTTAACAGTTTTAAGTCTCTTGAAATTTGTAAAAAGAGTATTGAACAATTTGGCTTTATCTCAATATTATATGGTCTTCAACCCTTTTGTGTACTATACTCAATTCAAAATATGCTTATCTAATTTTGTGCTTGCCTACTGAGCCTGAGTGAAAAGGATGTGAAAATACAACTCACTACTTACACACCTTGTAGTATCTTGATGTTCAATGGCTTATTGTTGAAAACTAATATAAAAGATAAATAGTAATCAATTAAAAATAAATTTAAAAGAATTTAAAATTTTTAGTTTTTTTTTATAATATACTCTGGTAAAAGTTATGTTCATTCAAAAAGATTGATAAATTAAAACTGTAAGTAAATTGCAAGAATAGTGACATTAAAATTTTCAATGAAATCATAAGCATAATTTTTTTTATATGTTTACAAAATCACATACATTTTCAAATTAGTTTGTAGTTTAAATTTACAAAATTTTCAATTTTAATAACTACGTACTAAAAGTAGAATAATAGGTTCTTTATAAGATTTTCTTACAGCAACTTTAAATTTTAAATATTACATATCATTTTTATTTTATAGACCTTTTTAAGTCCAAATGAATAATAAATACTTAATAGATATTTAAACCGAAAATAGCAATTTTAGTTATTTTAGTTGCAAAACCAAAAATATTATATGTAACAACTTCAAACTTTTCTACGTGCAATGACATTTTCAAAATATTTAGATTAAATTTTAATTAATTATATCACAAATATATTCATTGATTTATTCATTTGTTCTATAGTACATTGATATTGAATTATTATAACTAATTGTTATTAACTTTAATTTAATGGTATATAAGATTTTTTTTTTGGCATAAATTAGTTATGTACTTAGTGTATTAATTATAGAAAAATAAATTACTTAAATATAAATGTACAAAAAAATATTTTTAGAAATTTAGGCTGACTAGCCTGTTGAGAATGGTTTTTGTATGCAATGATTTATCTTTGAATTCAAATTTGAACACATACATTACAGTGACTTACTAAATGTTGAGTTACTCTTTCACCTACTATACAGCAGAGCAACTGTCCGTTTTTTTAAATTTATATTTTTATTTGAGAAAATTACTGAATTTAATAAAATTTGTATGTTGGACCGCATACTATATTTCTATTATTATTTAGGTAGACCTCATATTGAGAGATAGCTAAAAAAATTTATAGTTACAATTTGAAAAAGTAGATTTTTGAAATAAGGTATATACAAGGTGTAACAGAAAGATATGACAAATGAAATAACTTGTATTCTAATCAATATTTTTAAATTTTTTTTTTTTCATATCATTTATAGACGTTTGTACTACATGCACCATAAGCACTTCTTTTTTTATTTTTATTTTTTTGTATAGAAAATAAAAAAATAAAAATAGCCAATTTATAAACATAATGAAAATAATAGTTTTAGCTTTTACAATTTTTTATTTGAGTAATCCGTTTGCGACTTATAAACGTTTAAATATTTATTCATCTTTCTGCTACCGGGTAATTCACCAAAATAAAAAGTAATAAATAATAATCATTAATCAGTCGTCTCAGAATGAATACAATACAAATACGATAACCATATTCTTTATTATCTATATTGTACATAATATTATTATCAGTATACGGATATGGTTATCGCATAGAGTAGTAATATGGATTATCGTCACCTTTAGATAAAAACGTCATCTCGACTATTGGTTTTTACTTTCGGTTTTGATTAAATTCACAGAAGCAGAAAATTGAACAATTATTTAAACGTTCTTAAGTCGCAAACGGATTACTCAAGTTAAAAATTGTAAACTCTAAAACTATTTTTTTCATTATGTTTATAAATTGGCTATTTTGATTTTTTTCAAAAAAATTTAAATAAAAGTTTAGATTTTCTTATTTTCTGTACAAAAAAATAAAAATAAAAAAGTGTTTATGGTACATGTAGTACAAACATCTATACATTATATGAAAAAAAAAAAAATTTTTAAATATTGATTAGAATACAATTATTTAATTTGTCATATCTTTCTGTATAACTACATTAATATTATAATATATTACCTCTATTAAAGAACAAATATAACCCCATAGTTGGGTCCCACCTGACCAATTTATTTGTTTGATTAATGAATTCTTATAAAAATATGATCTCATAGGATAATAGTTGGTAATAACTCACAGTTATTCGATTTTATGTCAGACCCAGTATTAATTTTGATGAATATAATTTTTGAAAATCCTTACAAACAATTAGCGTATTTGTTCTAGATTGTTCTGTTATTTAATCTATATCTATAATACTCTTATAAAATAGAATAAGATGCTGTTGAAAATTACATTTTTTTTTTTTTTAGATACAAATTAACTCCAATCAACTGCAAATGCTTCGTATGCAAATTCAAAATTCTCCTCAATCACAACAAGTTCAAGTGGTGCAGTCGCAACCTCAAATCATACAAGTGAAATACTTAAAATATTTTTATTTTTGTAATTACCAACTTAATGTAAAAATTGTTTTTTTAAGGTGGCCTCACAAGCTAATGGGCCAACACCAGTATACATATCTCAACCAACTATTAATCCATCTTCAAGTCCAGAATAAATTATTGTAAATATAAAAAAAGTTATATAATATGTAAAATAGTTAGTAAATTGTATGGTCATTCAAAATTAAAATACATTATTTATTTACATTTTTTTATCTGTAAAATAATTTTAATTTACAAGTGTTATCATTGGTTACAAACTGATGCATCACATTTCACCAACTTTTTATTCATGTTTTCAGATTTCAGTATAAAACATAATAGCATTAATACCATTTATGTCTGTTAAACTTGTATTAAATCCTTCTCAACATTTTGGTGAAAAATTGTTCAATAAATTGTTATGACTCATATCAGTGTCATCCAAGTCGTTAATGATTAATCATAAGTGTATAATTTTTATGTTTTCTAATCTCTTGTTTTGTATTAACCATTGTTTCATTTAATTTGTTCTTTAAAGTTTGAAATAGTGTTAATGGAAATATTTTATAAATTCTCATTTGATCTAATAACCATATCAAGTATGGCTGTAAAAAATGATACAATTAATTTTTAAACATTTTTATTTTTAATTATACAAATGATTTGCCATGATACTAACAGTGAATAATTATTTAAAAATTAAACATTAATTTTATTTTTATAATGCTGTAAAATATAAATTGTCAAATAAATAAAAAACATATAAAGAGACAGAATAATTAAACTAGAGACAGTGTTCATTACCAAAGTGTAAAAACACATATTTATAACTCCAGTTATAACATTGGCAAACAAAAAGAAAATTAATAAATTATCATTTATACTATCTATAATGAGTGAAACTCTATTGAATTCACCTAATCGTCCTACCTTATGTAAAAGAATAGTTATGAAGTTTTCAATCATAATTGACATGAATAATAGATATGAAGATATTGATAATACCCAGTAAACATAACCTGCATTAGCTAATCTTCTAGAAACACCAAAAATAAAACTTATGATGAATGTCAATAAAAATAAAGCAGTAGATAAAGATGCCGTTACTATTAAAAGGAACATACTGTTTATTAAATGATTTTTATTCATAAAAATGGACAACCGTGACTTCATTGACAAGGAATATAAAAATATTGCCTCATATCCTATTAATGATAAAATGCCTTCACGGTTTGCTGAGAACAGTGTGTCTCTAGGAGCATCACCCATAATCCAATCTGCAAGACCAAAATTTAATGCTAACTCGTAAATAATTACCATAATTGTGGCAATACCGGATAGACAACAAGTACTGACAAATGGTAAAATAAACAGATTAATTATTTTAAGGAATGCTAAAGTCATGAAAAAATTCCAATGTAAACCGTACTCAAATACATAATGATGATAATCTGCTTTTGTTACAAAATATGTACGACCGATTCCCAACACGAGCAACGGTAAGACTTGTTTGAAAACTTTGAGTACATTTTTACTTATATTCTGTGTGTTAGGAATACTGAACAATAATGCATTAGAACAAACATAACATCCAACACCTATATCCATTACACCGTGTCCATATGATTCAGTTTTAGCGAACCTCCGTGGAAACACATTGAAGTCTACTGCCAATATACAAAATACTGTGTATGTGTTGAGCATAAATCTATAGACGGTCATGTAAGGATTTTTTTTCGTTTTAATAGTACTTGATGATAAATAATTGTGGTTCAACAACATCCAAGTAAATGTGATACCAAAAATTGTAATGTAAATTAAGAACTGTCCAACTGAATAATCTGAAAGCAACGTGAAATTAAACACGGTCGGTAGTACCATTGTAACAAATTCAAAAAGAAACATCCAAACTGCTGGAGCGTTGGTTCTTTTGCTGTGGTCTCTACCAATCGACATCCAAATAAATATGATTATATGAATTGGCAACGGAAACAGAGATGTGTAAACTTCAATTAATGATGAGCCCGTTTGGTTGGACATGGCTTCTCTATGCAATTCTTTATACTTGGTATCCATCGTGTGAGTGTGCACATATATATATATATCGCTAAATAGAAATAAACTTGGTTAACATTTGACAGACAGCAACAACCACTTTGGGTGCTTAAATAAATACTATTTACCCAAATGTTGTAGAATTCTTATTCAGTGATCTTGTTGTGACAATGAAGCATGTCAATCAACTAAATTTTAAATAACTAGAAAATTTTTCGTTACCTACGTCATTAGTGAACGCCGACAAGTTCTGGGTGATGGGTATAATATACAATTACTATTGAAGTATTAAGTACTAGAAATTGGTTAGTCAACCATCCCCAATATAGTTTAATACTGAACAGTATATAATGCCCTAACAGTTTAACAAATATTAAGCAAAAATTAAAAGCCGGAATGAATATTATCGAATTATGACTATCAAACTATTGACTACAGCAACTTTAGTACTACTGTCTACTGAATATTTTATTTCAAATTTTTACA
Source organism: Neotoxoptera formosana (assembly GCA_022818045.1). NCBI lineage: Eukaryota > Metazoa > Arthropoda > Insecta > Hemiptera > Aphididae > Neotoxoptera > Neotoxoptera formosana. Next base: position 43,752,857 of record CM040633.1, on the reverse strand, counting down.
ATTTGTTTTGTTTATTTATGTGTACATTATAAAAAAAACAGGTATGCCGGCTTATCAGAAACCGCCGACTTATCAGCAACCGCTGCAGACTATCTTCATTCGTTTTTATTACTCACAGCTATCGTCATTCGTCGGTTCGTAGTCATTACTGCGAACCACAAATTGAGATATTATACCTCCTAAGATTCGTGCTAGATCGTATTATTATATCATAATATTCGAGGGCATCCATCGAGGGGGGGGGGAGGGGCAATTTTATGTATAAAATAATATGAATTAATAATTTAATAAATATTAGCATGATATTATAATCTAATACAGGCATACAGCATAATATAAAATGTTTAACTTTTAGAATAAGAAACAAGTATAAAAATACACGAATGTTATCGTACACAATATGTAAGGTACCTACCATGAATTAAGAATTAAGTTATAAAAAAAAATAATATATTATAATATACCTTATATATCTTAATTCATGGTAGGTACCTACAATAACCTACCTATGAAAGATTATTGACCGCTGATAATTTGTGCCGGACCCATAAACATTCAATATTTCAATGCCACAGATATTTTATCAGACTTAAGTGTCTTGAGTGTTCTGACTTCTAATAAACGTGTGACTACGATTCATGAATCGACACTTGATTATAAAATAAACGCATCTTTGTTGAGTTCAGTACACTTGTTCAGTATATATTGAGAAGAGTAAAAACATAGCTTCGATCGACCACAGGTGAAGATTGTTTATATGGTTTGTGCATGACGAGCGTTCGTCTTGAAAGGGTGAACTTGAACAGGGATAGTTTCATTTGAGATGTCATTATCATTTTTGGAATGAAACGAAGAAATTTGCAATTATTATTTACCGATACCAAATAATACATTTGGATTTGATTATATTTTTTTCCCTGAACTTATTAAAATGTATTTTAATCAAATATTATATACCAATAAAAATATTAACGATATAAATAATATCATATTTATATTTATATGCTTTATATTCAACCTTTAGTTTAAATTTAAGAATTATTTTTATTTTGCATCCTCCTAAAAATCTCCCTTAAAAATGTACCTATTGGTGCCCATGGTTATATGGAGTATTGCAGACGGTAACGATAGGCGGTGGGTGACGTGTGTTTTTAAAATAAATACACCTCGGTGTTACCTTTTTGTCACGATAATTTCAGTTTTTGACTTGGAGGGGCTTTATACTTTAAAATGAAACAGACCCTTGGGGAGGGGGCTCTGCCCCCAACACACCCTGTTCAAATATCTTTAAAATACATTACTTTGTGTGCCTAATATAATATAACATAATATATTTATCATTTTTTTTCAACCACTTTTCTACGTTTAATACATTATATTAATACATAAAGGTATTACTAAAATGAAAAATATTTTTATTTAAACAAAAATCAATTTGCATTGTAATTTGTAATACTATTATCAAACATTCAAATCTATATTATGTTCAGTGCGTGGGATCGATATCTATACTATGAAAAACACACAAATAATGATTCATTGTTTAAACTTTAGAAAATAATTTCGCCGAACAACGTTTATATACTGTATTATGTAGATTAGATAATTAATGAAGGATTTAATACTTCAATTTAAATACAAATTTTTATAGGAGCCAATTTTAATATATGGAGGGGCTAAGGCTCTTCAAGTAGCCCCCAAATTTCGCGCCTATGAGGATATTATTCTTTAGCGATGTAGGCGCTAATATTGTAATGCAGCTAAAGTGCGAGTAATTTTACGTACCTATGTAATAATAATTGCAAAACTGCTTGATATTATTGATATTATTATTAAATATTATGATCACGTAGGTATATAGAATACCTATTCGAGGTTTAACGCTGCATTTTATAACTTGCTCACTAGTATGGCAATATATAATAAAATAGAAAATATTGTATACTATTTATTTATTTTTCAAGAATAAATGGGCCCCACTGAACTACATGTTCGTGGGGGGGGGCCTATTATTTATATTGTAGAATGTAGGACGTAAGCGTTTATAGGACCTTAGGTATTAATTATTAATAGTAATTCGATCTATACTTTAGTAGACCACCATTGTAACTATGTTTGTACAGATACATATACCTGTAGCAATTTTACTAGTCTCCATACCTAATAAATATTTACAGAGTTAGTTGTGATTTTAGTTTAGACAAAAAACATTGGAAATATTGTATGTTCGCGCGTGTATATCGTATATATAATTTCAAAGTTATCCCGTAGGCCGTATAGCTGCTAGCTGGAAGTATATCCATCAATCAAATTGAATGTTTTTTAATTTCAGTAATGTATTTACAGCTAAGGTGATGAATAATAGGTGTTGTATAATAGCTGCAGTGTTACGACTCCATGGCAACAAACAGTACAACATACCACCCAACAACATATGAGGCAACGTTTACTTTTGTATTTTGATTATGTTTGTTGTGTTCTCTGTGTTTATGATGTTATAGTGATTTAGATTAAATATTTAATCAGTAATTACGTTTATGTTTGTGTAATTTTTTTAATAAAATTGGGGTAGTCGTAGTCACGAAAAATCATTAACATGGTTAGATGTCGGTACTGAACCTACTAATAGTATTTAATGTAATTTATTTCACTGTTATTTACAATTAATATTGTAAATTAAAATTGTAATTTCCAACATAAAATGACCGCTAACGTGTCACCGAGTAGATCAAATTTAATGTCTTCGTCGCATCCTAGTAAGGGTTCTTTGACAGACCGACCTAGCAGTTGTTCCAATAAAAGTCTCGTGCACAATAAATCATGTCCTGTTCATTCAAGACATTTATCATATAAAACGATTGGACAATGCCATGATAAAATCGAGGAATTAGAAAAACAAAACGCCCGTCTGGTTTCAAAGGTATGTGTGAATTTAAATACATTTTAAAATTTACACAGTTCGTTATTTTTTTATTGACACCTACCTGATAAATTATATACTAAAATAATCAATGAATACTGTTATTGTAGATTAAAGTATTAAAATATCAACTTAAAACATCATCTAATTTATACAACAATATTCATCAAAGACCAGAGAAACCTTTATCAAGACATTCTCAAAGGTTTGTATAGGTTTTAATAAAATTATATTTTACGTTTAATGGTGATAAATATTCAGTTATCTTGTAATAGGTCAACGCCAATAAAATTACAAAAAATTTCAAGACTGTCTAGAGTAGGTTTTGATGAAAATGAAAAGACTATTAAACTTCCTGAAAGAGTGTGTATTTTTTCATTGGAAATAATAATTAAAAAACTAATAAATAGTAGGAATATATTATACAGTATAATATATATTTATATTTATTATGTGTGTATTTTAGAAATTTGAAAGCACAGAATCATTTGATAGTGAAAGTAGTTTAGTAGAAAATAAAAGTAAATTTAAAGAGAATATTGAACTAATACAATCTCACAGAGTTATGAAAAGTATGGAGATTCAAATGGAAACTTTACAAGCACAGTGTAAAGCTTTTGAACAAAATATAATGGATATTAATGAATTGTTTGATAAAGAACGCGATGAACATGGTATGGTTATAACTTATAGCTAAGTTATAGTTAGATTAATTGTTAAATTTTAAAATTTTGTTTATTTAGACAAATTGAAAGAAACACTAATTAATGAAAGACATAGTTTAAGTGAACTAAAGCCAAAATATAATGCTTATAAAGAGACAAATAAAGCATTAGAAGAACAAATTCGTGACTTACAAGTAATTTAAATCTTAAATTGCTTAGTATATAATGAGTTAATAATTAATATTTTTAATATGTTGATTACAAATTATTTAGAGAGAAAAGTTATCGCTCAGAGAACACAACCAGAAACTTTTACAACTTACGTCTAAACCACTTCATCAAAATAACGGACTAAAGGTTAGTTCTTCTATAAATTAATGTACAAATGTTGTCCCAAAATAACTTAAGCCATATAGCTTATAAGTTATAACTAAGATTTTAAATAGTGTAATTGAGTGAAATGCCGTTACAGTTTTTATATTTTATTATTTTGATGTACATATATATATTATTATTTATTTTACATATATATTATATAAATGTTCACCCCAGACAAGTGTGTCATCTTATTCTTGGTTCTGTATTATCACAGAGTCCCACCATTACATAGGTTCAACTACTTTTAATTACATAATACTTTACAAAATTTACTTAACCATTTTACAAATGCTCTTTTCAAATTCTGGTGATTCCTTAAGTTGAAAACATGTACTCTTGTACGACAAAAAAGTTCTCAAAAAGTTGTTGCTTATCTGTTGAATGCAAGACAAATTATAAATTGCATGATAAAAATAAACATATTTTTATAATCGCTATTCGCTATATTATAATACGTAAAATAAGTAAACAAAAGTATATAATAATACAAATATAAATTAATAAATAATTAAATAGGTAGGTACACTTCTACACAATAATTATTTGTATTAATTTTAGTTGAAAGAATTGGAAGAAAATTTTTCTGACACTCGAGCAGGACTTTTAAGACAAATGGAAGAAAATAGTAAATACATCGCAGAGTTAAAAGGGACAATACATGAAAATGAAATAAAACTGTCCAGTTACGCAGACGAGAATAAACGCTTGAAGGTTTGTATAAATAAAAAATGAGCTTAAATTTGAAATTACTTACACATCTTATTACAGAGTCAACACTTGGAATTATCTAAAGTATTAGAAATAAAAGAGAATGAAATTACAAATAGACATAAGGAAATTGATAGCATTCTGCAAGAGAATGACGACTTAAAAAAAAAACTCAAGGTAAATCTATGGCGGCATGGTATAACTATATATATTATTTAATTTTTACTTTCAAGTTTAAATTGTTTTATTTTACACGACGTTATCATTTATCATTCAATAGACAAATATAACTATTTCAAAAGAAAATGAAAGTGAAGTCGTCACAATACATCAACATTTGGAGTCCGAAGATAAAAGGTAAATAAAGCTGAAAGTTATAACAATAATACAAATGTAGTGTATGACGTATTTGTTTCGGTGTATTATGTATAATAGTAATTCATATTTAATATGTAAATATGTGAGAATCATCACTCTCAATGGCCACTGCCCACTGCTGCCGAAAGTATCTTTAAATAATAATAACCATTATATTGGTGGTAATATTATTTTTCGTAGGCTGAAAAGTCAAATTCAAGAGCTCCAACAAGAACAATTAAAAATTAATCAAACGTTGAACTCTCAGTCTTATTTAAACACAATGCTAAAAGATAAGGTACAAGTGTTGCTACAACGTTATTACAATTACTATACCTAATAAGAAATTACTTAAAGATAATAATATGATGGTATTAATTAATGGTGTTTAATATTTTAGGTAGATCAAGCAGAACGTGATTTAAAAACGGCAGTTCAGTTCATCAAAATATGTATGAATCTATTTAAGGATATTACAACGTTGGATCTATCTGAACCACTTATAGCGACCTTAGAAGTGGTGGAAAAAGCGGTTTGTTCTATCGAGAAAAGTAACGAAATTAATGTTGAAAACAAGGAGTTCGAAGAACTAGTAAATGATATCCTCGAAGTTTTGGTTATGTTCAGAGATCAGATGGTTAAAAGACGAACTGTTTTAAATCAAGAACAGTGGACCAAAAAACCAATAGTTAATTTAATCACAGACACCGTCATAGCTAAAAGTGAGGTATGTGTATACAAGTATTTTCAATTTGTATAGTTTTCCGTACACAACGAGAGAACGGGCAACTAATAATACCTAATGAACACGATCAAATAGAATAAAACAATATAAATATTAAATAATAATACAATGTGAAACCAATATTATAGTGTATTATGTATTATATATTCATTATATTATAAAATCGGTGACGTCATTGTGGTGGGTGGAAGGGGGGTGGACGGAGCCGTTTGCCCAATATTTCCCTCGATTTGTATGTGTTTTTAAAATGTTTGGTGTCGGCCAATTTTAATATGGCTGGAATGGTTTTTGGGGAGGGGGAGGGATTACCACTTATCAGTGTGATTGGAGTGCTCACGCCTCACAGCGGGCCGCGGCAAAGAGCCCATAATCGTAAGTCGTTTTTAAATTGAACATTCAACATAATACCGTACACCTAAAAAATATTTTAAAAGCTATACTTTGACAGCTGATTGTTACGATCGAGATTCACGTAGATAACCGTTTAATGCTAATTGCTTATTGTTTTTGCTGTTATGTTTAATTATATTATATGAAATATTATGTGGGTTCTATAATATTATAAGTATATATAAATATAGGTAATATTATTAAATATATATTTTATTCTAGATTCTGAGCGGAGCGATGAATGTATTTTAATCTTAGTTGATAATTTTTTCTTTTCGTTTTGACATTAAAGCTTACTAAACAGATTAAGTATTACGTTTTGAATATATATTAAAAAATACATGGTAAATGCATTGATTTAAAAAAATGTATTTTATATAATTTATAACTTATAAGGTTAACGGCGAAAACAATAGATTAATAATATTTCTATTTTTAACATCAGTTATTTGGAATATACCTATTATATAAAACAAATTAACATTGCCTCCTCCACCACAAGAATAACTGAAATGACACCAATGTATAAAATCGTATTTAGTTGATTTATGTAAGTTTTTAAAATATAATTTAATTTGTTTCAATTGTAATAGGTACCGACTATAATAGGTTATACCTACTGTTAAGAAATATAATTTAGTTAATTATGTTTAAGTGAATAGCTAACCAAAAATTAATAGTTACCTACCTAATAATTTATAAGAAATAAGTGAACATTTGTATTTTACGTTTTAACTAAAATAATATTAATAACTAATATAGGTATTTAATTGTTGGTTTTATCAATAGTGACCTACAATCAGCATTGAATCGATTATTGTTAAATTAATTGTATTTAATTAAATTATAATACATATAGTTAGGTATATTCATTTACTGATTTATATTTATAACTTTAAAATCGAAATCTAATAAAAACAATTTTTAAAAATTTTAGAACACACCTAGAATACAAGAAAATTCTGCACAACTAGAAATTAATATAAACAGTGTAAACTTTTCTACGGAAAGTATTCAACATTTAAAGTACGTGTTTTGATTTTTACATACTTTGAATTTGAAATAGATGTTTGAGACATTAGTTTTATTCTACTTATATTGTTTGTATATATATTATGTTAATTTATCAGATCGCTACAGTCGGAACCAAATATTTTTCTCACTTGGGGTTTTAAAGACCAAGAAGATGTTGCTTATTCGCCTAGTCGTCTAGCTTGGTCTGCTGATTTCAACTGCAGTTGTTTCTACCGTAGTAATAGTAGCGCAGAACTTTTACATTTTGTCGCAAAGGTAATTTAAGGCGTTTTCTTAAAAATAAAATATGTAATGCAAATAATCGCGAAATATTTTGTTACTACAGCATGGTTTATTCATCAACGTACACTTGGTAACGGGAAAATCATCACCAGTAGTGGCCGCAGGATTAGTGAATACCGTGGATTCAATAAACAATCCTATGATTAAGTTTAATTTGATTGTACCAATCACGGGACAAAATATCGATGCGAAATTAAAGTGCTCGATACAACTGATTTGCGATTTTCATGAGATACAAACGTATTCACAAATGGTAAGGCTAAACAGTTGCTATACATATTATGTATGATAATTAATAAGTAATAACTACAATGTATAATATGCAATACCTATGTATTTACTATTTATGTATATTATATAAGGAAATATAGTTATTTAAAGTATGTTATTTAGAATTTGTCAATTATGTTCCAAATTGTTCCCAATTGATCCAAAATTACTCTTATTAGATCATAAAAAATATGTTGGTATTAATTAGGTGGTGGGAATCGTAATTTTACTGTTTAACTTTTTTTAAATACCTACCGATCATTGTTTTTTTTTATTAAAGTTTTATGTTCAAGTGTTTCATTAATTCATGTTCTATTCGACTGCCCATGTAGCATGTGTTAAAGTAATTCCGAATTTTCAATCACATAATATTATGTAGGTATTTAAATATTTTATATTTGATTTTGTTCACAGGTTGATGATGAATATGGTAATATCGAAGCTCCTATAAACAAGACATTATCAATACCATCTACACCAAATAATTAATACTAAAAAAAAAAAAAATCTTTCAGAATTTAATAATTTTTTTTAGATTTAATATACATTAATTGTGATATTAGTTTTAGTGTATATTTACAGGGTGTTCCATGATTTATATATATTTTTTTTCAATGGTGCGGACTATAATAATATGCATAGGTACTTACTTATAAATTGCAGTGGCGTAGACACTTGCCAGTAGGATAGATAAGAAGCCTATATAGTTTTTAAATAAATACCATTTTAAAAAATGTCTTTACCTATATTCCTCGGAAGTTGGAATCAAGACATTTAAAGTTCTGAGCGTGGCGAGTAATGTAGGTATTATAGTTTTGTTACTCAGCACCCAAAAGACCACAAACGAAATTTTGACAAACACCGTGGGACATCTGCAATAGCAGTATTATTTATTGTTATAATGTAAAATTATTGTTCAAGCTAGTATATATTTAATAATATTACATAATATTAAGCTAAAACATATCGCCAATATGCGTAATATTTTATGTTATTCAACTTGGTCGACCCGTGCGAGGTTAAAAGACAACAAGCGTAGAGAACGAAAAAAAATTAAAATATGTTTTAACTTTTGATCTTTATTTCTAAAAACTGTGATATAAGTTTATGAGTATATTTGTTAAATAAAATTATTTTCTTTACAGGTATTACAGATGTTTCCAATAATTGTATTTATTCAATATAACTTATTCTTATTGTGATTATAGTAATAACTAACAACTGTAAAATTTGTGTACCTGCAAAATAAAGTAAATAATAATATATGTACAATATTCTATTATGATTGCAAATCTGTAGACAAACATATCAATCAATATTGTGAAATGTAAAATGTTCATGATTATAAACATTGTGTGGATAGAGAGATATATGAAGAGAAAATATACAAACGAAAATAACAAATGAAAAATAAGAAAACGGTTAGGTATAAAGCAAGTATACTTATACGTTAAAATGTTAAATCAATCATCCTATATATTATATTATATCTATGGGCATAATATGTTTTTCCAAAGTACTAAATAAATTTTTATCATATATAAATGAAAAAAACATTTATTTAAAATACATAACTATGTATTTTATATTTTGACAATCAATATTTTTATTTTCCTTGAAAACCTGCATCATTTTAGAGCTATAAATATCACATTAGATTTTATTACGTATCTATACAGAAAGAAAATTGATGATGGACTGTATTTTTTAAATAAGATAATTATCAAAACTTTGGAATCGGTGATCATGATATGTCAGAAAATGTCATCAAACATAATCACGAGTCATTTTTATTGGAAACCGAGTTTCAACTGTAATCGTTTTTCTCACTCTACCCAAAATAATTCACAACACAGAAAATTAACATAAAAAAAAAAAATAGGTACGTCATATTATATTAGATAGCCAAAGACAAAGCCAGTGTGATGTCATATATTACCAGTGTAATCAACTGCTCTCATATAATGAAAATATGAAATATTATACTTATCTAACTGAAATTACCGATTATAATTTATAATATTTTCATATCTGTTGTTTAAAAATTGCAAAATAATGCAATTTTAGTTATGAAAAAAATAGTTCCGATTTTTTTGTTATTGGGAGACTACATATCTGTGAGATATTTTTGAAAAAAGGGGTACTCGCGTCACAATCATCATCCCTTTCTATCAACATCACTTGCAAATTGTATCACAAATCTCAGACAGAATATACCTACCGGACTTAGACCTTAGGTAGGTACATCGCATAATATCGTAAATACCTATTGGCTGAAAATATGGTTTATTATTATTTTTAATTATATATATATATACTATATAGTCTTATGAATAAATCATCTTGGTGGACAATTATTGGTGCTGAGTGGAGTTTATTGATAATATATAAATATATAATATAGGTAGGTATAGTTGAGGGTTTATAGTGTACGTGAAATAATTACTCAAGAATTTCGAGATTATTATTATATTACTAAATGTTTACTACCTATAATAAATAATTACATTTTTCTTGTACTGAAATGTTGCAAACCCAATATCATACACATTCTATCGAATATAAAAAAAAATATTAGTAGATAATATTTTTAACACAACTCAAAACCTAATGCTTATACAATAGCCTATAGGTAACCATATTTAGTGTATACAAAAAACCAAAACACATTGCTGGAAAATCAATAGCTTCTTCGCTCTGTTTAGAATTTAAAATACTCTAGACCGTAAAATAATTAATAACTTTTGTGGTCTTTTTATTGATTTTATAGAGGTACATAGTTAGTTCCGTCGTTTCAGGGCTATACAATGAATACAATACGAACATTGTAAACGCTCTGTAATAGCACAAGGTATTTTGTTTTTTTCAATAGCTTAATATATTATATTTGTTTTTTTTTGTATATTATACTCTGTGGCTCTATATGCTACCCAAAACACCATGAATATATTATATTTATATTTATTACATTACGTAGGGATAACATTTATTTTGTCAAGGATAACAAAATATTAAGATTTGAGGATTTTTTTACCTTATAAAGAGTTATTTTATTTCTATTTAGTTGAGTATACATTTTTAAATTACAATAACACTATTTAAACCGTTTTGGAAAGTTTAAGGAATAGCTTAATAACGTTGTTTTAAAATAGTTGTAATTGGTAGATAATGCATACTTTGTCACATATCTATAATATATATAATATTTACAATTTGTTATTGTGCATATTTTGTACCTATTCTTATTTTTAATAAGTATAGTTGCAGATGGTTTAATACACTAATATTATGTTATTTATACTTACGTGATATACATAAAATGATAAAAAAAAATTTCATTATTATACATCACCTATAACATTACAATTTGCAATTTAACCATTTATAAGTGCGTGCATAAGGTCGGTGAAAATAAATGTCAGTAATGTCACACTTCGAAGTATTCAGTAAATAAGTGAAATTTAATTTCAATTATAACAGAAAATTGTTTTGTTAATTATATATTATACTATTATAGCATATATATTTATCAAGTTATTTCAGTATTAGTAAGTTTTCATTGTTTGATTTGTTTTATATTCGATGGTCAACAATTATTGAAATAAACGCTGTCCTTTAACCGAAGGTTATATGGTGGCTTAAGGCATTTTTCAAGATGTGAAATACAAACAAAACACATTAATGATAACATTTAAATTAAATAATTTATATAGGCCAATTTTCAAACGGTTTTTGTCGTTGCCGTTGTCATCATGCTTCATATAAAACCACAACACGACCTTACGGTTATTTAGTGATCGATGATCACATATACCTAGACTAATTTAATACATCACGTTTTGTCACAGGTAAATGATCACAATAATATATGTTTTATTTCATATTATTATTATATATAGAGGTAGGTATACGATGTAACGACAGGCATTCATAAAGTTTGATTCAGAGAATTAGCTCGCTCTATGACGAAAACGACGATGGACTCATCGCCGATATTTCACGTGGTAAAAAAGTTTTAGAATAGAATATCATATAATTGTATATTTTTATCAATCTCAAATCAATATTATATTCACTGTTGTTAATAATGATGTTTTAGTTTGTTATAACTGCAATGGTCATATTATCTGCTAATGGACAGATAAACCGTTACATAAATCCTACGTGGCTGGAAATGGATGCTAACAGTGAATACTATCCTGGAGGTGAAGTAATAAGTCAAATTCTTCAAGCTTACGGTTTAGGAGATAGTTATGGACCTTCGCGACTTAGATCATCTGTTGTCGATCGCAATGGTTACCGGAGATCTTATCCGAGAAACCGAATTGTAAACAATTTGAACAATGCATACGACTCAGATCCGTTACTAACTCAGGAATACGTCGATCGTAATTATGATTACGTCGACAACACAGTCAGGTAACTTAATATTTTACTTTTATCTTACACTTTATTTATGACAATATAACTTGTCAAATTTTCAACGAAGCATTAAGTTATGTGTGTGGGTTATGTTTATAACCTTATTATAGGTACTACTTAGACATTTTAGAATACCCATTTATCTGTAAAGACTATAAAATTGCGAAATAGAACTGAGTTTATAACTACTGACATTTTTTTTAAATATACGCCTTCTAGTGTAAACTATCTACTACTTTTAAATCGATTTATATAGCGTACTTAAAACTCTTGGATCACTCAAACAGTTCAAAAAGCTCTTTTATAAAAACAATAAAAACATAATTTTAAATAAAATTAATAATCTATAAAGATTATTTTTTAGCAATAAAATAATAAATTCCTCTGCCTTACTTCAAACAGAATTTAAAATTATCAAATTTAAATATTCGAATGCTTTATACTGATATAATTTGCAAAAATTAGATTTAAAAGAATAGTGTTTGCAAAACTAAAAAGGTATTTAAAGACCACGTTTGTATGTTGTATCCGTTAATAACTTTTTTCTGATTAATATGAGTTCTACTGTAAATTGTAATCAAAAAAATAATCAAGCCTTTTCTGCAAATATATCACACAATTAAATAGGTATGTAAATCTATGTGTAGAATTACATGCTTATTTTAAAATATATTACCTTATTAAAATACGTATGTTAAACAATAAATATGAACGACTTTTACTGATAACAATTTTTTTGTTTTATATTTTTATCGAAAAGGTTTGATAATTAAATTACAAATTTTGTAAAAAATAACCTGTTGTGTATTTATGTCCACTTTCCATTTGATATAGAGAGGTATGACTTTGTCAAATCATTTTATTGCTGTTGAAAAATATTTGAATAGTAAAAAATACATTATTAAAAAAATCAGTCATATAGTTGTATATAGGAGAGAGGTAAAGAAAATAAACCTTTTCATTTCAATACAATACATTATTTGAATGTGATGTCCACCTACTTTGTCAATACTATAATATGTAGGTACCACAGTACATAGCAATCCGTTTTCATGTTGAACTACATATACTTTTCCCCACATTTAAGGTTATAAATTATACACAATAATGTCATCAAACGAACTACGAATATTACAATATTTTTATTATAATATGTCAGCTGTTTATCATGTAAAGTATATAATAATATGTATTCGACTGTGTATTTTTTTTAGTTCGTGTAGTTCAACGAACGTTTTGCATATTATAAACTCTAACATTATGATAATTTATTTTTATTTTAGGGGTTCTAACCTCAGGTACAGGAATAGTCTGGTCGACATTCCTCGGAGAACTAGGATCAATATGGTTTCGGCGCCGAGGACTACTAATTATTACCCGGCTGTAGATTACGTCGACCGAGATCCTCCGACACTATCTTACTCGAGGTCCAGACCAGTTACCGGAGATCCGGGCACGTCCCAGGAATTTATAGTCCGGGGCCGGGAAACGTCGAGACTTGTGCCGAGATCCACTGCGGCGACCGATACCGACGAAAAGCGCAAAATGTAGCCAGTTTCCATATATACCTATACGTATATTATATTATTATTACGAGCCCTCCTCTATATAGTATATGTGTGGTGTGCGTGGGGCTCGCAACAGGTTACAAATGAAATCAAAACCAACGCGCGATACAATATTAAAACTTTAAGTATTTTGACTTGTCCTATATTATTATGTATATAATAATATAATATTATATTACACAGTCCGTGCGTATAATGAATTGACTTCATTCACGTTTCTTATATCGTAAATAAAAAAAAAATATAATTTATTTTTGCTCGGTTTATTTTCCTATATTATTATTATTATTATGCAATCTACGGATCACGATTCTTGGCGACGCTAGTGAATTAATGCGTGATTTTTGGCTATGCTACCTATAACTACATATAATATTATAAGAGACAAGAATGCGTGTCAGACGAAATAAAAGTGAACGTGTGAACATTTTCCACGACAGTCGGACCGCGTAGTTCACATTGTAATAGTAAGTATATGCGTATAGGCACATAATATAATATAATATATTATTATGCATACATACGATTTACGACTCTAAAGTGTTTTATCTTCTCGACGTTATATCATTGTACCTATATAGGTAGTAGATATAGCTGGTAATTACATATATATATATATATATACGAACAGGACTGGATTGACTCATACAGTTAGATATATTTATTACTGTCTTAATATAATATATACTTAAACGATTAACTAATGTGTGTGTGTATATAATATAATACATATTATTATCTATATACATTGTTATATTTTTGTTTGTTACGTATATACATCTCGAACGTGAAAATATATTTATTTACGATACCTACTATATATTATTAAATTATTTTATACGTATTATAATATACGGGGTGTTTCACCAAGCATGCTCATGCTTATTGTTTCATTCAATAATCAATTTTTACAAATTCTGATTTTTGGAAGTATTAAATATATAATTGAAGAAATGAATATCATATTTTCAAATTCTTGAGATTGTTTGTACTACGAAGAGTGCCCTGTGGAGATACAAACTTCTGTTTTTCAAATGTGAATCCCCATTTTTAATTTTCAAGTGGATAACTTTATTGAAAACATTGACGTATCAAAATCAAAATTCGAACAAATAGTTTTTGAGTTATTTAACTTTGTGTACCTACTAAGGATAATAGGTCCATGATACTGGGTTTGAAAGATATGGGGACTATGCAAATTTGAAAATCGTATTAATTAATCTTGATCTATCAATATTTATAATTTATAAAAATGGTCTAAGTATAATAAATACTAGATCCAATATAACATATATCTTATATTTTTGTAATTCAATTTTTAAGGACTATTATCTTTAGAATAAACATTTTAATAATAATTATAAAACTACTCATTCGAATTTTGAATTAAAAGTACATCAAAATTTAAAAAAAAAACAATGAATAATTTATATACCTAGTATAAAGGGGGTTCTAATTTAAAAAAGAAATTCCGTATAGTCACATGACACTCCTTAAGTACCTAGTACAAAAAATCTCAAGAAACTGAAAATATTGTCTTAAAGTATATTTAAAAATTCCGAAAGTAAAAATTTGAATAAATTCATATATTTAAATGAAAAAATGGGGGTGAGCATGCTTGGTGAATCACCCTGTATATACAATGTAATATGTATATTATATGCATAATGTAGGTTTGTGGTATTGTTATTCGCGTACTATTTTTTCATAAATCGTTTTGAGACATCAAGTCATAAGCAAACGCCGTTTAAACGTCCGTACACTCGTATAAGTCATCGCATGCGTTTTTAACTCGGTTGTTCTCTATAATAGCCATGTTAGAAGGGGAAATTACTAGTTTCACACAATGTATACAAAACGTAGTCCAATTATTATTTCGTTTATGCACTCTCTCCCGCACTATCTGTCCGTCCGTCCGTCCGATTGTGTTTGCTCTAGTTTCAGTTCATTGTTTGTTTTCGTCATTTTCGCAACCATCATTATAGGGTAAAAATATCGTGATCTGCATTTAAATCCAACCTAACATTACGTTAATGCGTACAGGCTACTACGAGTGGGTACTATATACCCATGAAGCAGACAGCAGACGCGCAGTTAGTACTATACCTACAGAGTAAGACCCTGACATTAAAGTATTAAGCACAATATTGTACGTTTACGCCAAAGTGTATATTATTATAAGTATAACCAATTTTTTCTATCGCCACAGTCGCGTAAAGACAATACCTAATAACTATTAATAAGGACAACGATCGATTGAAATCGTGCGAACAATAACTATATTACTATCGATCGTAAAGCTAGACAACGCCAAAAACCCAATGAAACGGATTTCAAATCTTAACACACACATAAAATAGTTTATTGTGGGTCATCATAATTCATCTATTTATTATATATTTATATTATGTAAAACGGATGTTTGTCCGTCTGTTAGCTATAGACACTCCAATGACTATACTGGACCGTTTTCTATGATAGATATCTCAACGGATTCCTTGAGACTTGTCGGGTGTTTATAGCGTATTTTTCAACCCCTATACTATATTTAGATAGCTAAAGGGTACACTGGAAAAAATCCTCGATCATATTTACAAAAAACCATGCTGGATTGACAATAAACTTGTTGTAATAGTATAATAATACCAACAATATTAGCATTGTAACATTGTATGATTGACAAATACATTTTTAAATTGATAATTAATAATATTAAGTTTATCAGCATACCATTGGAAATTGACCTACCATCGTGCTAGTAAATATAACTAATTTAACCATTTTTCATTTTTAAATTAATGTTAGCATTGTATTATTGACAAATATATAGAAAACAATTCTTATTGGCCTGTTCAACGCCGCCGCCGGGCAGGACAGCTAGTAATATATAAACACGAATTCTATAATATAATATAATATTAATATTTATAAAAACACTCGTGATTGCAGACATGTTATATAATGCACTACAAGTTTGTAATATAAAAACAATATAATTAATAATATTATATTGACATCAATAAGATTTACACGATACCGCGGTCTTAGAAAACCATTGGTCTAACCTGTCTTCTGAGACCGTCACGATACGTTATTGAAAGATGATCAGAGTATGTTTTTGACTTAATTTTCTCGTAGGTACATATAGACAGACAAAGACGTATTTAGGGGAGACGGGGGGGGGGGGGGAAACTTAGGCCTCGGCAAAACAATTTTAGAGGCAGTACTTTTTGAAGACTAATAAAAAAAAAAATAATACAAATAATATTTCATTATGGTTATCATTTTTACTATAACAATACCAATTATTGATGAACTGATGAGTTATCCAACAATGACCACAGTTAGCACATAAAACGTTCTCTCTGATCATTAAAAATAATTATCAAGATTTTCATCCATATATGTAGAAAACTGCCCTATTCCCAACTGTTATCCGGAGAGGTCTTTTTCGTCTTAAAATGGATCAAGTCTTATTTGAGATTAAGGTTTACTGATGAAATTCTTTAGTAGTTTTAAATTTTAACCATTAAGTCAGATTCGACAAAGAAATTTAATTACGACGGTATAATTGTCACATTTTCCAATGCAAAAGCTCGGCTTAAACATTTTAAATTTAATTTAAATTTCCTTCATTCGAGTTTAATTATTTTACATTATAATAAAATATGTATAACACATATGTGTATCAGTGTATATATTTTTTTATGTAAAATTAATATTATGTTTTTAGATTTTGAATATAGCGGAGAATGCGTTGATTTCAAAATAATGTGTTTTTTTTTCATAAATATATTACTGAAGAAATTTTTACGATGGTAGAGGGGTCATTTTTTTTACCCGAGGTGCAAAATACGTCTCTGTAAACAGAATGTGGATACGTTATATTTAGATAAATTGTAACCATGCATCCTTGCTTGATAAATTACGTCAACTAAATTTAATTTAATAATACACACAAACTAAAATATAATATGATGATCGTAATTTGCGTGTTTGAATACATGTCAGACGACTGATGCACTGATGAGATATTTTTGTGTAGGTACGCATATTATTATTATTATTATTATGCATTTTAAATAAAAATAATAATAAACCTATATTCCTATAAAAGCAGTATAACCTACATTCGTTGGTTATCCCAATCATACAGTAAAATATAATAGGTACCTACTGTGCAGTTGAGTTAGTATTGACCATAAAAATGATCTACGATCATATTATTATATATACTTATATATAAGAAATTAATAGCATTTTTTTTTTATATCTTATGAAATATTTAAAAATAATGGTAGCTTTAAATACAATATATATGCATTGTGTTTACCATAATATACAATATATAAATAATAAATATATACATACACCGTACGTCGTATAATAATGGCTGATGTGATGTAATGAACGCCTACAATTTTATACACAGTTCCTTCAAATTTAATTTAAATATATACTTACCAAAACAAACCGCACCCGCATAATATTAAATTACCACACAAATATTAAGCCCAAGGATACAATATTTAAATTCTACACTTAAATATCATCGTACGAATATTATACTTATCTGCAGTCCATCTACATTGCTTTATTTTAGTTTTAGACATTTAGTGCAGTAGTACAATAATAATGCGCGTACCTGTTCTAACATCATTCTAAGCATGTTACCTACTTTGTAAATAAATACAAAAAATAGTATGTTTTTTCACCAGTTTTTTGTGACTGGGGCCCATATATACATAGTCATGTAAAGTGCCTACTGTATATAAAATAATGTGTAGATCAATCTTGTAATTTATAACTTGTAACCATAAGCTATAGAGATTTTGTGGGTCAAGTATACTTGTGCTGAAGTATTATTATTTCTGAAAAAATTGCCAATCATTTTTAAACTGAATTATTAAAGCAATTTAAAAGTTAATAACGATTGATTTGATTTGTATGTCCAGTGTTGATACCTATGTTTGAAAATACGTAATTACACTTTCTTGGAAAATTAATACAATCTATTAAAGTATTACCTAACCATTCACCAAACTATACAATTTAAATTATATTACTCTTAGAACCTCAATGGTTTTAAATTATTGTTATTTGCCATTATTTTTTGTAGTTTAAAAGTGTGCTTTAAGTTGTAAGTATGCCACTTTATTTATCGATTGGAATTTTTTTTTATCTTATTGGTTCTTTAGGTAGATTATTTTTCAATTATTTATTATTAATGTCCCTAAACGCAAATGAAAAACTGCGAAAAATGTGTTGAAATATTCAAGGTTTATAACTTAATTACTAATAAGTAATAATTGTTGGCTATTTTCTTGTAGTTAAAAAAAAATAAAGTAGGTAGGTAATGTAATAATTTCCGCTTACACGGTGTTGGGTATTTAAACAATACTTTGTTATTGAATTCAATATATTTATTATTAACATATTTTAAAAAGCTGCAACCATTAATATTCTACGAGTTAACTATTATGTTTAACTACCTACTTAAAAATGTATAAACACGTTCTTTTACTATCATAATTCACAATACTAAAATAATTCGAGATTCGCTCAGAACCATTTTTTGATGCGATGATTTATTATATTGTTTTCAAATTCAGAATACTGAATAATTTAAATACATATATAGGTACCTATAATAATAATACATCACTAACCTGTGTCTAGCGAAGCAAAACGAGCTCACACTACTGCCCATTAACCGGTGTATTTTGTATCCTGTCCAGCATTTTATATTCATAATGTAAGTAATAGTAATTATTGTGATAGTAATTAAATTTACGTGCAAATCAATGACAAAAATATTGTTGTTTCAGATTATTTTTTTTGTTTGCATTATTATTTTATATTTATATCATTGATGTTTAACATACTACGTTTATTTAATCTAGGATTTAAAATGTATCCTTTATTAACTTCAATATACTTACCTTTTACAGTTATGCACATCAAACAATATAATAATATGTAATAATATGTTTCAACTAACCTTCAAAATACAATGAAATTCCTGTACGATTTTGGTAACAAAAAAATCAAATATCCGCATTTATAATTCACATTTTGTCCTATATACTATATATTATATATTATTCATTTATTGTCTATTGTCATAAAATTAATAACTAATATTTAAAAACTAACAATAATAGAAAAACATTCACATGAGATTTGTCAGTATGATAAATTAAATCGTATAGTTCTACTTACACGAAATCCTTTTTGTTAAAAAAAAAACAATCAACCTAACAATTTTTACTGTTTTAAAAGTCATAAAATAATTAAGGTTGTAAATTGTAAATTGATATTACATTTTGTATTGTATAAGAAAAGACCTTGTAAATAATATTACCGTTATCATGTAGTAGATACCTATACTATGTATAGGTGTATACTGTATATATATAGCAATAGACATGGAAATAAAAATGCTACTGCAGAGAACCGAAAGGAAATCAGGGCTCTCCTAATATGTCTGAATCCACCCATGAGCTTAAAAGAATAAAGAATTCGGTATAACTGGAACTGTTGGTGACAATTTATAATAAGATTGTAAGACCTTATGTGGCATGAGAGGTACAGTAACAGTTGATGCATATTATGGTGTACAGTATGATGCTCTATGCACAATATGGGCCTCGTGGCCCGAGCACAAGGACAAGGGACCAAAGGGTGTGTAAGGGAGTGACACGTCAACCCCCTAGACCAGGGGTCGACAACCCGCGGTCCTCATACCGATTTGATGTGGCCTGCGAGTAAAATTTATAATTAGTATTAAAATATACATAATATGTATAAAAACCATGAACGTAGATGGTATATGGACTGGAAACGGTAGATTAAAACGTTGTTTGGTTGTAAATACCATGTCGAATTAATATACCTAACAGCTAGTTATATGAACTTAAATAAACTAAATTTGATATGGCTATACATTTTTGTACATGATATGAAATAAGGTATATTCAAATTGTAGCCCGCGCGTGAAAATGTTTTGTTTATTTTTTGACCCTTGACAT
This sequence comes from Neotoxoptera formosana, assembly GCA_022818045.1. NCBI lineage: Eukaryota > Metazoa > Arthropoda > Insecta > Hemiptera > Aphididae > Neotoxoptera > Neotoxoptera formosana. The sequence continues at coordinate 43,732,086 of CM040633.1, read as the reverse complement.
TAAGAAAGGTTGCCGACCACTGCCCTAGACAAATGATTTTCCTTTATAATGATTATATTTTATTCCTATTATCGCCGTTTCGGTTTGTGTGAAAAAAAAGTTACTGTGTGGTATCTTCTGCAGGCTGACGATTTTTTGTTACGGATGTACATGGTTTGTGCGATCTTGTGATAACGTCTGATAAAACAAATTTTTTTATGATTGTGACGCCTTAGGTTTTAACAGATGGGCGCCTCCCTTTCAAGAGACTAAACAGTTATAATACTTATTGGAATTCAAACCCTATAAGTACCTATATACCTAGTAAATTGTATTATACAATGTGTGTAAACGTAAATCTGTATTGTTAGTTAATAGTAAGTTGGTGTATAGTTTTAAATTGTAATACCTTATATTATTACCTTTATACCTATACATATTTGGGTATAGACGTATAGTTGGACAAACAATTATTTTCAATTTCTCCTTAAAATAATCAATCAGTTGGAAATTTGAAATTATTTCTTTGATTGAATTTTTTTAAAAAAAAAACATATTATTGAAAAAACAAACTATTTTTGCAACGTCGTAGGTATAATGTATAAATGTATAATTATAGATACATATATATTGATGACTGAAATTACTGAAATGCATTATTGTTATAATATCGGTATGCATATATATATATATATATAGGAACATATACGTTTATCAATGTTGTAATAATCGCAGGAGTGAAGAAATTATTTAAATAGACCATAAAAAAAAAATATAAGACAATCATTACAATAATGTTTTTACAAAATATAAACTACCGCCAATCCTCACAGTTTTTTACTGTTTTTTTTTTTTTTTATCTACATTTATGTACCTATACCGTTTATTTATCGTTTTCGAGTTATTATTTTATTAAACATCCGCCGCAAGTCAATTTCGAATAATAATACCAATATATATAGGTGAATTACCTGTGTTTATATTCTAATATCGCGTATTACCTGCACATATAGCGTGCTCACTACTATTATTGTACAATATTATAATATATATATATATATTATTATATTATATTATTAAATTCTAACGTAAAATGTTACGTGAGGACGTAATATATATAACTGCAGCCAGCTGGCATTGGCCGCGGCGGTGGCTAAAACGTGAACAATTATTATTGCAAACTCGTGATATACTACTTGCACGTGAGTGAGTGAGTGTGTGTGTGTGTGTTTGGGTGTGTGTGCGAAGTATTAAAAAAATAATAATAATAATAATAATGTACATAGGCACGGGGGAAGTCACCGCGTTCGCGAACTAGAGTAAAAGGAACACCGCCTCCAAACTACATCGTGACCACGGTAACGTGAATCAGTCATGCTTTGAACGCTGTTCTCGTACAGACTTGTTTTCCTCGCGCAACTGTCCGGTGTTCTTGAAAATACAATACAATAATATATATAATATTTCATTTCGTATACTCTACAAAGATTACATATACGATTATATAAAGACAGTATATCTATAACACACGGTAAATTTAAAATTTAAATCAATATCTATAATACTATTTCGGTTTGTCATACCCAAGTTTATTATCGTGGAACGTAATAATTACTATAAACAGTTCCTAAATGTCAATATTTAAATGTTCTGTTTTATTGTGAAGTATTTGCAGGTACGTACTTATAACTATATAATATAGGTAATACTAATTATTCTATTATTTAAATTATTTAATTTTTAAGACGTTTACCATATAATGCATAGGTACACGTATTATAAGAACTTTACATTTATCTAGCTTTAATTTTTACTTATTACAACTTCAGTACCTATATACCTAATCACTAATCAGTAAGTCTACATCTACTGTAGTAAGAGTATACTCTGTTCAGCGAGAGAACACGCCGCAGAAAATCGGTTCTCCTGTGCAGCACCACGCGACACCCTATCATAGGGGAACCGGTTTCGGTGGCAGGGTGACGCAGGGTTATGCTCAAAGTCGGCGTGTTCTCTCGCTGAATAGAGTATAGACACTTTTTAACGACGACAGAGCTTTTAAACTATCTACAAGTGTTTTTATTTTATTTTAACTTGTTATTAAGTTATATTAATTGGAGAATAGTCAAATGGTATTTTAAGTTCAGGTAAGTGGATATTGTCGAGTCACACGAATTTTGTGGTGGGTTAATTATTTAAAATACAGATTTAATTGTGTTTAATATAAAATTAAAAATTGCGAGTATCTACTTATTGGTTTCACAGACAAATAAGCAATTAAAAGAAATATACAAATTTATAATTTTATATTATACTTAAATTTAAAAAAATCCGACAAAAGTAAGGTTTTTAGTTTTTTCTGTTCAAAAAATCATTCTATAATGGGCTGCATAATACAAACATGATTATTTTATGTACTTAAGTATCAATGTTAATTAGTAAAGTAAAATACATTTAACTATACTAAATGTATTATATTTCTCTCTTGCTATCCTACTAAAGGTCCTACCCTAGTTTATATTTTTTTGTATTTTAGTAGATAGGTATATACCCACAAACATAGGTAGCTCATAAAACTACATAATTTTAAGTTCCATTATAATATTTACGTAGACTATTCCAGCAAAATATTTTTACCTATTGATTAAAAATTTGAAATTTATTAATTTAATAAGTAGGTATTTAATTTGACTTTTCAAATAATTTTAATGCATATATTTGTATTTAGTATATACATATATATATATATATATCTATCTCATACATTCATACACACAATTTCTACAATGCAAATCTGCACTCTGCAGTCCTACACACAATTATATTTTTTATACCTTATGATAGCATTAATTGGGTTAATTGTTATTTCCAACTCCAAATAAAAGATGAGTCCTAAAAACAAATTTGCATTTATACAATATTTTGATGTTAAATAAATGTCTACTGCATTAAACCTACCTACATATTTTAGTTACATAAAAATATAATAATCTAATTATTAGATTAAGATTTTATTTTTATTTTTAAAAACTAGATAATAAAGAAAACAGAACTTTCTAAATATTCAAAATGTTAGAATTTTGTGTTCAAATAATCGTGCAACAAGTAAATTAATTTTTTTTATAACATGTGTAGTTAACTTGTTTTTATGTACTATGTACAAATAATAAAAACCATGACCCATTATACAGGAACTATGATAATAATGACTTGGGTACATTGTGCATTGTACATTTTATACTGTAGCTTACCTTTTAGCTTTTATGGATATTAAAAACATTTTAAATACATATAACAAATAAGATAAATCATTTTTAGTTAATTCATATTTCCTTTAATGCATTTTCACTTTCATTTTCGTAATTACATTTATTTAGAGAAACGTCCAATATTATATTTATTTAATTATATATCAGCTATACCTTTTCTAGAAGTGTAAGTCTTGGAAAATCGTTATTATTTTAAAGTACATTTTTGTGTAAGACATAATATCAAATATAGGATCAATTAATATCAACACGAATCTATCAGAACTGAAATAAGTACCTTTGTACCTAACTAATAAGTAATACATACTAATAAGTAATAACCTATATTTTGTTTTACTGTTGTATGATTAACCTTAAAAATTACCTTTAATAAAATAACTTTTGACTTTCAAACACCTATAGTAATTATATTATTTGGTTATGCAATTAATTTTAAACTGTAAGTAGGTATAAATATGTTGAGAAAAATTGTAAAAAATTTGTATATCGATTAAAAACTGGTCACGTATAGTTTTGTGATTTATTTTAATCAATTATCCTATTATAAGTATATATATAAATTATATACACAAATACACTTAATATGCTCATGCCATACACATTTTGTCACTATAAGTTCAATAACCAATGGTTACGTATGAAAAAAAAATATTTTTACTAGAAATATCGTAATTTCATTAATATTTTCAATGTTACAATTCGAGACAATAACTTTCTCCGGATAAATCGGACACTGTTTGTAAATTAATGTTATGATGTAACAGTAACACAAAATGCATTAATGTTTTGTACGTATTGTATTTATATCAGCTATAGTTGGTCAAGGTAGACGACCGCTATCCGGATTAACCTAATGCTATAGGCAAATAGCGTTTGAGATTTTTTTGGGGGGGGGGGCTGAAGCCCTAGCTACTAAGTGACGCATTTGTGGAAGTAATAAACACCTCAAAAAAATTCCAGAAATGTTTGGGGGAGGCTATTGAAATTTTTTGGGAGCTTAGCCCTTTAAGCACTCTATCTTATACGGCTAAATGCCCTTCCTATGTACCTCTTGCGGAGAACATATTACTTTATTCATTATAAAGTTAAAATTGCCAAATAGTACAATTTGTACAGTATTGGTTAGGTTAGGTTATGTCTGACAATTTACTCATACACACAATGAAATTTCGTACTTTCGTACAGAAATGACAATATCAATGTGTGTTTTATTTAAAAAAATCGACCTATTATTGAAAATCAATTATTAATAATCACTACGGTTATTGTTCACGTACCTAGGTATAATCAAGTTATACTAAAAAAAATTATTATTTTTTCAACATTTATTTAATTTTATAGAAAACTTACATACGAGTTACGACAATAAATTTATTTTGTAGCATATTGTATATAGTTGTTCTATGGATTTTTTATTAATTACTGTATATCTAAATCTATATTAATAATTGTACAAAATATACTATACAAATGCGTAAATAAATAAATATTTAATACATTATCATAAATGTACTTTACACATTTTACTGATATTAAACTTCGTAAAATACCAATTGTTTTAATAAAATTCAACTTAATTAACATAATAACCGATTTTTAACACCATCAAACAATATGCTCATGGGTCCCAAATAAAAAACCAAGGAGCATCCCCAGGTAGAATCTACTACAATATTACATAAAATATACCGCGTGCAGGCGGCGTCGGTTATCTGTAGACTTGGTCCATTGGACTATATATTATTAATTATTATTTATTAAATACACAGATAAAATTATATAAATGAAAATATGTATAGGTAATAGCAGTATAGGTATAGGTATACAAGTTCAAATTGGCGTATAAATAACTTTTGTATTGGGTAGGGGAAGAGGGGTTCTGATCTGCCGAAGAACACCTAATCTATTACCAATGTATGATAAAAAAGGTATTTTCATAGGGATTCATAATGCCATAAAAAAAAGACCATGAGGGAATCAGACCCCTTAATTCGCCTCTGAGGCTGCAGAGCAGGGGTCTCCAAACATTTTTATTCGAGAACCATAAAAAATATCAAAAGTTCTTAGCAGGCCAAAAGTATATGTTTTTAATTTTATGGAAATATAATAAATATTAGAATATATTTTTGATGCATAATTTTACATAAAATACTTACAGCGTATTAAATATTTTATAAAATTATGCTTGTAATATAATAGTTCAGATGTACTTAAATAAAGTATTAATCTTAATAATTACACATATTTTTAGATTATTCACTTCCTTTAGGCGGGTCGGTAAAACTTGTTCACGGGCTGCATTTGGCCTGCGGACTGTAGTTTAGAGACTCCTGCTATAGAGTATCATTTAATTATTCAGTGCTTTTTTTTATTATTAAAACGAGATTTTATATCAACAGTTTATAGCTAAGTTGGTGTATTATTATGTATCTCCAAAACTACAATGATAAAATCTTAAAAATAGCTTACATATTTATGATGAAATAATATCAAGTACTTTGACTTGTAGGTATTCATTCTTATAATGTATACGAGTACCAGGTACTTATTTATTATAATCAATTAATAATAAAATAATACTACACATTTTTATTTTATCTCGTTTACCTATACAGTATTATATATAGGTAGCTAATTGGATAGGGCTCATGTCTGATAGACACTGTAAAATATAATATAGATCCAAAGGATCAGGTAATGTTAATTACACTAAAACTTGAACAATGTTATATTATACGCCGTGACCAAATAATAAAATGAATACGTCCGATATTTCGTTAATACATGGGTTACCATATAGACATATACCTAGTTATCATGGTTATATAGTATATTAATATACTAATATTACGTAGGTTTATTAATATATATTTACACGTTAATGGATCTTGAGCGAACCAAAGAAGCTATATAGGTATTGACAACTGACAAGTGATATTTCCGTAAGGTTAGGTGAAATATAATGTGAAAATGTAAAAGGTAGGTTGCGATTATGGAAGCACATAATAAAAAATTATACAGAATATGTCAGATAGATATTATACAAATAATAAATTACATTTACATAATAATTACTATAGGAGTTTGAATTGTATTGGAAAATATATAGCTTTGATCACTATATATAGTGAATTTAACTGAATAATGCTTCCATCTTAATTCATCACATATTCACATCGCTTAATTATATTTATTTATTTCTTAAAAAGATATATAATAGGTGCCCATGAATTCAAAACGGACAATAAAATATATATCATTGTCTATTTATAATAATAATAAGTACATAGTACATACCTACCTACTTATAAATTTATCGAAATAATTTATTACTGCTTAATAAATATTAATGTTTAAATATTTTAGGTGTTTCTAATATGAGTACCTATAATATGACGCATTGTGTATATAAGTAAAATATAATGGCCGATTAACATAAATCATAATAATATATTGTAATATTATAGTATATGCTAGGCACCTATACAGTATAATTATATTGTACTGTTCAACATTTCAAAGTCAAGGTATATGTGTTTACCTATACGTTAAAAATGACACATAATTCAATAAAATCCTAATATGTATTTTATTAATAGTGGCCACAAACCGTGGTATAAAAATAAAACACAACTTTTGCTCAATGTTTCTTAATTTTTTATTATTGTTGGCAAATATAGTAATTTGTAATTAAATAAAAACTTGATGACTCTATTAGACTACACTTGTGAATAACATACACATACCTATGTCGGTTGTCCTTTTATAGTAGAAAACCATAAATTATACACAATATATACATATTATCGTGTGGTTGTATTCCAACGATAGATATTTTAAACATCCGACGACACCTGCAGCGTTGTCGGTCGATTCCGATTTCCTGCGGTGGCTCAATTTCGACGGGCGGAAGAGGTCTTTACAATATCATTATGGCTAGGACAGTTATATAGGTATACCTATCTACCTATATATATAGTTTGCGTTCGGACTCGGCGGTTCTGGGCCGTTGAACCGCTACAAGTCATCTGATCCGTTCACCGGGATAATTTTCTATGAAATTGTCGTCGAAAATTCGTTGTGGTACCTATACATCAGTAGATCGCGGAAAATCAATTGTGAAATTTTAAATTCCCTACTAAACTAATTACTGCAGTTTAAGCTATATTATATTATACTGAGACTCAGCTCTGCTGCAGTACCTATGACGACGTATTTTCGTGAAACTTATTTTGATTTTAATTTCTCTAACCTTTTCTATATTTTTGCAGACACTTTTGCAATTTAAATTCTACTCAGGCGTAATATATAAACATGTGCTTAAACATACAAGTGCGCTCGCTCACACACACACACACACACACACACACACACACACACACACACACACACACACACACACACACACACACACACACACACACACACACACACACACACACACACACACACACACACACACATTTATTCATAAATTCGCATATAGATAAAATCGTTCAAAATCGAAATCGAAATCTTGCCGTTACGTACGACGTACGTGGACAATGCAGGACAATACGCAGCTACATATAAGCTGCTTACAAATACAACACGTATAATATTATATTGTTTATACCTGTCTAATGTCTATATATAATATTTATGTGAAAACAGTATTACGTGTGTGTGTGTGTGGGTGACTGCTGTATATAATAATATTATGATGAATGTGTGATACTGTCATCGTTGAATCGTTCCTATTTTATATTGTATTGTCAATTATATTTAGCATTCGACTCATGAAAGGGAAATTCGGTGGACGTCTTTCGTTCAGTTTACACCAAATTATCGATTCGTTTTCACCAATTGTACGTGTGAGGACCAAATTAAAACGAAAGTGACGTTGTTTTTATTTTTTTTCTCACTCCGAAATTATTTTATAATATAGGTACCTAGAAAGGGCACTATATATATTTTATATTATAAACATAAAAGGGGACTGTATATAATATTGTCTTTAATGTGACTAATCAAATTGGGTTCCAAAAACTTTCTTTTCGTATCAACAAAAACACAATTTAAGTAACAATACAGAATTGTTATTTCATTTTTTATTCATATTAAAATATCTAATCACTTTTCTAACCAATTTTTTTTCCTTTTGTTCTTTTAATTTTTAGTACATTTTTTAAGATTTGTAGGTACAATTGTAAATTTTTTTACATTTATTTTTTCAAATGTAATTTCACAATATTTTTTTATAATAACTAACAATTATTAAATTAATTGTTTTTTTTTATAATTTTATTAAATTAAGTTTATTATTAATCTACAGTTTTAGAACGTCTACTATACAACTGGTGTTGCAGTGTGTACGTATCATATTACATATTATCTACATATAGTCGCTTCTTTTTAAAGTAATAAACTCGCATAACTCATTACTCATTAGATTTATGTATAGTAAGTAGCTGGTATTCTGACAGTAGTCAGTAGGTAGATGTCTAGAATGTAATATAATTTAGTAGGAGTGACGGCTATAGATAACACTTAACTTATTTTTAGTCTATTTATATCTACTCGACTATGTCACTGGTTGTTATAGCCTAGCCCTATAGGTACCTAACAGGTAGGTTAGATCATTAGTGATAGAATCTTAGGGCTACTACTCTACATGAAAAAGTACCAAAGATATGAAAAATAGTTATACCTAAAACAATTTCATCTTGCAAAAATCAGTCTAATATCCGTTAATATTTTTAAATTCATTTTCTAATACCGTAGTCAAGTTCCAAAATTTAATGTTAGGTAGGTACCTTCATAGTTCATACATACCTAATTTGATGTCACACGGTCGTCGGTCATCGATTTCACACTTTATAGTATGCCTAATTGATAATACAAAAAGTGAGACACAGCTAGAAGTTGTTATTTTATATTAGAAATTAATGACTAACGATTTTCGATATCTTAAAATATACAGCCAGATTAACACAATAGTGAATAGCCATTAGCCAATATAGGTATAAATGATTAATGATATATTATATGATTAACGCTGTACATTTTACCGCATGCTTTTGGGCAAAACAAAATGGTCGTTATAACTCCGATTTTTTATTTTGTTTCAAATAATGGTATAAGATAATTTGTAAAAAAACCTAAAATTGTATTGTTTGTAAAGAATATATAAAGTTTAGTATTAAAATTTTGAAAAATTGAGTTTAGTCTGGGCTGTAGAATATTACAAATAATCAAATGAGGTATTGATTCTGCGCAGGACAAGATCATTATTATCGTAGGACGTACCGCCTACACTGTAATTCTGAGAATAAAATTACATTAGCACCAGGCAATTATATTTCTTCAAATTGATTAATTAATTAAATAATCTATATAGTCTATCATTTATTTTTTAATAGAATAAAATTATTAGCATTTCTATGAAACGAATTACGAGTTTAAACATAGTATAGGTAATAGGTACCTAGTAATTAGAATATCTACTTCAAAGTTCAAATCATCTAGTGGAATGGAACTTGGGTGCGAGGAGGGTGTACTCGCAATGGGCCTTAATCGTTTATTCTTTTTGTACCTATAGGCTATAATAGTAGGCTCACCGCCTCACCACATAGGTATAGCAAGTCACATCTTGGACATATCACCTATAATATATGTATGATGTATCTACTCTTACCTTGTGTCTATATATTAATCGAAGTTTGAGGAGTTATAATTTAAAGTTATGTGCTTTCCGTTAGCGTACATAAATGTATAATCAGCATAGGTAGACAGGTAGTGAGGAAGATACGAATCTACACGCATAATTCTAAACTAAATCTTCCTCACAACATCAAAGAAGTCCTCGTCAAAGACGAAGCCATAAAAACAATCACTTTTTTTTCTAAATGCAATTTACTTAAGAAACCTTAAAATTGTAAACATTAGCAAACCAAACATTGTAAATATTACCATTCTATTATGATAAAATTCTTGTAAATAACGTTGGCTAATAACCTTAGTTGTTAAAGCCATAAATGCGTAATTAAAAAAAAAAATTTATATTATTTTATTTTATATTTTGTTAATACCTATAAAAGTATAATAGGTTATTAGCAGTGCTTGAATTGAACAGGGAAGCGGGGGGACTGAGCCCCTCTTCTTTAAAAAAAAAAAATTTACCCTTTCTAATTATATTATCCTAATCGATGAGACATTAACTAAAATATAAAAATATAAAAGATACGCACGTTCTTTTTTACACTTTTGCATCCTCTTAATAATTTTTTCCCAATTCAAGCACTGCAATTATATATAGTAGTGTTTATACAGATATGATATTACGTAATTTAACAATATTATATAGGTACCTTTAGCTTTGTACATTTGACGCCTCATTACTTTGAGGCGTACTCGAGTTGTACGGTGACTTACGAATTTATTATTTTCTTTTCAGAATGTGGTCAAAATGATGGCGGTGGCTTTGTCGTCGGCCAGTCCTTCAGACCGCGGAGCGGGACTGCGCACGTCCGGGTACATTTGGTTGGCGCTGTTGGTCGTGTGCCAATGTCTGTCCGGGACACCGACCGAGGCGTCGACCGCCCGCCACTGGAGTTTGGCCGAATTGTCGGTGACGTCTAGCGAGCTGCCCAAACAGATACCGGCGCCGCCTTACCCCGTTCAACAGCAGAGGATCCAATCGACTCCGCACTACGACCAACAGCTGAAATTGCCATCGGGAAACGGCGTGGGTTCGCGGAATCGCTACTATCCGTGGACCCGACCGACGGTGTCGATTACTTGAGCCGATCGATAGATATTGCCTACCCTTACCCATCATCATCATCATCATCACCATCGTCACCATCGCTTTGCCAACAATTTCATCGCTACTATATTATATACATTGATGACAGCCATTTATAGTGCGGGAACCGGAACCGAATCCAAATGAGCCGGTTCCTTACAGTTTTATTGGTATACATACCTACCAGCAGGGTACCTACCTAATATAATATGGATCCAATACAGCTGGTCGTGCACACATTTACCCAGGACCCTGCAGTTGGACCCTAAACCGATCAGCTTCCTTCAACTAAAAGTAATCCGAACTTTTAGCACACATATATGTCAATTATCAGTTTTATAAGTAGGTATAAGAAGCGTGAATAACCAATCCGAAATCGGAGCAGATCTGCAAATCAAATTATACAAAAAGGTTCCAGTTCCTGAATCGCACCAACCCTACTGAAGTCGGTTTAACAATATCAAACCAATATAATTATATTGTTATTCCTATTTGGCGTTTTTAAATTTTATAAATTACATATTATATAAGTATATACATAATACATAAATAAGACATGTTGCGGTGACCAAAATCACCTGGCTTAACCACATCATGTACCTATTTTATGTTACCTTCACGTTATCTATTTTTTTTTCTTAAATAGGTACCTAGTACCTACACTTATTTGATATGTTATTTACTTATTTATTTATTTTTATATTTAAAAAGTAATCAGTTAATTTTAGGTGTGAAATTATTACACAAATACACAACATTTAATTTATATACCATTATATATAGAAAACATACATTTATATACCTACCTAAAAGTATATAAAAAATATATTTAATTTCATAAAGTTGATACTTGTTTAAAATAAAAAATAATCGTGTTTATTTTACTTAACTAGGTGGGTACTCAAGTTATTGTTAATATTATAGATTTATAAGGCCATTATAAGCCTTTTTAAGTACCTATCAACCAAAAGAGGAATCCAAGGAAATATTCTTTTTGAAAGCCTAAAAATGTAAGTAAAACTTAAAAAAGATAGGATGCCGACATGCGGTAAAATGTATGAAATGATTTATCTCCTAGCAATAAATAAAAACCGGGAAACTAGCTTAGCTGTATAGTAGGTACTAGACTGTAACTCTATAAATAATCAATGAGAATAGGTATTAATGTAATGAATGTGTCAATAATAAATAATTGCATACAAAAAACAGTTCTAAGCGTTGACAGTAAAAAATTTAAAAATTTCAAATGCCTGAACCTAAATAGCTTGAGTCTAAATATTTTGGAAATTTCATGTGTCGAAATTAAAAACTTAAGTAATAGTGCAATGTTTCAGTTTCTACGATTAATATTTGTTGTGTTACAACTTATCGAGTATTTTTACAACAAAATATCAACAATTGTTTAAGGGATAATCTTTTCGTTATTTTACTTGTAAAAATCCAGGTTAGGTTAAAATTTGAAATTTACAAAATATCACTCATACAAAATTAATGCGGCTTTACACCAGTGGCCTCGATCTCTCAACCAAAGTATGGCAAGTGGCAACTACCATAGTAAATACATATAGGTTGGGTGAGTAGGTGTCACATAGCTTGGTACCCATAGCCCATGTGTTAGGCTATATATTCTAGATGCTGAACATTAGAAATGAACTTTAAAATGTGTTTTTTTATTTTTTTTTTGTCTGCATACACAATAGTCAATTAGCAAGAAGTCGAAATAATGCTTCAATAATTTTCAACTTCATTATTTTTTCTGGTGTGGAAGTGAATCTAGTCGTTACTTTTGAGAGGTTAAAATTGAAAATGTCCAGTAGGTTTTCAAAAGCGTTAAATAAAACAAAAAAAATTAAAGAAAAATGCAAATTTTTATGCAAAACCAGTTTTTTACAAAATGTATTTAATTTTTTTTTGGGTAACTCAACGATGAATAACTGTAGATACTTGAAGTTAACCAAATGTTTATACTAGCAATTTGTGTAAATGATACAATTTTTAAAATATTTTGACTCTTTTTGAGCTATTTACAAGCATAAGACATTTTCGATTTTTTTAAAAATATTGTCTATGAAAATTGTATACAAGGTTCCTCATAAGTTGTTATTATTGACATTTAAAGAAAAAACTAAAAAAAAAAATTGAAAATGACATATTTCTATAAATTTCAATGACCTATTGGCTATCTACAATTATTTGTTTTTGAATAACAACAAAATAACAAAATCAATTTTGTGTGTCTGTTTTTCCATAATTTTTTTTGTTATTCTTAATTGTTAAGAAAAGTACTGGACATTGTTTATGTTTTTAAATTTTATTAAATAATATTAATTTATAGCTAGACCAAGAAATTAAAATAAACATACCTATTATTTTAAATTATAATTTCTATAATAAAGTGAGATTTAATTTTAAGTCATTTATTAACTGGTAGTATAATTATTAATTTGTTGTATAACTGAGATGAAATATTGTATACATTGGTAAATTTGCATCCAATTTGGTCTGAACGCATTTTGTATGTTGTTCTGTGGTTAATATGAGTCAAGACAGATTACAATACCAAAACAATACCAGGTTTTGCATTCCATACAAAAATTCTAAAATAACAATATTATTATACGGTCAGTTAAATTCATGCAATACGCAATATATATATAAAAAATAAATGTAATATATGTACAAAAATATTGTATAACTAGGTCCATTAGATACAGATGTTACACATATTTGTATTAATGATCCATTTATGCCTGCAGTATAACACCCTTGTAACTTCTTTTCAATTATATATTCTGAAAAAGAAAGATTTATATTAACAAAGGATTTGAACACAATCTATATTCTATATTATTCAATTTACTTTCAAACCTACTTATTTTAACATCCATTTCAAATTTTAAGTTAACCATACTCCAACCCCACTAATGATTTTCTTTAATTTCTTGGTTAATTTTTTCAGTGATGCCTTCTATGCCTAATGAAGTACTGTGTACAATTACAATTTTATTTCTTGATCTTGAACCCTAAAATGCATATTTTTAGGATAATTAATAATATTATTAAAATTGTTGTTATATAATTATTATGAAATTGTTTAAATTAATATATTTGGAAGTGAAAATAACTATTGTGTATGTATAATACATAAATAATTATTTTTGTTTTAGATCTTTTAACTTTTAAAAATACTTTTCTATAGTCCTATAGCTTGTACAGGTAATACTAATTTGCTTTAACATTTAAAAGTTTTATTTATGCTAAAAAGGAAGAATTAAATATGTTTTCATGTAGGATAGTAAGATATATAGATACTATTTACTTAAATAAATGTTCAAAGAACCAAAGAATAACCAAAATAAATAAACTTACTCGATCTAAACTTAAATCGCTTTTTCTCAAACCCAATACCTTTGAAAGATATTTTATTAATTCTGCATTAGCTTCACCATCAGTCGGGGGTGCATTTATCTGAACACCAATGCCATCAGAAGATATATCTTTATAAAAATCAATATATATTAAGAAATGTAATAATAAACAATCTTTTGACATTTAAAATAGTTTGTTTCAGGTACTTAGTTGAGGATGCTTTAAGTATTTGTTTCAAGTTTACCAATACTTTCTAAAATATTTATGCTAATTGTGCAAAATGACTATTCATTTTGTTAAAAAATCATTAACATTAAAATCATAAAAATTTAAGTAAGAATTCTTTTCACTTAATTCTTTAATGGCTAAACATATAATTTGTTAATATTGTAGTAAATGTATGTAGTACCTGTTATGTTATTATTTTTGGCACCAGGTTTGGCGTTTATTTTTATAGCAATACCACCCGATTTGTCGACTGTTATGGGTCCAGTCTGAATAGTCTCTATCTTTTCTTGAACCTGTTTTGTATTTTTTTTAGGCATGATTTTTATTATTTTTGAGGGAAACAAAGTAGTATTAAAGAGTCTCATTTATACGGTCTAAATAATTTTACAAAAACTGTTCATACTAAATAATGTTAGTGATTTATATAAACCGATTTTGATACAGCTATAAAATTAAAACAACTTCAACGTCTTTGTTAAAGACTCTTAAACAAAACTAACAAAAAAATTAAAAAACCATTTTAGTTTAAAAATTGAATAACTTTGATTAATAACATTTTAGTGATAAGAATAAATTATGGTTTATATGATAATAATTGTCGAGATAGATAACAATAAACAAATAATAATATTAATTATTTACGAAAAAAACGTTTTAAATATTCAATCCTACGCTATTAAAACTGAACATTTTATGAACAACACAGCAACACAACGATAACTGATTTGGTGATTTGAATGATTCCAGCAAAAAAAAAAAAAGTTAGGTTGGATTGTAGGTGGGTATCATAATATGAAAATATAAATATATGATGCAATTTCGAAAAATTCCAAAAAATGGTTGTACAAATGACATAGGTAAATTAAATGTTAATTTATAAACGATAATATAATAAATTATAATAATAAGAAAAAGTTAAAAACAATAAACTAACTATAGGTAGGTAGTTATAAAAAATATTTACACCAAAAAACTATTCACAATGATACCAAAAAAGATAGTAAAAAATTAAAATATACAATAAGTATATTATGCTATAATAATAAGAAATAATTATAGAAATAAAATATGTATACTACCTATAATTATACAAATTACCTATATAGAATGTTGAAATAAATTAATAAAAAAAAATTGTCATTTAAAAATACTAAAAAATTAAATTTACGTCTGCTATATTATGAAAAGTTTAAGATTTAAGTAAAATGCTATAATAATGTGAAATAGTAAGAAAAGAAATGACTATATCTACCTATTCACTATTGTACCTAATAATAAAAATGATGTATAACACAGACGAACCGTCGCGTCGGCTACGTACCTAATCCATACGATACTCTGTCGGAAAAGTGGACAACCGATCCTCCTCGATGTACTGCGGTGACTGTTCCAATCTTCCACTTGTCGAGGGAAATATTTTGTCTTCATTGTACTCATCGCCACAATGTCTGTCGCGGAATCGAACTGACAGAAGTGTAAGTATACCTATGGCTTTCCCGGCAGCCTTCCGGCATTCGGTTCTGGTGGCAGTCGTCTTCATTATCGTCAGAAGACTTCGAATCGTTGAGAGTCGCGTGACGCAGATGAATGGTAAAAAAAAAAATTTCGCTACGTACCTACTACCTAATCCATAAAAAAAAACTCTGTTGTAAAAGTGGGACAACTGATCTGGCTCGATGTACTGTGCTGGATAGGTATTCTTAATTTCCAATCTTCCACTTATCGGGGGAAGTATTCTGTATTTATAAAAGGACAGGGTACAGATCACAACTATTTCCGCTATTTCCTATTTCCGAATGCACACTTTTGGCGGCATTAGTCTTCTTCAGTTCGAATCGTTGAAGACGAGAGTCATGAGACGCTATGTACATAATCTATACTAAATATTCTGTCGTAAAAGTGTACAACCGATCCGTCTCGATGTACCTGGCTATTCTTAATTTTCAATCTTCCACTTATCGAGGGAAGTATTCTGTATTTATAAAAGGGCGGGGTACTCACCACAACTATTTCCGTCGCGGGATCTAATTGTAGAAGAGATGGGCAGCTTTCCAGCAAGTACACTTTCGGCGATTGGTTTCGGTGGCAGTCGTCTTGACGTCTTCATTGTCGTCAGAAATCGAGGAATCGTTCGTTAGAGTGACTAAGGCAAACGGTCGCTACGTATACGTCATCCATACGACACTCTGTCGTAATAGTGGACAACCGATCCACCTCGATTTACTGTGGTGACTGTTCTAAATTTCTAATTTTCTACTCAAGGGAAATATTCTGTATTCTTGGTAGTACTCGCGTTTAAAAATACGAAAAAATTAAATATACGCCTATTTATTATACGAAAAAGCTTAAAATTTAAAATAAGTAAATGCTATTATAATATGAAATAGTAGAAGAGAAAATATAAAATACAAAAGAAATAAGTAATAACTATACCTACGACCTACCTAATGATAAAAATTATATATAACGTCAAATAAATTAATAATATAAGATTAAAAAAAAAAAAATAATTAAATATATCTACTTATATTAATAATATGAAGAAAAAAGAGTTTTTACTGATAATATATATGCATGAAAATTATAAAAAAGTTAAATAATATAAAAAAGTTCAAAAAAACTACTGCCTATATAGTTTTAAAATACAGAATGTATTATTGTGTACCTAATCATATATAATAGTACTAAAAATTCGAAAAATGGTAGTTATCATAAGTACCTAGTAAGGTACTACATAAGTTCCCTATGTGATATTAACACAACTTATATATATAATCAAAAGCCCAAAACCAAAAACGATCTACTTCTGGCGATCGGTTGCGTTGGCAGTCGTCTTCATTGTCTTCAGAAGCCTTCGAATCGTTGTCAGAGTTGTTTGACGTAGACGAACGGTCTCTACGCATCTAATCTATACTACATTCTGTCTTAAATTAAGACTCTTAATAGTGGACCACCGAACCGTCTAGCTGTACTGTGGTAGTTGTTCTAAATTTCTAACCTTCCACTTATCGAGGGAAGTATTCTGTCTTCATGGAAGTGCCACTGGGTAATCTGCACCACCACTATTTTCGTTGCGGAATCGAATTGGACAGATGTGCAGGTGTGTGGCTTTCTCGGCAGGCCTACTTCCGGTGGCAGTCGTTTCTATCATCGTCAGAAGACGAGAGTCTCGTGGCTCAGAGGAAGATGTACGGTCCTAAATCGGCATTGGATGCTTGGCCGTCACCATGGCAGAGCGTATCTCTTGGAATAGATCGTTCAGCGTCCTCCATTTGTCGAAGCTACTAATAATGATCTATTCGAAGTCATATACGTATTACCTACAGTTTTATCTTCTCCGTTTAAGTCTATTTCCCATTTTAGTCTCGCATTTCCTAGGCTGGTGCTACAGCGTGATTTCGACTTCTGGGACACGTAGGTACACCACATGCATTCGTAACGTTTGTGTCTTGTATTTGTTTTTGAATTTTACTTCGTTTCAACCTACCGGTATTTATATAAATTTATACGGGTATTTCAAGAGATTTAGTAATATACAGAGGGCTCTCTCCAACCTTACCAGCTCCGACCAATGATGGTAAGGGCTGGCTTAGGACCTCTTAGTGAGACTCAGATATCGGATATCTGAGACCCAAGCTCCCCCACCACGACAAGGTGGGTCCCATAGGGGGAGAAAGCTGATAGAATAGACAGCAAAAACGCAAAAAAAAAAAAGGAAAAATCGTCTTGTTATTTATTTTTTTATTAGTACTACGCGGTAGGTTGAACTAATTTTTGCTAAAATCAAAACACACTAACTAATTAATAATGGTTTTAATATAAATAGCTGTTGTTAACTTAAGTCAATACTGACATACCGTATAGAGCGGTGTGAATAGGTTCGTGGTAAAGGTTAAAACGATAATGTACATGGAAATAAATAAATAAACAAATAATAATAATATACCTACGTAGTGACCAAAAGTTTCAATTCTCAAAGAATAATTTTTTTCGTAAAACTGACTTACTAAAATCATTATTTATCGTTAAATATTATACAATTTCATAAAAATTTGAACTTAAAAGCTATTTAAAAAATGTGAATGTACTTTTTAATATTATTTTTTAACTGTTGTATGGACAACTTTTAAGAACTTTGTATTGAATTTCAAAGTAAATTTACTTACAAATAAAACGTTATTGTACAGAAATTATAAAAAAAAACTAAAAATAGTTAATAAATAGGTAGCTCAAGAGATTCAAATTTAGAAAATTTTTTTAGTCTCAAAAATGCTAATATAAATATTTGGTAAAAAATTCAAATTTTTACAGTTTTTCATTTTTACATATTTTTTTAATAACCACTTAAAAATATATTTAAAAAACACACATCATATTGTAAGACCAACACATTCATCGATCCACCGAGAATCTAATATATTGCTTTTTAACAATACGTGAAAGATTACCGTAAGTTTTCTGAAAGCACATTCGCGTCGGGCGCGTACTGCTACCTATTCTGATTGTAATTTTTTTTTTAAAATATAAAACGTTATTTTGATTAAATATTCTATAGGTCATATTTCATTATATATTTTAAAGAAACGCATTTATTAGAAGATTTTAAATACACTCACAATATTAAGAACTATTTACTACAGAATACATTTAATGACTTGTCTACCTGTACCTACCTGGTACGAAAGTTTATTGAAGACTGTGTGAGATATTACCGGAGATCTTCTGAAAGTCTTCGTGATATCCATTGAAGTCGTCGTTTCAAATTATTTAACAGTGAGTTTTTTCGTCCTAGTTATATTCAAACTAAAATTAATTTCAACTGTTAAAATCACGTTTGAGAAAAACTATTTAGGTAATACATAAATTATTATCGCACTATTATTATTCATAATTGTCTTGTATTGAAAATATTAAATAACTTTCTATAATATGCAGATATACGAGAGAATGCGATTGGTATGCAATTAAAACTATACGAGAGAATGCGATTGGTATGCAATTAAAACTATACGAAAATTTGCAATGAGACGTTCCGGAAAATATCTCCTGCAAGTCAACAAACAAATAATATTAATACAATGCCATTGCCATCATATGAGTTTTGCAGCCAGTCTGTTTTTTTACACAATATTATACATACATCAATACATGATGCATCAGCATTTGAAATTTGCTCGGTTTCTACAATATTTTTACTCTTAAACGTTAATAATTTTAATATTTACCTTTTTTAAAATTATTTTTAGATTATTGTTTTTAATACTACTTAGTGAAAAAAAAATTATAAGTAGTAGTAAGATGTACGTACCTACTGCTTTTGATTTGTAATTTTTAAATATGAAACAAAAACTTAAATAGTAAAATTATAATATTCCTATCATTTTTATCGAGATTAACAAAAGAAAAGTAGCCAAGTGAATACTGCTCTGCTGAACAGTACCTAGGTCATAGGTGTCAAGTGTGCCACTTTCGTGGATGTGTTCAATTTGAATTCAATGATATTGTTTGATTCATTGTTTACGAAAAACGATTCTAATCGAAGGTGGTTTGTCACCCTACATTACTAAGTATATTTTATGATATTATTCAATTATTGATATCAAAGTAATTAATTTACTATTAATAATGCAGTTGGCTGAATTAATTTTTGCTAAAATCATTGCATTTGAAAATATCATAGTGTATAAAATATAATAATATACTTTAAAAGTTTTAAGCACCCACAAAAAATATTTTTAAATTACAATGAAATAAACTAACATTGTTATTATTCATTTAAATATCTAATTTTGTTTAAATTTTAACTTAAAATGTCCATAAAAATCAACCATGTAAGTATATTTTTTTAGATTTGTTGGTTACAATATTAACTATATACAAAAAACCTTGTTATACAATTTTGGACCCTTAGCTAAAAAAAATAAACATTTTGTATGGTAATACGAAATTAGTACAAACATAAGTAGAAAATATAATTTAATCAAATTATTAAACCGAATAGTAGCTGTAATTAAATGTTAGACATCCCAAAACTCGGTGGGTTGATACCTTGCCTATTCGGCGCTGAATACAGGCAGTTATAGGTTAACATGTTAAGGCTATTCCAAAACATTGTTTTCTTAATTCTTAAAAAAATACAAATTACACAAACACATTAATTTCACTGTTCAAATAAATTTAATACTTAGGTACATCAAATGAATACATATGTCTATATTTTAATAATAGTTGTCTTTTCATTTGTAAAGATTGACGGAGATCATCCATAGCTTTTAACTGCTGTTCACTGTTGTATTGGACTCCAGGTAGTTTACGAATCTAAACAAATGGAAACATTTTTTTTATGTTGTGTAAAAATAAAGTGTAAGACATTTTTTTTTATTCAAATGATTTTAATTTTTAGATTAAAAAAACCTTAAAATTGTTGATGCTTTTATAGATCTTTTGTATACCATTCTATTTGACGTATTATTAACTAAAGCTATATGTTGTTTCTCATACGGTTTAGAACAATTCGAAAAACACTTATATACTTTCATAATTGAACCTATTTGTCTTTAAGTTTTTTATTCATTTGCAATGAACAGAGTTGGGCAACTTGGTTAAGTTCAGTATACATTTCAACTATTACTGTTGCACTTGTTTATTTTGGTGCAGGGTCCATTTTAGAATTATCAGCATATTTTGTAGTTAGTAACTAATTGTAAAATCAAAAAGTAATTAATACTCTTACATCACTTCGAGCTTGATCAATTTTTTTTTGTAAATCTTGTATTTTTTGTGATATTTCTTGGGCTGATTTCTGAGGTTCATGGTTTTCTCTTTCACCGCTACAAACAGAATAGATAATAAGAGTTAATAACTTAAATAACAAATTTGACGAGTTCCTTTACGGCTTTACCTTTTTATAATATCGTGAATTAGTGGTAAAAAATCTGTATCCACATCATTGACGGTAATAGTATTTTCCATATTCTTTGTTTTTAAATTTATAACAATCAAACAATAAACATACCTACTAAATGGTACTTAATAAATAGTAAATAAGTAGATGATAGTTGTTAGATACTAGTGGACAAAAAATAGTAGTTACAATTATAGAACTCTGTCGTAATAAATGTTAGATCTACGACTAAGTTAATGGCAAATATGTAATGACGATAATTGTTAAGTGTAAAATGTGAATTAAAAGATATAAAAATAAAAGAAATGAAGATGTACAATTTAAAAAATTTGTTTGTTGTTCAAAACTTCCAAATATTATTTATTATTTGTGTTTGTCTGATAACAATATAATGATTAATGAATGATGATAACTCAGGTAAGTGATAAGCTTAATCTGTGATTTTAGGATTTATTTGAGTGGCAAATGGCAATGCGGGCATGCGGCATTGCGACATGCCGGCATGAACTAAAGATAGGTTATAGTGTTAGCACAAAAGTGTTAGACGTGAGTCTTAGTTCTTCGGCTGTCACTGATATAACGACATAACAATTACCAATAAACTAACGCCAAAAGTAGTTCACTTGTAAACAAACGTTGTAGTCTATCGTAACTTGTAAGTTGTAACAATTTGGACAAATGTGGATGTACATCATTGTTCGATAATATTCGCTAGAGGATTCATTTTATTTTTGGACTGTGATTGCAGTTTAAAAAAACCATTAATCCTTGAGTGATTTTGAACAGTATGTCTGCATTTGAGCATTACGCTAAGGTGAAGAAGACTGAGGACAGTGCGAACCGTAAACGTAAAAACAAGAAGAAATTTAAAAAAACTGGAGTTAAAGTTGCTAAAACCGAAAATGATTTTGAAAATCCAAAAAAAAGCCGGAGCCATGTTTTGAATAATATTTATAACCTGAACAGCCTTAACTTAAAAGATTCTTCCAAGACTGGTCAAAAGTTGTTGGAATGGCTAATACATCCAATCACTGTTGACGATTTTATGAAGTAAGTGATGTATACGTGTATTGTGCATATCATAATATACCCCTAATAACATACCCGCGTGTGTTAATATTTTAATATTTATGTCGTACAATTAAGATAATAATTATTTTTTTGGATTTTACTGGGAATTTTATTTTTTAGAATTGTATTGATCCAATCACTGATATAAGATTTATTGTTTTACAGGGATCATTGGGAAAAAGCCATCCTACATGTACCAAGAAATAGTTCTAACTATTTTTCAGAATTGTTCTCTCTTACTGAACTTGATACTATTCTTCGCGAAAACAATCTTCAATATGGGACAAATGTCGATATTACATCTTATACAGACAATGTACGTGAAACACATAATCCAGTTGGTCGAGCTCATCCACATGTTGTTTGGGATTATTTCAACAATGGATGTAGTGTCCGGTTACTAAACCCTCAGCTATTCGCTCCAGAAATGTATAAATTTATGGCTTATCTACAAGAATATTTTGGCTCATTGGTCGGTTGTAATGTTTACCTTACTCCACCATTTTCTCAAGGTTTTGCTCCTCACTACGATGATATTGAAGCATTTGTTGTGCAAGTAAATGGTGAAAAACATTGGAGGGTATATAAACCAAGGTAAATGTTTTTAGAAATTCATAGTTGATTATAATTTGTTTCATACTATATTATTTTTAGAAGTAAGTTTGAAACCCTACCAAGGACTTCAAGCCGAAATTTTCATCAAGATGAAATAGGTGAACCAATTCTTGATGTGATATTAAGACCTGGAGATTTTTTGTACATGCCAAGAGGATACATTCATCAAGCTGATACTTTATTTACAGAAACACATTCTTTACATTTGACATTTTCATCGTATCAACAAAATTCTATGTATGATTTTCTTCAAGTAGTAAGTAGTTGTAATTATTTTATTCATTACTTAAGTTTTATTTTGTATCTATTTTAACATTTACAATTAGTAATCAGATATGTATTGTCTAATTAATATTTTAGAAAAATTAATAAACTGTTATTCTTAGGTGGTTAATAATTCTTTAAATAATGCCGTGAAGAATGATGTATCCTATAGATCTGGATTGCCTATTGGATACCAACAGTTGGGAGGTTTATGTGAATCAGAAAAATCTCTTCCTCCTTCTCTTCAAAGGCAACAATTTAAAAATCAAATCAACAAACTTATAATGAACTTAAAAAATCATATAGACCTTGATCACGCTATTGATATGTTTTCATTGAAAAATTATTATACAAATTCATTGCCGCCATCATTATGTAATGGTTAGTCACTTATTATTAAAAGTTGAGAAGGGCTTATTGATATTGTGATTGGTATTAACAAAGATACCATATCTCTAGTCTAATTAAACTAAAGTGTAACCAAATTTATAGTTATTGTTATGTGCTTTAAGTTATATTTAAATCGATCGTAGTTTAAAAATAAAATATATTTATAGATGAACTGCTACGAACCGTCGCGAACGGTACAAAGATGTTACCTAATGGAAAAACCACAGAAGAAGAGGTGAACCTTGAAAATGCCGAAGTTAAACTTATTCGTAGAAATTGCTTTAGGTAATACACACATCATATTATATATTTATTTGTTTGTTATATTAAGAATAGTTTTTAATATTTATACTATTGTATTAGATACATAGGCTTTTATTTTTATCTTAATAATTAACTAAAAAAGTTATGAATGTATTAAATTAATATATAATTAATATTTATTGTAAGCATTTATATTGTATTATGATAAAAATCATAACAATGCTTGGACATTTGATTTAACATTTGTCTATAAAAAGTATCTCTAATAAGGTCTATTAGTCTATAATAGAGGTGGGTCAAACTGTTTGAACTTCAAAAAATCAAACCGAGCAAAACTCAAATAATAAGTTTGAAATTCTATGATTAATCCAAACTTAAAAATAGTTGAAACTCCAAAAAAATGTCAAACAAGTTAAAAACGTTGCTAACTAAATATATTTCCTGGGTTTATTTTGTCTATTATCTATTTTACTGACAAAAAATATATCAGTATATTTATGCTTTTTAATTATTTTTTAAGTGGAGAGTTGAATGTTCATTCTAGTTAAATGATTGTTATTTTTAATTTTAATACTACAAAATTAAAATTATATTATTGACCGAACAGCAATAAAATCATTTCTTGTGTTATTAAATTATTTATACTTTATAGAGTAGCATATTATAATGATTTTAGCCTAATTCAAAAGTTTGGTTTGGGTTCAGTTAAACAGAAATGTTTGGTTCATGTTGAATGAAATGTTTTGGTTTGAGTACGACATCAACACTGAATTATTTGTTTCGTTATACAATTAAAAAGTTAAGTCTGAGACCGGATTTTTGAGTTTGACCCACCTCTAGTCTATAAATGTTTAATATTTGTTGAAAAATATATTTTAAATACCCTTATTGATTATTGTGTGGATGTTTATTATTTTTTGTAATATTAATTATTATAATAAAATGTTTCTATGTAGGCTGGTCGAAGAAAGCATGTTGGATGAAGAAACTGATCAAATGACAAATGAGTTGAGATTGTATTATAATCTAGATAATTCTAAACAATTGCATGGTAATGAGTGTCAATTTGTTGTCATACCAGATGAAATGGGATTATTTGTAAAGAAACTGTTTAATATTTATCCAATATTTATTAAAGTATCTGACTTATGCGATGACAATGAACAGGTAAATGTTAAAACCCTTTTATCATCTATATATTCTAAGTACAGAAAAATGTATAATATGAATGTTTTTTGATTTAGAAACATCTAAAATGATTTGTGTATTTTATACATTTATACAATATTAGGGGGGTTTTAGGGGGTTAATTTTAAAAACTCAAATGGGAACATATACTTTTTTTGCAAACATAATGTGAAGACATTTTTTAAATACATTTTAGTGCTTGAAGAAAATTAATTAATGCAAAATTCTATGCTAGAAATATATTAAATGTTTTTATACATTTCTAAAGTTGACCCCTTTTATTGTAAAAAATTATGAAATGTACAAATTATTTTAGATGTTTCTAAATCAAAATCAATGAACTTTCATACTATACATTTTTCTCTATTTTGAATTAATGAAGTGGCTGTAACATAAATTTCATCCTGTATATTATAATATTTCTTACAAAATTAAATATATTATTTTTGATTATTATTTTTTAATAGCTTTGTTAACTAATAAGTAACAGTTATGCTATCTTCTTATTTTTTTAAAAAAAAAATTGTAAGAATTAAATTTAACAATATCTTATGCAGGGTTGAGTATAATACAAATAAAAAAAAGTATCTAGTACATTTAGAATTAATAAAAGGTATGAGATACTTCAAAAAACATCAAATATTTAATATATTGTTATAGGGTTTAAATATTTTTGTACCATTTTATCAGTTTAAAATAAAATTTAAACCCTTAATTATTAATCAAACAAAATGTACAATTTTATACAGTTTTTAACTTGAGTTTTACCAACTACAGCTAATAAAATAAGTTTGAATTTTAAGTCTTTACCAATTGATAATAGATATACCATAGTTTGGTCAAATTGTATGTGAGTATTGTTGTTTGGGCTTTTATAAACAATAAATGGTTTTAGGATAAAGATTTATTAATTTATTAAAGAGATACTCATTAAATTCCATACAACATTGTTAAATGTATCCAACTATATTATTTAAAAATATAATACAATATTTAATTTGTCTATGTCCTATTTATAACATCATCAATAGTATTTATTGAAATAATATTGTGTTTTTAAATACAATTTGTAGAATAATTTATTAATTTCGCTTTTGTTATAATATAGATAATTTATTTTTCGACATTTATTATGTTTTAGTTTTTGTTGGTCCAATTTAAGTACAGATAAAACTGAATTTTTACAACTTAGATTTTTTTATATTTCAAACTTTTACCATTACCATTTTATATACATTGTTTATCCTAAGGTTAATTTTATCTTATTTGTAGAACATAACAAAAACCCAACTACCAATTATCATTTGGAGTTTGACCAAATTATTTTGTTTAATACCTCAGAATTTACCAATATTAAACGGTAAAAGCTGAAATTTGGATATTTACCAGCAATAGTCAATAAAACTTAGGTTTTAACGTTACTCATACTTTTACTATAACATATTATTATATAATATTAATACAAATGTATAAACAAACTTAACTAATTGTGATAAAAATTAATATTGACTAATATAAAGTAGTAAGTATTATAAATTAAATTAAAATTGTATAACTTTTTTATTGTAAATACAAACAAAAAAAATTTAATCATTCATTTTAAAACAAAAATGTTTCAGGTTATGCAGCTTGTGAATGATTTATGGGAACGAGGATTGTTAATAACTTCAAAAAATATCACAACAGTATCTAATTAATTATTAAAGAAGAAACTACTAAAACATAAGTATTAAAATGTATGTTTGAAATAGTATTTAACTTGTAATAAATAATTATAAAATAACATATTATTTTATGCATTTTGTAAATGCTTGTTCTTGGCAATCACATATTCAGTGTAGCTGAGAAATCCATCATAGTTTGTATCATCATCATACAGTATTTGATCAACTAAATCTAAAAAAAAGTCTTAGTATGTTTTATTTGTAACTTAATAAATACTTTACCTGTATAATTTTCTAAATTTGATATTTTTGTTCCTGAATCACCATAGTTGTCCATGTTATGAGCAAACGCAGACATTAATTCTAATCCATCAAGCATTGTGTTTTTATCATAGTCATGGGCACTATAAAATTAGTAAATTGATTAATTAATTGTATACAAAATATTAATAATTATTGGTGTATGTTACCCACATGAAATATCTAAATTCTAATTCTTCATCTGTTAAATTGCTATCGTCTATGGCTGGAAGTCCAAGATCTTCTTCAATGTGTCTGTTAAAACCATATATTTTTGTTACAAATGTAGACACAATGCTATATTTGAATATGTAGAGATAAAGGTAAAGGGGTTAGTGAGATTAGTGAACTTTTTAATTTGTATATTATTTTCATTAAAGTGTTTTATACATGGTTATGAACATACTCCAATAACAGTACAATTATCTTCTGTATATAAATTAACAAGTTATGATATTAACAAGAAGTGCAAAAGTGTTAATCAAGTTATAAATGTTTTAATATTATTACTCTTTTAATCCAGAACATGGCAAAATTAAATATATTCATACAATCTGAATCTGAATTAATTTATATCTGTTATGTATCTGTGTAACATTTCATTCTGTATTTTATTTTTTGTTAATTTGTTACTGCTCTCATTTTTAATTTGTAATGTACAGTGATAATTTTATTATCTAATATTATATAAAATTAACAAGAAAAGACAATGGGAAGCTGAGATTGATTGAGCAGTCACTTATGTATGTGTGTAAAAATTGTGACGAGCTCACAGACTTGTGTGGGGGGGGGGGGGTAGACCCCTTACATCACCTTTCACACTCCATATAATAACAAGATTTTAAATTTATATTTTTATACTATATTTCAATATAATATAAATAATACAAGCTAAATTAATTCAGTAAAATGTTTGCAACTATTTTAAAATACAATTGCTTTTAAAATTGCTTTCTCTACTTATCTATATTAATAAAAGGCAATGTTTGTATGTGTGTTCAAGTAACCCACAGCCAAGTCTATCACCCTCATGATTTTGAAATTGGTACATTGCTAGATAATCTTATACCCAAGGATGCCCCCCTCGAATCTAATTTTTAAATTATGAATTTTAAAGAGGGGCTTGTTGTCCCATTAAAAACAAATATTTTTTTGTTTGCTATTGCTGTGTTGCTATTGACGACAGAAAATAAAATGATAGTTATTATAATTAGATATAATTTTAGACCTGTATTTTATATTTGGTCCAGACTACCCAAATAACTGTTAAAAAAATGTGTTGTTTATATTTAATGGAGCTTAAGACGTGGTAAATTTACTAAAATAATTTTTAAATTATTGTCATGGGAAACACCCGTACAGGATCAGCTAGTATTTAATATTGATAAATCATTGAACCGTTGCTGTCGCATATCTCCTTGTTCATAGCTATACATTTGAATAACTGAGAAACCATTCGTTTGAATTTGGAATTAGGTACAATAATAATAAATAATTAATTTTAATTGCCTATCTACATCAAAGTTTAAAAAAAATAATCCACTTAATAATTTGCCGTAAAAAAAGAGATATGGTTCTCATTTAGTAGTACAAAAAAATGTATGAATTTGAAAATAACATGGTCTTTTAGTTTTTAAAAATCCCAAAAATCAGAATTTGAATAAATTCATTATTAAAGGAAATAATGGGGGTAATTACTAATTAGCATGCTCGGTGAATTACCCTGTATAGTGTATAGTAAAATGTGATTAGGTACCTAAAATCCACAAATTCTTACAAAAAAAAATTATATTTAACTGAGAACATACCTACTATGTTAAAATAGGTACTTACCTACTTAGTACCTATTATAGGTACCTATTAATATTTATCTAAATACAAAGTAAGGTATAGGTACTTTTACGATTATTTATTTATAATATTTACTACAAAACAATCAAAATATAATACAACATATTATATAGGTAATACTGTATTACCAAATAATATATAATAAATTACTAATACAAATAAAAAGAGATTTGATTTTCGGGAATAACCGCAATTCCTCTTGGCATCCCCTTAGTTACGCCAATAATATTAGGCATATTTTTTTTATGTTCTACTTGAGTAATTATTTTCATAAATATTAATTTTGATATTTTATTATTAGTTGTGCATGTAAGGCTGTAACGTGTATAGAAATGACCAAAAATTGTTATTTTATAATTCCATTGGTGCATATCTAAAAAAATATTTTGTGTTAGGTAATCTTTAATTTTTAAAGTCAAGTCAGATTTAGATTAATTTTTTATTAATAAGCGGATCGCCGTGCAGTTGGAGGGGATAGCCAGTAAGGACACAAGTGTCCAAAAAATTGAACATTTGAATTTAGAACTGTTTGTTTCTGTTTTTTATATAAAAGTTCAATAATTTCAATATTTAATTAAATCCATAGGTTAGGTCATTATTATTATTTTATAAGTGTATAACATGTCGACTTCGCACACATCACTACACAGTGTGTAGTACACGCTTATACCTAAATATGTATATGTTATTATTAGGGCTCGGAACTTGATGATCTACAACTTTCGAAACTCTTAGGTCTCGTGTGCCGCGCCGCAATCATCACAAAACGCGAATATATTAATAATTATTGAATGTCACAATATTATTTTAACCGTTATTAATATATGTGTGTGGGTATCACCTATAAGCGCGTCGTTATATTATTGTGTCGCGTAAACAATAATTATAAAATACGCGTAGGTATTACATATTATATCGGCCGTGTAAACAAATACAATCCTTATCAATATATTTTGTCATAAAATTTTTTTTTTATCGATTTTGACGCGTCCTCTATTTTATTATTATATTTTATAGGCACCCGTCGTCGTCATATACTGACCTCTTGTCGTGCAGTATCGGTTTGTCTTGCGTGAACTTGGTGTCGCCCGCGGGCTTGGGGTGATGGTGCTCGTGGTGGTGGCTCTCGATTCTCGGTTCGCCGGACACGGCGGCCCTCGGATGGTGCGGACCCCGCTGGAACCCGACGGCGATGCCCAGCAGCAGCAGCAGCAGCAACAGTTCGGCCAGCAGCACCGCCGTAGTTCCTCTCATGTCGCGTATCGTATATATATATATATGCGCGTGCGGCGCGAGTTTATCCCTCTCCGCTCGCCCGAGCCTCCACCGACTCCCCGTCCTCGTCGTCTCCTCCTCCACTCCCTGCGTGCATATATACGACGGGGCATTATTTTCATTTTTTTTTCCATTTCTATTTTATTTCATTTCATTATCCGCTTAACGGAATAATGTTTTCGCGCGCGCGACAGATGCGCCGCGGCTCGGTCTCGCCGCCCCGCACGTACGCGAGCCAGCGATCTGCAAATTCGATTTGCTCGGCTCCGCGTACCACGCGGTTATTTCACGGCCGACATGAACCCAGCGTGGTCCGCGATCACCACTCGTCTCCAGTGGCGGCGACAACGTTAAATCCAATAATCGGCGGGGGCCGATGTATGTGTGTCCTACCGGCCTGTCTGCACTTTGAGAAAAAAAAACCCCTTTCACCTTACCCCTTCCACTCTCACCCTCACTCACGCTGTACGCCATACCCGCCGCCACCACTCTACGCATACCGCGCACTCTTCCCTAGTATCGGGCTTATTGTTATATAGCTACTGTTATAATAATGTATATACCTATACCGTCCTAAGTTATACGGCCAATGACGAAAACGTCGATGTTTACGTTGAAGCCCGCGGAAAAGTACCCTGCACGATAGAAATTTACGTGAATGACCTGTAATTTACGTATTTTTGGGCAACACAAAACAGGCAATGTTGTAGACGTTGCATGGTATTATTTTATAATTTATATTTAAGTAAATTACCAATAACGCCTGTTGGCCGTTGTTGCAAACTTTAAATTTGTATTGACCAAATTGCATATACAGCCGCAGGGGCCAGGGATGTATTAATTGGTAAATAATGTTTTGAGTTAACGCCATATTTTTTAAATGTATCTCATAAAAAAAATACCAAATTTTTTAATTTTATGTTTGTAATATATGAAATTGAGATTGATTGTTCCAGAACAAATATTTGAAAGTTAAATTGTCCGACTATTTGAGGTATACTTAAATGGAAAACTTTGTTTATTTATCTACCTATAATATTATGCGATTTTACAAGTAATTATGATATTTATAACTGACAACTGTTCAACGTTTTTACTAATTATTGCATTTTATATTATATACTTTCATATTGTTTATTTATTAATTTTCGATTTATAGGAAATATTACTTTAAATAGTAGGTAATTAACACAATAAAAAATATTAACTTATTAATTAATAACTTAAGTTTAAATTTATTTTCATATTCAAAACATAAGTGATTAGTGTTAGTTTAAAAACTCGTAGCTTAGTGATTTTTTACTATTCGTAGCCTGTAATAATAATAAATTAATAGTTAAGAAATGCAAATCATTAATCAAGTATGTAAAGGTAAGAACGTTTATTAATTAGGTATACTATTATCTACAGTTAGGTATAATGTTAAGTTAATATTTTTGAATTATTATTATAGAATATTATAAATTAAGTTGCAACGGACGACGGTACATATATGTTTATCAATGTGTATGGTTTCTCACAACATGGCATTTATATTAGGTAGCTAATCAATACGTCATTGAATATAAATACCGTTACGGCTAGGTATACATGATGATTAACTAAGCATGCTCTTCCAAATTTTTTTTCTTAAATAATGAGTTTATGAGTTATCCTGATTTTATGCAATTTTTAAATACTTATATACTTATGGAATATAGTTCCAATGTCCTGTGGCGATTAAAACTTATTATTTCAAAAAAAGAACTTACTTTTTTGATTGTAAATTATTGAGCAGATGATTTTTTTGAAAGTTTAGATTTATCTAAATCAAAATTCAAACAGTAGTTTCTGAGTTATTAATATGTTTTTAATTTTATACTAATAAAGATAACAGTCCTTAAAAATGGTTGTACAAACATATTAAACAAATGTAATGTTAGACCTATTGTTAACTATACCTACTAGGGAATTGACGGACATTATAAATTGTAAAATGTCGATTGAATAATATTAACTATTATTAAGTTTTCGAATCATCATAGCTATCTATCTTCCGAATCCATTATCATAGACCTATTATCTTTATAGTCCCTAACTAAGTCAAACAACTCAAAAACTATTCGTACGAATCTTGCTATAGATACCTACATAATCAACTTTTAAAAAAAGAAGTTGGTATCGCCTCCGAACACTTCTTAAATGGTATATGAATTCTAAGTATTTGAGAACATGGTTCTTAAGTTTATTCAAAAGTTCCAAAAATCAGAATTTGAATGACTTCATTATCATACAAAAAATAGGATGGGGAGGGGGTGATCTTGAACGGTAAATCACTCTGCAGTATACCATTATAGTATCTAGACGAGATTATACATCATTTATCGTACAGGAATACAGGATAGAAGATTATTGCGGCAGTAACACACACGTGTTGATTAATTGTCTTTTATACAATAGCAGTGACCAGTCAATACTCGTTTTGTTTAGTAGGCATATGCATATGCAGTTTATAATATGATATATTGGCTTACAACGGATTTGAAATATTTCATCTGAATTGATAAGCTTCTGGATTTTTGCAATTAGGACATCATAGATGTACCTATACACATTTCTATTATATTATTTGTCAAAACTTTATATTTCTATATATAATATATAGCATGTCTGAATTGAAACCTACGTATAATAAAAAAACACTGGATGTTGCCGAGATAAGCTATTGTATATATTACATTCGAGTACCTATAATATACATATTGTGTGGTGTCACCGAGGACGTGTAATCAAATACCTGTACGATTTCGCGAGTGATCCGTATCGAGGACCATAAGTGAGATTATAATCATATATAATATAATAATATATATATATATATATATATATCCTGTATAATATTCTGAGCATTAAATATAGGGTTGAACTGTTGGCAATATGTTCCTAGAGGACGATCGGTCGCGTATGGTAGGTAGAGGTGCCTACACAAAAGGGTTGTTGAACAATAGTCGGTTTCGAATGTACACGCCACGGCACACATACTATTATGTATTATAATAGCACGACAGGTTTTAAAATCATTTATTATTGTACATACAGCTGACAGATTTTAGTCACGATGACGTGCAGCGCTATGAAACGTTTTCATTTGAAATCAATGGAAAAGTTCGCATGATGCACGTCGTTGCGACTAGAAAACTGTCCATTGTCTTCATTAATCCGTGGCCGCAGACACTGTATAGTTTCTTTTGCATGGCGTTCGTACAATCGCTATTATACAAGCTATTATTATTGACGGTATAGAATTGTACGCAAACGAAACAATAAATCCTACCATTAAGTATTTTGACGATCGATCAATTTTTTATACGTTTCCGCGGGCTATTATTTATTAAATATTACTATATATATATTTTTTTTATAGTGTAAAATATAAGAGCTATTACACCATGCACCTATCCACCTAAGTGAACTATACAATTAGATAATAATATATTAGTAAATTACTACAAGTGTATTTATATAGGTATAAGTTTTTTACCATTTTGTCTCATATACGCGTATATAACTATTGTATCTATTTAAAATATTTATTGCTACTAACATGACATAATATTTATGTAATAATAGTTGTGTAGGTGTATATATTGATATCTACAGGACCGTCCTTAGGATTTGCGAGGACCACGGCAAAGATAATTTTTGAAACCAAATTTCCTGTTTTTTTTTTTGGTTCCTAAACTATTTAAAAAAGTGTGAGGTCTAGGACCTGGGCACTGCTCACCCCCTATAAGGACGGCCGTGGATATCTATGTGAAATAAAATTAAATGAAAGCTGTCTGCCTCGTGTTGTTTCATTAAGTTTTTACTCATAAGCGGAAATTCAGTAAAATTTCAGTTGGGGCTAATATTTTTAACTATCAATGTGAGTGGGAGGGCTTCGATCCTACACATCTAAAAAGCTATCTGTTTTTTTTGGGGGGTGGCTTATAGAATATTTGGGGGGAGCTACGCCTAAGCCCCCCCCCAATTTCTGTCTATGTATTTACTTACTTGTTTAAAGATTTTATAAAGCCGAAATAGCATAAAACTATGTTTTTAATAATATGGTCAGGGCCGGATTTACGCATAGGCCCGTGCCTAGGGTGGCAAATTTTGTAAGAAATGAAAAAAAAATCATATAAATATTTATGCATTTATGTAACTGCGTAAATTGATATTATATAAAATATTAAATCTATTAGTAATAAATACTACATTTTGGGTGGGGTAAGTGTGGTAGGGGCGGCATATTCAAAAGGGCCTAGGGCGGCACCTGTTCTAAATCCGGCACTGAATATGGTACTAGGTATAATATGATAAGCTAGATGATAACACACAGTAACCTTCTTTTTTTCATGCGAACCGAACAGTGATAACAGGAATAAAGTATGATGATTGCCTATAAAGGAAAATCATTTGTCTAGGGGGTGACGTGTCCCTTGCACCCCCTAATGGGCACCATTGTATATATACACATATAGCCATATAGGTACACAGAGTGCCTCATTCATGATCGTCCTCATATAGGGAATGCAGTACGTTAAATATACCTACTAGCCTTAGATAATTATATACGAAATTCTCGTTTAAAATATTTAAATTACTATTAATTTCTAATAAACCAAAAACTATACCGACGTCCGACCTAGTATTACAGATAATGAACATCATAATATTATCTAATTGTGATTTGTCGCCATCTATAGTAGGTTGTATATTTGTATGTATACAGTAATAAAACTATCCAAAATCATATTTTAATTAGAAAAAACTACTGAACGGGATACAGGAACAGATCCTAACAGGCTGATAGGGCAATATAGTATAGATTGTTAAAAAATAATATGGATTACGTATTCATGTAATCCATTGTTATTATTATTATTACTATTATTTAAAAGCGTTTAATGATTTTATATTGTGTATTATATTATTATAAATATATCATACGTACCTATATATATATATAGCTGATATATACTTTTCAGCAGGAATCTGTGGAAATATGCGAGTGTTGTGATTATGTCATACTATCATCTGTACACGAGACGTGATAACGTTCGGTATCAGCAAAACAATCCGTTCGAGTGGTCTTCGCGGTATCCTATACCCTTATAATTGTATACGGACATCAAGTCGTGCCGGATCAATAGAATGTGTACGCCGAAATGGAGGGTGGTTTCGCGTATTATGGTTACGCGTGTGCACTGAATTCCGATAGATAGCGGTAGGGTATGGGATTTCTGTGCTTCTTCCCGAAACGTCTGGGAAATATTTAAAACACTTTTCGCGATTACATCGGGGATACGTAGGGACGTCCATCTTTGGGTATCTTGACTTTGGGCAGTCTGTCACTTTTTCAAAACGTTATGCAACAGACAGAGAAGAAGAACGCTTTTCACCCGACATACTTTTGATTCTAGAGAACTTTAAGCCAGGATTTTGGTTTGGGAATATATATTCAATTAAAAAAAAAAAAAAATATAAGAACCGTCCTAACTATATCATAAAATCATGTGAAAATCATAATATTTGGTGCCTCATTCCAACATGACATTTCTTGATATACCTAATTATTTGTAAAGGGAAGCTAAGATTTTGCATACTATCTACCAAAATCGGTCGCAATGTTCGCGAATAACTCTTTTAATTTGGCAGTACAGAAATACCGTCTATAATTCTATATTATTCGTTTCATAATTTTATAATACTACAAATTTATCAGATAGGTAACGCATTTTTTGTTGACAACAAACAATTTGCAGCTCTTTTAATCGTCTTTATATTTTTAATATCATAATTAGTACAAATAAAAATAAATAAATAAACAATTTGGATAAATAAGTTACCTGTGAAAAATTATATTAACTATAAATATATAATACAATTATTATATAATAATTTATTTAAACAGAGTTTAAAGTTTTTTAATTTTTTGAAAAACAACATACAGTTTTGATTTGATATTCCAAAGCAGAATAGTTTTCAGATTATTTCGATAAATAAAAATTTCGGACGAGTATGTAGTTTATGGGTGGTTATAACTTATAAGTATAGATGAGCAGAGTAGTGGTCCAATATCTTGCGGGGTAAGCGCGTTCCACTCCACTCATCTGTACTTTAAATACTTATAAGTTATAATTCATTAACTATACTCATCCGAAATTTGATTTTTATTTATCGAAATAATTGGAAAAGTTTTCTGCTTTGGAATAGGAAATCAAAAATGTATGTTGTCATTCAAAAAAGTAAAAACTTGAAACAATATACGGATAACAAATATGAAAGAATATTATTTCCTTGAAAAAATGTGGTTTTGTGACGATTTGAAACCGTGTAAAATAGTGTTTTTGAAAAACAGTTAACAATTTTTGATTTTATTACTGGTTACGCGTTAAATGACTTATATATTGAATATTATAATACTAGTATACTACATTGACACCCTATTTTAGTCTATGTTGTAATAATTTTACATTTATATTTTATAGACAATATAAAATGTAGGAGCTTACTATATCGATCGTTGATACAACTTTCACTTATAATAAATTATTAATAATATATTAAGATTTAACAGGTATTAAAAAATACTGTAGAAAGACCACTCAAAGACTACAAATCGATGAGACCGATAATGTCACAGAGAATACTTATTATGATCAGTGCTTTGAAAAAATTCAAATTCAACCATCGTACTTGAATACGTCTATGCTCTTAGTTCTTGTATTATATTATACATCATTTTAATAGTATATCAATGTATCTAAGTATCTTGTATCCATAATAAAATATCAATTTATTCTTTTCGTATTTCCTTCCAATAATATAGAAGTTCAAATCTGATTTCACGACAAACTGTAACTTTTATACTTAATAATGTATTTTACTTTCAATAAATTTTAAATATAACTTAGGATTGACTGCAGGTATGCATTAAAAACTGCCTTTAGGCATTGTCTATCTTGTACAACGTTTTCTTGTCAATGGTTTCAATTCAATTTTGACATTTCCCCCCTCTATTTCTTTATTTAGTCGATCTACAGAATTTTTTTTTTACTTGTAAGTAACGCGCATACCTATATATGTATATATATAAAAAAAAATATTTTTTATAGTGCTACCTTTTGCTACTGCATTCATCAATTTACTTTTTATATCCTGTTCCTTTCAAATCCTTTTGCAATACAATCCTATGTACGTCCCTATAATATGTCTACAGTTATTCAATACGTTCCAACTGTTACTATATCTATTTTTTCTATTTTATTTACAATTGAAGTCGATCCTATAACCTTTTTTTTCCCTGTCTATTCAATCTTAGTTACATTTTATATTCATTCTTTTTTTCCATAAAATACTCTAGATAATATTATGTTTTTTATTATATCCACCCACGTCCCACATACAATACAAATATACACACATCCGGTTGTATACATATATACTTTATATAGTATTATAGTATATTAGTATGACTTATACGATATACTACTACTATACTACCTTTAATATTTCATAATTTTATTGTTCTTATTTTTTTTTTAACTTTGTACAATTTTAATCTGGTTGCTTATAATACTGCTTCTATATGCCCGTTAAGTTTTTTTATACATCACGGCATAACATCATTAATTATAAGATTATATATTGAGTATGAGAATCAATCATATCTTAAGTTAAAGAGAGTTACAAGTTGTTCGTTAGGTGGTTTTAGATAAATGTATAAAATCCAAACATGTTATTATCGCCTTTCGATGAAAAACATTATGTTTAAGAGACAAGACTACCTAGTTTTAATATGCCGTCGATAAAAAAAGCTTTAACAATGAACTTTTTTAGAAAAATATTATATTTTAATCTACCTAGTGCTGTTTTAACAACTCTTGTTTTATGTATTTATAAACCATTGCATATCATTTGGTTATAAATTCAACATTTTAATGCCGATTTTCAGAGTATGATGGTTAATGTATGAGGTATAGAGTGAAAAGGGACTTTTCTAAGCTGTCAAGTTCCCTATTTCCCTTGTGTTCAATTTTCTCGGTGCCCTTAGGGGTACTACGTGGCTGTATTATTCTTTCCAAGCCGGATCGAAAAAACTTTTGAACACATTTGGTTTAGCCTGTCATATAACTTCTCCATTCAAAATTAAATGAAAACGAGATCTGGTTTATGTATTTATGGACGAATACATTTGCTGTATTTCCTTTGTTAGGTAGGTGCCTATCTACTTTAGATTTATTTTTATTTTCCCACTGTACAGTTCTTCTACATTGCATACTAATTTTTGTTTTTATCTTCGAGAAATTATACTTTATGTCATACATAAGTCTTTAACGTAATAACGTCTATTATGCAAATCGTGTAAAATATACAATCAGTTCCAGTGTCGGCCTGGCTCATGTTTAGTCCCTGGCAGGGTAATTTTTAATAGGCCCCGAATTCCCATACAAATTTTAAAAAAAATTAACTGCCATATTTAATTAATATATAATGTAGGTATGACTTAAATAATAAAAATTATAATCAAGTATTAAATCAAAATAAGTTTTACATACTTTTTTTTACAATTTTTACACATACAATATAAAAAAAATTCAATAAACATAAATAACATATTAAATCAAATAAATTATAAATTATTATTAAAAAAGTAGTTTTATCTATTTATTGCTGGAAAGTGGAAGATCCTAACATATATTTTCATCTTTGTATATTAGTTGAATATGGCAGGATTCTTCAACAAACAACGAAATGATGGATCTATAGATATTGATGGCTTATTGGAGATCAAAGTTAAGTTTTTAAAATACTCGTTCACACCTAACTTGTGTGAATGAAGTACACAAGAACATATTTTAATTCTATGCCTAAGGTGTTATAGTCCCACTTACGATTCTAAATGATTATGTATTTTCCATTTGGTAATAGCAGGCGGCAGGCCCCCAATACTAAAAAAATACCCTTAGGCACCCAGCAATCGTAGGATAACCTGGATGGCCAGACCGACATTGATCAGATCACTGCATAATATAAATTCCACAAACGAAGGCTTATCGATGAGTGATGACTGTAAAGTTTGCTACTATTGTACTGTATAATATGTATAGGTATTAGCTCTATCCTAACTATTCATATTGTACTATCCAACCCAAAGCTACACTAGTATATTTTAGCAAGTTATTACTAAATTAGTTTTTACAAAATGTTTGGAAATCACCCACACAACACAATTGCATTCGGTTTGATGTAATGTTGTAGCTAACGGGTTTATTATAGTTAGATACATAAAATATAATATACTTAAGTCTTGAGATAATTACCAAATATTAAACATCTATGAACTCTCCGCACTCTCTAGGCAATATTCAATAATGATCCAACGGTACACAATACCGATACAAAGAACATATATTATGTAATTTGGTACAGGATACTAATAGCAGGTAGGTACTATGAAAATATGATAATTATTAGTTTTTGTTATAATAGTGTAAACCTACTGCATGCCTATTGTATATTGTGGACTTGTACGAATATGAAGCAAAAGTAAGCTCTTATTTGAAATTAGTTCAATTATATAAGGTAAACCACTTTGGTTCTTAAACTTTTATCCTTTTCATAAGTTGTTCAATACACTTACAAAACTTTGGTACAACGTCGTCGCGTACTTATTGAAAAGCAAACGTATATACTTTTATAAAGAGTTGTAATTATGTCTGCATTGATATAGTTCTAGTCGGAAAGAGAGAGAGAGAGAGAGAGTGAGAGATTAATTATGAGTGATACAATTTAACGCTGAAAAGCCGTAAATCGTGAAGATGGTATTTTATTGTTTGTTATTTAATTTTGTATATAAATTTAAAATCCTTGAGTCATAAACATTTAAAATCGTGTATTATGCTTGATTTATTACTTTTAATGAAAACGTTATTGTTTTAACAATAGATTAGGCGTACAGCGGTGTAATTTGTGCAGGGGTGAGTGCGGTCAAAAGCCCAGACGTCTAATTTTGAAAGACCCACTTGGCTGATGTTGGAATCTTTGGGATTGATTAGTCCGACAGCATCTCCTCAAAAGAAAAAAAGTTTTTATCATATTGTATAAAGTATAATTTAATATTATTCTTACTCTGCCCTTACCTATATTAAAAATGTTAAAACAGTTTTGGGTATTTTTTGAATTGTCGACTGTTATGGTGGGTATTATATTTTTACATCATGGTTGACAGATTTCTAGTTTAATAAATATCTAAAAAATATAAACGCAATATTGTGTACCTACATAATAATGTTTATAAAATATTCTATTACTATCATCTACGTATAATGTATATACTACGATAATATATACCTAATACAATTCGTATAATAATACAGCTAAGACGAGTGACAAATACCAAAATAACGACCTTCAAATACTATAGACTCGAAATGTTATGTTCCGTTTGAATCGTAAATAAATGACATATTTTTTAATAATTTTATTTAAAAGTTATAATAGGTAATATATTATTATAAAAATATTATGGTTAGTCTGAAAAACTCTATTTATGAATTGCTGAAAGATTGTAAGCACTAATTGTTAAGTGTAAATCTCAAGTATTTTGTAATGATGCTTTTGAAATACATTGAGTACAATTATTTAGTTTCTAACCTTATTGTAAGCAATTTTGATGTATAGAACACAACATTAAGCTACCTACTAAGACTTATAAATATTGTAAAATATAAATCAATTATATCCGTGTTGTATTATAATTTGTACACACTTCATTGGGTTAGTAGTCACCAACAATAAATCAATTGCTAATTAGTAATTACTTTGTGACATTGTTGTTATCGTAATAATTTGTACCTATTTCAATCGTCGCCCGTCTCTAAGACTGGACTTAATGGAATCGTTTCGTTGTTATAATGGAAAGTGCGTTAAGCCCCCCCCCTCGCCAAAACCAATTTATCTGAAAGTTATGTAGTCATTTTGCAAATTAGTTTTCAGAGTTTGCAAATAACTTCATAGCCTGGAATAAAAAAAAATTAGATTGGGTGAGAAGGCGCAAGATTCATGCAGCAGTCCTCTTATTATAAATGTAGCTAACGACTTCAGCCTACAAACATTTTGCAAATATATTTTTTTTTCAGGATATGTAAACCATTTCTTAGTCTGATATGAAAATAATACAGGGTCAGAGATTCACACACCCCCCTTTTGAGGTATGGTCTTCAAGTTAATATCAAATTGGTATATTAGTTAGTTAAACGAACCACTTCAAGTTCACGAATATATAATATACGCACAAGACCAGTGCTGTACAAAATGAATGGTGTACCTACCTCTATTCTAACCTTACCAAGTTATATTAGTTAATATACTGCCGTAATATTAACGATAAAAATAAAATATTGTTATTTGTTAGTTCGTGTACGCATTGTAAGGACATTGCCCAGCAGACGAATACAACACCAATGCAATGGAGGGAAATTGGTGGAAAACTCCAATTTCGAGGTGTTTTCCGCAAAGTTTTTCAAAGTGAAGCAAAAAATATGTAAAATATATAGAAACAAAAAAAAAAGAAGGAGAAAGTAGGTAACTGCTCTGCTGAACAGTAGGTGTCGAGTGTACCTATATATCGTAATATTGATTTAGCTACTGTAATGCAAGTGTTCAATTTGAATTCAATGTTTAATCATTGCAGACAGCAAAGGCAGTCTGTTAGCCGATTTGGATAGACCTACCTATTACTATATAGGTATAAGTATAATATGATATATTTATGTTGCTATTAAAGTAAATTATTTTACTATTAGTAATACGAAGGTTTAATTAATTTTTCCTTAAACATTGCATTTTAAAATGTCATTGCGTATCTAAAATATAATTATTATATGCCTACTTTAAAAATTTTAAGTACCTACGAATAATTGTTTTTAAATTATAACAAAAAAACTTAAATCTTTCTTTTCGTTTAAATATCTAAATTTAAAATTAAAATGTCTATAAAAAAAAAAAACTGTGGTCGTATAATATGTTTTTGATTAGTGGTTACAGTATGAAGCAGTATGAACTACTTATGAGAAACCTTATTTTGAATTTTCAATCCTTAGCTATAAAAGTAATTGAACATTTTATACATTTTTAACTACAAAATAATTTGCAAACGTTGAACTTTTTATAAAAAAAACAATTGATCTTTTATGTAACTATAATATATTTAAATAGCTTAGTAGAAACTTACAAGGAACCTTTTACTAAAATTTTTAGTAATTTCTGTAAATCTACTATATAAATATTTATAATTTATAAAAATAGTCCAATAAATATTAGATCCGATATTACATAATATATTTTATATTTTTGTTAAACCTTTTTTAAGGACTGTATTATCCTTATTATAAACCTTTTTGATTTAAATAAAGGTTGCTCAATTGTATTTTATAAATATTTATTATTAAATTATAAATGTTATGTAAAATTAATTTTTATTTATTTAAAAAAAAAATATTGACGATTTCATCTATACCTACTCTGTTTAGCGAAAGAACACGCCGTGGACCGACGAAAAT
Source organism: Neotoxoptera formosana (assembly GCA_022818045.1). Lineage (NCBI taxonomy): Eukaryota > Metazoa > Arthropoda > Insecta > Hemiptera > Aphididae > Neotoxoptera > Neotoxoptera formosana. The sequence continues at coordinate 43,689,082 of CM040633.1, read as the reverse complement.
GTTCTGGTTTTTCTGCGGATCTCCACGGGACACCCTATGAGGAACCGGTTTCAATGGCAAGGTGACGCCGGAGGATGCGCAGAATTATGGAGTTCTTTCGCTGAACAGAGTAATTAATAAATATGTTATATTACGATGAATCGTCATCAAAGCAAGTATATTTTTTTTATAAGCTTTGATACCTTGAAGTTTTAGTAAGGGATTCCCCCACCTCCATTCCGAGCTTTTGAGGGTCGACTGTATTATCCAGAATCCAGATTACCCTGTATAAGTCTGCAATGCAATTTTACTAAATTATTGAGTATTCAAATTCTCAACAAACCCTATTTTAGTCATTGAATTCAATATTAATTAATAATTATTAATGGACTTAAAATCCACCGAGCGCTGACCTAAACATCTAAAGTATTAATCGCTAGAGGCCTATAGAGTCGTTGAAAATTGATCAGTTTATTGAAACGTGTCACTGTTATTATTGAGTATTAAAATAATATTATTATATTAATGATGCATCACTTAGTTTGAGGTTCAATCAGAGTTTATTAAAACTAATTATGAAGCGTTCATAGAAGCTTACCGGGTTAGACGATGGCTGCTGTACCTATGCACCCTTTCCGTAATTGATTCTTAATCATTTCTATTGTAAGGTATTATAGGCACGTATTCAGCATACATTTTCGAAAGGAGTTTAAAATAGTTTTAATACATACATTAAAAATACATAATTTTCAAAATATTTGTTATATTATATTATTATACCTTTAAAATTTTAGGGGTGTTTTGAACTCCTATCCCATCTGTACACGCGGGTCTGCAAGATGTACCAATTTTTTTCTTAGTACACGGGTTCTTATTTATTTTTATTAATAATTTACTGATATTTAGACAGTTTTGTGTGTTAAATTAGTATTATTTAATTACAATGAGTCTCGGCGTCTTTAGATATTACTCAGTAGCTGGCTGACAAGTACCTACTCATATACCTACCAGTTACCACTTACCGCACACTACAACTACTAACATTTTTCTTTTGTGATATACATGTTATATCATTGGTTTTAACTTTTAAGTATACGTCTCAGTATTACACAATAATATTGCAGTCGATTTCGCTGCAAACTTAATTTATGAACATGCATGCATGATACATCCCATAACTATATAGTATATAATCATGGTGAATTGGGAAATACGGCGATCCACCCTGCACGACTGCAGCTTGTAGGTAATATTTGAAAAATATACGGGTTAAATAATTTATATATTTCATAACATTTTGGGTTAAATGTATAGGTATTTGTAAATATTGCAAAGTTTCTGTATATTTATACTTGTTATATAATATGATGTTTTGAATTCATTAAACTATTTTTTAGCCTTTTGGAGAATAAACAATAATAATAAGCGATAATGTATAAATGTATTATATATTCGTAGGTAGGTATAGCAACAATAATACTATAATATAATATATTGAACACAATAGTATTAAATAAGAGTCTGGAAGAAAACAGAAAAATATTTCAACAAAAATAAACATAATATATAGAGGTGTACAAATATGAAGTGTAATATACTGTTGTATAGAATATTATTGCACAGCGACGAATCAAATTTTACCCGCGCAGCCATCATATTGTTAAACTTTGTTATAATGATAATATAATAACGAGAAAATCATAGAAAAATAATTTATATATCGTGTATTAAAAATTCCTATAATAAAAAGGATGACGGACCGCGGACGTTCCAATTTCGGAAAGGTATACATATTATACGATATATACAACAACATAATTACGGTAGAAAAAAAAATAAATCACAGCTTTAGGTTTCGTGTAAAAGTTCTTTTTTTCCCCTTCCGCACATCACCACATGCTTGCAGCATATACACGCGTATAGACATATATCTATTTGTCGCCCGCTGCTGCCGTCGCAACTTACAATAACGATCACGTTGCTCGGGGGTAAAAATAAGTCGTACGTACATATATATATAATATATATGGTCGAGCGTATATATATATATATATACTACGTTCGGAGAAAAGACGTGGTGAAAAACGAGAGACGGGTAAGAAAAAGAATATAGAGGGTAGAAAAAAAAATAAATACAATTTCGCCTTCTAAAGATAAATATATATATATACTCTGGAAACTCGGAATTTATAGAAACATTCGCGAGTTCCTCGCAACAGCAGCAGCAGCAGGACGCCGCCGCATTCTGCAGTCGGCGGCGGCCACCATTATTATTATTATTGCGCGCTCGGAGCGACGGCTACGGCTACGGCGACGGTGACGACGACGACGACGACGACGACGGCGACGACGACGGCGACGAGGAGAGACGGAAAAGCTCCGGGGCGGAGGGCGAATTCGCAGAGGGTGAAAATGGGCGTTACCGGACGGCACCGCGGTTACCCCGGGCAACCGCGGCGGCGGCGGCAGTACACGCTACTCGACCCGAACGGAGTGCAGTGTACCGTCGCGCCGCCACCGCCGCCGCCGCCACTGCACCGTCGCCTCGCCGCCCCGCCTGGCCGCCGCCGCCGCCGGGTAGATGGGTATTGATTTGAAAAGGTACCGCCGGTGTACAGTGCGTGTGCACACGCCGCGTATATATCTATATACGACACGACACGACTCCGAGAGCAAAACCGGGGGGACCGGTGGTACGGATAATAACGACTCGCTGTGCCGGCTCGGGCTGTATACGTATATATATACCATGTCGTCGTACACACGCGAGAAAAAGCAGGTACCTACGTACCCACACACACACACCCACACACACACATTTACCTTTATACAACGTTAGTTTGTGTGGGTGCCGTATATTATTGCGATGACGACGACGGTTTCAATATGTATGTATATATAGTACGTATAGTATAGAGCGCGTGTGTGACAAAATACGAATTTTCAATCATGAATAATACATTATTTGGACGACGGCGGCGGCACTGTGTGCGCCGAAGCGGCGAGCGTGTCCGGAGGGATGGCGAACGAGTCGTTTATATATTATATATTATAATAATGGATATACGTGCGCGGGTGCAAGTATGGGGGGGGGGAGGGCTTTCGGAGCACCCCCAAACTCTAATTCAGCGCCCCCCGGCGGCCGCCTTCATACGTCGCACCGAAAACGATGTGAGAAATTAGCGGTTTCTTTATTTAATGTGGAATTGAAAAAAAAAAAAAAACTGCGGGCTTTTCCTATAACTTAAACGAGTTATTTAAATAGTTGCAGTCTTTCAATATTGTGCAACGAATTAAATTTGGACGATGACTAGCGTATATACGTATATGTTACAGCAACAACTTATCTGTATTTTAAAATATAGCGAAAGGGATTGTGTTACAAATATCATAAAAACAGAATCAGTGTTAGTATTAGTATAAGTATACAGCACAAATATAAGGAAAATATAGTTTTGAAATAATACATTATAATATATTCTATTATTAACCAATAACAAACGTTAACCGTACCTATGTTATTTCATATTTGTTTTATTGGTTGTAACTTGAATACTATTATAATATATCGTAATAATAAGACAATATTATTTACTCTGCAAGTGCAATATTATATTAATAAAATTAGTTTTAAAGTTGTGTTACAACAATTCTTTATTTATAGTTTGAAATGTACGTGTACCCACGGACCAATGGGTTAGTGAAGTCATATAATACATAATTTTAGCACCCCAAAAATTTAGGTCTAGTTACACCTACGGTGTAAACTTAAATGGATACATATGTATATATTAGATATGTAGGTGTATAAATATATTATAATTTTAGATAATATTAAGCGTGTAACGTGCCCGTATATCCCGGAGACGGACATTCGGAGATGATAAGGATTATTATTTATTGACCTGATCTTCAATAGCCCCAGGACCGGCTTTTACCTGGAGGGTACTAGTGGACAATTGCCCACTTAAGAGGCGGAAAAATTTACTCAGATAAAATTAACAAAAAATTCAATTTTTCTTTGTAAAAAAACATAAGATTTTAAAAATAAAATAAAAATAAAATGATTTATACATTTCTAATAAAATTATTTGCAAACTTTCATATTTTTAAAGAATTTTTTTTAAAATTCTTACTTTAAGCGTCTATAAAAAAACTATTGTGAATTAACGCTCGTATTTTTTTTTTTGTTATACCAATAACAACTTACGACAAGGAACCTTCTATACAAATTTGAAATTGTTGAATAAAAAGTTTGGCGAAAACTTACTGTACTATGATATTAAAAAAAATGCATTGCAAATAAGCGCCATGAACTTTGAGCCTGAAGGTGCAAAATTTCTAAGAAAGACATTGGTAACAGCAAAGCGCACCTACACGAAGACAAATATTCACGTACCCTTTATATATGTAATATAATGTTTGTATAAATTATGTACAGGTATAAAATATGGTATAAGTATCTATTTGCAATATTATATCAGTGCCGGATTTATAAGTCTCGGAAGGCCGGGTTGCAACTACTGATATCGCGGAGGTCTCTTCAAAAAATTGCTATTTTTAAGTCATACTGTCATACATTAGTTACATTTTTTTTTTGGTATTTGATAATAGTGAAGATGGATTTAAAAAAGGAAACCAGGTATAAGTAATACTTCTTGGTTTGTACCAAATAAAACTGAGTTCATAATTGCTTAAAATAAACGGACGAGGGTAATATTATTCTTAAGATAAGAGTACTTTTTTCCTCGACCGTTATTTAATATTCTCAATAATTTATCGATTTACAAAGTTTGAAAATCTAGGACACCGACCTGAGGTCACTAAAACTAACTCATCTTTGAGATCCCGGTGCATTGCACCCCGCTTATAAATCCTTTACCGAATATTATATTATATTTTCAACGAAACTATAATTTATAAACGCTTAAATATACACGCGCCCGCACGTCGTCGTCCTTGATATAATAAAATATTATATTCGTATTGAGTTTAAAGGACAACTAATTTTACTTTAATTTCAAAACAGCGATCAACCGAAATGTAATAATATGTAATAATATGTAATAATAGGTACACAATCAGTATGGCGCCCAAGACATATTTGTCAGGTGTAGCTAGACATCATTTTACCCATCCTCCTCCACCAATTGAATGTTTTTTTTTTATCAGTTGTTAATACTTGGTAATATTAAGGTACCTCTACCAAGGTATAGGTATATAATCATCGGGGCTGGAAGTGGTTAAATTTCTTAATAAAAGTGACCTATATAAGTAGCATAATATGTTTCCTAACAACTTACTGCTGTTGAATGTTTTTTATTTTAATATTTTCAATGCGGAGCGACTGCTGTACTTAGTAAAAGCTGGCTGGACATTTACATTAGGACGAGTTACCCCGGAATTTAGACTCTGTATAAAACAATAATAGTTGTCGTCTAAACTGCAGCGGGTACCTATGTATAATGGTTTTTTGTAATATGTTTGTATGATATTTAATTAAGCGGACTACCTTCTGTATAGGTTAACCTTTATGTATTTTATATTGACTATACCTATTGTCTATGTTAAACATGAGAACACGACGAAAATCAGACAGTGATGGGCTTAAAGTATAAACACTTTAAAGTTTAAACCACAGTGACGGCGATTGGCATATTGTGTTAAGCGCGAAATGAGCATATTACCCATTAATACTATATACGTCTCTAATACACATACTGTCCCGCTCGTCTATATAGTTGCAATAACCGATATTGTGTTCAATTATTATTTACCATTTAATAAACCAAATACCAGTGATGTGGTAAATTATATGAAAAAACTTATCTACAGATAGATTATGCCGATATTATATTATGTTATGTAGACATAAAGCTCAACTTTTGTTTGGATTTTTCTAATACTGAAATGCAATATGATTGGACGAACTTTTGATATTATAGAAACTATGTTATAACAAACAATCCGATGGCAGATGAGATAATATTATATTATATTATAAACGAATGCTGAGACTTTTTTCGTTATATGTACACCTCAAATATTGTTGTATTATTACAATTAAATATAATTAAAAGCGAATTGTCGAATCGAAAAAACACGATTCTGAGCGGAGTATAAATAATATCATTCTAACGCTTTATAGTATTTTTTCAACATATTTAGATAGTCGTCAGTAGTTTTCATTCAACGTTTAGTAAAATTACTGTATATGAACGTAAAAATTGACATCGTTGAAGTGTCGAACTAAACTTGAAATCCTATCTTTAAAGAAACTATCTTAAAACTATTTTGAGCATATTTCTGAATATGCAAAAAAAAAAAGTGCTTATGCGAAAGGATATGATAGGTAGGTGGTAGGTAGTAATGCAAAAATAATGTTGAAAATTGCTTCACTCAGAATTCAATATAGGTAACAATGTCTGAGTTGAAACAATTTGCTGCTCTTCTGCTTTACAATTTTACACAAAAATACGTCCGACTTCGGTTATTAAATTATAGTTAATTATCTTAACTATATATAGGCACGCGAATATTATTTAATGCATTTATAACTTAGAATATTATTTTATTATAACAATCCGACTGAATAACGTAACAATAATATATTGCACGTTTATAATTATATTTAAATTGTATTCAATATTTAGCCTTTAAAAACAAAATGCCGTTGAAAGGATAGACTTTTTTCGTAGCCTTTTTCGCCAAGAAACAGGTTTCCAGATTTATGAATATCCTGCTTCCACTAAATTGTATAGTAACTACAATATCATATTATATTCTACTGTTTATGAGAACCACAGCTATATCGCAAAAATGTAACAATATTACATAACATGTGTGGGTACTCAACAATATAAAAAAAAATATATATTGCATATCATATTATAATTAACAGGCATTCGATCAATAAATAATAATTAGATTTATTAAAATAAAAATTAATTTTATCATCACAGTCGATATTAATATTTAAATTAAACTGTTAAATATTGTTAGTTTTCACTGATATTAGCTGCTATAGTATATCGTACGTAGTTTCATACTTGAATTTCATAGATAATACATAAGTTATACACGCACTATATAGGTATTAAGATATTATAATAGTTATTAGTTATTACTAAATGTCAAATTTAAATTCTCTTCAGATTCTTAAAATATGATGTTTTATGTCGTTTAAAATAGGCAATATATCTTTTAAAATTCTTTTAAAATACCAGATTATTATGATGTTTTATGTTCCTAAAAATGCAAAAAATTCTTGAGAAAAAAAATATATCAAAATTATTTAGTTTAAATGTATTTAATTAATTTTATTTATTAGTTACCTATTTAATTTTTGAGTTTACGAAGAAGGAAGAACCCTCTTGGGTTAGGTATAACTATGAAAATAACTATCATAGAGAATATTGTATTTGTTGATCATTATTATCAAAATGCAGATGTACGTACACACGAGGGTCGAGGCAGTGGCGTATTTAAGGTTTTTCCGCCTATAGGCACTTTCCAATTCGCCGCCTCCCCCCCATCCTTCCCAAAATAGTCTATAAAACATATTTGAATATACAATTTTTATAATATTATATAAAAAAACATACATTATTAATGAAAATTTAATTGCAGGTATTATATTTTTTTGAAATTTGCAAATTGATTATACTTAAAAGTTTACATTGTGTATAATATAGTATTTACATGTAGGTAGCTGCTTAATTTTGAGCGAACGGACGTGAATGTTTATGGTTTAACAGTTAATTTGTAATTCCAAATTGTATAACATATAATTTGTACAAAAATAATTTTACTACTCAAAAAATTTGTAAAATTTGTTTTTGTCAAATTAAAATTACTTTTTGTAATTTCGTTAAAAAAAATAGGTTAAAATTTGCCGCCTTCCAAATGTCGCCGCCCTAGGCCCGGGCCTATAGGGCCTGTGCCTAAATACGCCCCTGGGTCGAGGAGGTGCATACAAATATCATGTAATATAGTTATAAAATATTTTCTCCGGAAAACATTTTTTCAAAAATAAAATCTTCAAAAAAAAAAATATTTAAAAAAAAAATGTTTTTTATCATCAAAATATATTCTCTAACGTATTGAATATTCTCAAACCATTAAAATATGTTTTTTTATGCAAAATAAATTTTTTTCTATAAATTCTATGTTTTATGAATCAATAGATGTATCTTACTATCTCCTATTTAACTGCACGCGGTAGAAACAAATATAATATGCAAAATCATGAAAATCCGACTTCTAGTTATTACTTTAATATTATTAAAAAGTAATTACTCATTAGTTGAGCTTATACACACAATATATTATATTGATTTTATACGCACATCATACATCTACGCCTACCTACCAATATTTATTCACGAATTTACGAATGTATTTATATTTATTCTTCGAGAAGATAATGGGTGTTCGCACATTATAATATACATTGTGTTTGATAACACCCACGCACGTGTACGACCCACGCACGGAATATGATATTATACAATTTGCAACCGCATTACGGCGGCGGCGCCTCGTCGTCCAATTGATATAATGACAAACGAAGTTAATGCCAAGCCACCGTTTAGAAATTATTATTGTTGTACCTATATAATAGGACATAGGTATCCAATACTATCCATCTAAATTATATAGCGTACGTTGAACCGATCGTCCAAACCGTGTACTGCAGTTTATATATTATTATTATACTATTATATATAGCTGCAGGGGTGTCCAACATGAATATGTTCGCTAGCCACACGGGTAAATACAACGGAATCAATAGCCAAAATGTTTATAAATATATTTTAAAATTTTAAAAAAAATGACATAATCATATAATGAGTCAATTTAGGTTTAGTTATAATAAGACGCGAGGCCGCAAGTTGGCCACCCCTGCTATACAGATACAGTCCAATTCGCTTATAACGATCTTCTAGCTAGGGACCTAGGGAATCTGATCGTTATAACCGAACTTCGTTATATCCGGATCATAAAATGATTTTTTTGAAAAATTAATTTATTAAACAAATTTCTTAATGTTCAATTTTATTTAAGATTGCATATTTTAACATTCAAGGTATTTATAATTTTTAATAAAAGTACATAATATTATATACATATAGTATATGTTTCGATTTGTTTAAAAATAAAATCTTTTATAAAGGTTAAGAAACAGCGTCGTCTTTTATTTGACATTTTTAACTTATACAGAACGTGTCTAAACGGATAGCAATCAAAACGGCGACTAAGAAACGTATGCTGTATAGGTACAATACGGCCGTATAAGACACATTATCTATTACAGATAAGATTAAGAATTATCGCTTCGAACGAAATCAAATTTACTACACAATGTTTATTATATTTTTTCATACTTATTGTTAATCGCTATAGGTGATTATAAAAACCAATTTTTATTTCAAAATAATATCGTTATATCCGGAATATCGTTATACACTGCATCGTTATAAGCGAATTTGCCTGTAGTATAAGTTTGCAGACACGTTTGCGAAATATAGTCACCTGTTTAATTGCGTAATGCGTGTATTCTCTGTGTACCGATAAATAATATGATACATAATACACAATGGCAGTCATTATGACTAAGAGGCCGAAAGTTGTATGTCCAATTTTTTCTCGAAATCGTTTTATAAGTCCATTGGGTGAATTTGGGTCGTCTTCTTCGTTTGTCAAAACATTATAAGTCAATATCATAATTGAAACGTGTTTTTTTGATACTATTACATTTTAGTGTTTTTAGCGCAAGACAGGTTTTTATAGTGCAAAATTATTATAACAATTAACAAGCCCTAAATTAATGAGACTTGCAATAAATATTTTATCATTATCTAAATATTAAGTGCCAGACAAACATAACAAGTCCGGACTTGTTAATTTTGTCTACAACTCTAAAACAACTCGGTCAATTAATTTGAATTCTTATTAAATTAACAATTTTTACTATACCCATCAAAACATTATTGTGTGTCTACTATAAAAATATATTATAATTTCTATTCATAACAAGTCACATTTAAATTTAAAAGAGACATTATAATTACGTTGAAAAAACTTTTAAAACCCAAAAGTAGACATTCGTGTAATTTACAGTTTATTTTATAAATAAATCAATTGTAATACTGAAAAACAAAACACTACAACACAAATTATTTAGTTTAAAATAATTGAAAATATTAAAACTGCTCTACTGTAAAATTTAGTGTTTGTGACGTACAACTTTTGGCCTCTTATATATCGATATCGTATACCTTGTTACAATATTATATATTATGGTTATAGTAGATGGTTTGTAGTTATTGTGTGTCTTAAAATGTTAACACAAGACTGATTTTAATAAGTTCTAGCAACATCTAAAATATCTCAAAATTATTTTAATGTGGGTTCTGCTTAATAAAAAACATAGCGCACACACACACATATAGGTTATATTATAAGTACAGTTTCAATATTGATCATGCGCATATGTTGCATATATATATTCGTCTAAAATTAAATCTGGACTACGTTCCAAAACTTATTCCCACGAGAGGGAATCATTATAATTAGCATTGTTATACAGTATATGGATGCAAGAAGGGTGAATTTAAGGGACGAAACACCGGGGTACCTACTTATGATATTTGGCTGAAATATTAAGACGCATCTCAAAGCCCTAAAGCCAAAATCTGAACAAATTCATATTATTATGTACAAACATTTATGTCATTATACTGAGTACAATGATCACTGCTGCAAAGTTAGAACATATTTTTAATCATATGAATTTCATAATAAATAATTTAATAATATAATTATTGTCAGTTTTTATAATATTGAATATACACGTATATATAGTACGTATAGTACCTACGTGTAATGCATCGTACCTGTTTAGTTTATGTACTAAAAAAAGTTGTTATTTCTATTAGGAACTTGTAAAACTTTATCAATCAATGTTTGATATTAAAATATTGTTAATATAATCATATTACATGACTATTTGGGAATTGGGAGCATACAATTTTAAAATAAAATTAAGTGAAAATAATATTTAATGGCTGGATAGAATATATTATTGTTTTATTATGTAGGATTAATACAATTTAAAACTTATAGATAATCACACTTAATTTTTCCTTTATACACAGGTAGTGATGTATGTATAATTTAGGTAGGTAATAGGTATATACTACATATATACATTTATATTTAACATAAATGCAATATCTACACAATTTAAATTTTAAATTCAACGGGCTACATTTTAAGCTGGAAACTTGACTTTAATTTATTTAAATTTAACTACCAGCAAGAAAAAGAAATGAGTTAATTAGGTAAACATTTATCTCTCTTGTATTTTAGTGTAAAAATGATACACCTACAATCTTCATTGTATTAGGTATAATTTAAAATCTCGCACTATATTTATCGAAATCAATATTCGTATAGATAATAAAATAAATGAATAAATAACTTATTACGATAATATATGTAGCAATAGCTTACGAAATACATGTGATATGTGAACACAATGAATGAACTATTTTTAACTTGTAAACCTATATAGGTATTTTAGCGACGGCCAACAGTGGACTGTACAGCAGTAATACGGAACAAAACGAAAGAGTATCGTAAAATCTGCAAGGGGAAAAGATAAGTGAAGAAAAAATGCGAAAGAGTGAGAGAGAGAGAGAAAGGGTGACGGAGAACTCGAAAAATCGTCAAACTTTAAAGAGGTAAGCTTGATGGCCATCACTCCGAGTTAATTTCGTTAAGATTCTCGGCTCTCGCCCGTTTTCCAAAACCATTTTAAACTCGTACGCGGCGCGCAGGAACGACAGACTTAATTTGACAAGGAAAAGTCGAAATTGTTTTCAAAATAATTGACATTCAGCACGTCGCCAGGAAAAACTTATTTTTGTATTATTATTTTTATTATTTGCCTCTTTGAAATAATAATAATAATAATAATAACGATAATAATAGAAATGATAAAAAATAAAATGACGAAATACCTCATATTAGAGCCATTAGACCCACAGACTATTATTATAGTATGGTCTCTGCGGGTAGGCCACCAATCATTTTTCAAAATAACTCGTGTGCTGCATAAATTAGTATGTTTTTTAGATTTTAAGAGAAGTGATAAATGTATAAGTTTTACAATGGGTGTGTGAGTTTTTTGTGTGTATACGTTTCATAGTGGAAAAATGCTTCAACCTTACACGTCGAGGGTGGTTTTTGGTAGAAAATCGGATCAAGTTGGTACTTTACATTTTGATAATAGATACTTAAGAATCCTCATAAGTCGTCACTCGTCATTACAAAAATAAAAAAAAAAACGAAAACAATTTACAATTTTTTTTAAACATTCAATAAGATTAAACTTTTGGAAAATTCATCAAAAACTAGATAATTTGAATATTATTTTGTATAGTTTAAAATTTACCTTACGTGATTAATTTTTTTAATTAGAAATCGTTTAACATCGTATATGTACCTACTGTCATTACAGACAGAGGTGTAAAAAAACTACTTACTAATAAAGCTCATTAATTGTGCATTTTAATGCAATGATTATTGTGATTTTACAAAAACAAATCAGATTCAACCCTTCAAAAACCGCTCATTTCGCTCGCGAAAAATGATTTTACAAAGCTCTTACGTATAATACATTCACAAATTCGCAAGCTTAACTAAAATACATTTTTTGTTGTCTAGTTGTGTACATTATTATTTATAACTGAACCTATAATCATGGTCGCGGACGATGTAATTAACATTATAAAATACCAATTGGTTATACACTTATACGTATAGTAATATTCAATCGTAATTATTTGCTACACGGTTCTAACTAATATAGATAATTTATAAACTAATAAATTTGTTTTTACGGAAATAATAAATACCCGTTATTTGTAACACTTTAATGTAAGACCAAAATTGTATGGCAGTGAATGTAATTACATTACTTATTTGAAAACGGAAATATTCGGCGAAAGAACTGTTCGATGTACACTGCATATTATATTATGTAAACACGCAAAACATCCGAAATTACTTTCGAGAAATTTCGGATGTTTTGCTGTTTTCGAACAGCTCGTTTTTCATTCTTCAAAACCGCTTGCGGACAATAATTATTTTTGTGAAACATATTTTGGTGACCTCATCATCACGGCTATACTAGATGAATCGCTAACTGCAGAAACGGGACAAGTCCACTTTTCCTAATTTTTCAGGAATGATGAAAAACTAAACAACTTATGAAATGTTAATGTAAAAACTTCGAAATTTTAGACTCTATCTTCAATTAAATCACTTAAAAATTTCATTTAATTTGTAAAAAAAAAGTTTTATAACTTTTTTTTAATTAATAAATTTAAGTTATGGACATGTCTCCTTTTTGCAGAAAACATTGTTTTCATATCTTATTTATTGATGTAGGGAGAGAAACCGATTTAGGCTTGGCTTGTTCAGCACACATTTCTAATCTGCTGCGTTTTCTCTGTACAGGCTGTAGTTCCATTAAACGTTGTATGTAAATATGTTGCTCGTCCTTGTGCTTCATTTGGTCGAACATTTCAAGTAAACTTTTTTTTTCATCACCAGTGAATACAGATAGACATTGTTTTTTACACCTATAGATTATCCATTTTATTTTAATACAATTATATTATTTAGTAATAAAAATAAAAAGTGTACATACGTGCATATTGCTGCTGGTAATTTTTCATTAATTTCTTTTCCAGCGTAATTTATATAAGATTCACCTCGTACTTTTGCATTTTTAATAATGTTACGTTTATATTTTTCGCTGGTATCTGATATCAATAATAATGATTTCAACAAACAGCCATGACACAGAGGCGCGTCCAGGGTCAAAATTCAGTACAGGCCCTGTTATACAGAATTTTTTGTATAATTTGGGTATTTTTAAGGGTTCAAAATCAGCTGGACACGCCTCTGCGGCGCGGAATATCGTATAATATAGGTATATATAAGCATTATCCGAGACAGCGATCATAAAATTATATCATATACAGGTGTGGTATCATTGCGACAGACGACGATTGATCGTCACCCCGTCGCTAAGTGTAAACATAATACATAAGCACACATATATGTATACTATATAATATGTTGCTAGTACTATGTATACTTTGTAGATCCGAATATCCGATGGAGATATAATATGCGAATAAAGTAACGAAAATGTGGCTGATTATCTCGCCAGTATCACAATACTATATATATTATAACATGCGTACATTGAATATATAATAATATAATGAAGTGCTCGTATATACGAATAGGGTGCGGTGTTTCGGCAGAGGGGTTGTGGCGGCGGCGGCGGCGGCGGCGGACACACACTGTGACCCTGCCCGACGACTACGGCGATGATGACAATCAATCGGAAATATTTAAATTGTGATCAAAGTGCCGCGGGGGGAGGGTCGCCCATCTGTCGCCCACTGGAAGACTTAATACGTACGTATATATCTATATTTCTATAATGGTATACACATATATTACACCTGTTTAACGCGCACGCCAAACGCCACTGCTGCAGTGACCGGCAGCGGCGACGAGGGGTCGACGACGCGTATAGACGTGTGGTGGTATATACATAAATATATATGATATTTAAGTGTGTGTTTTAATCCGAGAGTTCACACCCCAAAACTACATGACATTATATATTATAACGTGTACTGCAGCGACGAGTGTCCTCTTACACAAACTGTTTTCTTTTCACGACTCCCGCGAAATCCCCGCCGATTTGTCACTTCTATATATTATGTACTATACGCAGGCATATGTAAGTACGTATTATTATTATGCGTGCTGCAAGTCCTATTTATATACATGTATTATTATTATTATTATTATTATTATTGTCATCATCACATTTTCGACACTAATAATGTACTTCGATTGTGCAGAGGGTGGCTGCTGCTGCAGCGTAAATGGTGGTGGAGTTTGTTCGAGTGGACCCTCGTCGGTTCGGCGTATTTGTTCAAATTAATTAATAGCCGCATTGTATACATACATGTGTGCAATGTATAATGTGTCATGTGCGCGTGTGTGTTATAATATCGTCGACGTGATGAAATTTCCGAAGTAGGCTACAGCCCTCGAATACCCATGGTCCACGATGACGATATGCACAGGTATATGCACCAATATCCGTGGCTTATTTAAGGTGTATACGTTTACACGGTATATCAATAAGGAACTGATTTACTCGATTGCGAAACAAAGTTCTGCGGTAATAGGTGCAGGTAAGCATTGAAAACGTATGAAAAACGATACTAGTTAAACGTATGAAAATAATTTATTATGAATATTTTATATGGATAGTAAATATATTTAAGATTAACTTACAAAAATTTCCAAAAATAATATTTTGAAAAATGTTATTGATGTTTCAAAATAATTTACTCAAAAAAAAAATTGATATTTAAAAAAATAAACGATTACCATAATATAGTATTTAGATAGCAAGATTATATTATATACGTATTTAATTTTGTTTAGTACCTATACTAATGGATTTCGTGTTGCACGAAACTATTGATTTCACTTTAAAAATTAAACTTAATGAGTAAAAGTGTATGATGACTGATGAGTATGAGTAAAATTTTCGTTGTCCAGAAATATAACTATTTTATGACACTATAATAAAAGTAGGTGTATAGGTAATCTACTTTTAATGCGAATCATTGCAAAATCCATCATCCTAGAAAAAGGGCCTTCAGATACAAAAATAAATCAAAAAATTCACATCATTGTAAAATCAACACATTTATCGATTCACTCAGAATCTAAAATAGGTAAAACTATAAACAAAATACTACAGTTTTAACATTTTACTGAGCTGTAGTTTGAATGTAAAAATTATTATTATCGTTCATTGTGCCTATATGATGCACTTCACAAGAAAAAAAAAACTCAAGTTATTTTAATGTATTGATAAAATTAAAATCGAAGAAAACAAAAAAATGTTTTTATCTAAAACTTTAGTTAATAAAATTATATTGTACAGAAAGAGATAAAAAACAAAATGCACTTTTATTATAGTTCATCCAAGTACAATGTATTTATTTTATTTTTAAAGATCTCAATTTTATAAAACAAGAACCCCGAAATTAATGACTCTACAATTTGACAGTTGCATATTATTATACTCGAATATGTTATATTTTGTGACACAAAAGAACACATTGTCATATGTTATGTTTTCAAAACGGACGAACAGGGTCTTTTGTAAGGGTTTTTTTTTTTATTACATTGGTTACTCATGTTATACAAAGCCAAATTGAATATGTACGCCCACCGTATTAGTTTTTCTGCCGCTAGAAGCCGCAGCACTCTCGTAAAAGGGTCTCTGATCACAGTGCCCGCCAGTGTATTTCCTCTATTGTCGTCGAATGCGTTTTTTCTCTATCAAAAATCCATTATAATGGGCCTAGACATGTGACAAAAACCAGAGCAACCCATTTCATATTTTATTTAAGTCTTGAATAAAAAAAAAAAAAAACACTGTTTTAGCAACATGTTGTTACTTTTTTTTTTTTTGTCAAAACTTTTGATGTGTTTTCATACTGTGAAATACAATATCCTTACACCGCTATACAGTGTCACGACTCGCGTATAATATTTTAAATCGTACCATCATGCATTAAATAAAGGCTTTTGTAAATTCAAAAGTTGTTTGTAAAAATGCACAATTTGCATAAATGTCATTATGCATGTTATATGTAGCCGCATGTAGGTATAGGTACTTCGACGTCACGTAGGTCATTTATGATCTGTAAACCACGAATTCACAATAAACAATTTATTATCGTGTTGTTGCACTTTGGATAATTTTTGCACTACTTACTCAATGACCAATTTAATTTTCATTACACCCCAAATTAAATACTGAATAAACGAAACTTTTCATGAAGATATAGTTGAACTCGTATATTGCTATACGCAAACTGCAAACAATTAGCAAATGTTTAATTCGTTAAATTCGTTAATTCGTAAAAATGTTCTCGTTATGTTTAGAAATTACAAAATAATAATATATACAGTTGGACGGACTGTCTGGGTGTTTGTTTTCGTATTTTTTTCACTAATTTAAAAAGCGAGATAACATGTAAACATCGTAGGGTAAACAAATATTTGTAGGTAACGTGGTCCGCGCGTAATTTTATTTACTATTTTTCTTCAGATGTCCAGACCGTTTGAAGTATTTTTTTCGGCGGTGGCACTGAAGTTTATACGTGAATAGAAATATTATGTAGGTATGTCGGAGTGTCGGACAAAGAATAATATTGAATGGCATAGAAACATATTCTACTCGCAAATCATGATGGTATATATTTTCTCACATTATATAATATTATGTGAAATCCTTAAAAAGTCTGTTTCTCTTCTCACGTATTATTATATTTTCGCTTTGGAGAACTCAACGACGATAGGTGCTGTGTAGTGTGTACAGGTTTACAATAGCGAATAACCCGTTTATATATATAGGTATTGTATAAAGGGGTTGAATAACGTTGAAATCGGATAAAAAAGTTTCGGCGGCACTGCTAGACCGCAGTTTGAATATTATGCAGCCTGCGGGATAGGTCGTATATGCATTTACCATCATAAATCGGCAATTATTAATACAAAACTGTACGCGGTTAGCAAGTAATTTACTTTACATCGGGCCACGGAGAAGCATTCGATTTGTGATGAAAAATATTTATTTATCGGATCCTAGTTTGTATGGTGGTGACCATATTATTCAAAAAGAAATGACAAATTTTGGCCCAACTCTAAGTAAATACCTCCAAAAGTTGGATAATAATTCTGTATATAAAACGGTATAAGAACGTTGTTTCATATTGTTTCTCTACTACCTATATACTATGGAGAAAACGAGACTATCATCTGAACCCGGACAAAAAGCGACCCGTTCGAAGTTTTTTTTTTTAACGTTATAATAACTTGGCAACAAATGGCAGTTAGTTACAGCTAGTTACTCAAGTGTTGAACTTAATAATTCAAGTATATTATACAACATGTTATAATATTATAACACTAATCTAATCATATTTCGTTGATTAAATTTGTTGATTTTAAGAAGTTCAATATTTTCACGTTTAGTTTAGGGTTGTGACCTGTTATTCCATTATGTCGAGTTTCATATTGATTCTCGACGTCCTGTTCGAAGTTTGTCGGTACGACTGGACACGATTCACTGCAAAAAGAGATAATCCCGTTTTAAACGGCACTCGTGGTCGCCCTATCCTAATTCTTCCCTCGTTGAATATTTATCTTAGTCGTTATACCATAATACGGGAATACATAATACGTTGCAATGTACATGCTGCAGCAGTGCATAATTTAATATTATCGAAGCCATTATATGGGTACTTTCGTCGTTGAGACAATAATGGTATATAAGGTATGTATGTTTCCGCGCACGATAAGTTCATCTGCACAAGTTTCATATGATATTGGAAACTCTGTAATTTCTATTATAACATCATTATACGCGTTAGTGTATCAGATACTACCAGCTATAAAGTATTTGTGTGTGTGTGTGTGTGTGTGTGTGTGTGTGTGTGCCTGCGTATACTGCTCTGGATTTTACAATATTACCTATTATAAAATCCAGCGCTACAATAAATAATATTATTAATGCCGGGTTGCATGAAAACTTTTTTTTCGGAACCCGAAATTAACCGAGAAAAAGTCATTTGGGACCCGATTTACCAATTCCGATTGAAAACCATGATGTGTTTCCCGTGGCGGACCCTGTATAATATATGGATATACCTACATACCTATATACTTCTGCAGCAGCAAAACATATACAAACGTATACACGCGTGTATTGTTTATTTTATTTTTTTAAGTCAGAAACCCAAAGTTATGATAATACATGAAAGTATCTTTTTAGTACATATTCAGTTAAAATAAACTAAGGTAAATTATCAATGTGATAACAAAAGTAGGTTGAAAGACTATAGGTAATACATGCCCGGATCAATCGCGTATAGGCCCTCAGCACTTTTTTTTTATTATAGAGTAATACTTACCAATGGCATTTATATTTAATATTCTTTCACATAACTTCTTGTCACGTGTGTTAATTAAATTATACTAATTTAATAATATACCTAATATATAAAACAAGAGCTAATTATGGCAATTATGTAGTATATTGCTTAAATAAAATTGTATAGTTACAAAACATTTTTGCGATATTTTTTGTTTGCAAACGATTTATTGTTTTTTTTGGTATCTATATCTATTATTTGGAGCAATTCGTATTCAATTGCAAGTACCGATAATGAAGATAATTTACTTTGCCCAATAATTGATCACTGCCACTTTTTAACCCTCTACAAATTACAATACTGAAACATGATCTTTCACCTTAGCACTCGGGATGTCCCAAAAATCGATAAATATATTCTTTAAGCGTATTGTTTACATTTAGAAAATCTGATTTGTAGGTGATTCCGATAACGAACATTGAGTGTAAATAAAATTATTACCTATTTATATAATACCTACTTATATTAACGTGTACAGATTTCATAATAACTTATCATAATAATAAAAAAAACATGAAATATCGTCAAAAAAATCGTAGGCCATACTTTTTTGTAGACCTAAAAATGTCTTGTGGTACATGTTCAGTCTTTAGAACAAAAGCAGAAAAACTTATAGGAACTTTCTCTGCACACTTACTTACACAAACTCAAACTATAGACCCCCATATTATCGCGCCATACCACTGGCATCCATGTTCTGAGTAGGGAGGGGGCGAATTTAAAATCCACAAAGGTGATGAGGTTCAACTCCTTTCTTTATTTTTTTTTGGAAATTTATTACTGTAATCAGCAAGAAAAATAAACAAATTTTGTTGAAAAATGTTACAATATTATAATTGTACACATGTGAAAAATCACGACGGTGTATGAGCAACACACGGCATCAATCCGCACTGCATGTTGGCCGTTATAAGCTTATTTTGGTTTTAAGCCTTTAACACATAATCAGGATATCAATCTGCAGATAATACCCATGTATAAATTCTTAAGCATCGAGTTGTAGGTAATATATGTATTATATAATGTAAAGTGGTGACGAAAATGTATGAGAGAATAAATGTAGAGAAAATTGTATGATAAGAAAGTTTTTGATTTAGAAACATCTAAAATGATTTGTACATTTCGTAATTTTACAATATTTTAGGGAGGGGGGGTTTAAGGGAACGACTTAAGAATCTCGAATTGGAACCAATAATTTTTTCGCAAACATAATATGAAGTCATTTTTAAAATATATTTTAGTGCTCGAAAAACATTAATTAGTGCACAACTCTAGAGAGATATTTAAAGTCTTAATCAATTTCTAAAGTCGATCGCCCAAAATTCCAATAAAATATTGTAAAAAATGAAAAGATGTACAAAAATCATTTCAGATCTTTCTAAATCAAGAAACGTTCGTAGGTATTACATACATTTTTCTCTGTTTTAAATCAATATAAAGTGCGGTCAAAACGTACATTTTGATTCACCCCGTTTATTACCTATAGGTGCGTACACGCCTGCATCATACAAATATAATAAACATATTACACACAATATTTTATTGTTATATTATCGAATGTTATTGTCGCGTACGGGTGGCCCGACGGAGCGGCAGCAGGACAAAAGACGACGACCCGCCGCCCACTCCGTCGCCGGTCGAGGGGGCTCGTCCGCGGAGTTCGATTTGTCCCTGCCGGTGTGCGCGCGTGCCGGCAATAAAAAGCCGAACACAAATTCGCCGTCTTAATATTTACAGTATCGCGCCCGCTCGCACGTGTCCGTCGCACGTTTATAGCGAGCCCGAACGCGCCCAGCCAATTGTCAAACCGCACGGGCACAACCCGACACGCGTTCGTCGGTCGGCCGGTCGGTCGGTCGGTCGTGTGCGATAATAGGCGTTTATTTTTTTCCACCGATTTTCGATTTTAGTTTTTTTTTTTACCGTGATTATTTTTTATCGAGCGCGCACACACGGCCCACTTAATAGCAGCCCCGAGTGAGAATTTATTTGTGTATTGTCACTGCTGTACAACAATAATATTATATTATACACACCTCTATATTATAAATAAATATATACACGCGCGCGCACACACACACGGTATATATACGAGTATATAATAATATGTATATGGTATAATATTTAGACACCTATTGTAAATGAAATGGAAAACCATTGTATAAAACATATTAAATTAAATTATACGTTTTACACGTCGTCTTTCATTTATACAACTGTGTAGAGGATGTAATCTCGAAAAATACAATCGACGTACCTACTATGCATTATAAAATATTTTAGGATATAAATACATTTTTTTCTCAATCTCCTTGAAGTGGGTTAGAATGGTTAGATATAATATATTCATGCCCGTTGAATACTTTATTACAACATAGTTATCCACAGTTCAGGTATGCTAAGAAAAATATGTAGGCATCACTTATGCGTTACAGTCTGATGTCAATGAGGTTGTAGAGATTTACCATAAAATACGTTTTGATGTCTCAATTATTACTTATATTAAGCCCTCTATCGCTCTCAGTGGTGTTCAAACGCGAGGGGGGTGAAGGGGATGGTCCCCATACGAACTCTTTTTCAATATATTTATAACAACTTATAATATATATATATGTATAAAATAGTAATTATATATTATATTTTTTATGATCGAATAGTGAATGTTGAAAAATCAGCCCCCTCCATGACAAAATCATTTGACTGATACGATGACAAATATTGTTTTATATATTTATCTATATAGATAAAATGTATGTGAATGTGATCATCAAAATCCAGTGCCTTTATAGGTATCTTTAAAATAATTATTGACCATATTATTATATTCTACATTTAGATACTACTATCTACGACATTAGGTATAGTTGAATAGTGAAGAAATTAATATTTTCACTTAATCAAAACCATTAGGAAGATTCAGTGCTCAAATTAGAAGAATATATAGTACCTTATCATTTTTTTTTAAAAAATATTATTTCATCACCTCTTTTAGTTAAAGTAAATATATAATATTAAGTTTTTTCATAAAACACAGTACATTTTTGCATTTTTAATCTGTGCAACTTTTTTCCAACTAGATTACTGTATTTAGTATTACACTATTTTCAAATATAAGGACCAACTTAATTTTTCGGTTTTGATGAAAAACAAAGTATGATTAATTTTTTCTCGTAAATCAAAGTTGTGTTTGGAATTATGAGGAAAATGAGATTTTGAAACTAGTCAAGTGTTTGTTACCAACCTAAACAATTAATTTTGTTGAAGTTAACCTAACTTAACATCAATTCTCGAAAGATATGTCATAATTAAAATATCAACCACGCTTGACATTAAATCTAGTCAATTTGAGGTAGTAATTTATTGAATTAAACATCAAACGGTTTATTTGATTATAATAATGCACAATAAATTAGGAATGCAAATTTATACGCAATGTTAAGTATAATTGGACGTGAATGTTTTGCGTAAAAAATCGTTAGTTTTGTTTGATTACTTAATCGTTCTCATTAATAAAATGTTCAAAACTTCACTTTTTTTAGCTCACAAAAATACAGTTTTAATGAAATAATAACACACGAACTATAATCTAATAAGTAATAGTACTTAAATAATATGTACTTTATGTAGTGCTAGTGGCGTGCTACATGTGTGTGTTAATTAGCTGCACGGTACATAGGTATAATATAGGGAATAATAAAATAATAATAATACTGAAACTTGAAGGTTGTTTAATTTATACGTTTGGCTTTTTTTTTTTTATTAAAGTTAAAGCCTCGATAACACGACCATTGGCTTGTATTATACTACTTAAATTACTTAAACTAAATACAAATTAATATGTTTCATAAATAATATAATTTTGTTTGGCTTTATTGTATATCCTTTGGTTTTAATTTAAATAACAAATTTTTAAAATGCATAAAACCGTTTTTTATTTATTTATTTATTCTGTATTACAATTACTCCTGTTGATTAAAAACCATTACAGACCAACGTTTATTTTAATTATTATTAATAAACAATAAATAATCATTCAACGAATTCCTCGGTATAGAACCTATGTCCAATATAATGTATCACATATTATTTGCCGTAAAATGTAATATGTTTAATGATTCTTATTTTAATAGCAATATAAACTAAATATTTCTTAAATGTTTAAAATGTTTAATCTTTTATTAATAGTTAAGTTTTAATGAAATAATGTTTATATAATTTATTAAAGCTCTTCAGTCTCTCCAATGTTTCATTTCATAATATTTTTTTTTTATATTTATAGTGTCAACTTTTAAACAGTTTTAATTGGATGAATGTTCTCAAAGTCAAAAGTCAAAATGTATAGGTTATTGTTTATTGTGTAGGTGTATTGCACTATAATATTCATAATATTGTGTTATTTCAATACAAAAAAAAGTTTTTTTATAAAACTATCTATATATATTTATATTAACTTTTGTTATCATAGATATAATATTTAATAGTAGTTTAGTCTTATAATATATTTGAGCTTAGATTAGTTAGATTAGTTAACTCAGTTAGTCTATCTATACCAGCCAAATGTAAAATAGTGTAAAATAGGAACTTAAAAATATTATGTACCTACTTACATTACAAAAAAAATTTAGTTGGATTAACATAAAATAAATTAACAACTTAAAACGAACATATAATCAGCGCTTGCGTTAAAGAATTTGTAAAACAGCCCATCATTTTTTTGAGTATGGAAGTGGAGTTTTAACTCTGTAGATAAATTATGATTTTTTCGATTTGAGTAATATAATAATAAATAAATGAATATTTCCTACTTTTACTATCAACATTAGTCATTGCATATAGGATTTAGACATAGTCGATTTCTGAAAATAACTGATTACCAAAATTGACGGTACATAATACGTAATACACTTAATATATATTAAAAACTATTTGAATATAATTTTTTTTACATAATTTTAAGTCGTCAGAAAATAATATTTTTCTATCTTATTATTTTTAACATTTAAACTCTAATATTCTAAAAAAGTTAAATGTTTAAAAAAAATGTATACCTACATAAAAAATAGATGTACAATAATGTTCAACTAATATTCTTACGATTTATTTGTTGAATTTTTCTTTCAAGAGTTATGATTGATTATACCTACTAAAACAATTAGTGATTTCAATAATTTTTCTATTGTTAATACTCTAGAGCGCTTGTGGTACGTGTTTAAGCTGTTTAATTTGTCTGAATTGTTGTCATATGTTTTATTTTAGCCGATTTGAGAGGTATAACTTGATTATTCTGCGTTTTTCCCCTTCGTTTATTACAGATGACTGTACATGACTATACACTATAGTGCACATTATATAGTATACATAAATATATGGAATCATAGAGGTATATAAATTTGCATTAATAATAATTAGTTTGAGTAGATCACAAATAATTAACAATACATTAATACGAATTCCTTATAATTTAATCAATGTTCATAAATCATAACATATTATATTAACATGATTATCCTAACCTTGCATCACATGCATTTTATTATATTATTAGGTCGCTATAGGTATTTATGTTGTGCAACACTTTGTAGACTATATAAAATATAGTAGATAAATATTTAATACTGTGCTGCTATAGTGGTAAAAGCAGTAACTACAAAAATCAAATATTTGGGAAAATAAAGTTTCGTGTTTTGTTTTTTTTCTAAAATTTCTAAATATTTTATGTAGGTAGTAGGTATGCCTACCTTTTTACTGAAATTGATGAAAAATTATGCCAGAAATTCAAAATAGCTGTTAATTATTATTGCTATTGAAATGTTTTTCATTATAAATAAGTTACTGAGTGACTGCTTATATACTCTACCACTACACACATATTAAATATTAGTGTACAATTATTATGAAACGCGCTATAATACCATCAATAATATAAATAAGGCAAGTAGAAAATGCAGTAACTAATAACTATACAATAGGCAACCAAATAAACAATAAATTAAAAATATATTTATGAATCATTAATAATTACTATTATAATTTATAGATATTGTTTTATAAATCGCGTATTCATGGTGACGAGATTACAATAGGTACATATCTATAATTTCAGTAGACCTAATGCAAATATAACAATTTTTATAATGCTTTGATTTTCAACTTTAATAAGTGGTTTCTGGTAGAAAATTAGATCTAGATGGTACTTTGAGGATCAAAATTAATAAGTTCCCAGTACTTTTCTAAATAATCGTGAAAAACAAAAAAAAAAAATTAAGGAAAACAGGAATTTATACAAAATATTAGTTTTTAACTAAACCGATATCAATCTATCAAATTTTTTCAAATTTATAATCAATTATGATATTTATATTATAATTTTCTACATATCGTAAAATTTTCTCAATATTTTGAGCTATTAAAATATATTTTTTTTTTGTAGTTATAAATATTATATTTTAAAGTTAAAATACTTATAAAATGTTTAATTTTTTAGCTAAATGTTGAACATTTTATGCTAGGTTTCATATACATATTTCATAGTAATATAACCAAGAAATATAAAAAATATACAAACACAATTTTTTTTTTATAGACATTTTAAGTTCAAATTTGTACGAAAAAAGGTATTTAAACTCCGTTCCTTGTAAACCGCACGGATTTTAATACAGTTATTTGGGTTGTTTTTGCCAAATTTAATTATTTTATTTTATGTAACCAATGACACACACGCTCACACACAAATTGCCTTTTATTTATATAGATTTTATTAGCAACATAATAAATGACGTTATCAAATGCAATGTTTTTGGATAAAATTAATTCAACCTATCGCGTATTTCTAATAGTAAAATAAATTACTTTAACATCAATACAATTAGTCCAATATATATCATAAAATATACTTTATAGTATAAAAACTACTATGTATAATAATAGTAACGTCTATATACTATGTACAAATATTATGCTATTATATATATATATTATACTAGTTGAATTACCCTTGTGTATTTTTTTTTTATATTTACAATACTATTTCAAAATATTATAGGTAACATTTTTGAGTGCAAAATAGTTTTTATGCACATCGTTGCCATTAAAAAAATTAATAATATACCAACTCTATATGAATAATATGTTTTATTTTATAATATAACGGTTAAAATATACTAAGTAATATATTTACAACAATATATTCAATTTAGTTATTTTTATCAATAAACTTCTCGGAACAATAAATATCTACAGAAAAAAAAAAAAATACACGCCGATATAAAACACATTATTTGACAGACAAAAAGTCAGGTTTCAGGTAACTGGAAACCACGTGCATTGGGCGAATGTAAGTTCCTACACGAGACCTAGCAGGCAAAAAAAATACGTATGTTAGTTCCTATACGATAGAAAAGGTTGCATATTATGTGTAAGTTCCTACACGGTAAAACACAGGTACGTATGTTAGTTCCTATACGACAGAAAAAGATACTTGTGTAAGTTAATACGCAGTAAAAACAGGTAGGTACGTATGTGAGTTCCTACACTGTGGAAAATTATATATGTAAGTTCCTACAAAAAAAGTTCAACTGTCAGTAAGTGTATACTTAACCTATATTATGGATTATTCGACAAAATAATAAAAATAGGTACATTTTAATAAATAAATAGATGATGATACTAAAATATAATAAAAATGGCATAATGCATTGATAATACAGTAAAATAAAAATCGAATAATACATTTTCATAAATAAATAGAATAATTGTTTACCCTTTTTAACCCTTTTAACCCCTTTAAGGATTGAATTTCGAAAAATTCTTTCTTAGTGGGTGTCTACATCACAAAACAAAACTACTGACCAAATTTCGCACTCATAGCTTCAACGGTTCCGGCTTAGCGATGATGAATCACCCAGGACAAGTAATTTTATATACACAGAAGATAATATGTACTAAAAGCTTTGTTATTATGATTGTAGATAACCAAAACAAACGGAAAATTAATGAAATTAACAGGACCGTGGTCTGTACCAACGGTTGGTAGGTACCTAAATATTTATACCTATATTTATACATAAAATTAATAATAAAAGGAATACACCAGCTATGTATAATACTATGATGTGTGTACGAGTATATATATATATATATATACCTACAGGCTACAGGGATGACTGCGAGTATATTATTATTTACCTAATATAATGTATATATAGTTGATGGGAAATTGCGAAAAAATAAGTGAAAAAAAAACGCTCGTCCTGTCACGTCCCATGAAAACTATCACACAAAATCTATTATCGTTTAGGGGATCCACAAAAACAAAGGCGGTCTCCGCGAGAACAACCATGGCAGCCGCGTGCGTCGGGCGGCGAGGGGCCGAGCCAATGCCGTCGCAGCGCTGCGCACCCTGCCCCCTTCTCATTGGTCCCCCCGCCGGCCAGCCCGATTGCAGTCATCCCGGCCGCAGGTCCCTGTTTTCCAGTCAGCCGATCACTAGTACTCCGTAATTTCGTTAGTCACTTCTAGTTTGGCATCGGATGACGCGCTCTTTCGTTAATCGGACACTCCGGTCATCCCAAACCAATTCAATTTAAATCATAATCACCGACCGACCGACCGACGTTTCGGAGTTATTCATTTTTTTTTTTCGCCAACACTTTTTATCGGAAGCTAATTATTGTAATCTCGTATCGTTCGAACGTCACGCGTTGTTTTTGTTTATCGTCAGAATTATACTCCGATCGCGGACGGATCACTGCTGCAGCAGAGCCGTCGACGCCGCGCCGCACAAAATCATATCGTCGTCGAGTATATACAAATTTAATATACACCTACTGCAGAATAATATACTCAAATATAGTCGCGCGACCGACGCGGCGCATCCAGTCATCGTCGCACAGTGCACTCTCGCACCAGTACGCCGCCGTCGCCGTCACCACTGCACCGGAGCCGTCGTCGCCACTGCCGCGTGCCTGCACCCTCGCGGAGCAGCGTTGACGTTTTGCGACCCGACGTACGGTAACGGGCACCGCGATTGATCTGAAAGGTGTGGCGGGTGGTGATCCGCACCACCCGCACAACATTTTCCCCGCGCTGTTCTCCAGACAGTTGAACTTCAACAACGGGTCACACCATCACGGTGGCACGGCGCACTCGTCTTCGGGTAAGTTTGGTTTTCGCCCGAACCGCGCGCGAGTACGTGGAATATATTATATAATATCCTTACATATATACCACCTATACATATAGGAACGTATGTGGTACACTAGCTGCTGGTATATGAATTGCGGTCTGAGGCAGTATATAGATCGCTGCCAACGGTATAATACAATAATTATATAATATACATAATAAATTCACATTTATCATATTATTATTGTGCCCATATTATATTAAATTGGCTGCTATATTATTGCTACAGCAGAATAGCGCGTTATTTTATGTCAGAGCAACCCTATTTGTTTTTTTGAAAAATTTGATCTGCACGTTTTTGCTGCACGTCGGTCTGATACTTGGCGGTAGGCGGGAAGGGGGCGGGAGTGTAGGATTTACAAACACTTTTTGGTAAAATATAAAGCTTCTATGTAGGTTACCTATAAAGTTACACAATTGTCTTTTTGTTCGTAAACTATAGGTATATACCTCTTTAATGCGCAAGCAGTCCCCGTGGCGTCGTCGGTTATAAACTGAAAAAAAAAAAGGTATATACCTCTACCTACACATACTATTTAGCAATGTCGCAAGAACCGTCACACAGAAAAATAGCGGCCTATATATAACCATGTCTGTATTAATGTATATAGACATAGATTTCAATATACATATTATATTAGGAAAAGAAATGTTGAGTTGCCGCCTCGAAAATTGTGTAAAAATGAGTTGGTATACTGCACGGTGATTTGTATTCTTCCAGTTTTACTTATAACACATATATATATACGGCCATATTGCTTTTGTTATATGATTTAGAAGTAGGCGTAGGAATCTAAATAGGTATATATACATATATTTATTATAGAAGCTATATCCACGGCAACTGTATAATAAAGCCATCGAACGTAATATTCGTTTTTGATTAAATTAGGTAACATTTTTTACAATACAAAAAAATCAAATTATATAAAATATTTATTATATATTTCACTGATGAGGTTCGATCTCGAATCTTGATATGAATTTAAGTCTAGTCGAGGATGCTGTTTGGTTCCGGGTATAGAGTGATTGAAAGGTGGTAGCGGAAATTCCCGATTCGCTCCTGCTCTCATTCTCGTACGCGTCCTGCATTCGGTAATAATGTGTTTCAACGTGACGGGGATGCCGCAGCTGATATATATATATGTGAAGATCTTCTCTTCTTATTAAGCGTTGGTGTGTGTATGTCCTATTCCGAGGTGGTTGATTGTGTAGGTCTATGTTTTCTTATTTTGTCGTCATATAAATATAGAAGGGTCAAAAATATAGGTGGTTCTTTTAAGTTTATTAAGTTTGGTCGAAAGTATGAGACATTATGTTGCCCACTGTATCCACTGCGGTAGTGCTTGTGTACATTTCAATATCTTTTTGAATGTCCGATACTATAGTAATCGTTTAATCGATACTATATAGTAGAGTTCGAGTTGATAATACCGCTATATACCTATAATTGTCTCAAAAATAAATCGTGTGTTTTTAGCCACCAGGAAGATCAATAATTGATAGAGGTTTAAAAATACACCGGTACCTGCATATTATGTAACGATATAGGTGTATAATTAATGGAATCTTTATAAAATATAAAATTAAGTTACATTAAATACCTATATAAGTCATTTTACCTTGAAAAAAAAACGTAATTATTAAAGTCGTGTTCATGTATACCCTATACCTATACAATATGTACACACATATATATGTAGAGCATACATTTATTATGTTTAATTGAAAACACAATACCTAATATTTTTAATTAATTCAAAAAATTTAAAATATAATCAAATTGGCAGTGAAATAACACAAATGTTACAATAGGTAAATTAATGGAGAAATAATAAAATATGTATATATTTATGATAGGTACATTTATTGATACCGCTGCAATGATTTAAATTGTTACTCGGTAGTGGCGTGAAACTTGTACAGATTCAATACAATACTTATATTATTAAACCTAACTATGCTATTTATACGTGTATAATAAAAACATGATGACTTTGAAATTAATTATTAACTTTTTATGACGGATCGAGATCTATAATATCCGGTACACATGTTATGTACATTATACATTAATAAAATAATATAGGTACGATATAATAGTGCATTTGTAACGGTACATTTGTCCACACCTCAGAGTTGGTAAACCGAGTTCGAAACACCTTTTTTGTGGTAAACCGAGTCCTCCAAAAACCAAATTTTCCTACTCACTTTTACATAGACTTCTAGGATTGTCCGTGTTAACATCAGGCGTAGTGAAAAATGTGCTTTTTTTGTTTTCTTGATATCGTTTTATAATAATTGTTTTAATTCACAATATTGTCATCGGCAACAATGAGTCCGTCCACCTATGACCCATCGTATCATCGAACCAATCTAACCTTTACCAAGCGGACGACGAATATTATAATATTGCTTGTCAATATTATCTTATTGCCAAATGCATTTATACTGCGTGACGTATTTTAAGGGCCGACGTTTTTTCTCGTTTCAGGCAAACTCATGATGGACGATTTGCGGCCGGGTCTTGGAGGCATATTGGGCTTGATGGACCACGATCACCATCACCATCACCTCCACCACCATCACCCGACCGCGGTGCACGCGGACAAACAACGTGCCTCGAAGGGGGCCAGCGACTCGTCCAATGAACTCGGCTCGATGTACGGACTGCCGGTGAACGCGGCCGGCGACTCGTCTCACCACAACACGCCGTCCCCCGGAAGAGGATCGCTAGCCGAACAGACTAGTGAGTATAATATGCGAAACCCTTAAATATTATAATAATAATAATAATAATATCATAACAATAGAAAATGTATTTTAATATGATAAAAAATGTATTGTTTTAACAATTGTAACGATCGGCCGTCGATGGTAGCCGAATTATTGACACTATAGACTGCTAGTTGATACTACATACTATATATTATGAACAGTTCTCGAGAATTTATATTTTGTCAATGATTTTATAGAAATTAGTTTCTACCTTCCATTCAAACTATAAAGATATGTAGGTCCTTCTAAAATAATTACTCTCATAATAGCCACCTGATTTCTCAAATTAGTATATTTTACTGTTGTGAAATAATTTATTTACTTTATAAATTTTATACAAATTAAGTTAACGTATAGATTAGTACATACAATATATAATACATCAATAAATGCTCAGAATATCATACGTTTTTTTACAAAATAATTGGCAGACTTCATATCATAGTCACCTATTTTTAGAACATCTTTAAAATTGATGAATTTATAGTCGGTAGGTATAGGTTTATTAGTAGATATGTATATATTCTCATTGTCCACATTATATTTTCTATTACTTAACTCAACTTAACTCATTTGCCTCTATAACAGGGACGGATTGGGATATAAATTCGGCCCGGGAAATCTGCAGTACCTATGTCGGCCCTTTATGAAAATAATATAGCCGTGGATCAAACTGTTCCCGTGTTTACACAAGTTACAATTGATAAAATCATGCAATATTAATAAAATATGATAAAAATACAGTCTACACAGTATGGTTTAAATTTATAATTAAAATCTGTTATTCTGAAGAAAAAAAGGCACGCTACATGAGGACCGGCCCACCGGGAAAACTCCCGGTGTCCCGCCGGCCCAATCCGTGCCTGCTCTATAATAACTTAAAATCAACTTAACATTGTTAATATTCTCGATTAGGTTAATGTTTAAATTTCAATATTACCCAGTAAAATATCTTGTTAGCATTTATAATAGATAATTAAAATAGTTCATAGAATATAGAAAATGTTATTAGAAAAATATACTTATATATTTACAAACAATTTCGTATCCATATAATTTAAAATTAAAAACGTATTTATCATATTAAACAATAATTACTAATAATGTAGGGAAAACGTTATAGTCACCCGCATAAATTATAATACCCACAAGCCCACTAAATTTATGTTCATCATACCTACTGGTTAGTATTATTATATTTATCAATGCGATTATCACGAATTGTGACCGTTTAGTTTTATATATTAATATTAAAAAAACCATAAAGATATACCTAGTATATATTTAGGTACATAGACATATAGGTACATAACACAATATGAAGACAGTTTTTTATTCCCGCTCATTCCACTGCTGTTACCTATTATTTATTTAATTATTTTCATTACTTATAGTACCTACTTGTCAGTCGGCAGTAGGCAGTCGCGGTTGCCACTATTATATATAGTTACCTACAAACGATTATTTTATCACCATTATTTATTTATTTATATACGAATCGGTACTTCGTGCTTACATCTTATTGGACACTGATAAAAGACCAATCAAGTTTCCTATGCATTAAAAAAATAAATAAATAAATAACTTAACCTATTAATTGAAGTTAGTTTGATGATATTTGTTAGCTAAATTTTTTATTTGATTGATGTGTTCGAAAGTTCTTGTTTTTAATGTAATTGAAAATAAAGTCAACTTGGGTAATAACTGAGTTAAAAAATTGCATCAACTTGCCAGCCTTGTCATTACTCATATATATATATATATCTGGTATAGGTCTTACTAAACCTATTATAATGGACTACCAAAAATAATGGTACCAAATATCCTCAGTGTTTAAAGTATGTTAAAACCTAGAAAATGATCATTCAAATTCATACATTTTTTCAATAAAAACATCTCCTTCATAGTTTATAATAAAAAAGGTGGGGAAGAACGGTACAGCAGGTGTCGATTGGGTCACTGAAATGGAAGTGTAAAATTTGAATTCAATGATAAATCATCGCATACGAAAACGATTCTGAGCAAAGACGGTCTGTCAGCCAATATTATTAAGTATATTAGGTGATAAATAAATAAAAAAATAATAAATATTACTGCTATAAAAGTAATTAATTTTATTATTAGTTATACATAATAGGTTGAATTTATTTTTGCCCAAGACATTGCATTTTAAAATGTCATTTGCGTTTTTTTTTATTTAAAATATATTTATAAAATCTATACAGTTACAAAGTATAAAAAGTAATAATTAGATAAAATAAACTGGTAGATAACAAAAAAGATTAGCATTTATGGTCAGGCACTTAGCAATGCGACCACCCAACCTGGCACTTTTTAGATTTTTTTTTTGTATTTTTTTTATGCATTTAAAATATAATAACAAACTTTAAAAGTTTCAAGTACTTACGAATACATGTAACCTTCGGTAATATTGTACTATTGTACGAAATGGTTATACGATTAACCTTGTATTACATTTTTTTTAAACTCAAGCTATACAAATTGAACATTTCATTCATTTTTAGCTACAAGATTATATGAAAATTTTCGAGTTTTTAATGAAATATTTCAAAATTTAAATCCTTATAAAAAAAATATTTTAAATAATATTTTTCAATTGTTATTAAAAACAACTTACGAGGAACCTTGTATTCAATTTTCAAGCTTTTTGACCAAAAAAAAAAATATATCGACATTTGTAGAAAAAATTTAAAACAAATTGAAAATTGAAAATTAGCTTAAAACGGGATGACATATTTCAAATATGTCATTATATATAGGAAATGATAAAATAATATTTGGTGAGAATTTCAAGTATCTACGGAAATTATTTTTTCAATTACAACAAAATAAGAAAATTGTTTCATTATAGAAATCGTTAGTTTACGACGGAATATGCAATAATTCTTAACTTCAAATAATGCTCTTAAAAATTTAATTTGACTCCCCGATAAACTTTTTTTTTTGTTTTAAGTAAAAACTTATGATAAATCTTGTATTAAATTTTCAAACTTTCAATAAAAAGTAAATTTTTAACTTATTTTGCAAATTTTTGTGATTTTGACAAGTTTTGGACGTGCATCAAAACTAAAGGGAATTTACTATCATTTTTTTTTTAGTTTTTGCTAATAATAACGTACCTATTAGGAGTCTTGTATTCAATTTTTCGAACGACTTAAAAATGTTTTATCCACAGTAATATTAGAAAATTATAACTAATAAAAATCGAAATTTGCTTATGAATTGGTCAAAATAAGTCGGATTATTTTGAAATTTTCATGATGTATTGCAAATGTTAATATTAACACTTGAATTCATGTAAATACGGGTTTTTTTCTAGTTATTTTAAAAATCAAAATCGATTTTATCAAAAACTGGTTTTGCGTAAAAATCTTTGTCTTTTCTTCATATTTTATCGGTTTCTTTCCTACGCTTTTGAAAACCACTGAACATTTTCACTTTTGACCACCTCCTCCTCAAAGTTCCAACTAAATTTCTTTCTACTCCCAAAAGACGCTGAAGTAGAAAATCGAAGCATTTTTAGTGCCCCAAAAGGTGCAGATGATAGACATAAAAAAAACCCACATCATTGTAAAATCAATACATTGTTCGCTCCGCTCAGAATCTAAAAGAGTGGTTCTCATTTTGAAAAAAAATCCGTATTGCAAAAGTAACACAAAAAAATGTGTATTTAAAAATATGATCTTAAATTAAATATATTTCAAAATTTCAAAATATTAATAAAATAAACTCATTATTAATGAAAAATGGGGTTGAGCTTTCCTGTAGAACTTAAACAGTGTAGAGGCTTGAAAATATTGATAAGTACTTAATTTATTATCTATATTATGCCGCACTAAACAAACGTTTATACTTTTATATTAGAAAAAACAATACTTGCTGAATAAAATAGATAATATGGGTAGACGTTTTCTCGGAAAAATGTGTATAGTTGACATTTTACTACATTTTAAAAATATTTAATTAAAGTGTATATGTCAATGAATTATAGTTAAATAATGTACCTATATCTTAACATTATATAATATGCTTTATGCACGATGTTTTAATTTTAAGTTGTAAGACAATATTATTTATTACAATTTTATAGCTATTTACATTTAATTCCTTATTACAAACTTAGTATTTTTGTTGGTTGTAAATGTATTTATAAAGTTGTCTATAACCGTGTATAGGTATAGTACCTGTTATAATTTTCTTGAATAAATTACAAGCATTCAAGAGGTTTTTCATACTCTGAACTTTACAGTGTTTGATGTTAGTGCTTTATACAGATATACAAACCGAGAATTTTTAATTAAAAGCAAACTTTCTAAAACGCGGAAATACCTACAGCCAGATGATGAAATAATTTACTAACAAACCATAACAGTTTGAATAATGTGAATAGTTTTATTTGGTATTATACAGAAGCAAAATGTAAACTGTTATTTCCACGGAATATGATTAAATCCATAATATTAATGATAGGTATTATAACCAGGAGTTTTCAATCCAAAACAACTTAAATATGTATATTTGTAATTGGCAGCGATTAAGTGGAAACGGAATATTCGACAACGAAATGTTGTTAGTTTTGACAGAATTGATGACGTATTGTTATAACCACATAAAAATACCTTCACGAGTAAACCAATTTCAAAAAAAAAAAAATGTATTTTATTTTCATTTTAGCATCCGAAGGAGCGTTTAAAAAATTGAAAACGGAACCTTTAACATCTGTGGGTAGCATAAGTGCAAGTCATTCTGGACACACGCCTACTACGGCAACGTGCCCAACTCCAGCAAGACGAAGACACCGTACGACCTTTACCCAGGTCAGTATAACCGATAATACGATAATATTATGTCGACGCACATAATAATATTATTCGCCAACGTGTAATTATTATACGCGTTGCATTCTCCGAGCACGCGATATTCATATTTTTTTCCCCTTTAGGAACAACTGGCAGAGCTTGAAGCTGCTTTTGCAAAGTCTCATTATCCCGACATCTATTGCAGGGAGGAATTAGCGAGAAGTACAAAACTCAACGAAGCTAGAATACAGGTAAGTTTCTAGAAAACGCTGTGATAAAATATGATTTCGGGTACGTGCCTTTTGACTTTGGTACCGCATACGTGGAATTTCAAAATGATTAGACTTATAAATTAAACGCAATAGGTAATAATCGGGTATTGATCTAACTGGAAAATAAGTTATCCGAGGACGATAAAAAAGATTTTAGCATTTTTGTTGCACGTGAGAGTGCTCGGATGTGTAAATTTTGTTCTCGTAAGAATTAAATATATTTATAAACTTATATAGGTACTGTGTGTGATCGTGTCGAATCCATAAGGAACCGAAAATCGTTGATTTTATTGAATATAAAATAGTCTACACTTTCATCGACACCTGAAGCCGGTTAAAGTTATTGTTATATAGGTACTGATTTTGCCAGACACCTTTCGAATAATTATGATATTACGCACGATATATTTATATTGATTTATTTCTTTAAATGTACGCTGAACCGCTCTGTAGTCGACAACTTTAATATAGTAGTGACGCAAAGTCTACAGTACATAATATTATGAGTGCGATTATAATGCAATACATGAAAGTCCATATAGACTTATGATAAAAGTATATCAATATAAACTGTAAACATCATACTGTATACTTCGTTAAATGCTGATGGATTATCGGGGCCGAAATAATCAAATCAGGTTAATTTATTAGTTTATGACATCCAGTCATTATTCTATTATTACCAATGTGTTAAAATCATCTGAGGTTCTTTGAGAATCGATAAGATAAGGAACACTATTAGGGCGTGGATTAAACGTGACATAAAAGATCCGGACAAGAAACGTGACCATTTAACAGTTTGTACATAAAGAAAACGTACGAAAAGACAATTCACCTATTTTCGCTATTTTTCCCTTGATATATATCAAGGTTTAAGTTATAAAGTGATATGTATTAACTCTGTAATCCTGTGATGTATTCTGTTGGTATTATTTTATGACGATAACCTCCGCTGAACTCGTTCAAGTGAGTTATTTAAACTTATCTGTGAAAGATTCCAGAGCAGGCTATCATTTTTCAAAGTAGTTCCGACTAGATCATAATATTATAATGTTTAAATCAATCATATTACATATGTGTATTTAGTATGTCTGACGTATACAAGTTAACAACGATTAATTATTGCAATAATATGTTTGATATTGTTCTGAAATGTTTTTGTACTTGTGATTTATAGGTAGGTATTATAGGTATTGCAGTCACCTATATAT
Organism: Neotoxoptera formosana; assembly: GCA_022818045.1. NCBI lineage: Eukaryota > Metazoa > Arthropoda > Insecta > Hemiptera > Aphididae > Neotoxoptera > Neotoxoptera formosana. The sequence continues at coordinate 43,651,718 of CM040633.1, read as the reverse complement.
AGTTATAATTAAAAGCGGGTTATGGTCGTTTAATTCTGAATTCGTGTATATCAGAAATAAAAAAAATTATAAAGCTTCACACATTATTTGTATGCACGATGAATCGTGATATTGCATAAAATAAAATACAATATAATATATTGTATAAGAGTTATTATATATACGACACGCATTTAATCGCGATGCAGGCACCGGGACAGAGTGAGTCACCGACTTTCCCTCAATCATTGTCCCCGAGAACATCACACAGGGACCACTGTAATTGAATTTATCATCCAAAATGTATTTCCGGGCACATAAAGGGATACGTTTTCCCTGCAGGGTTTTAAAAGGCCATACTTTCCCGAATATTTTATACACCCACACACTATATAGTGATAAAACGAGTTTGTAATGACTTGAAAAAGGGGAGAGAGGATGTTTTCGCATTGGACAATGACGATGACGATGACGATGTTTTAGGTATGGTTTCAAAACCGAAGGGCCAAGTACAGAAAACAGGAAAAGCAATTGCAAAAGGCTTTGGCCCCGCCCTCCATGCTTCCCGGATGTAACGGGGCCGCCATGATGAGAAACATCTACCCTTCAGCTTCTAGAACGTACCAAGCTTACCCGCACCCGAATAGCATGAACAGATACCATCCGCAGGTAAAGAATATTATTATTATTATTTTAACGTCGTTACAACTTGTTAAATATATATTCTGTCTAAGCATGTTTTTAAAAGCGGTTCGATGCACACAAGTGCAATATAATAATATAATGTATATCAAACATTTAAACATTTGATTTATCGATGTCGTTAGTCGTCTATTAATAATGTTATTTTCATTATGATTTTATCTATAAAGCCAGAATGGTATTATGATTTGTGATTTTAAAAAAAACACCTACCTGCATGAAATCCATTTATCAGTTATTTAGAATGTAATAACTCGCATTTCAATAGAAAAAAACTTTTACGTTAGTTAAAGATTCAAAAAACTATTAAATTGATGACGCTTATAATAAAAAATTCATCTCTAAATTTACATTTTGTTTTAAGTAAACTAATAAAACAAACGTTTTTTTTTCTTAGATGTCATCTAGTTCATACATGTCTACTGCTGTAATGAGCCAGCCATTTACAGTCACGAGTCATCATTCAAATCCAACTGCTTCTTCTAATCAGTCTTCTATTACGACACCTGCAGGTATTTAAATATTTAATAATTGACTTATATTATAATTAATATTCCATGGGTATACTATTATTTGAGTTAGCACTTAGTTAGTACGCTAAAGATAAAGTTATTTCTTTACTTAAGGTTGAGATTACATAAACATACTAACATAATACTTACTATACTCAACACTCGAGAATAAATAAGTATGAATCTATTGAGAATTAAACATTTTAAATATTATTATTATTATAATAGTTATACAAAAAGTAAAATGAATTGAGTTGTTATACTAGTATATAGCCACCAAGGTGAGAGTTTTTATGCTTCAAATCATTAATCAACAACTTAATTAATCAAAGTTTGTAAAACAATTTCAACTGTACATAGCCAATACATCTATGAATCATAGAGAAGTTTATCGAAAACTGTTGAAGATTTTATTAAAAAAGAATACCAACTATTTTTGGTGACTCTTCAAATGTTTTCACGATTTTCTGAAAATGACTGGGAAACACATACAATTATATGTTAATGGAACCTCATCTGCTTATTGATCTTAAGAGTTTTTCACCGAACTTTTTGTTCTCAAAAACTATTCGGCGAAAAAAATCAAAAAATCATTGTTATAAAACACAATACATTCCACTCAGAATATAAAATTACAACATTCAAATAAATAAAAATAATTATCATAAAGACGTAGGTATTATGACAATCACATAATTTACGCTATAATTACAGCACTGTTAAAGAATTGTACAACTTTAAAAAAAACTTTAATACGAAAGATTTCACTTGTTTTCAGTGTTCCACAAACTTTGTCTAATACAACTGGGAATTCTATAATTGTCTAAAAACACTCGGTCTGTATCCCATTTACAATCAATAATGGAGATGTATAGGAACTATACAATTTTAAAACTGTTCTTGTTTATTGATTTTCCAATAATTTATTAAAATACAGTTCAACAATAAATTAATAATCACAAAGGTAAAAATTGAAAGAATTCTAAATGCATTGTTCGTAAGGAGTTGTGTGATAATACAGTTAATTCATAAAAAATATTAGAATTAATTAAACTGGCATAAGAATTCAACATAATTAAAAAATAGGTTATTATATTTAATTTGCACGGGTACCTTTAATTAGTGAAAAAATCAAACGAGATATGACTTCTCATCAAGACAATTATAAGATATTTGACATTCCGAAACAATTCATTCAATTAGGTAGGTAGGGAAATATGAATTTAACTCTTGATGGGCTTTTATCGATTCTGCCAGCTGTCGATTCCATATACCTATATATATATTATGTGTAGTATGGTGAAAAACAAAAAATTAAATATTAAACGATAAACACAATCACTCAAGTACTGACGGGAGTAGTTAATAAAATTGTCATATTTTCAAATAGTGATTTGATGTCAGTTTAATACAAGTGGATCTATATCAATACCTATTTTATTTAAATGATAGTCGATGTTATTATATTATATGTATATTTTCATAATTTCTGTTTTTGCCGATTTTATACATTACATTACGGTATATATATACATTATTATATTCTTCTTATATGAAATTTTTCGTTCCGATGATATTGAGACGATTCCCACAATTTCAGATTTGATTTAGATGTTTCATCAATGTAATTACTATCACAGAATTTTTTTTTAGTAAAATTGTGTATTAAAAAATGAACTGGCGGAATCTACATAAGTATAAATAAGTTCGGCGCAATCGACAAGTTTCTTACAGGCAAAAAGGTGACTTCGGCGGAATCGATATACCTTACGCCGCTCTTGGTGACGAAAGGGTTAAGGTTGAAAGAAAACGTTTGACTTGTAAATTCGATCTGTTTAAATTATTTTCGTGAACAACTGGGTTTGACAAGAGTTAGATGATTTTAGTCTCAACGATATATTATATAATATGTAACGGATACACATAATATATGATACAATTATATCGCTATTGTATTAATATCTGGTTAAGGGGTCCAGGGAACAAGACCCCTTCCCTGTAATTTTTAAAAGTAGATACATTTTAGTAGTGAATTTAGTTTATTGACCTTAATTGTATTAAGATTAAAGTCATTAAAGAAAGTTGGACCCCCCCCCGAAATTTGTTTTCAGTTGCTTTTGCTCTATATTCGTATCATCCGAGCGGAAACTACGTTTTTTTTTTTTTTACAATCGAAATTTGTTTCAAACGATTGGAATACGAGAGTAAAGTACTTGTTATAATCATCTATACCGTTTGGTTTTTCAGGAATGATGCCGGAAGAAGAATGGTACAATAAAAGTCTATCGGCATTGCGGATGAACTCCGGACATCATCCAAACCTCACTACACCAATGTTACAATACCAGACATAGAGTTGCTGTGATAATACTATAGATACATAATAATAATAATAATAATAATAATACGATTATCGTATGCTAATTGAATTATTTTAAATAATTATTATATACGGGCTGGATCGTTCTTGTTTCAGCGGGAACCGTGAGCCACTCTTTCGTGTACTATACCTAATATAAACCTCAATAGAATAATCTTCAAAGTATTGAAACTCGTTTTGCTGATTTGTGTACAAAAAAAATACCGTAGTACTTACTATTCGATCTATTTATAAGTTATTTATAACAACGGTTGTACCTCCTATGTGTGTAAATATATAATATAACATATATATTTTTTTTTTTTTTGGTTTGTTTTTTTATCACTTCGGAAATTCTTTAAGATTTATTACTATATTATATTATAGATGTTTTTACGTTTTTTCTCGATTTTTTCGATTGATTAATATTATTGAACATAATCTACAATATTATTATAACATAATTTATATTATATAGTAACCATTGTAAACGGAATTGTAAATATACATGTTTTAATTATGTATAATAATATTATGTTGGAGTGTGTACCTACCTAATTTTCTTTGATTTGAAATATAATATTTGAGTAATTCTAGTTGAGTAGACTTTGAACTTATATCAGTTTCTGTAAATATAAGTGTAAGAACAATTCATAAAAAGTAAATTATTTGTCGCCAAGAAACATTAAATTCAAACAATCTAGACATATTATATAGTTTCTTGTTTGTGTAATATTATTGTCATTATGATATGATATAATATACAACCATTCAATAATATTATATAATCATTATTATGTCAAAATTTGCGTGTATAAAGTTAAATTTATGAAACAGCATAACTTGTCTTTCTACTGTGCCGTTCAATTAAAAATAAGTGATAAACATTACGATTTACATTTTTAATATCACTATATGATATACAGGGTGATTCAAAATGTATTTTACAGTCATTTTATTGATTCGAAATAGAGAAAAATGCATGTTACAAAAGGTTTTTTTTTATTTAGAAACATCTAAAATGATTTGTACACCATACAATTTCTTACATTTATTTAGGGGGGCTTTGAGGGTCAACTTTAGAAATGTTTAAAAACTTCAAATATTACTCGAGCCTAGAATTTTACATCGATTAATGTTGTTCAAGCACTAAAATGTATTAAAACTATGTCTTCATATTATTTGTTTATCTATTACAAAAAATCACACAGTAACATAATAATATATTTTAATAATTTAATGGGCCCCCACTGAAGAAGATCATATGTCTTGGGCCCACGAGTCTTGTCTATATTAATTACAGTTTTTGTTGATATATCAAATAATTTAATTTAAAGATTATACTTAAGATATATAACACATATTACATATACAATATGGAAAGGATAGACTGGATAGAGTATATTGTTGACGAGAAATTATATGGTGACATTTACAATAAAGGTGCGAGTAATCAGCAGCTTGTTGTAGAAGCCAAATTGTTAAACTTAGTTTGAATAATCACGTAATTCATAAGGTAGGTTATTATATATATTTGAACCAATATAATATAGACCAAGGGAAATTGAGTGGTGGATTTTTGTGCTTTAGGTGTAATAATATTTTTCAATTTGCCTCTGGTGCTAAAATTATGCGAGATGGGTTTAAGACGTTTATGTAGATTATTTTTGCTCAGAAGGTGACTGCAGTTTTGTAAAAAAAATGGGTTTTTACTGTTAGAATGTTTGATTCCTCATAATATATGTTTTTGACATGATAGTTAAGGCTTTTGTTTAGGATTATTCTTACGATATTATTTTGTGTAATTTGTAATTATATTTATTTGCTCCACCCTGTGTAATCATGCAATTATGTTTACAAAAAAAGTATAGGTTGAGTTCGAGTTTCTAAAGTTGACCCCCTAAAACCCCTTTAATGTATTGTAAAAAATTATGATGTACAAATCGTTTTAGATCTTTCTAAGTCAAAAAATGTTCGTACTTAACGTTTTTCTTTTTTTTTGAATATTTATGTGATACAATGGAAGTAACATACATTTTGAATCATTCTATGTATTCGTCTATATAGTAATTTATTATGTCGGTCCATACTAATTGCCTCCCAAAATAAACGAATTGCCTATGTGCCTCCCATCCTTATCGTAAGTAAAAAGGTTGATGTATAAAGGTAATATAGTGGACTCCGATGATCAGGTAGTTTGTAATTATATACGAGTCGCCTCCCAGCTGTTTTCATACTAGTTGTCTTCGATTTATAGAATTAAGTAGTGGTTTATAAACTTAACTGAAATATAAATGGCAAATAGATGAATTTGTGTAGACATTAAGCATAATATTATATTGTGTTATAATTATAAAAAATTAATTTGACAGTAACATGAACTTAATATGGGTAATATGTATATAGCCATGTATATAATTATATAGCCCTAACACATATGTCATATAGTATACTAGCTGTCTCACCTGGCGTTGCCCGAGTCAAAGATGAAATAAGTAAGCGATATCAGAATATTAGGCGCACGAAAAACATCGCAAATCGCAATTGGTGGCCTTTGACAAAGATTTGTTTTTTTTTTTATAAATTTATTTTTAAAAATGTGTATAATATACCATACTAATTAGTTATAAGATATGTAAGATGTAAGTACGTAACCATTGACAACCCTATAAATAAACAGAGATTATTCATATAGGTATATCTCGTCAAAAATAGCATTTTCAGTTTTTCTAGAATTTTTAGCTTATAATAATATTATGCGAAAACTGATAATAACTAACTAATAATTGTAACCAAATGCAACCATTTATAAACAAAATACAAATTTTCGATTTTCATCATGAATCTCAAAATCCTTGTGTGAGCACCTCTTTAAATTATACTTAAATATACAATTTTTTTGCAACAGGAACCTTCTCCGTGATATAATCTTTCATTAAGAAAAAAATGAAGACAGCCGGTTGAGTAGTTTCCGAGAACATTAGCATCAAAGGTTTCAATTTTCGGTTTTATACATTAAGATTAATACGGTTATTATTCCTTTTTAAAATTACATCAAACCGTTCCCTGAGAAATCAGTAACTTAAGGGTGAATATCTAATGTCTAATTTCAAACGCTCATAAAAAATTAGTTTGACTTTCCGGTAGACTTTTTTTTTTTAAAAAAGGTAGAAAACTTATAGAGAATCTTGTGTCGAGAATACATTGTTAAACTATTTTTTTTTTATTAGCTGTCAAAGTTAGAATTTTGACAAAAGTCGTCAAAATCGAGAAAACTAACAAATTATTTTGTTGTAAAAATTTATCAAATTCAAATATTCATATGGGTACCTAAAATATGAAAATTTACTACAAGGTTTCTCGTAAGTTGTTATTTATACTTGAATCAAAAGAAAAAAATCAGGAATTCCACAAACATTTTTTATTGAAGATTTTAAGTTTAAATTTTAATGAATACAGTATTCGCGTATCTCATTGAACGATTTTCTCATATTGTTATAATAACTGTAAAATAAATAACTACTATTATTAAGGTTATTCGACCCAGCTGTGTTTTCTACCAAAATAGACTTATATTTTGACAACTGTACCAGTAATCAGAAAAATCCATAAATCATGTTTGAATTCGACACGAAGTTAACTTTAAAACGACTTTCCCACTTTTTAGAAATTGTTAATTTAAACCCTTCAAAGTTTGAATTTTAAATTTTGAATTTTAAGAACCAGTGGCGTATTTAAGCTTTTTTCGCCTATAGGCACTTTCGACTCGCCGCCTCCCCCCCCCATCCTTCCCAAAATTATTTTTGAAATTTACAAATTGATTATACTTAAAACTTTAAATTGTTTGTAAGTGTATAATATAGTAGGTGCATGTAGGTAGTGGCTTAATTTAGAGCAAACGGACGCGAATGTCTACGGTTTAACTTGTAACTTTAAATTAGGTACCTATAAACATATATAATTTGTACGAAAATAATCTTACTACTCAAAAAATTAGTAAAATTCGATTTTGTCGTTAAAAAAAATAGTTAAAATTTGCCGCCCTCCAAATGTCACCACCCTAGGCCCGGGTATATATAGCCTGTGCCTAAATACGCCCCTGATAAGAACTCTAAAGTATTAGTAATATTGTACTAAAAAATCAATTTAACAATGAAAGAAAGTTGTTTTCAAGTAAACTTCATAGTTCATGACCAATTCAAATATGTTTTCAGCAATTGTTTCCGACTACTATAGGACAGTCTGTACTATAATTTGCAAAAGATAAATACAAAAGAAAAAAAATAGTAAGTATTGTTCGTCAAAAACGCCCAACGGTGTGTTTATGACTTGTACTCGCGTGTGCAAAAGTGTTAAGTTTCCTTAAATTGTTTCACACTAATGTTCGTTTACTACAAACACAAATACACGCAATGCGTGCACGCACTATGGAAATTGCTTATATTAAACTCCTTACAAACGAACGGTATCGAATCTCCTAAATGTAATATAATTTTGTCCAAATTTTAACTCAAAATGCCTATTAAAAATAGTGAGTAAGTTCTATGGAAATTGCCTATATTTAACTCCTTAAAAATGAATGGTATCGAATCCTCCTAAATGTAAGATCTTCGCCTATATATTGTAATATAACTCAGTCGAAATTTTAACTTAAAATGTATATTGAAAATAGTGCGCACACACTTGTACTGTTCGAACATGAACACCTATAACATTGCCTATAGTAAAAATTGCTTAAAAATTGTCCTATTGATCGCTATATTATACAGGCCAACCGCATTGTATTATTTTGACAAAGGTGTTCAGACGGTAGTGACAACGCCATCTACTGGCGTTGATTTGAACATTTCCTCGCGTGACCTCGCCATTGACCGCCGCACCGTAATTAACCGCTAGACGACGCTGCCGTGTTCCATTTTTTGTTTTCGTTTAATTGTCATAGGTTTTGTTTCACATAGCGCTGTTTAGGGTGGGAAGTAGTTTTGAAGCTTTTTCGTTGTGTGATCCATCGACATTTCCTAACATATAACTTAAAAATATTTTGAAAACGACTTATTGGGCTTTCAGTGCTGCTACACACGAGAACGTACACACCGTCACGCCTCAAGAAGTAATGGATGATAATAATTATCCATTTACTCTCCTCGAGGAAGTTTGACTCTGTTTTGTAACTATAAATTATCAGTACAAAACATTACATTAATGCGTTGCCGTACACGCGTGTTAATTTTTTTCCATTTCCCCCCCCCCCCGTGGAAAAATCCGCCACTGGTGGGAACTGCGCAGAGAGAGCGAAAATTAATTTTATTTATTTCAATCGTAATATTATATAAAATATTAAAATATTAATATCGATTACCTATAAATAATACAATGTAGGCATAGTAGACGCGTAGTAATTACCTGCAGTCGTATATTTTACCTTATGAGTAAATAATCAGTCAACATTTCACGGGAGGTGCAATTAATTTCCGAATCAGACAATATTCGTAAAAAAAAAATAACCAATCGGGCAAAATATTCATCAAGTATTAATTCTCTGATTCACTGTTGAGTTATTTCGTCCGATTATATAATATACAACGTAACAAATTTAACAGAAAAAAAAAGAAAAAATTATATAACTAATTTAGAAATAAAACTTAAACGAGAAAAATACAAAACGTTTTAAAACCAGCAATCATATTAAAAAATACTTATAATTTTAAAACCTACACTTCATTGTTTCCTTTATCCATTTATATATAAAGAATAATAATTGTTTTATAAATAATATAACTATAATACAAATAACTGCGTCTGTAAAAATAACATTTCAATCATTCATCGTTCAAATTTTAACGAAATAGGTATTATCAGACGGTTTTTGCGTATTATGTTGTTGTTATTAAAAAAATACAATAACCGTATCAGGTCTTAAAACATTTTACTATTACGTATACGTGTATTTTCATGAAATTTTCAAAATATTTAGATCAGTTGTAAATTGTAATCGATAACCACAAACTATTATTTATTGCACCGTTCTACGGATACGTACAGCCGTACGTAGTATTCGCATATTAATATATTATATTATAGTTAGGTAATAACTAATATTACAATTATACAGAATATATATAATATTATAACAATATAATATAATGCGATCTGTTCGTCAAATATTAGTTTACCCTACCGCCGTATTTTTAATAGTGTTATAAATAAATTGCAAAATATTATTTGAAATAGAAGCTGTCACACCTTCTCCGATTGGATTTCGACTAATAATAGGTAAACATTGCATCGTACTCGGAGCTTGATAAATTTAGTCGGGGAGGAGAGGAGGCTCAAGCCCCTGCAGATTGCACTGTGAAAATAATTATTAATAACATCCTATATTATGTCGTTTGAAATAATTGCTTGTTCAAGTTTTGTTTGGAATATTTGACAAATTTAAATAAAAAATTATACATAAATAAAAATGAACCAACGTCCAGCGTGTGAGCAGCTAATCATATTTCAATATTCTTGGCAAATGTGAACAATTAATAAACTAAAATTATTACTTAAATTTAAGTATTAACTATATACGCGTGCTAAACATTTGGGGGCTAATCGAAAACTTAAGGGGCTCAGCCTCCCCCCCCAAATCCTCCCACCCTTGCTTCGACTATGACGAGCACATCGTGTAAATACATATATTATTATACCTATATAGCTGGGCTACTGTTCACGTTTTATTTTTTTACTATACATAAATCTTCACTGCTATACAATGCCTATTGCACAGTCATATTTGGTGTATTGTACTTTTCATAGTGTCGCTTTTCGATGTCGTTTATATACGTTTGAAATATCATAAATATAACCGCTACCTACTCGTCTTCTGATGGTTATAATAATAAATACAATATCATTATATTATGATAAAATTACCATTTTCGTCGTCATTATTATAACAATATTCTTTACATAATATTATATTATTATAGCAAGACGTATCATCTATGTACTGAGTGAGCGGACCTCCTCGGGCACACAATTATTGTACACAGCGGTTTCTCGGAGGTGTAACTTTGTTATATTTATATAATAATTGTAATACTGTAGTATAATATTTCACCAGAAATTACCAGTAGGTATTATATATATATTATACCATATTATAGTATAGTCACGCGGACACGCTTTTTGGTAGATATCATTAAATATCAAGTACGATTTATCTGACGTTCGTACCCATACCTCCTATATGACAATATAATATTATAACAATAATGATTATAATAAAACATATAAACTATGTACAAATACGCTCGCTGCAGGTACAATATTGCGTACCGATGCAGCAACAGCGATCTCCATAATATTATAATAATAATAATAATACATAATGCGTTTAGTTATGAATATTATATTTACACAATAAAATAATGCACACAATGGACACGGCGGCCACTTGTAGACTGCCGGACGTAAGGTATAGCCACTGACTGTATTATTATACGTTATGATTATACCTATATGCGATGTATTATCGTAGGCGGTAATTATTTTATTTTTCGTGAGCTCCTTGAGAACGGATTTATGAACAATAAATTATTTAAGTCAGTGTTTGCGAATGGCGCCTGCAGAACGTATATGTGTGTGTACAAGACAACAATAAGGCGTAATCGAATGATAAAAAATGCATAAGACACTACCGATTTTAAACGAAAGATAATCGCAGCGACAAAAAAGGTTTAAATTAAAAAATAAAATATCATGTCGTGTATAGAAAATTATAACATTTGGTGAACATTTCATGTATCTTCATGTACAGAGTGCGGACGCTGCTTATAAGCTGCAGTGTTGAGCATATAATAAGATAAATAATTCGTTAATAAACAAATAATTAATTATCTCTTATCTTATCTATATTATATAAATTAAAAAAATGTTTAAATTATGTGACATCTTATATAGATAAATAATCTCGTCATCTTAACACTAAATCATCTAGATAAATAAGTTCTTATTCTAATAATTAATAATTTTTTATTTTGAAGGTAATTTTGTATATAGGTTTAATAAGGTTGTAATAAATATTTCTATAATAATTCTTCTAATATTTCTAATATAAACTGTCCAAGGCACGCGATTTGAAGACACATTACACACGGAAGACACGGGAATTGGAGCTAAGCTCTCGGACCGGACACCACGCGGCCACCGGGCCACACCGTTCTCGCCACGTCGACAGCGCGGTGCACGACAACGTGCGGCCGAGAGGCCGACTGCCATTCAGCCGGCCACAACCGTCCACGGAGCATTTGGATTTTGGAGTGTGTTCGACGGCGATTACTGTGACAAGCCCCAGCAGCAGACGCAGGAGCAGGATCAGGATCAAAAGGACCGCGTGTATATGGAAATACTACCCAAGTGACCAGGCGGTTAGGACGAAAAATCTTGGCTGCAGAGGTGCACCGTCGGGCCCCGGAGATGGCGACGTCTAAGTCGCGGAGGTATAGTGACGGTGAACTGCATGGAGGGTAAGAAGCGTCAAGAGTGGCAGCTCCGTGGTGCGCGGCAGCTCTAAGAAACGTTTCAGCTCGCCCACGATTTTACCAAATTATAATATACTGCAGCGACCGTGATGGGAGACCATGCAGTCTCGGCGAACGTGTGTGATGGCTTCAATAATTCCATAATTTACTTTCTATATAGATATGCCGACATATTATTTTTACGTTTTACTATATAATATATAATATACGCACTTACTTTCCATCAATTTTGCATTATGGCCGTTTCCGTAGTCTCGAGTTTCTCAAACGATTTGGAAACGGGCCATAACAATATACCCATCACGCGTCACGTCCGTCGAGGCTGATCTGACTGCTGCTGCGATTTATTACTCGTATATAATAATATGGTAAAACCGTTTCGTTTCTTTCCACGTTCCTTAAACAAGCCGCCACACTTCTTCTTATATAGAGTATGTCGTCGCGCTACTCTTGCAGGAGCCGCCATGCTTCTTTCCATATTTTCTGTTTCACCGTCACGTCTTCTGGAAATTCCTCCGCTTTCATCGACTCGGACGTCACCAACATCTCCGCGGGTACCGGAGCCCACTTGTGCACGCGAATTCCGATCTGCAGCCTGGCTTTCTCGTCCGGTTTGCCCCGCGGTTTTCGGTCAGCATTCCCAAAACATATCCTTGCAGCGGTCCTTGTTCGGCGACAGCTGATCTTCAGATTCGTCCTGCCGATCCTGATCTTAATCTCATACTCCTACGTCTGCGGCTGCATGTCACAAGTACCGCCGTCTAGCTCGTCCTCCTGCTCCGTTGGCTGAATCACGTTCGGCCGTGTACGTTCTATAGTAGATGCACCTCGCCGCCGCTCGTGCCGTGGCCGTTCGGGTGGCCCGACAAGAACGTGGCCCGGTCATCGCGCAGGCCCACTTGGCCTGCAGGCATCAGCCGAATGGCGTCCCGGTCGGACAGCCCCCGGTCCTTTTGTGCAATATGTCTCCAAAACCTGAGCAACGATTGCGTATGGAGTAGATTAGAATATATTACCGGTGAAGCTTATTATTTCGATTATATTATTACACAATAAGGCCGTACTATATGCATAAATCTCATGATTTTTTTAAAAATAGTGCTTTTATTAGTTTATGGTCAATGACTTATAAATTATACTCACCTATATCTATTGTATATAGGTACGTTAGGTTAGTGCCAAAATAATGTGCCAAAACCAAATTTGCTCAACATTTTATAAAAAAGTTGACAGCAAGATAGGATAATAGATGTGCTAACACATATACTTAAATTGTGTAACCCAATATTGTTTTTCATAAAAAAATGTTGTGGTTTAAGTAATTCTGGCGCTATGCATGCCTAATATATTAATATAGTTATCTTATAAAGTTATAACTACATTAGTATTTTTATGAGAGTAAAATAGGATCTAACGAAAACCATATTATAATAAATAGTACCTACGACATGCAGCGACCTTTTAATTGTTTATAACTTCACATCTTGTGCTTCATTATTGTATTCGAAGCAAAAAAATTTAATTGATCGACACATTACTTTAAGCACTATATACAAACTTAACTTGAAACAACTTTAAAGCTTATAAGATAAAATTTAAAAAGTCACTGTCGAAATATTACGATATAAATAAACTAATTCTATATTCGAATAATTATTCACACGGTGTATAGTGTATACAGTCGTCGTCAACAAAACAATATAATATATTCACCAACCTAATAATAATAATAACAATAGCCAGCACAGTATTAGTGGTATAATTACCTACAAAAATGTTTGTTTACTAGCCACTATAGCATAATATCAATTTTATAAACGTATATTATAGGTTAGGAGGCACCTATAGAGTTTATTAATTTTTAATTTTTAAGTAAAAATTAAATTCTAACAGAATTGTATTTATATTTATTTCAATTATATAATAATTTATACATTATACATACATATATTAATATTTAATATCTTAAACTAAAAACTAATAGGTACCTGGTAGGTATCTACTCTCCAGGCATGCCTTTTTAGCACTTAAAAACAGAAAAGTTATTTATATTCTATTAGACAGATACATATTATAGTAATTATGTGTATACTATATTAATATTATGACTACATTATAATTTATAACTTTGAACTAAAACCTGATAATAAATATAATAACAAAGATTGGATATATAATATGGATATATGCTCAACTAAGGAGGGTGGAGTGGCTAAATAATTATTCTCTGAACTCGCATAATAATCCAAAATGAATAAACAAAAAAAAAGGTGGGCAAGTGGGTAGGTATCGCTCTGCTGTACTTTAGGTCTCTAGTGGGTCACTATAATGGATGATGTTAAATTTGAATTCAATGATATAAAATCATCGTAGGGAAAAACAATTCTGAGCGGAGATGGCTTGTAGATATAATTGCATGCATGGTGTTTAAACTTTTTACGAAAAAGTAAATACGTTCATAAATATTTAGTTACCTTTATGTATGAGATCTAATACTAGTTATTATAATATAATTCATAAAAGAGCGTAAGAGTGGATAAAACTTGGTATTGTGTGAACAAAATAATAATGTATGGTATTTTATGTTGTGTGAAGAAAATTACTAATTATACTTACTTGTCTATGTTTTTTTTTTTTTTTTGTAAGAAAAATATCGAATTAAGTAAAAACGATTTAGTTGTTACATTAATCACAACAAAAAAAATACATTAATTTCTTAATATAGTTTATACTTTATAGGAACCAATTATACTATAAATTATAGATTTTAATGTTCTTATATTGTTCAATGAATACTTTAATGACATGAATAGTATTATTACTTATTTTGACAATTTATTAGGTATTTTAAATGAAAGAATTGTTAGCACAGTGCGTTTGATGATCTTCAAGAATTATATTCTGTACGAATTTTAGTGTATTAACATTTACATTTTTCTGTCTTATATTTTACTATTTTAGTACTCTAACTTTATTCGGTATCTATGTTTATGAGATATAATTTTGATTTTTGTTATTTTTTTCCTATGAAAAGAGACTATGAACTACCATGACCTACTCGTATGTTTTTTATTATTATGTTATAATATTCTTAAACAAATTAGGTAGGTAGGTACATATTTTTCAAGGTGTATAAAATAAACATCTTGAAAAAATGTGTGGACTAATGTCCAGTGGTAGTATTGGTTAGCTGAGTTATAAACATGTTATTGAGTTCATAATGAATTAATGAAAAAAAAAAAGCACTATTAAAAAATGTACGTAAATTTATGTAAAATTTACGGGTAAATTTACCGAAAAAAATGTTACGGTAAAATTCCCATCTCTACCTATACATAGGTATATATGATAATATTAAATTTTAATGTTTGGGAGGTCACCTGCAGAACGCACATGACCGATTTAGTTATAATAATAGTGAATTCGAAGGGTGAGTGATCTTCAAAATATATTCTCGGTAGCAATCATACATATATTTTTTTTTCAAGCGTATAGTGACATAGTGTTGATGAGTCGACCTCGAGACCGGACACGGCAAAGTGCGAAAGACGCAATGATTCGTTTCCGATAATTTATGATCGTATAAACTCTGAAAATACAAAACTGTACATTCCATATTATACCTATCTACTATTATAATGTTATGAGTTTTAATGCTATATTTTAGTAGTTATTATTATTATTCATTTATTGCTGTGGGTTATTCAATACAAAAACTATATGCTTACAATTTTTTTATTTTTTTTACTGTGTTATAATATAGGTATAACGAACTCATAAATTATACACAATGTTGTAATATATATATATATATGTATATACAGTATGTATAACTATACGTGTATATATGTGATCACGGTATTTATAAATATATCATAACATTGTATTGTTATGATGTGCAACCTCAAAAATCGCAGAACATATAATTACTACTAAATTACAAAATACTAATTATCAGCTACGCGCTTAAATCTATAAAAGTAGTGCACTCATTTTTCATTAATCACAAAATATACGAGTAGGTAGGTACCTACTGCTAGGACTCTAGTTAAATAATTAGTAATAATTCCATAAAAATCTAAATATTCGGAAATACGGTCATCAAAAATATATGATATGCTGTTTACCGTCAAAGACGTAAATCAAGAAATTAACGACTAAATAAGTAGCCAATAAAACGATATTTCCGATCAAATTAGATAGTATACACGACATATTATAACTATACTATACCTATAGAAAATAACGTTAATTTCCATTATTTTCAGGCGACGATCAGGCGCTTACGAAATAATATTTCACCTAGGTATATAATGATGACGATAACTCCGGACTTTTTCAACCATAAAAATGTAAAATCGATTTGGATGTACAAATCAATTGATCTATAATCAGAACAAACTAATACTATATTATAATAACTTAAGCTTTCCGACTCTGCAGGTTTATAATATAGTATAATTATATGTAACTTGTCTTAACAGTTGGAAAAGTGGATCTGCACTGTCGCGCATAACTTTCTAGCCCAATTTAAATATTTCGCTAAACAACATATTATTATCGACATTGTCTATCATTATTAAACATCAGAGTAATATTTTAATAGTATTGTAAATGTGTTAAAAAAGTATTTGATTTTTACACCATTTCCTATACTGTCTGTTAATGCCTAATAGACATTGGCGATATGGTCTACTAATAATGTAAGGCATTCATGATACCTATAGGCATTTAAATAATTACTTAATTTACATAATTGACTGCAGTAACATATTATATACAGATAGTGGTTCAAAATGTATGCTACGGCCACTTTATTGATTATAAATTATTTGTACATTTTAATATTTTTTACAATATTTTAGGCCGTCGACTTTTTAAATTTACAACAACTTTTAATATCAATCAAGCATAGAGTTTTACATTTATTAATGTTGTTCAAGCAATAAAATGTATTTCAAAGATGTGTTCATAGTATTATGTTTGCAAAGGATGTAATATAGGTTCCCATTTGAAGTTTCTAAAGTTTACCCCTAAAATATTGGAAAAAAATATAAAATGTACAAATCATATTAGATGTTTCTAAATCAAAAAACATTTGTATCATACTTTTTTCTGTATTTTCAATATTTATGTAATAAAAATATGGCTTTAATATAAATTTTGAATCACCCTGTACCTATATATAGAATAATTAATGCGAGACGTAAATAAGCAGATTATATAATGGTTTACGATACTTTGAACAATCTCATCGACTGTCCCGAGTTATTATCTGAAATTGGTATCCGTATATGCTATAGCATGTAGTACCACAAGGAACTTATTAGATCTATTCGTAATTCTTTGAAATTAAAATAAAATAACATGATACACTTGTATTTTATATACGTGTCAGGAACGTTACAACACAGTTATTATAATTGTATAAAAAGGGCGTTTGCTCGTGCATATAAAATAAATAAATAATATATCATACATACTCAAAAATCCCCCGAATCAGAATTTGAATTAATTAATTATATTGAGAAAAAAAAAAGAGATGGACGCATAATGTATGCAAGCGAATCACTCTGTATATACGTGACAGTCGACAGATAACTTTTTTAATGATGGCCAAACAAAATCAGTAAATCTTACATATGGTATGAACGACAATATAATGTACTCGTGTTTCAGGTTGTTTTTTTTTTTTGTTACTTGGCAAACAATTTATTTCCAACCGAGCCTTATGTGTTATATATATATATATATATTATGTATATAGGTGTATAACGTGTATTCTTTCAAAAACGATGTCTCTCGTTGATGTCTTTTCGTAGAAATCGTCCGCAAACGCATTATTATACTTCAAACACTTTTGTGAACCACCGTAAATACAATATGGTATATATTATATATAAGAAACAAGTATAATAGTACATTTACGTCTTTGGAGGAAGGAGGCTGCGTACACTGCAGACAGTGATATATGGTGGCAAGAGTCAAAAACCGTCTTAATTCAGCTTATTGGATGACCCGTGTCGCTTGACCTCGTGAATTTCACGGAGGAATGACCGCGGGCACCCGTGTAAAATTAGGTACAGATATGTTTTAAAAATTAAATTTGAATCCGCGTGTTTGCAAAATGCATTAGGCACGTTAATACACGTTTCAGGCGTCGAGATAGTCTTTAACACCTATATTATATAATAAACAAAAAACCGTGCCGGTTATATCGTTTGTAGATGTATTTTACTTTTGTATATAGAAAAACATGAATTTTGACTGTTATTCCGTAAGAATTAAACACAAGCTAAACTGTGTTTAGATTTAAAAAATAAAATTATGCAATTTAAAAATGCAAGTTTTCATTTCAATCCACATAGGTATTATATATACACGTGTAGCTGATAAACATAGTATAAACAAACAAAACAACAATCAATTATATAGGTGTCGGTGATGGGCAGTCCCGGAAATTAATGGGAATATTCTCTGGAATTCCCAGAGGTGCGGTCATGGGAACATGATCGTTCCCGGGAATACGAAAAAATAAAATAAAAACTTATATTTGCATGAGTAATTTTTTTTTTTAATAGGTAGTAGTTTACTGTATACCTATATACTTATGCTTTATAATTTTAAGTCAAGCAATATTTTATAATATTGTCCATATATTATAATAGAGCAACAACGCGAGGTGGTATCCATGCCGAATATTATATAAATACTCGTCAGTAAATTAAGTATCTAAATGAACGTGAATCGTTCCAATACTATTATGTATAAAATATATTATTATATTAAAACTACCGTCGTTAAAGTGAGCTAGCCTCTTACACTCTATAAACGTATCACATTTTTATAATACCTGTGCTGCAGTACCTAACTACTGCAACACCGCGTAACTGTTTATAACCGCTTATAATAGAATAACTGTTAATTGTCATTATATGTCTCTGCAGTGATGGTACAACCGCTGTGTTAAACTGCACCACGTGGATACTCAGCTGCACAGGATGCTATAATTTACCAGTTTGAAAATAATAATTAATAAAAAAACACAAAAATATTGTATTGGGGGTAAAGTATAATATCGTCTGATTTAGTTCGCCTCGACGCATCATCACTGTGGCGGCCTCAGTGACTCGTTATTTCTTATAAATATATATTATATTATAATTTATAATAGCAATGTTTATAGTAATGGCGATCAAAGGAGCAGTACATAGACTGCATGGTTGAGGGCCTATGTATAGGTTCATCAAAAAGTAGGTCAAGATTTCTCTTAGGATGCAAACTTACGTGTATTTTCTTCTATTTTATTTTATACAAGTTTCACATATGTACTCCACGGATATTCAGTTACATATTATTTTGTCAACTTCCTATTTCTCAATCATATACTTATTCAATAAAGCATCGTTTTGTTAGCTTTTTTATTGTTGGAACTTCGAAGTAGAACAGTTTATTGTTAGAAGAATAAATAGCATTTTTTATGGTTTCACTCAAAGTCTAAAAACATGTAATGTATAAGACATCATATATGAAATATTATATTAATTCGTTGTACACGTTTCTCTTAATTAAATTAATTATTATTTTATAGTTTCCCATAACGATTAAATTCAACGTAAAAAGATATAATTGGATAACAAGGTTTTTATATATTTCATAAATATAATGTTAAATTAATTATTA
The DNA here is from genome assembly GCA_022818045.1 of Neotoxoptera formosana. NCBI lineage: Eukaryota > Metazoa > Arthropoda > Insecta > Hemiptera > Aphididae > Neotoxoptera > Neotoxoptera formosana. Next base: position 43,631,955 of record CM040633.1, on the reverse strand, counting down.
TTATTCGTATAGCAGCCATGGTAATTTATATTACGTAACATTAGCATACCTATTAAATGCATCGTGATTTGAGAATTGTTTATAATATTATTATTACCAAGTGCTATCCAATTTATAGGGGTATGATTTATTTGATAGTGATTTTCACAGTTATATTTATTTAAAGTTACTCCGAAGCACACAGAGCCACAGAGGTCATGGAAAAATTAATCGATTAGAATAACTAATTTGATATTTTTCGATTTGTCTATCCACGATTCATCAACTGTACCTGTATATTATATACAGGATTTTTCATTTGAAAATTAATTTCGATTTTACGTTGTTTGCAATTTAAACGTTATACAATGTTTGCGTTTATCGTTATTTAGATGTAAAACGGTATTTACACATTTTGAAGTCCATCGTTGTTTAGAATTAAAACTTTGTAAGTACAACTTTTGAGTTTATCGTTTATCTTTAGTTGTTAAAAATAATACCTAATGCGGGGAATGCCCAGATATAGAATATACAATAATTTTTAGTATTTTTTACTAATCTCTGCCATTGTTATCATTATATTTTTTATTATTATTGCGGAAATGTATTATATTTAATGTTATCTTGTAGTTTTCCAATGGTTTTTTTTATGTATTTTCTGTTGTCCTTGCTTTTTGAGACGGTTTGTCCGTTGAATTTCTAATAAATAAATAAATAAATAATAAATTCTTGGATTGATTGCTAAGATCAAAATAAATCGCCTGGAATAAAATCATTTTTCTACGAAACCAATATTATGACTCTTAAGTAAATGGATTTTAAGTTATTTCGTTTTGAGTTATATATTATTACGTTTAATGATATTTTATATATTTTGTCACATATATGTTATGTTTTGTTTTGTGGTATTTATTTATTTTTGTTTACTGTTTTCGTTTACATTGTGTTTTTATCATACATAACGTTATATTACAGTCATAACGTTATTAGAACGTTTGCAAGCCCTGAATTTATAATATGTATTATTGCATATAATAATATATATTAATATATCAACTAGCTGAATTACTATTGACTTCGCCCCTGAAAAAAAGAACAAAATATATAAAATACTGCTCTCAGACTGCGTATTTTGATTCGAGTTATGCAGTGCAGTAGGCTATACTCATAGGCCTAACTATAGACCTTTAAATTAGGGCAACTAGATTTTTTTGATAGTAAAATAAGGTATAAAGGTATAGTAGATGGCTTCAAACAATACTGGTGAGGGGGCTAATGTCCTCAAACCCTCATAGTTACGTCAGGAGACTTTACCTCAGTTAGGTTACGCTAGGTGCAGTTTTCCTCGCTTTGTGGACAAATCCAGCTATATAAGATATAGGAAAACCAATACAGCGCTCGGTGGTTTATGAGGAATCCAGGTTCAGTGAACCTTTACCCGGAAAAACTGAATAACAATTATTTCTAGCAACACAGCATTTCAATACGGCCAAGTGAATAATTGGGTACATTTTTTTTTTTAAGTCATTGTAAAAACCGTTTACAACTAGTGAGGTATTTCTGTTCAATTGCTCAAGTTGGGTATATGAAACTATGTTTAAAACATTTGCGTAATAACGCCAAAATCCATCGGTTTCCCTGAAAACAGTGAAAACCCCATTTGAATCCATTCTGCAGTGGTTCGGTAGGAGAAGAGTATAATATTATAACAACGCTCGTTTATATATAAATAAATTATAAACAGCTACTCGGGTGGGTTATGTTGATGGTCGTTGCAGTAAATATCGATTACTGCAGTAATAAATAATTCATTATCTTGAAATAATTCTAGCTGGAGATAATCACCAATTTCATTATATTGAAATAATAATTATAAAATGAAAAATGTTGTTTTGCATGTAAATTGATTGAGAGTTAAATGTTTATATTTTATAATAAAAAGGTATATTACACCTACCTACCTATTAAATTAGCGGTTCCTGGAACTTCAGTGCCGCAATGAATTATTATCAGCTTACTTAGTTCACACGCAGTCACGACGTACGTCCTCGATGTAATCAAATGTTTAGGACAGAATAATAAACTTGCAGAATGACATTTTCAGAGAAGAGTACTCATATAAGTGCCCATCATGACCACCAAATTGAATAATAAATACTGTTTTTTTGCTTCCTCGCGTAACCAAAATACATAAAAAGTAGCATTTAAATTCGCCGAGTCCCGACGAATCTATTGATATAATTTTTATTGAAATTCGTGCAGCCGATTGAAGGTTTATAAGCTATTATAACGAACATACGTTTAGGATATTGAATACTAATATACACTTACATACATTACTGTAACATTTCTCATATTTCAAAACGTTTTAACGAATATAATATAATATCACCTCTCATACCTACATAATCATTCAAACCAAAGACCAGCGAGAGTACCAGATTAGTTTTTAAATTATTTTTAGGTCACCCATCGTGATGCGAATATCAAAATGTGTGATGGAAAATGTATGCATTCATTCGTCGTGATTTCACTGTACCTACTTATTTATTAAGTTGGTTACACAATGAACTTCATCATGCCTGTATATGTCTCATTCGTTCGTAAATTACACATGAAACGATATCGTCGTATAATTATACTATCACGCAAGAACATCATATTGATATTTAGAATATTTATAAGAATAAATGCTCTTAGGCAGTTATAACCACTAATTTTTAACGGCGATAAGAAGCCGATCGTGGTTTTGAGTGATTTTTTGAAGAATTAATGGAATTACTTACAATTGAAATGTAATTTTTTTAAAAACCCAAATATCAACCTCCCCTGTCATTTTATGTTGTGTTGAATTCTCTCTATATATATCTACAGAATGGTTTAAATACTATGTATGCTCACCTCCTTTTTCTGCAAAACGCAGAATTTTAAATTCTCGAGATTTTCAATACTATACTTATACTAGCTGTCCCACTCGGCGTTGCCCGAGTCAGTCAAAGATGAAATAAGTAAGTAAGTGATATCAGAATATCAGGCATACGAAAGACATCGCAATGGTTCCTATGATTTGTTTTTTTTTATAAATTTATTTGTAAAATATATATATGCCATATTTATATTAATTATAATAGTTATAAGATAATATCTTATACATATTACATATTATTACATATTATGTAACCACTGACAACCCTATAAATAAACAGAGATTATTCATATATATCTCATCAAAAATGGCACTTTCAGTTTTTCCAGAGTTATTATAATATGTACGTAGAAAAAGCTATTACTGTAACTGATAACTAATAATTATTGTTACCAATAGCAACCATTTTATAAACAAAATACAAATTTTTGATTTTCATCATGAATTTCAAAATACTTGTGTGAGCGCCTCTTTAAATTATACTAAAATATAGGTACTTTTTTGCTATAGGAACCTTCTCCGTGATATATTCTTTCATTAAAAAAAAAATTAAGACAATCGGTTGAGTATTTTCCAAGAACATTAGCATCAAAGGTTTCAATTTTCGGTTTTATATTATATTAAGATAAGGAGTATCCCGTGGGTATACAAACATTTGTTTTTCAAATAAGAACCTCCTTTTTTCTACTGTAAATTATTTAGAGAATTATTTTTCTTAAATTGTTTAAGGATCAAAATTAAAATTCGAACGAGTAGTTTTTTAGTTATTGAACTTTGTGTAGGTACTATAAAGATAATAGGTCCAAATGGGTTTGTGAGATAAACATCGATCATCAAGTACAATAAATATATTATGATAGATCCAATATTATATCTACTTTAGTATCAATATATACATTTTAGTATGTGAGAAACTATAGGTACTCGTTAGAATTTTGATTTAGGTACATCAATATATATGCATGTTCAAAAAACTTATCCACTTAACAGTTTAGAGTAATAAGGGGGGTTATCATATGAAAAACAGAAGTTTGTATCACCTCGGGAGTATAGGACTTAGGAGCTCCTTGAGCATATAGGTATAGTACGAATAAATTCAAGAATTTAAAAATATGCGGTCTTTGGGCGTATTTGAACATTTCGAAAATCGGAATTCGAATAAATTAATTGTTAAAGCGGGAAACAAAGGGGGTGCGACCAAGCTCGGTGGATCCGTCTTGTGCACAATAATACTACCTACCTATCTATACCTACATGGCTACACAGTATCGCGCCAAACTTCGCGTTGCGATTCCGACGGATTGCATACGACGGCGACCATCACTCTATTATTTCCGCTCGGCGATTACCATCTCTATAATATATATACGACCGACCGGCAACTGCTGCAGATGGACATCGACGATTACTATAATAATAATAATAATAATAATACACATAATATACATAAATATACGAAACAGTTCGGCCGAAATTACCACCTCCGCTGTCGAGCTGCAGCCATGGCCGACGACCCATAATATTATCATTATATGTACATCATGATGATAATAATATTATACACACGCGCGGCTGAATCGATTATAATCAATTATACACTCGTAATAAACACTGTGCGCGTACAATTATTGTTATTATTGTTGTTTGCAGTGTTTAGGACGCACGTATTATATTATCGTGGGCACCTACCCGTAATTAAATAAGAATATTATGTTGTACGAGTGTGCGGTCGTATTATATTCTATATAATATATTATGTTCCATTCCAATTAAAAATTTCCTTCTCGGAAACTGACGAAAGGAAGCTCTAAACCATCGCACCGCACGATAATAATTTATCTTCATTTAAAGGCTCCATATTATAATATATACGCGTAGTATAATTGCATGGTACCTATAGTGTCTTCTTATAAGATATATTAGGTATCTATAAATACATAAGTATACCTATATACTAACCTATATAGTATATATAAGACGCTCGATCGTATTCACCATCGTACTCGAGGTGTACCTATATAATAAAGTACTGCAATTATTATATTATTATTATACCTTTTTACATGCGCACCGGCAGAAGTCAGCACCGATGAGCAGTGTTTTGCACGTAATATTTTATTATGATATTCGACATTTTCGTATTTATTGTTTTAACCCTCTCCATAGGTTATTATACCGATCAAGAGCATTTGTATTTTTGTTTTTTTTTTTGCAACAATACGTCATAATATTCAATACACGCTTGCTGTACGTCATGTTAATTTTAGGTTTCAACCACACATAATATGTTTAGAACACCTTATATCCCCGTCGTGTCCGTCCGTTAGTTACCTGCAGTACATATAATATATAGTTGCGATTGTTGAAAAAATAGTTTAAGCTTATATTATGATGGATTCTATTACTAACCAATAATAAAAAATCAGTTAAATAATATTAAGACATATTATTTTAAATCATCAAACAATTCAACGTATCTACGTATATTATATATTATATAAATATATTTAAGTCTTGTATTCTGAATATACCTAATGTCGTTCGAGTATTTGATTAAATCTTCGTAATTCTCAGAAGCATTATAAAATATTATTTTAACAAGAATTTTTAAAATAGTAAAATACGAAATGAAAATATTCGTCGTTGAGTTACAACGGTAAAAAGTAAAAAAAGTGTTTAATATTCACTAGAATAGAATACAAAGAAAAAATTTTTTTAAGTAAATTTCAAATAGGTACACTTGTTAAAAAGTATTTGAGAAGTAATTTAAATACCAAAAAAAAGTACATATTTGAATACCTACTCTTAAGTCTTAACAAGACTGTACCTTTATATACACAACACAATGTTATTAATTTATATATGAGGCAATACAATTGATTCTTAACTGCTGTGATATAATAACTGTATTGTATTTTACTTATACCTATATATGTAGAATGTAAATCGTGGATGACCAGCAGAGTTTTCACTTGATGGTACCAAAGGGCATCTGCTACAGACTCGTACAGGTATATAGTTGAACTGCATATATGGCAATAGTCGGTCATCTATCGTAAAATTTCCTAACCTTAACCTATAGTCAGTAAACTGCAGCAATATGAGTATAACAATATATTATAATATATAGGTAGGTAGGTATCCATATACAGTCTTTAAATGAAAATCAACGTCTACCGAACACATTAATACGTATAGTAAAAATAATACCGCTAATTTGTTATTTTATTATCGTAATTAAATTTCTCCTAATTATTTTAATTAGATATACCAGTTTATCGCCAGTGTCTGTTGTTATGCCTATACGTTTATAGACACCGCAACTCGGCAGTTCCTATAATATAGTTATAGAAAGCAATAAGCGATTATAGCTGGTAATCCAAACTACGGTATAAGTACCTATATAATAATATTTCATGTACCTACCTTTAGTATACTTATATTGAGTTTTACATAGGTAAACCCATAATATTATAAGAATATGCGATGTTCATACATATATAATGTTATACCTACTTAAAAAACAATACCGTAGGTGAGGTATTAGATAAGGGTATAACTAATGTATTTTCTTTAAAATCGTTTTTATCTATACTTGCCAATAATTTACGTATACGAGCATTTACATACCTATACGTATACATGGGCACACACACACGTGTATATACATTTAACCAGTGGTTCATTTAACGTAAAACACTCATTAAATCGAAAAGTATAGACTTTTTCAACATTTTTTTTACATGGTTTTATAAAGTAACTAATTTTTAAAGAAATAATATATTTTTTTTTTTTATTTTTTTGAAAGATAGCATACATTTTTAATTTTATATTAAAAGCAGAACATTTTTCCTATTATTTCGATATATGCAGTATACAAATCAAATTTCGGACGACTAGTATATACTTTAAATACTATTGTAACTCATAAATTACTTGTTCGAAATTTGATTTTTATACATCGGAATAATCGGAAAAATATTCTGCTTTGGAACATGAAATTAAAACTGTATGCATAATGTACAGTCATTCAAAAAGTAAAAAATTTAAAAAACTTTTAAGAATAAAAAATATGAAAAATATTTTGTCTTCAAAAAAATGTTTATTTGTAATTTCCTGAAACCTTCATCTAAGAAAAAATGTTTGAGAAAAGTCTATACTTTTCGATTTAATGAGTGTTTAACGTTAAACGATTCAAGCCTTGAATAATATAAAGTTAATAAATAATCGTGCAATACTATATAATATCTCCATGTCTGTAATTTAGCCCTTAGTAATTACATATATATAATACAACACCCTAATTTTAGTTTAATTTTTCAAACGTACCTTGGTACCTATATATTTATATATTCAAAAAAAAAAAAAAAGGTTTATTTAACCACTATAGCTATTCTCATAATATTATAATAGATACGCACAAACCTATATAATACAATAGGCAAGTATATAGCTGACTATACAGGATAGTGAATTGCAGGGGATGAGATCTTTTGTATGTATTATTATATACCACAAAGTAACAGCGTAGTGGTTGAAACTTGTAAATATATTACACACAAAATATTTAGAAAGTTTAATATTGTTCTATATATACGTATATATTGTGAGGAATACGTTCCCAAACTTTCTAGACACCTTATTTAATAGTTATACCTAATTATCTAAATACTATACAATATAAGTAAGTATAGCCATACTATATCTATAATTATTGACAATAATTGGCCGACTGCAGCGAGTCAATGTACCAATAACGGTTGGTAATTGCGGTATACTTGAAATAATCTGCAACTTAATAGCTTCGATTTATGTATTTGATTGAAATATTATTATGAGAAAAACGAGAACGGTAAATATATAGGTAACGACCATTTATTTTTCGCAGATAATTACCAATAAATTGAAAACTTAATTCGTTTAACGATCGAAATCAAATCGATAAACCTCAATGTTGTGATACAAAGAAAATATGATTTCTAGTTTCTACGCCTAATATATTTATATCTTACAACACGAACGGAAAAATAGCATCGTCGATTGGTGTGCACTAAAGGTAATACCTACTATAGATAAACAGGGTAACCTAACCTAACCTAACCATGGTCACCCCCTTTTTTCTTCAACAATGCATTTATACTAAATCTGGTTTTTAGAATTTTAAAATATACCTACCTACTTAAAGTCTATGTTTTCAAATTCTAGAGATTTTTCGTACACTTTAAGGAGTGTCCTATGAAGATTCAAACTTCTGTTTTTTAAATTAGAACCCCCTTTTTCTACTGTAAATATAGTTCAGTGGATACATTTTTTCAAAATGTTGATAATTTATACCTAATTCAAAATTCGAACGAATTATTTAACTTTGTGTATTAAGGATAATAGGTCCAAGACAATTGGTTTGGAAGGTTTGGAAGCTATAGTGATTTGGACAATTTTGATAACCGTTATTACTTATCTATCAACATTAATAATTTTTAAAAATGGTCCGAGTATACCTACTTATATAATAAATACTAGATCCAATATTACATATAATTTATATTTTTGAAAAACCTGTTTTAAGGACTATTATTATCCTTAGTATAAACATTTTAATAACTAAGAAACTACTCGTTCAAACTTAAAATTAGGTACCTACATCAACATTTTCAAAAAAAATTATCCGCTAAAAAATGTAAAATAAAAAAGAAGATTGTCATTTGGATAACAAAAGTTTGTATCTTCGAAGAAATATTATTCTTAAGAGCAGTACAAACAAATCCAAGAATTTGCAAAAAATGGGCTTTGAGTATATACTTTAATATAGGTTTTCCAAAAATCGGAATTTGAATAAATTTGGTATTTAAGCTATAAAAATGGGGGTGAGCGTGCTTGGTGAAACACATTGTGTGTACCTATATATAGATACAAAATCTTTCAGCGCTCCAAAAATACTGCTCGTGCAGATGATTTTATAGAATCCGATGGTTTTCTTTTTTTACTTCGAATCAAAGCGTCCAAATAGTGGTAAAACGTTATTTTCCTAGTAATAATAATAATAATAATAATATATACACCACGTAAATTATCGACGTTTGTCAATGGAACAAAATACCGCGCGACGTGCATTGTAAAAAAAAAAGAGTACCTACATAAAGGAGAGGAAAAAAACGGTTTTCTCTCCGCCGCGGCGGACCACTGCGAAATCGGTGTCGTTTGTGTTCTTTGACCCGTAGAACGGAAAAATTTCCATTACATCTGAAAGCGCAGAACACAAATCAACTGTGTAAAAAAAAATAAGTGTTTTTTATTATTATTATTATTATTATTATTATTAATATCATTACGCTTTTTACGTAGATCGGCGGCAGTTGTGCCCATAAACTCCGTGACAAATCAACGCGAGCGCGAAAAAAAAATAATAATACAATAATATAAATACCTATACCTACCTATCTGTTATAACAATAATAATATTATATACAGTATTGTGTTTTATTTTTTTACCGTCGTCGCGAGTTGATCTGCCGCGCTCCTCTGCTGCAGCTATACAAATTGTTTTGTTTCCAACGTTTCTTTTTTTTTTTTATCTTTCCCCCGTTCAGGGTAGTCGTCACCCATACCTATGCGCGCGCGCGCGCGCGTTCTTTGCACGGTTTTTTTCTCTTCGGTTTTGACGCACGACCCGCGCTTTAGATCCGATCGTAATTGGCTCGTGCTGACTGGGCATTTTATAGACGACCGGTGTAACAATTATTATCAATAATAATATATATAGGTTCCGCCGCCGCCGCCGCCGCCGTAGTATAATAGTATCCATATATAATAATAATAATAATAATAATAATAATAATATATACGTCGTATTATACACATGCCCACCGCTGTAATATGTATCTTCTATATAATATACACACTTCTATTATTCACCATTGCACATACCTAACCCATTACCTATATGTACGTTTATTATTACTGTATGCTGTAAGAGTATTATTATTACCCGCGCGATTGGGAATCTGGAAGAATCGCGCGTATACCGCAGCTATATATATAAACGCTCGTGATTTGTCGAATCGTGCGTGCCCAAGATAATGTGTGTATTATAATAATAATAATAATAATAATATCTGTTCGAATCGGTGTACTACAACTACAGGTGGGTACCTACTACCTACTACCTACTTACATATTATTGCAGTCGGGTATCGTTTTGTACAGGGTGATTCACATGCAAGCACGCTCGCCCCCGTTTTCCTATCATTTAATAATCAATATTTTCAACTACGAGAACCTCACTTTTCAACCGTAAATTATTAAGCGGATAATTTTTCTGAAAACTTTAACATATCAAAATCAAAATTCGAACGAATAGTTTTTGAGTTATTTAACTTTATGTAGGTACTGAGGATGGGGTGGCTGTGGACATATTTTGAAAATGTTAGTTATTAGTATTAATCCATCAACATTAATAATTTTTTAATTGGCTCCAAGTATAATAAATATTAGATCCAATACTACATAATATATTTTATATTTTTATAAAACCATTTTTCAGGGTTATTATCAAACAATTTATAATAACTAAGAAACTACTCGTTCAAATTTTGAATTAGGTACATCAACATTTTCGAAAAAAATATACTCTGAATAATTTATAGCAAAAAATGGGGGTTCTCGTTTAAAAAACAGAAATTTGTATCGCCACAGGATACTACCATAGGTATAAACAGGATTAAGTACTACCTATACAAAAAATATCAAGAATCTGAAAATAATAAAGTCTTTAATTATATTTGAAAATTCCAAAAATCAGAATTTGAATAAATTCATAGTTAAAAGAAAAAATTGGGGATGATTATGCTCGGTGAAACACGTTGTATATTATAGTGCGTGTTATTATTCGAAACATCGTATACACGTCATTATCGGTGTATTGGCTCGTGCCCGCACGGTAACACAATCGTTTTAGATATTTGTGGCCTACTATTATTATTATTATTATACCTATTGCTGCTATATATTATTATATTGATATTTTAATATTTCTTTATTTTTTTTATTTTTTTCCCATCTTGACAATACAACGACGTGTATATATTATACACACTGCTTCGGCGATACCGCGGTCGGTACACACAATAGGCTGCAGTCGCGGTATACGGTCGACCAGAGAAATCTATGATTGTCCGATGACTGTCCCTATATATTATAATAATATATATATATATAACAATGAAATTATATATTATGTGTATTATACTTGACCACCTATATGCACATGTATAATATTACTAACTATATTTATTGTAATATTATACACAAACCGATACGGTTGTAACGGCAAACAACGATCATTGTACATAGAGAGGTAAGTACTACGGTATAAATATCATATTATATTGTTTATCATGTATAATATCAAAGCGGCACGTGCAAAAATGTCCGTTTTGTATATTATATTATAATAATATGTAATATTATTTTTCTTTTGCACGTGATATTATTCGTGATTTGAGTAGAAAAAAAGCAACTAGACAAGCTGGATTTGAACAGTGAATTTTTATTTCGTTTTACACGCAACGTGGCTACAGTAAACGTATATATACGCTATTACCTATATATGGCTATATAATATGTATACACATTGCCGCTTTACGTTCGCGGGTTATGTGGTTGAAAAACAGCACACTCGAAGAATAATGTTTTTGTTATTTTCAAATTTCAAGACCAATAATTACAACGATATAATATAATAATAATATTATATTATTATCATATTTAATATTTTTTGCTTTTTTTCATATTTTGAAGGCGTACCTATTATAGCGCTTATTTTAAGATTTTTTAGGTCACTGCAAATTATAGCTCATATTTCAGTACTTTTAAGTGCTATAAAATACGAGCCCTGCATTAATGATATATGTCATCAATACGGTCTTTGTTTGTATTTACGTACTGTTTATAATATACATCTCAACAATTCGGTGAAAATATTGCCGAAATCAAGAGATCGACGACGTTTACCGCAGCGAATAGTTTTGGACTGCGCGAGTAGGTTAGACGGCTTAGAACCGGTACATTATAATAGGTAATCTTCTAACGATTTTTGTGTGACTCAAATAGGGAAATTTTACAAACAACTAAAGAAATTATAAACTATATTACCTATTTTAAGATTGTTAAATGTATAATAATGCTACAAAAAAACTATCAATTAATGATACCTATTACCTACCTATACTTATTGTGTTGTTGTTATTATTAATACTTTGATATGCAAGTATATAAATATTCAATTGAATTTGGTACTTACATTTTAAATTTATTTATTTGAATGAGAATCTCTTCTCAGGAACTTACACTTTAGGTAATCAACGGGGTGAATCGGCGGACCGCACCGCAATGCACCACGGTCCTGAAACGTTTTTTTTTTTTTTGGTAGCCGGTACCTTTCATAAGTTGCAATTTTCATTTCATTTTTGAGGAGTAAAAATAATTCAATGTTCAACTTTGAGTGTTAGCGGTAACATTTAATGTTAAAAATGTAGATCTAGTTGGTATATTTTGAAAGGGTTTAATATAAAATATAAAATTAAGCGAGCCAGATGCAATGGAGGTGGTGGTCGGTGGTCAGATCTCAAGCCACTGTGTCTGTGCACTAAGAATAATTTTTTCCGGGCCTAATCATATTCTCCAACTATTGCAAATCCTAGATTTAATTTTTCCTACTAATGTCTGTTCCACTTTTGTCAATTCCATAACTAATATCTGCTCCATCTACATCTAGTGATGATTCCTCTTTTGTCAATTCCAAACAATGTCCATTCAAAATATGGAAATTTCATAAAGACACTTAGATTTAAAAAATTGTCCATTTAAAATTATTTTATTCAAAGTTTTTTCATGCGTCCTTATATAATTGCTCATTAATTATATTTTCGACGCGTTACAATCAGTTCTGTGTGACTGCGGTGCCTGCAGTGATCTGAATCGAAATATTATGAACTATATGGTATAATATATATTATAAACTATATTACATATATTATATAGATTACCCAAATATTATAATTATTACATAATATGGACTGATGTAGTAACACGAATGCAACGCTATTTATTTTACATTTTTATCACATATATATATAATTATACGAGTATATAGAGGTACTCGGCATAATAATTTTCAACTCGACGGATGACGCATTATAGAAATAATTTGTAATAATATATAATATATTTTGTAGACCACCATAGTTGCAGCAGTCCATCTCGCCGTTGAGCAATAGCGATGATTGATCCGTCTACTTAGCCCGCGAGATGTTATAATAACACACGTTTGATTAATTGTGCCCATAATCCATTATCCTTATACGATATACATATTATATATAAATATATGTACCGTCCCAGGTGCAGAACTCGGGCCATTAGAGGTAATCTCGGACTGAAAACAATAGTGTTATCGCATGCAGTTAATACGCATAGTGACAGCCGTAAATCTGAATCACACATTCAGACCGATTCAGTGCGTATATTATACATAGGTATACTAAGTATATAATGATAAATAATATAACATGAAATATCCAGTGCAGCGGTCGACGAGAGCGCAGCTAAGTAAAAAAATGATAATATATAACCACACTATATATGGGTGGCAACAGAGGTACTTATATTTATTGTATTATATGTATACCTATAGGTGTGTGAATATTGACTATTCGACTTTTGGTTTATGAGAAGAACAATAATATAATATGTTATTGCTGCCTCGATATACTTTGCTGGCTCACTTAAATATAAGGTAAAGGTAATCTTTACTGCAGGAAAAGATATACATTGGTACGCGTAGATGTATATATTATTCACTTGTGGAGCAGTAAATTTATAACATAAATATGTTTTTGGCTGGATACAAATTTTTTTTTCTGACCGTAACCGATTTCGGATAACGCTTTGTTTATAAGTGGTCGTCATTGTGTACGTGATATTATAATTTTATTTATAATGATAATTCAATAATTGCATTTAATAAAAATTATGTTTTCATTTCACTTTATTTTATTTTTTGAATTGTTTGTAATAATTGGTATTTAAAAAATAGTTCAGATTATTAATATATAACCTATTATCTATAGTTTCATAACTAAATAATGTAGCATTCAACACTTTATTTTTCCTCTGCGAGGAACAGGATTTCTAGTTCCTTCTTATTCTCCAAAAACATGTTTATGATTCTTAGATTTTCGCTATGTAAGAAAAATATCGAGTAGCTATTGCTATACGGTTTTTTTTATCATCAGTTATGACTTTATGAGATATACCTATACGTGGTAGCCAACCAGTTTACTTTACTTACTTTACATACAGTTTACTTGATTCGTTATTTTAAGAACAAAAATGAACGGATTTTTTATTTCGAAATACTTAGTTTTGTATTAATCATAAGTATATTATATAAGTATAGGTACCATATGGTATATATATTATTAAAAAAGTGGTCAAGTAGAAAATCGTTCTGCTGTATTCCGATTTATCCGATTTATCTGACTTATCACATAACAACTTATGAAAAACCTTGTATTACATTTTCAAGCATTTTGACTGGGTGCACATTGTTTTTTATCAAAATGTATGACTGAAATGTAAAACCTAAAGAAAAAAATCTATTATGTCAAACGGACGATGGATTAAAATCGATTTAATCATAAAAGCTATACATGATTATTATATAAAATGATAAAAAAGTGTAAAAAGTTTATATAATACCTATGGGTTTTTCAATTATTTTCTGTCTGTGTGCAGAATTTGAGGGAACATCAAATTATATTATTTTATATAAATATAAAATTTGTTCTTCAAAAGCCCTCATAAAAAATAACTACACCAATAACAATTATTCCTATAGTCATAGAGTTCATATCGATCTCGAGTCGTATAATCACAAAGGATTGGTAATAAATGTGTATGGCAATATAACATTAAATTTACAACTTTTATGACCGTATACAATCGATTTGCGGTGATATTATTATGTATAGTACTTAGCTATAATAATAATAATAGCGACAGACAGAGAGTTCAGATTTGGATCGTTTGTAATTTTATTTATTTATTTACAAATACATACAATAAATTAGGTATTATCTTATTACATATTATAGCATGTTATTGTGGTACATATAGTAATGTAGGTTACATTGTTAAATGTATTAACTTAAATAGAATAATAAATGGTATTAATTCATTTAAAATAAGAGAACATACATAATAAAATAGTGTAAATTATAATTTAACGTTAAATGATTGTAAAAAAGTATTGAATATAATAAAAACTGTAGGCATTACGCGTTCATTAAAAAGTTACTAGGAGAATTTAAAATATAATTTTTGTCAGAAGAAATTGGCATTATTAAAATGACAATGAATTTCTATAGTATATTATTATATGAAGGTATTATTTATTCTATAAAATTAATTAGAGACTCTATTTCTGGACATAATATGCAGTGAATATGAATATGCAGTCAATATGAATCGTTTAACTATTTTAATTTTGGTAATTATGGATTTGTAACATTGGATCTAGTATTTATTATTTTAGACCATTTTTATAAATTATAAATACTGATAAAAAGATAGATTAATATGAATTAGTAAGGTTTTCAAATTTCCATAGCATCCGTTTCCTTAGTATACACTACAAGGTTAAATAACTCAAAAACTATTCGTTCGAATTTTGGTTTTGATACGTCAAAGTTTTCAGAAAATATATCCACTTTATAATTTATTTACAGAAACCTTCTTGTTCTCTTTGAAAAACAAAAGATTGTATCTGCACTGGGCACTCCTATAGGAAGTACAAACAATCTCACGCGTGAATTTTAAAATATGGTCTTCAAGTATATATACAGAGTGATTTAAAATTTATGTTAAGCGCGGCCACATGCCCCACATCATTGATTCAAAATAAAGAAAAATGTGTAGGTAATACAAAATTGTTTTGATTTATAGAAACATCTAAAATGATTTGTACATTTTATAATTTTTTACAATATTTTAGAGGGGTTTGTGTAGTTAACTTTAGACATTTATTTTGAATATTTCTCGAGCATAGAGTTTTGCATTAATTAATGTCATTCAAGCACTAAAAAAATGTCTTCGTATTATGTTTGCAAAAAAGTACGAGTTCCCATTTGAGTCTCTTAAGTTGACCCCCTAAGACACCCCTAAAATATTGTATAAAATTATAAAATGTACAAATCATTTTGGATGTTTCTAAATCAAAAACTTTCGTATCATACATTTTTCTCTACTCATCGAATCAATAAATAATTGGCCGTAATATAAATTTTAAATCACCCTAAATTATTTAAACATTTTGCAAAAATCAGAATTTGAAAAAATTGATTATTAAACGAACAAATGGCGGTGAGCATGCTTGCGGTGAGTCACTTTGTATATTATATATATATATATAGGTACGCACCTGTTGGCTGTTAAATTATATAATTTATAATAACGTTTATATATATTTTTAAAGTGACAAACCGATTTCGGTTTTGACTACCGTCCGTCGCGTGTGGTAAACCGCTCCGTCGTCGGTATAGTAATTGTAATTAATAATAACAACCACAATCATATATTATAATAATATTATTATTATTATCATTAAACTCGAGTTCTTAGTCGCTATATGTACAATGCGCGAGCATCTCATCAGCTATACGACGACGACCGGTCTCGTATTGAGATTTGACAGCGGCGGCGGCGGCGGCGGCGGCGGTGACGGTTGAAGAGGAACCGAAACGTAATTACGAAACCAATTATTGGCCGAACGTCGTCTCGTGTCTCCTACCTATATATAATAGCTGTGCATGCCTATTGAGATTTTGGATTTCAGACGACGACGACGACGTCGTGAATGAATGATTATTGACAAATCGTCTGCTGCAGCAGCTCTCGCGCGTCTTGGGAGGCCGTCATCTCATCAATCCGAATATAATATATAGGTATAGGTACCACCTGTAGCTGGTATATAGCCGGTACAAGACTCGACCACGTCGTATATAACGTAGGTACTCGTTTTATATTGTTGTTGTTGTTATTATTATTGTTATATTATTAACACCTTTACGTATAATATAATGTATTTATATTATATACGAAACGGTCAGACCACCACCGTACGGACTATACCTTATTGTCTTTGCTCGTTATTATTATAGCTTTCGGCTTCTTGTACGGTAGTGTCGGCGGCGGCGGCCGTTTCTCAAAAATGTCATTATTGTTATTACTATTATTACTATTACTATATAGGTACTATATTGTTATTGTTATTGCGCGCTATTAGTATTGAGTTTTTTTTTAAATTTCACTACGTCTCTCTCACTCTCTTTCTACACTCCCCACGCGCACATCATTAATAGCCGCACATTCGTATATTACACATTATTATTATTATTATTATCATCACCGTTCATATTATACTTCCCACTCGACTTCTCGAGAATAGGTACGATATAAGCACTGCTGTAGGTAGGTATACATCGTATAAAGTGGTTTAAAATTCCATAATATATATAAGTAATATTGTAAGTTTT
The DNA here is from genome assembly GCA_022818045.1 of Neotoxoptera formosana. NCBI lineage: Eukaryota > Metazoa > Arthropoda > Insecta > Hemiptera > Aphididae > Neotoxoptera > Neotoxoptera formosana. The sequence continues at coordinate 43,614,459 of CM040633.1, read as the reverse complement.
CAGGTAGCCACACGCACATTCGTACACACAATTATACGCTGCACCTATTATATATATATACATATGACATGCGCCTCGCGTACTTAGGTGCCTACCAATCATTTGTCACTCTTTATATATACAACCTATATGTGTTATATTATTATTATACCCGATGTGGTGGCCACGGCAGCAGATGCTGCTGTTGTGTATATCAGCCACATGGCCTCAAGTTTTCTGCGGTGCAGTGTTTATAATATTATTATACATAATTATTAATCACTCGGGTTTTTAAGTACCGTCGCCATCGCGAGTGCGACCACCGCCGCCGCCGCCTCCGCCGTCCCGAAATGAGCCAATAATACTGCTCTGTACGAGACGTGTCGTATATATTATATTATGACGGTAATAAAAACAATAATGCGCTCGTGTAGAGTGTAGTAATATAATATATTACATATTATTATTATATATTATATCAAATTATATTATTTTCTCCAGCAGTATAGTACAAAACGATCGCATCTGCAGACACGACGACGAATGCCTGGACGGCGACGAAGCGACTTTAACGCAAAAATACGTGACCTTGGGCACTCGAATAATTATTGTTGGTCACCGCCTCGCTACTGCAGTATAATATGTTTTATTTTATTATTATTCCGCGTATAGGACGCCGATCCCGCGTAATAAATAATAAACCTATTTATATGTATTAATATAAAATATTATTTTATAAGGATACTTGTTGTTTATCTTAAAATGTATTCATTTGAAATATATATATAGTATTAGTTTAATATTATATGTTATTTCACCATTTATATTAGGGATATTATATATATTTTTTCTATATTTATTATTGTTAATATTAGCAATTATAATCACAACTCTCTATCTCCAATGCATGCTGCATAGCTTACAGTACCTATATAGGTATGTTAATCAATCTGTATTTTTAAATAATATCTAATCTGTATTATATTTGTTTGATAATCTAAAAAAAATTTTAAAAAAATGTAGGTATATATTATAATAATAATGGTATTGGGTATTATGCCATATATTATTTCGTAGAAATATTCTAATATATCTTATTCTGGGGTGTGATAAATTTATTGTATACCTAAACAGCTATATACATATTCATATTTTTTTACTCGGGTATAGGTACCTACGCGAAATTTAAAAATTATAATGCATATATATAATTGTCGCGAAATTTAAAAATTATAATGCATATATATAATTGCCTATAATATAGGTTTTTTCAACTTTTCACAGGAAAAATAAGGTTATTTAACTATAAGTTTACTTGTCATAACTTAATTCTGAGTATGTGTTTGAACATAAAATTGTTTGTTGCACATATTAAAAATTGTTAATTTAATAAAAATTCAAATTATAATTGACCGAGTTTTAGACAAAACTAACAATAGTTTCCTTAATATTTAGATCACGTTAAAATATTTATTATAATAGTATATCACCATTAATTTAGGACTTGTTATAATTGTGCACAAAAACACATTTCTTGCTCTAAAAACATAAAAGTTAGAGTACTTAACATAAAACCATGTTTCAATTTATTACAAAATTGACTATGATAATGTTTAGCTAAATAAAAAAGACGACCCAAATTGACCCAATGGACTTATTTGACAATTTTGAAAAAAATTATTGGACTTACAACTTTTGACCTCTTATATGCAGCCATCGATATATTAGTGGATAATACTTCATAATACAGTGTGTAAACGATAATTAAGAACACTCAATATCTTTGCGAGAGCCATGCGATTTGAATTCTGTTTTTTCGGGTGTTGTTATGACATAAAAATACACATTTTTATTGTCTTTGAATTTTTTATACGCATGTCAACTTTTTTTTTTAATGGAAACCACCTGTTTTAACCGCTCATTATTTTTCGCCTAATTTTTTAATTAATTTTGGTAGTTTAATAAACTTTCTAAGTCCAAAATTGACCAAGTTACAGCAATTCAAAAAAACGTCATACGCTTGTGCCGCATGACGTTTGAACGATGAAAAATATCGAAATGTTCAGTCATAAAATTGTAATTGTAAAATTTTAATTGCAGTCAAAAAGCTAAAAATTATGCGCCTTTTTTTATATTTTTTTTTTGTTTTTTTGAATTGCTGTAATTTGTCCAAATAAATTAGGTAATTACCTATGCTAATGTAATACTTATCGTATTTTATCGGTCATTATAAAATTTAACATTATAGATTGACTTTAAAGTAAACTTTTATCTGTATGACAATTTGATTCAAAATTAAATACGATAAAATAAATGAAATGACTGAACATTTCGATATTTTTCATCGTTTAAACGTCATGCAGCACAAACGTATAGTATGACGTTTTTTGAATTGCTGTAACTTGGTCAATTTTAGACTTAGAAAGTTTATTAAACTACCAAAATTAATTAAAAAATTAGGCGAAAAATAATGAGCGGTTAAAATAGGTGGTTGCCATTTAAAAAAAAAAAGTTGACATGCCTATAAAAAATTCAAAGACAATAAAAATGTGTATTTTTATGTCATAACAACACCCAAAAAAACAGAATTCAAATCGCATGGCTCTTCGCAAAGATATTGAGTGTTCTCAATTACCGTTTACTCACTGTATATAAAAATGTATTTGTAATATCAATTATCACTATATCGTTATATATAAAAATGGTTGTGCGTTTGTAAGTATATATAGGTACTATTGGTATATTTATATATAACTAGCTGATCAAGTGCACTTCGTTGCCCATTAAAAAAAATTAATAATGATGTTACGTTGAGGGCAAAATACATACCATAACCTATTTCAACCCTTTACAGCCCGTTTTTAGTATTAAAGTAGCCTATATCCTTTCTCAGTGTCTAAACTATCTATGTACCAAATTTAATTTAAATAGGTTCAGTAGTTTCGGACCCTACTCAATACAAACAAACAATCAAATCTTTTCTCTTTATAATGTCAAGTATATAGTATAGATAAAATATGTAACCATTGACAACCCTATAAATATAAATAGTACATAGCGCAACCAAGGTTACCAATAGCAACCATTTATAAACAATTATTTCCATCGTAAATCACAAAATCCCTGTGTGAGGACCTTACATCACCCCCCTCATCTCACCACTTTGTGAATCTAAACCATCCAGGGCGCATCACTCTAACTTATACAAAAAATGCATTCAAATCGGTCCAGCCGTTTAGGAGGAATTCAGCGTGAGCGAAACATCGTACTAACCTAAGAGGCCATAACTCCGGAACCACATATCACACAGCGTACAAACTTCACAGAAACCATCTACATATCAATCTTAATATGCCCTGAAATTTTTATCGAAATCGGTTCGGTGGATCTTGAGCTATAAAATGTATTCAAAATGTACACTTATTTTTATATATATATAGATCTCGGAAACGTCACAAAAGTTTTATCGAAGGTACCATATTCACGAATTAGTTGGTGCTCCGATTATAGTATTTGTGTTGGGACCTATACATATATGGGTGCGTCCGATTGTGTGGTACATTTTGGCTGACGGATTAATTTTATTGGCTCACGAAAATCGAATATCTTTGATCCTGGACTTTTTACATATAGAGCCAATTGTATATTTTATAATATATAGGTATCATATAGTATCGGATGTTTCGGATCAGTATAAACCATATATATTCTATTTAAAGGTCAAATGTACCTATGGATAATCGATTTAAAAAACACTTTAAAAAATGTTCTATTAAATGTTTACCTATATTTATAAATTTAATATTCAAGTCTGACAGTGGTTGTAACTTTTATTAATACGCTTTTATTTTTATTTTTAACTCAAAATATTTTGATAAACCTTATAAAAATATAATGTTTTTAATTATATATTTATATATATGCATAAGCCTAATATAGCTAGTCTACGTAAATTAACATAATTAATTATATAATTCTACTGTACATGTGTATGTCACTGAACTCCTCCTAAACGGCTGGACCGATTTGAATGAATTTTTTTGTATGCGTTTGGGTGACCCCCTGGCTGGTTTAGATTCACAAGGTGGTGAGTTGAGGTGCTCACACAGGGATTTTGAGATTTACGATGGAAATATTTGTTTATAAATGGTTGTTATTGCGGTAACCATGGTTGCTATATGGTATGTAAAACCACTGTTTATTTATAGGGTTGTCAATGATGGTTACATAAATTTAAAACTATTATAATTAGTACTATAGGAATATGGCATATACACATTTTCGCAAATAAATTTATCGAAAAAAACAAATCTCCGGCATAAGCCTGCACCGTTGTGATGTTTTTCATATATATTCCAAATATGTTCTGATTTCACTAACTATTAATAAGCTCCTCGCGGATTCTTCAATCCACCGCAGTTGCAGGATTGTCTACGTGAGATAATATACTGCTCGCATGCGTTTCCGCGGTCTAATGCAGTTTATTGCCTGCAGGTGGTTTAGATGCATATTATATGTATATCACTAGAGATTAATCTTAACTTAATATTTGGCTCTGCAGGCCATGCCGGGTGGGACTAAATTCAATATTGTTGTAACGATATTATATACTATATTAGCCTAAAATATTTTAACTGTTATATTATAAACTAAAACATATTATTCATATATTACATAGAGTCGGCATTATATTATTTTTTTTAATGGGCAACGAAGCAGTGCACGGGATCGTCTAGTACAGCGGTTCCCAAACTTTTTTTTCCGCTGTGCCCTTTTAGGGACCCAAGTTAGCCACGGTGCCCTGCTGTAGGTTATCAATAACGAAAAAAATCTATACATTTTAAACCATTTGTTATGAACCGTATAGACCGCGGTGCCCTTAGAAAGTGCTCGCGGTGCCCTATAGGGGCACCGCGGTTCACAGTTTGGGAACCGCTGATCTAGTATAATATAATATATATATACTATAAAGTAGTACTACTGCGGTAAGACGGTGGCAGCGGCGGCAATGGTGACGGGATGATGAGGCGTGTATATATGATGGTGAAACAGGGCGAACGCGACGGCCCGCGGAGGAACATGCTGAACGCGGTGGCCACGGCGAACGACTACTGTTGCAGGATTATATATAGTTATGTACGCGTATAGAACTCCGCATATCCGCTGTTGTTGCTATTGACGTGGTAGTTATTGTGGAGGAACTGCTGCCGGCGATGGTCGGCTATAGGTGATGCGGCTGTCCCGGTTAGCAGACTCGCCGCGGAGGAGGATACCGGCGATGAGGTCGCGTTACGTCCGCGACGGTGGCTGCAGTGGGACGTATACGTTGCGCTCGGACACCACCTCATCGTCACCACCGTCGAGGTTGTGGTTATATATAGGTATAGTGACGACGGTCGTCGTCGAACGATGAGTGACGTCTGTATATAGGCGCCACCCGGAGTGATATGATGCTCTCGACAGTGAACGGTTTGGGCTGCTTTGTACTGCCGGTGTAACCGCATTGGCCATCGAAGTGGACGTGGATCGACGGCGCGCGGTAACGATGACTGTTCGGTGACGATCGGCGATATAATAACAATATCTGCGTCCGGTACGGCGGAAGTGGCGCCTGTCCGACCGACAGCGAATCGGAATCAAAGTCAGAGGCGGCTGCGGATGACCGCGACAACGGCGGCCTGCCGAACGCGTAAAGCTTCTATAACAATACGCGGCCGGCAGTTTGAACCGCTTGCAGGGCCGCTGCAGAAACGATTTCCGTTCTCGAACATGCGTCTATATAGGGCGTGCGGATGCAGGGTCCAGGTAGCGCGCCCTTTGCATATATTATGTATATCACTCGAAGTTATATATAATCTTGACTTAATATTTGGCTCAGGCCACGCCGCCGGGTGGGACTAAATTCAATATGTTGTTGTAACGATATAGTATATATATACTTAGCCAAAAATATTTTAACCGTTATATAACGATATAAACTAAAACATATTATTCATATACATATAGAGTATTGCAGGCATTATTATTTTTTTTATAACGGGCAACGAATAGTGCACGGGATCATCTAGGCGGGACTAACATATTAATTATATATATATATGTATTATATGTATTATATTACTATTTATATATATGTTTAGCTTGATAACATTTAAAGTAACTATATATCTTATATATATTATAAAATTCTCGTGTCACAATGTTAGTTAAAATACTCCTCCCAAACGGTTTGACCGATTTTTATGAAATTTTCTGAGAATCGGCTACTATATCTATATGTTAAAATGCTGTGCGATAAGTGGTTCCGGAGTTATCGCCTCTTATTAAGTGCAAAATATTAATTAAGGCTGGATTTTAAATCTGTTTAAGACATGGTCTCGAGTTCGATTCACGGCAACGGTTGCAATTTTTTTTTCATTTTTTTTCCGCTTTTTACTTAGCTATATTAGTTTTCACTAATGAATAGGTCTAAACTCAAGGATTATTATAGGCGTGGCTAATCTTAGTTTTGTTAACCGAGTTGTCTTACTATTACATAAAAAGAATAAATATGAATGTCCGTCTGTCTATCTATACCAGCTGTATATTATAGTGTATGTCCGTTATATGCACTCCCAAACCGTTCAACCAATTGCGACGAAATTTGGGACAGAGATATAGATTAGACCTAGCTCTGGGAAGAAGATAGGCTCATTTTAAAAGGTAGATGTCCAGCTCCGGGAGGTGATCACACAGGGATTTTGAGATTTGAGTTGGAAATATTTGTTTATAAATGGTTGCTATATGGTATGAATAATCTCTGTTTATTTATAGGGTTGCCAATGGTTATACATATTGTAACATTATTATAATTAGTAAGGATATGACATATACAAATTTTGGCAAATAAATTTATAGAAAAAAAGAAGTCTTTGGCATAGGTCACGGTTGTGATGATTTTCATGTACCTAATTCTGATTTCATCCAATTACACACTTCATGGGGTCCGCAATCCACCGCAGGTGAATTTCCTACCTGATAATATACTGCTTTTCCGCATTCATGACATTTTACATATATATAGGTACCTACATTATGTTATTGGCCTACCTATATAAACTATGTAGATATTGCTACCTATATATATGTACCAAGCTATAACCTATACCTATACCTATAAAGTGATGATCCATCTAACGTATAATAGACACTCATTATTTTAGAAACTATATTAACATTTTTGAAAACATTTGTTTTTGCATATATCATTTGAAGTCATTAAAAAACTACATTTATTTATCCACATACTTTTTTTATTTTTTTAATGTCAACTTATATTTTTAATTCCTTATTCCCAAAAAATCAAATTTTAGATAATTAAATAGTTTATAAAGCTTAAAATACTTAAATTACAAAATTGAATAAACAATATAATAATGCAGGTACCTATATATATTATACTTATACGTTTAAATGGTTAAATTGAGTTGTATACCTACCTTTCTATAATCTTCATGTTGATCCGCGATTTAAATAATATTAAGCTGCATCCGAATTGCATGCCATCGCACTCTTACAGAGGTCGGTCCCAATTGCATGTCATGTACAATAGTGTATTAATCATGCAGATGCTGTACTAATGTGCATGACTTAAATTCTTTTTTTACTTTTCTAATTTTTCAAAATACGCATATACCGCGCATATATTAAAAAACCTTCTATTTATATGGTTATTTGTTTTTAGATTGAAACATTTTTATATCTGCGAGTAAATAATTATTCAATTTGTAAATATATAGGTATAGGTAAACGTCGGAAATGATGACAATATATGACGATGTTATAAGTATTTTTTTTGACCCCTGAAGAGCGGTGGCTGCATATTGTTTGAATTTTCTATTTTTTTTTTGTCAACTTAAATTCGCTTTTTTATGTAGTATTTGCTAAAGTGATGGTAAATTATAGTGGTATCGCTATATCTGTGAGAGATCTTCTTGCAGTAATGTGGTAGACTGCAGGTAAGTATATAATTGAGCGATTTTTGCGGTATACAATATACATATAGGTTATAATAGTGCTCTAAATAGAGGTGTGGAAAAGACGGAGCAGTACTGCAGCGCTATTGCCTGGAACTGGCCAGTTCCAAAATAAGCTGCAAGTCAACCGGTTGACTTGCAGCTTATTTGTATATACCTTTATTAGCAGACTGTTTATAAAAGCTATATACTCAATTATACTCATTAGTCATTAGTAATGATTTATTTTGGTTGACAGCAGTATATGAATTTTGCTGTTTATTCATTTTAATCTTCTTTCGGATTAATTATATGAATATTATTGGTGCTATATATTATGTTATTGGTATGCGCGGTAAAGGTATATAATATAGATGGTATATATATATCTTATAGGTATTATCTTAGGTTTATCATATAATTTTCAAACTTTATAATTAGATAAGTTCCCTGCAAAAGTGCAAAAGAAAATATTATGTGGTTATTTCTATAATGAAAATAACAGCATGATATATATATTTGTGATCATAAAGGACTTATTTAAATATTCCTCAAGCATATTATATAGAGTTGTGCATAAATTAATATGGTTCAAACACTAAAATGTATTAAAAAAAATGTCTTCACATGTTATATGTATGTAAAAATACGTATATAGGTTCCCGCATTTGAGTGTCCAAAGTTGATCCCCTAAAACCCGCTATAATATATTGTGAACAGTTATGAAACGCTGCACGCCGCAATCATTTTAGATGTTTCAATAAATCGAAAAACTTATTTTTGTACTATACATTTTTCTGTATTTTGAATATCTATCTGATAAAATGGCAGCTGCAGTAACATACATTTTGAATCCCCCTAGATAGATAGCAATATGCGCTGCAGTGCGCTTAAATTGCAAAAAAAAAAAATAGGTGTGGGTGCAAAAATATGAAAAATTGCGTACCCAATATAGTATTTTAAAAAATAAATAAAATTTTTCTAAATTTCTCTTTGATTATAATAAGTTATAATTAGAAGGGGTGGATATATATACTCTAAAATATTTTTTTAAATACAAGGGGTATAGATATATAGGTATACTGCGTCCGGGAATGAATTCCTCTGCACCTGCATTTCAAGCACTATATAGACTTTAACGTCATAATACAATGTATATATACATATAATATTATATATAGGTACCGAGGTATACATCGCATCATCATCATATTTTATTGTATTTTATATATATGATGGTTGCAAATCGCAATAAATATTCGAATTTGGCGAAACCCCATAAATCCGGGCTGCGGCGGCGGTGGCGGTTTCCTCTCGCTCAGCGCCCGCCAAATGTGGGCGAGACGTCACTCTACAAAATGGCGTACGGCCGGCCAACGGGGAGCCGAACTCCAGACCGCCCACGGTGGCGGGGGGAGGGCGTCGCTTCGGACGGCGGCGGCGGCGGCGGCGGCGACGGCTGCGGGCTCGGTGCCGGCGCAAACCGGTCAGTGTCGATCGCACGCCGTCGTAACCGCCGCCACCGCGTGACTTTTCAGGAATTTCGCCGCGTCGTTCCGTGCCGCCGCTATTTCACTCTTATTCGTGCGAAACGCGTCGATTTCCCGCGTGCAAACGCGCTGCACACCACACGGCGCGAGGGTAGTATTGGCAAGATATTTTTGCAATAATCCGATAATATAATATTATGATCTACGTACACCGGATCATCTGTACATCATCGATCCCGTTGCACATTTGCACATTGCAATAAAAACAATAATAATACATTATACATGTTATAGGCGTCAGGTCGTCGTCGTGTCCGCTGTTGAATCGTGCGTGCGCTGCACAGACAGACTGCAGAAGAGAATAATAAATTTACGTGTACCTATATAGTTTCGTATAATAAGATATTGTGTTGCGCACTTAAAACATATATCATAAGTGTAATACTATATGTGACTATTCACATTATACATAAGTGTATTATTATTATATATACACAACGCGCAACAACCAAAATAATAATGATGATATTATTATATTATATATAGAAATACCCGCCTGCACATGATGGGTAGTATATAGGTATCCAGTAAGTTTAAGTACATATATATATATAATACGCCCATATATTTTATATATATATATATAAACGTACGTGACGAGTGCGCGACCGATCCAAATTCATTGACTCAATATATATTATAGGTATATAATATATTATACACGCGTCGCATTTTTTAAAACATAAATAATTATTATATCAGAGTGAATAATATATTATTATGTCGTCGACGATTGCGCGGACGACTGCAGCCGCGGCTGCAGTGACTCCGACGATCGCGACCCGCGGCGGCATTTGAACACGACGACCGCGACGACGATGGTCACGTGATTATAGGATGCCGCGGCCGTGCAGAGAGACGTACGGCGACCAAAAGCCGCCGTACAGTTACATATCGCTGACGGCCATGGCCATATGGAGCGCACCGGAGAAGAAGCTACCGCTGTCCGACATCTACAAGTTCATCAGCGACCGGTTTCCGTATTACCGGAAGAACACCCAAAGGTCAGATATGATATTGTGATGACTGTATATTATATATATTATTATATTGCCCAAGTGCCTGCAGCTTTATGTATACCTATATGGCGGCAGCTCAGTATATTGTGGTATACTGCAGCACGCACCAATGATGCAGTAAATTATACCATGGTATAGCTATATAATAGTATATAGACAACCGCGGCACTGACTTTTAGGAAGAAATCAATAGTACCTATTGTATAGGTGTAACTTAAGATTTATACACCTCGACCAGGGCTATATATGCTGTTTGAGAATGTGGTTAAGGGTAATAATATACTAGAGACATCCAAAACGAAAGGGTGGCAAATTTTTTTGCCTATGTTTACATTATTTTGTTTAGAGGCGGCCCTGACAGCGACAATATATAATAACAATATATAACAGTTTATTTGAATACTTTGTTTTTAAGTGGTTTCGAAATTTGGAATCAAGTTTTTAGGTTGTTTCTGTTATCTTGTGAATGTGAAGGTCTGTGTGGAAAGAATAAGTTTGAGATACATATGTGAGGGAGAGCGCATGATGGTTATTATAGTCCGAACATTTAAATTTGAATTTTTTATGTGTTTAACTCTTTAGTTGAGCTCTATATATTTGGATACCTATCACACATCCCATATGGGTTTGGACTTTTTATTAGTATTTCTTATTATAGGTATTGTTGATACATAAGAATCATAAATAAAATAGAATATATTTAGGACTCTATAGGTACTCTATTATTTACTACTGTGTGTCTGTGTTATAGCTATATTTAGCTGTCAGTTGGTTTAAACTTCTATACATGAATAACAGAATTTCATAACTATAGGCAATCGATGTTATATCATATAATATAAGAGTTAGCATATGTTAAAACGAATGTTTATGTATAGGCGTACCAGTATATATGTATATATATGCTTAAATAAGTCATAAGTCAACTCGCTCTACATGATGACTATTCGACTTTTGATTTTTTTCTAGAAAATAACCACAAACCATTATTGGTTCATTCAATGTTACTTAGTTTAACGCACAGAGTTACAAGATTAACATGCATAACTTAAAACAAATAGTATAGGTATAGTAATGCCAAGTCATTATGATCACTACTAATTCGGCGAACGCGTCGTATGATAGGTAGGAAAAAACACGATAATAACACATGAAATGTTTATCTATACTTACCGTAGCAACTAGCAGACATCTGACAGCCGTCATACTCATCATACTGCAGTGCAGAACCTAAATCAGTGATGGTCTTTAACCTTATTAGACTCGTGACCCATTTTAATAATTATTTATTCTTCACGACCAGTATACGTTTTAAAATAGCTGATTGATAAATACTATTTTATATATTTATTTGTAAAACCAAATCAGTTTGTAATTCATTTAGTACTTTACCTATTATTATTATATGTTCTTTATATTTGCAGCAATTGAATGAAAAACATTTAACTTATACCTACATTTTTTTTCAATTATTAAAATTATAGATTATTTGCGATTTTCAACTCATTTCTGAAGATTAGTCGACCCATACTGATTGTAGATTATATTGGCATATAAATTATATCTTTTAATATTAAATATTATAACATTATCGTCGACTATCAAACATAGATACATTTATTATCACTGTTCAATGTTCATAATAATACCTATACACGTATTGTCGTAGGTATTAGTTATTTAGTATTTCATTTAGATAATAACAAATTATCATTGTTTTGGTCAATCCTTCCAGTCTCCAATAAGCTATATTATTATTTATGATTTAATGAAACTCGGGGCTTATTTTTTAATATATTGCTATGTTTTTTTTACAACACACTGGAAAATCGAATGGCACATTGCGGTACTTTCAATTTCAAACCGCACCCTTTTGTACTCAAAAACACATTGTTTTAGTCTCTCTGCGCTGGTTTTTCTCAGAGAACCATTTCAAAAAATATTTCACATCACGCCATATTATACTCGTACATTTTGGCTTCTATAATAAAGACCTACATGAAAAACACCACAGTAACATTATAGTCCAATAGCAGCATTTTGTCGTCATTTGCTTTCGCGAATAATGAATACTACCTATATATATATATATATATATATATAGGTATAGGTACCTATTATTACGGAAAATAGTATTTGTAATACTTGCACTTATATTTATTATGAATAAATTAAAGTATAAGTAATATATATATATATAGCACCTACTGTAAATAAGTTCACAAAGAACATATGCTGCAGAGGTGTGCGAGTGCACACCCTTCACCTTAAATACCACCCCGGGTATGTTATATATTATTATTATATACCTGTACATAAATGCCATTAGAATTTAGGTACTCAGATAGTAGATATATTATAAAAGTATTTAGTGTAATACGCACAAACGCTTGCTGCAGCAGTTTGACCACCGTCGGTTCGGTCGACGTTGGCGCGGTCACCCATCCGAGTTGACGTCGAGCTCGCGCGTTCGTGTGGAACGAATTGATCGCCGCGTGACAACAGAAATATGTATATATAATATGTATCTGCTTATTGTATATTATACATTCACGCAAGTTTCTGCCGATATATAATATATATATACATTATATAGGTACATAGGTTAGGTTAGATTAGGTACACTGCAACACAATGGATATATAATGTGCGAATGTAGGTTTATAAAAAATTCAGCGCGAATTAACTTTCAAACTATATAAATCGTGTCTGTACACCAGCTAAATACATCAGCCGATACGCAAGCGTTATTATTTTATGTATACGTATGTATATATAACAGAGTGATTCAACATTTATGTATATTACAGCTATTTTATCACATAAATATTCAAAATACAGAAAAATGTATATATAATATATATAAATGTACGTTTTTTGATTTAAAAAAAATCTAAAATGATTTGTACATTTTATAATCTTTTTCAATAAGGGCGATATTCGACACTCAAATAATAACGCCTATCTTTTTTTTGCAAACATTATATTATATGAAGACATTTTTTTAATACATTTTAGTGCTTGAACAACATTAATTAAATAATGCAAACCTCTATATGCTTGAAAGATATTAATGTTTTTATAAATTCTCAAAGTTGACCACCCAGAACCCCCCTAAAATATTGTAAAAAATTATAAAATGTACAAATAATTTTAGATGTTTATTCTAAATCAAAAAAACTTTTGTATCATACATTTTTCTCTATTTTGAATCAACAAATTGGTCGTAACTTATATTTTGAATCACTATCTGTACCTATATTATATTTAGGTTTATACTTATATTATATAATAGTGTATGCGTATATTTCTATATACCTATTAATATAAACACTTTATTAATCTCGTGACTGCAGTGAAATAATAATAATAAAATATAATATTTTAGCGATGGCGCGGGGGGTTGAAATGCACTAATGGGGCCTCAAAGATGAGTTTGTTTTAGGGGCTTCAAGTCGGTGTCCTAGATTTTCTAACTTTGTAAAGTGATAAATTATTGAGAATATTAAATAACGGTCGAGAAAAGAAGGACCTATTTTAAGAAATTACCAGCACCCGCCGTTTATTTTAAGTAGTTGCGAACTTAGTTTTATCCTTATTTGTCATAAAGCAAAAGGTACGCCTATAATTGAAATATTTTCTTTTTAACACTTTTCTTAAGTTCGCTTTCACGTCCGTCTGTAATCAAATCTTGCGCGCTCGATTTGAGGCACTTTTTGAAGATGAAATTTCTGAAAATTGGTATAGACCTTGGTCTTGGATGACAATACAATAATCCGTTGTCATTTTGGGACATGGACCTCCAGGTAGGCATCTCCGAGGAAGTAAAGGTACGAAGGGTTTCCCTGGGTCAAGGCGGGTTAACCTAACCATTAGTCGCGTTTTACTAGCGCCCTCTACAATAAGAACTTTTATACCATGTTACCATAACATTTTTATAATTTATATAATCGCGGGTATATGATATACCAGGCCATAGAGGGCGCTAGTATCACGCGACTTTTTTTAATTTAAGAACATTCAGAACCGTCATATCCGTGCTCGTTGTGCAACCATAGTATATCTATATTCGTGATCAGGAGTAAGCCTGCAGTGATACCGGTAAATCCAACTATTCCAACTATACTATTTGATTCATACTCCGTTTACAGTTTTTTTGTTTTTGATCCTTTTTGTTTCACAAACATATTTCTTAAACGTTTAATAAAAATATTTACTTTCAACTAAAAAGTAGAAAATAAAAAATAAAAAAAAAAAATTTTAAAAACACACTTTTTCATAAAAACATTTAAAAAAATATTTTAAAAATTGCACTAAAAAGACAAAAATAATTTTCTGTACTTAAAAATAATGAAAAATTTATTGATGAAAAATTTAAAAGTGTGTGGTGCATCATACAAAACATTAAAAGCCGATCTAAGTCTCACATACACTTCTTTTTTCAATCCTGTTTATAAGATAGTGACTGGCAGTATATGTCAAGTGTAAGAGCAAAATAATGAAAAATTTACTAATGAAAAATTTAAAATCCAAGGAAAGTCTCACATACACTTCTTTGTTCAATCATGTTTATAAGATAGTGACTGGGAATATATGTCAAGTGTAAGAGCACCACACACTTTTAAATTTTTCATTATTTTTAAGTACAGAAAATTATTTTTGTCTTTTTAGTGCAATTTTTAAAATATTTTTTTAAATGTTTTTATGGAAAAGTGTGTTTTTAAAATTTTTTTTTTTTATTTTTTATTTAAATTCATTTTCACTTTTATCAAATGCCAAAAAAAATTGAATTAATCAATTAATGTATCAAATGACTTGAAATAGCAATTTTTTAAGGGGTCTCCAATATTATTAGTTGCACCCCGGCCTTCCGAGACTTAGATCCGGCACTGGTATATTATAGTACTTATCTATACCTATTACCTATATATCAATAGCTGTAAAATGAATTACTACATCAATGTAATCGCAGGGAACATTTTTGTTTTTCATTGTTTATTATACTGCAATATAAAACACTTGCTGACAATGCGTATTCGTGTATATACGGTCAGAATCGCTTAAGACGGTTTTCAAGGAACCAGCTCAAAAAAGGGAATTAATCGGGAGTGCGTCTCATGCGAATGTATTAATAGCCATGCAGTATAGGAAATGTCTAGAAGCCGGTAGAAAAATCGTCTTAAACGGGAAAGCGTTTTAAGCGGGAGCGTCTTAAGTGATTTTTACTGAATATATAGCATTTAGGTTTATATTGATCATCGAATTCAATATGAATTTAAGAGTTTTCGTCGCGTATAATACTTTTAAATTTGATTATATAATACAGACATGGGGGTGGAGAACATTTATAGACCTCGTGTCACCCCTATGGCTACGTGACTCTGTTATTATGTATAATTTCGTCTGAATAGGTACCTGTATCTATAATTGTTACAGCTGTGTTTCTCTATTTCGTCCTTATTTAGGAATTTATAACAATGACAAATGTTATGGAATATAACGTTTCACGTAGGCAAGTTGTATAGTTTTTTATTTAATAACTAAATACCTGTAACTATAAAAAATGGTTAAAAGAAATGTATATTATTTATGAATTATAATAAGTACCTATAGGTACTTAAATTTAAACAGATAAATATTAAATTAATACAATAATATAGAAACATTATACATTTAAAGCCACGTTTAACGTTTAATTTTTTAATTTTTTTATAATTGTTAAAAAGTACAACCTCGGCATTTTGAGGTATCAGAAAAATTGTAGGGAAGTGCAGTGATAATCTTTAAATTGAAATAAGTAGATGACATTAATATTTTTTACCAATCCAACCTATAATATTATAAATATTGGATATTTTGATATGTTTGAATAGGTTGCAAATTATTGTAGCAGTAGTATAAGATCCGGTCTGGGATAGGATTTCTTCTCGTACTTGTCGGAAATTACGGAATTCTGATATAGTATATTATATGTTTTACTCTGTACACGTCACAATAATGTTGCAGATTATGTTTCAGGATCCTCCCTTTACATGCGTCTTAATTAAGCATAAGCTTTCGGTGGACGAATGATGATGAGCATATACGTCCTATTCTGAGCTGGTCGATGATTGTTTCCAGTTTTCCGAAGACGTCATTGTAGATGGGTCAGGGGACTTATATACGTTTAATTAAATTATATATAAGTATCGAAGTTCATGTGGCGGCATCGTAAATAATTATAATATTATATAATAGAAGATTATGTATCTATAAAAAAGGTACAACAACATAATTATTATAGGTATGTGTATACTGTACAAAGCAAATAATTCTTTCAGTAAAATCGTTTACCAAGGTTTTGAACAAGAATGTTCACTTCCTCGACAAAATGTATAAAATGTATATTAGTCTATCGAAAAACAATAGGTACGTAGGTAGGTAGTAGAAAAAACGTATTGTTATAGAATTTTTTATTCGACGAAATATCCTTTTTCATTTGTATTAGGTTATTTTTAAAACAGTTTATAGGTACTTAATTATATAATGATTTATCTTCAATATAAAAAAGTTATCAAATTATCGAAATATGCGAAAAAAATTGTCGTCATTAGTTTGAAAGTATTTTTCAATCCGTAAAGATAACGGACAAAAATCCAAAAATATAAAATGTAAAATATTTATTTATGATTGCAAAAAAATATCCACGCTCTATAATAAATGTGTCATGTGAATTCGAACTATCCTATATGAACATCCTATATATTATATGTGTGCACGATACATGCGAGCACGTCAGCCCGATAATATGCTATTTGTAAAACACATTTTTAAATACATATAATATAATGGTAAGAGCCAGGCGCCTACTATATGTATATATTTAAAAAAAGTTGTTTTTAAAAATCTTAATTAAAATAAATATTGCAATGATTTTTTTTATTGATTTTAGAAGAATTGCGTTACAGACATTGGCTTGTTTGGATAATCTATTTTATAGGTTATAGAATAGTTTTATTAGAATGAAAAAAATACTCTGGTATAGATAATATTATACTAATTAATGTAAAATCCGCCAATTTCAATAATATATTTCAACCTATCCTAACCTGCAGTTTTGCAAGGTTTATCAATGCAAATATGCTGTTGCAGTAGTGAACGTGTTTATGCATATATATATATATATATATATATATATACTATATAAATTATATTTTCATTCCTTGAACTTATACATCTATATACTCGATCTTATCAACTTGGAAAGAAACATCTTATTATACATATATAGGTTAAAAGGCGTAAAGACGAAAAGGTTTACCTAATGATATCGATCGAGCAAAAAAATAAAATAAACCATCATTGTCTTAAATAATAAATAGTCTATATTTTAATATTTTATACGAATTAAAAAAAAAAATGAGGTTGCCATATTATTATCATAGAATTGTATAGATAAGGTTATAGGTAATAGTAAATACCTATATTAAAATATAATATATAGTTTTAAAATATTTTTTCTGTAGGAATCATAAAATAATATATAGTTATACCTATAGGTAACTATTAGTTTTATTATTTTCAATATTTATTACCAGGGCTATGAATTTATTGATTTTGCATAAGTATCGCATCTATGAATTTCATTCTGAGTACTTACCTAAGTACACATAATACATTTCACAACATTTGAGATCAAAATAAAAAATACTCAAAATTGTTAGTGCATATTTTGATAGTTTATCAAAAATCATGCACTTCGGTAAAATTGTTCATTTATTCAAGGTCAACAATTATATTAAAGTATAACTACAGCAAATTTTTAATGAAGAATGAGATCAGTTTTGGCTCGGGGTGCTGCATTATTATTTTTCCTTACATATTTAGAGGTACATAGGAAATCGAATAAAGTATAATAATTAATATGAATTAAAATATTTAAAGAAAAAATGTAATTTTTTATTGTTATGGGCGTGTTATTTTTTTAGGGCATATTTAACTGCATATTTTTAATTTTTAAATGCATATTTGATAATTTTTAGTGCATAAAAGTCCTTGCTCTAATTATGAGTTTATTTTATTGAGTATATTTTCATAATTATAATACATAATTTTTAATTTTTAGGGTTTTTATTTAACTATAGTTATAATATATTACTTACCTGTTTTTGAATGCATACATATTTCCTTGTATTTAGTGCTTTAAACGCACAATCTTATTTATTAGTAATAAATAATAATAAATTATTACATACTGGTATAAAACTAATACATTTTAATAAGTTGGTATTAACCAATATAAGTTATAAGTTAAAGTGGACCTATTTGTGTGGTCTAACCTTTTAAAACAATATTTAAAGTCTAACCAGTGATCAGTTTAATCAGTGATCAATATTGTATTCTCTATTATTTAATTAAATAATTTAAACTGTATAAATTGTAGTAAAAAACAATTGAAATATATTTTTAATAATTTATTCAAACGATATTTGTCGTAAATGTTATAATTTGTTTGTAATTTTTTGATAATATTTTGCATTAAGTTCTATATGTACGAGAAAATCAAAAGTTGTACTTCTTTGTGAACCAACTTAATAACATTTTGAATTTATGAAGCTTTCACTGCAAAAAACAGACAAATATTTCGAACTATCATTATAATAATAAAAATAAAAATAATTATAAACAACCAAATATTTAAACAAAAAGAACACTTGATTTTAAAATCACATTATTATTTCTTTTCCTTAAAATCAAATCTAAAAAAAAATACCAGCAATTGTGATTAATCAGCGCGTATATATTAGAATAATTGATATAACCTAACCTATATCTACCTACATTTTATAATAATTTTAAATGTTTATTAAATTAACCTAAATAACATACTAAAGTCGATAACTCTCAAGGGGAATAGAAATGAATTCGACTTATGTATTTTTCGAGTTATATACCCCTCAAACAGAACTTTAAAAAAAACTTCAAGGGAAATTTACCTGAAAGATATTTGTGGTCTAAATAACAAAACAATTAAATTATATAGCTCGACAGTCTCACCTCAATGTTAAATATAATATAAACGTTTAACATATTAATTCATTACCAAACTCATAATATTTTATTTAAAATGCAAATACATTATACACATCTAAGTGCAATAATTTAGTGTCCATAACATATTGTCTCAACTTTTATTTTTCTGTAATTTTCCCGATTTTCTTAAATCCGGTATAGTTGGCGAATGCCAGAATACACAAAAATGTATCGATTGAAAATTGAATTATTTCGACTGAATTTATGTAATAATCACTTGATTTAACTTTTTGTAGTAAACAAAATTATAACGCCCCGGTTAACGAGAAAAAGAATTTTTTATGTATTGTAGTACCTATATATACCTAAGTGTATTTTTAGGGTATTCTGCAAATCGATTTCGAAATACCTTTCTTAAACCTCTCAGTTCAAATTGATGTAGGCACATATCAAATATTTCATATTCTACTGACTGCACATTTTCGGTATAGAGCAACCAAATTGCTTTTCAATATTAATATTGCTTTAGAAAATAATATATTATACGACGAGGGCATCATATATTATATCCGATATTGTGCAGACTATATAGTTGACAAAATGTTAACGTATTGCTTATAACAGTATATAATATTATAGGTATATTTCATACTCAAAATTAACTTTAATAACTACATTAAAATCATAACTATATGCGCTTTACACTTACATAATTATAATACATAAGTCATAAATACATTATTACGTTTGTAATAAATATATAGGTATATGCATACCTACCTAATCTTTGCGCGTACAAGGTAGGTATACCAATAACCTACGTATATATAGTATAGATACTTATATATAATGATGAAATTGCATTTAATTTCGATTAAATTAAATACAATTAGTACACGCATGCAC
Organism: Neotoxoptera formosana; assembly: GCA_022818045.1. Lineage (NCBI taxonomy): Eukaryota > Metazoa > Arthropoda > Insecta > Hemiptera > Aphididae > Neotoxoptera > Neotoxoptera formosana. The sequence goes on along the minus strand of CM040633.1, from coordinate 43,593,999 downwards.
CGCATTTCTGATAAAAAAAAAAATACCATACACATTGAACTTACATTGGTGCAAAAAATGTGAGGTCAAATTATATTTTTACGTTATTTATCGATTACGCCCATTTATTGAACATGAATGCAATCGGCGGTTGGGAAAAAAATGATGATCGTAAAAAAATCGTTGGTCTGTGCATATAGTGTATTTACCTATTAGATATTATTAGACTTAAATCCATTTTTTATTTTTTATCGCGAACATTATACAGTGTAAAGTTCAAGAATAAATATATCAATATTTGCCATGATCTTTTTATTGTATAATATAGGCAGGTAAGTAGTAGCTCTTTACTGTTGGTATTTCACGTGATATATGTACAACATACGATTATAGTTAAAAAATCAATTTGCAAAGGGCATGCCCTTCAAATATATAACTTGTACCTATATACGAGATATAATAGCAACGTTATTTCCTATTGGCCAGTTCTGAATTTCTGATTTAATAATCAATATTTGCTTAAATATTATTATTATTATATGTATACACGCATAATATGTGTGCATGATTTTACATTTCAATAATAATTTGATGTTTGAATTATTGCGTGAAATGATGGAATTAAATAAAATGTTTGACTGCATATTTTTGTGTATACTTATCGTTGTTGCAAAACACAGTATATCTACAAAAGAGGTATAGGTATTTGACAAATTTCAGCATTTTTAACAATATAAATTATTAATATCATATTTTAGTAACCGTTTATTTTTTAAACATAATATAGGTGTAGGTACTTTTTGCCTGTAAGTCGTAACTGCATTCCTTACCTATTTTAGGAATATTTTTCGTACATAAATGTAATTGTATATTCACATACATATTTAAAAAATGTTGCATATACATCAAAAAAATAAAAAATAAATGTTCTTAACGCAAAGAACAAACAAATGACAATATTACATAAATATCTAATATAAATTAATTAAAAAAAAAAAAAAAATAATTACAATTTTTGTAAAGAGTACCTAGAACAGTTATTTAATTGGGAAAAAATCCATTTGAGAATGAAATAACTTATTTTGTTTCCTATTGTTATGTCGGTATATATCGACCGCTTACAAAGTTACAATATAAGACTACGAATTGATGAGAATAAATAGCTATTTAGTTGTATGTATTTAAAGATCGATTAAAAAGCTCCCCTTCCAGCCAGTCTACAAAATGTATTAAACGCATATTACTATTATACACGAGTCTAAATACGACATAAATCATAAGTCTATATTGTATTTTAGTACGGTGCCCCGCAGTAGGTTAAGTGTAGAATCAATAATAGGTATATATACGCGTTATTAGGGATTGCGGGTTCGAATCTGACCATCGAGGTGTAGCGTATTAACCGCACAAAATATTTAAGTATTTTTGTCATAAGTGATTACCAAATTGTTTTTGTTAACAGCGCCTGCTACCACGTTATTGAAATTGAGTAATTTTATTACAATACTGCTTACGAATACGTCCGTAATACGAATACGAATGCGTAATGTTATTTTAAATAATGATTTTATTAGATATTCAGACTCTTCAACTTATGGATAGTGGATGATTTTATATTGCAAAAACTGCACATAGTGCAATACATAAGGTGCAGTAAGGCTAGCTGCAGTGATGGTAAAATATAATAGTAGGTGTAAATATTGATAATGTGCTAATAAGCGATGACTATATACCACACAAACAGCCATATAATGTTTATTATGCATCAGAACAAATCTAAATCGGTAAACAATGTGTTTCTTGTTTTATTTTTAAAAAAATAACGTACACTGCAGGTTGGTTTACTATATACTTTACTATATTATAGCTAAAGACTGTGTAAACTGCTTAAAGTTATCGAGTTTAATTATTGGAGTGTTGCAAGTGCAAGCCAATTGGCAATATAGGAAATATAATATCTCATCGGACTTATCCTTTCTCTTAAAAAAAGTCAATAACTATTATTTTTACATTGTACATATTATATCACCTATATATTTATACTTAGATTCGCAATTTAATATACATAATAAATAAATACTAGATATCTACGGTAAAAAAAATGGTCGTTTTTATGCCAAAATGTATATTCTCAAAATATTAAAACTTATTTATTCTTTTTTTTTAAATTTATATTTCCCCTACTATTAAAATCTCAAATCTGAACGACTCTTAGTTTTCAATATCACCATTATTTATTCAGTTTTGTTCAATTGTAACTTTGTATTTTTGAATTCATTGACCATCCCAACAGCATTATCTATCTGAATCATATCCTGTGCGTATTGATCAGAGCACTATATTTCTATATACACAGAAAAAAACATATCATTGTAAAACCACTACATAATTGTGTGACTCCGCTTAGAATCTAAAATATTATAGATTTAACAATATGACCTATTTGAATCAAAAATATATTTCTATTGATTTGAATAAAAATTGTCTTCGGTTTTATTGAGTACCTATGAGTAAATTTTTGAATCCACAAACCTGTCTGTTAGCCGCTATTATAATCAGTTTACAATGATTGTTTTGATTTGATTGTTATTGTTTTAATTTCATCTATATTTTTCTTTTTGCGTGTACTCATTCTATATCGAACACTTATAAATTATAGTCTTTATGTATACTTATATAATTATATACAAATACGTATTTGAAATTGAAAAAGATCAAACCACTGCGGCGATCGAAACCGCATATAATGGCACGCTGCAAATCTATATTGTTAAATGTGCATACCTATTATATGCGTACTGCACCTATATACCTATATTATATATTATTATATTACTATATTATATATACATATTATATTGTATTACGTGCACAAAATCGTAGTCTCGTGGGTGCAATGACTTCCTGGGGGGTGGAAAAAGTTTGGTTCGTACAATACACGTCATGTAATATAAACCATTGAACATATAATAGTTTTACTTATTATGGTCAATACCGGCTACATTTTACAAATTGCTTAATTTTTTTCCAAAATAATAGACACTGCGGTATACAAAGTCTAAAATTATATTGTGTTCCTAATAGGATATAGCTTTTAGTCGGGCAATGGGGAAAATCTATTATTACATATGATTAAGTGTATAAAATATAATAAATTTAACACCGTAATACTATACATAATACAACACTTTTCGTCGTATAGAAAAAATGCTCTATGATCATCAATTTCACAGGTTGTTGTTGGTATAGTAAATTGGATCTAGACTGCACTTTGGTGGGTCAAAGTATAGACATTTGTCAGTACTTTTTAAAATAATAATCGAGGGGGAAAATACGAAAATGTATTAAAATTGTGAAATTATTATTATAATAATTATTGTTTGGTAACCACGGTCGCCAAAATGTCAGACCGGGGACCGGTCAGCATCGTTTTTTGTTTTCTATTATAGGGGTTAATATTATATATATTAATATTATGTAATATGTTTCGTATTATGATATATCATTGAATTTAAATTTAACGCTTCCAATCAATCACGACCGATCGCTGCAAGTCAGTGCTGTCCAATATCAATAATGAATTATATACATACCATATAATATACAACACGAGCCGCGGTTACCTAGGTATATATAATACATTACGCTTGCCCACTTTTTTTGAAAATAATCGTTATTAGATAACTAAAATCCACGCCGTCATAACTAACATTATAAATTATACAACGCAGTGCATATAATATTTTTATCGTATAGTTATGATCCGACCAGTCGGTATTGTAATATTTTATTCACAAACTATAATAATGATATACAATATTATTACATAATACTACAATAAACACTCCATATGTGTGTTTCAGGTGGCAGAATTCACTGCGGCACAACCTGTCGTTCAACGACTGTTTCATGAAGATTCCCCGGCGACCGAACCAGCCGGGCAAGGGGGCGTACTGGACCCTGCACCCGCACGCCCTGGACATGTTCGAGAACGGATCGTTTCTCCGGCGCCGCAAGCGGTTCAAACTGCCGGCCGCCGACCGGGCGTTGTTGGAGGCTACGTTCGGCAGGCCGTCGTCGTCGTCGTCCATCGCCGCCGCCGCCGCCGCAGCCGCCGACTTTGACACCGATTCGCCGCCACTGCGCCCGCTGCCGATCGGACTTCAGCTGGCACCGCCGCTTCCGCCGTACCGGAACAACAACAACAACGTCGCGATGTCGGCGGACGGAGCGACGTCGCCGGTCGGCACCGAACAGTCGTTGTCGCCGCCGTCGGTGCACACCGCCGCGTCCTTCGCGACGGCCACTTCGATGGCCAACCACCTGCACCGGCAGCACAAGCCCAAACCGTTCACCATCGAGAGCATCATCGCCCCGGGCGGCGCCTCGTGCAGACGACACTCGTCCGACGACGACCACCGTCGCCACCGGGACGGCGACGGCGGTGACGACGAGACGGTGTCGACGGACGTGCCGCGGTCGTCGTCGTCGCCAACGCCGCCGCCGCCGTCGCGGACCGAACGACCTCATCGCCGGTATCCGCCGCCGGTGAGTCTGCTACCGGGACAGCCGCATCACCTGGCCGACCATCACCACCAGCAGCAGCAGCAGTTCCTCCACAACAGTCATCACCATCACCCGCACAACGGCGGCACCAACGGATACGCCGAGTTGTACGCGTACCTGATCCAACAGCAGTCGTTCGCCGTGGCCACCGCGGCCGCAGCAGCCGCGTCCAGCATGTTCCCCGGACCGTCCGCCCCACTGCCGCCGTTCCACTACATGCCGCACCATCCCGCCGCCGCCGCCGCCGCCGCTGCCACTGCCTTGCCGCCGTTCCCGCAGCTTGCCAACTTTACAAACCTACACGACTGCGGTACGGCAAGTGTATAATATAATATTATTATATAATAATGATTATAGTTTTATGCGTGCGGGACGATCATACCCGAAACTCTGCACCGGGTCAGAATGCCGATAACGCGATTGGATAATATATCGACTGCAAATAATAATGCACATAATAATATTATGTTGCCGGCTTGTCGACGAACAGACAATTTAGTATACTATACGTGATATTTATAATATGCACTAAAATCATGTCACTTGAATGTCTTACCAAAGTTCTGTGAGATTTCCCAAACCTATTTTCATATACCTACTTACTCGATAAATTCTAATTTCTAAATGATACATGGTTGACCGCGGTTGTAGAAGCACATGAACAATATAATATATTGTCAAAAGTATAATATGAATAACTGTCTATTCCCGGAATAAGAAATAACTTTTGAATAATAATATTATCTAAGTACAATCTTTGTGCTGCGTCGTAGTCCTTGACGCGGTACCCTAAGGAGCGCAATCCTCGTGAACAGGTGATGACCCGTACCTTCGGAATAGTGATCAATAAGACTGCTGGACAACAAGCTCACGCTGTAAAGATATTCGAAGGTACTAGTGTACCACTATAGTAGCAGCTGGTACAGGGGAGTCTATACAAGGGGGGCACGCCACTGAGCTGGTATACGTGCAAATACTGGTATACGTTGTTCCTGATATTTCGGGGGGGGAGGGTCCCCCTATCAGCGTTCGCCACTGACTTTTATATATTATTGTGGCCAAAAATTGTAAACAATTGAGCAGGGTTTGAATTCGGAGGGGTGAAAGTCGCAAAAGCATCTAGAATATAGGGCGTTTTAGTCTTTAGATATCGGTGCAAGTATGTCACATATGGTAACATAATACATTACTTATACATTGCTGATATAGGTACCTAGGTAGTAGCTAGGTCATTAATCGAGATATTATACACATGGCTTTTTTTTTATTATAGTAATATCATCATTTGACGTTAGTGTTTTTTGCACTTATGTCATACTGCGTAACAATACTATTTCACGAGAGGGATTAAATGTAAAAAAAATTATTAGAAATTAGTCATTAATAATTGCAGTACAAAAACGATAATAATTTTCATGTATAGATGTAATTGGTACAAACTGTTGGCCATTTATCATATATAATGTTTTTTTCCAACCGATCGAAACTCGCATTTTCTCTATTAAACGAATAAGTTATTATTAGATAGATTCATACTATGAAGCATGAACGATTTAATTTATAAATACAAGTATAATATAATAGGTAGGTACCTACCAATGTATATAGATACTAGTATATAATAATATAGGTAGAGTATAGTTAAAAACACGAATAAACTAATAAATGATTTAAACTCATAGGTGTATTAGGTTAATTCCGACCAATCAACTAAATATTATGTACCTATTATATCATTTATTTCATATATATTTAATATAAGTACAATATGACGTAGGTACTAGCAGTCGTATTGTACAGTATATTATGTAATATACAATAATAATTATATTATACACGATACACCTATTAAACAGATTATGAGTAATCTCCTATATATGTGTGAGAGGCTCGATGACATATATATAAAAATATCAATTAATCTGTAAAGCGCATAAGTTTTTCACTTTTGTGCGCACCCATAGGCGTATAGCATTTATGGTTATGTTATGTTATGTATATATATTATACACACGCGTTTAAGCGTTTTCGGTTAACGATTTTTTTTTTTTTTTTATTATTAAATATAATTTATTATTAAGGTGTAGGTACTCTTTTTTCCCTATATACGCATATGTATGGGTACTATTCTTCTAAATGATTATCATAACCGCCGGACCCATTGTCCGCGTTTCAAACGTGTAACGAGCCCACCATAATATATTATAACGCGTATAGGCATTAGTGCACACACACGAGCACACACACACACACACACACACACACACACATAACGTGCTCGCTTACACACAATTTCGTGTTAAAGTTGTGTTATTGTTGCACAGTTGCTGCACGCGTCGTGTGTAATATGCTTCATAAAAATATATCATATATATACGATATGCCTATATGCGAGCTGCATTGTTTGGAAAGCTAATAATATTAATACGGTGTGCTCAAGTTATCGTTACATAACGCATATTATATTGTGTGCGTATAATACGACGACGTAGCAGGCTGCATACTGACGTGTATAGTAGGTACGCGTTCCTATTTCCTACGACACGAATATCATATTATAGGTATATACTTTATGGCGTTTTGTATATTATATTCTATTCCGTCGGATGATGATGATAATAATAATAATATATTATAATATTGTCTGCTGCGTTCGTATAAGACACGACGGCTGTTGTACATAATATAACTATTATTAAAAAAACACACACACACACACAATCGTATAAATTTCGTTTTGATATAATAATAGCAGCTGCATATAGGTGTCGCGCGCAGACGAAATCTCGTCCACTAGACGCCTCGACTTGTTTACGTTTAATTTACAGCTACTTCATAATATTATTATAATACGATTATACTGTACTATATTATAATGCTGCGCTTGTTTGTTGCCCACTTACGTGCTTGGTACACGCGACACACGACGACATTGACAATAAGTAAAATATTTTACCGCAGTGTATATAGTGAGAATGGACATCGGAGTTCATCAATTATTATAACCGTTGATCATAATAATCGTTTGATTAGTTTAATATAATACTATATAATAAAAATAATAGTGCCTATAATCATTGATATAATATCATACACCTGGACATCCGGTCGTGTATTGTCTTAGGTGCCATAAATTTAAAATACGATATATTATAATACATATTACTATTATTATATTATTTGTAAAATTTTACAAACATTTTTAAAGAAAGGGTATTTAACCCCCCTCCCCTGCATTCGACTTTCGGTCTATGTTCCGGTAGGTACACAAAACGCGTGCATTTTTGTCAGTCGAGTTTTGGTTGCAGTCGCCGCATCGCCACACTGCATAGTATGAGATCACCCACTTAAGTACGTCATGCGTTTTGTCCATATCATGCGGTTATCTATATCTATCTATTTTTTTCACCGCTGTGATGACATGCACAGCTTTTCGAAAAGTTGATTTAGTGGGACAACGTTGATAAATGTTCATATAATCAGTAATTGAACTGCATTTAATTTGTTGACAGTTATAAAGTGACTGATTAAATTAGAGCCCGGAATTATGTGCAATTGCATGTTTGTACATAGTATATAGTGCAGGTATATATATGCACATCATACATACATACGGGGGTTTGAAATGTCGACGGTTCATATCACACCAAATTCGGATACCAAAATGTATTTTACATATTTCGCACATTTGGAGGACTATTGCGAATTAGTTCATAAATGCGCATGTTACATGCATAGGTATTTAATGGATTTTAAATCAATTAACGTGTTTGTTTTCAAAATTTTGAATGAATTCAGGTCGTTTATTTTTCTGTAATATTATGGATACATTATAGTTATTAGTGTATAAGGTATGTTATTTATATATTTTGTTTTTTTAGTTAAGTATTGCACGTACCAACAATTAAAATATAATTTAATATATATTTCATATATTTTTCAATTAAAATATTGAAAAATGTAAAAAATGTATTATTTTATACTGTTAATGGATACGGAAAAAAAGTAGTGGATAAAGTGGAGGTTAGAAATTAGTGTTTTCTATTAGCCTAACTTATCCTCTAAACGATATTTTATAATTTAGTTGCGGCATATTACATAGAAGCTTTTTAATATAAAAAATAGTATATGTACCTTTAGTTCGAAAAAAATTATAATTCACAGTAAAACCTTCTTCTTCTTCTTCTTCCGGCCGTACTACTCTCTAAGAGTTTTAGCCGTCACTACAATATCTCGCCACTTTACCCTGTCTTGCATGATCTCACTCCAATCTTCTACACCCATTGAATTTAGATATTCTGCCACTTTATCAATCCACCTCTTTCTGGGTCGTCCTCTTGGTAGTTTTACTTGAGCTTTCCACTTAAATGCCACCCGTAGAGGGTCGTTTTCGTCTTTTCTCAGGATATGACCTAGTCATTGGATTCTTTGACCTTTAATATTAAGTTGTTTACTGGAGCCAAACACATTAATTCTTGCAGTTCCCTGTTGTATCGTCTTCGCCAACTGTACCTAGATTTGTGTCAAACACAGGGCCGCATATTTTCCACCAGACCTTATTTTCGAATGTTCTTAGCCTCATCTCTGTAGCTGTCGTCGTTGTTCTGTATATCAGCGTGGAACCAAATAGTAAAACAGTAAATCCAATAGACAAAAAATAGTATTTTACTTAAATTTAAATATATTATATAAAACAAATATACTTAATTCAGTTTTTTTATTTCTCAAAAAATTAAATTAAAAAATAATAAATAACACATATTGTCGGAATTTTCAAAATTCGGTTTAAGGACTTAATTAATGCACAATTTAAAAACTGAGTTTAAAAATTAACTGAGCACCCAAAAAATTAATTAATTTATTTTGTCTCGCTAAAAATATGCTTTTCGGGGCACTGTGCTCGGGTTTAAAAGACAATTAATAAAATAGGCTTTTTACAGCATTTCTTACCTATACCTACCAACTCGAGGTTTGATCGGACTGATAAAAGTAAAATCATTTAAAATTGAACGGTTCACATTTAGGCATATAGGTACACTCGACTTACTGACAAATATTTACTTCAGCTCGGATACCGCGGTATAATATTATGTAGGATTAAATCTAATAATAGAAGGGTGTTGTTCACAATAATTACGCAGCAGCAAACACCCTAAATGTATATACCCTATATACAGTATAGGTTTACTATAATATAATACCGTATTGCGCTATATACCTAGTATACCTACCTTCCTACAAATAATAATTACGATATTGCGCTGTGTATTATTATACATTATTATTATGTTCGCAAACTCTATAGGTATATACACGTATAGGTACTCAAACGCGGGAAAAAGTAATTCTTTCAACTCGTCCCTCGAGTGTTGATGGTCGTCGTATATACGTATAATATATATATATAGAAACCTATATATACTGTTCGTGTTCGATAGCATCGACTTTAAGTCCGCGTTCCACGCGACGGTGGTTTATAACTTATATACTATATAGTTCCGCCACTGGGGACTGCCGCAGAGGGTATATAATATAATATATTATATGTGTACGCGCAGCCCGGCATAAAAATAATAAGTGACTTCTCCTCGAGGGGCACTGAGTATATACAATATACTTCCAAACTTATTTTCGAGGGCGCTCTTCGAGCTAGTATATATGAGTGATTCGATGTAATAAAAAAAAAGAAAAGACAAGCAGAGTGGGTATAAAACGTGTGCTTATATATATATTATATTATTATACTCGAGTATATACGAAAAAAATTCCCTACGTGAATTGCGTGACTACAAACTTGATAAAACGGATCGCTCTTTTTTTATATAACCGTATATATATAAATATATATATATATATATATAGGTACTAAATATACATATTACGACCTATTATATTATTAGCTCGTGCAGAGATGTTGTACAGTTAAACGTTAAAAAGTAGACAACAATATACCTATACCACCTACGCCTATTGATATTAAATAGAGAATTTTTATTTTTTTGTAATTTGTGGGAAAAGGTTAATCGTTTCGTACTGAGAAACTGTAAAAAAAAAAAAATTACACTATTCTATTAACCATTCTTAAATCGTTCGTTATATAATAATACCTATAATATATACCTAAATGTTAAATCGATAATAGTAAAACGGTATTTCGTTTGAATTCAGATTATACGTAATACGTGTATGTACATCAACTGATATATGTACTGATAATTTAATTGCAAGCGATTTGGCAACCATCATATTATTTTAATCAAATCATCCGCGGGTACTGGTTGAGTGACTTTCCTCCGCACCAGACCAATTACTACTCAGACGTGAAATACAATACAAAGGTATATACCGCAAATTATATTTTATTATATTTGTATATATATTTCAATCGTAGTGCTCTACTGTAGGTACACGATTTTCCACGGGGTTTTTAGTCCTCTGGCATCGTTATTCTAAATAATATTTGCTCGCCGGTTTCACATTATATACCTATATCGTATATCGGAATTAAACAAATATCAATTATAAGCGGTGCCTATAATAATATGTATACATAATATATACATAGGTATTATCATTATTTTATAGGAATATATTATTATACCTACCTTATTTTAACATTATTATTACTATTATTATTATTATTGCTATTGTTGTTTGTGTCTTCGAAAATATATAATGGGCACACTGAACTGGTCCGTGCGTAGGGGCCGCCCATGAGTTCACAATTTACAATACCATAATATTATTATAAAATATTCATATTAATACGATTTTCATTTTAACTGTCTTGCAATTTTAGCCTAAGATAAAGCTAACTAAAAACATACAATGTAGGAAACAGTAATTATTTATATAATGAGACTTATATACGTAGTGTAATACATTATTATGCAAGCAACTAGATTAAAGGTGTAAAATATTTAAAGTTTTATATTTTGTTCATTTTGCAGCCAATTTGTAATTATTTTTTTTTTAACTATTAAAGGATTGATTTGTTTTAATGTGTATTATTCATTTTTGGTCCTAAGAAATATCCTATGTACATAAGAAAGTGGATCGAGTTAGTTTTCTGTGCATTAAAAGTACAGTCATATATTTTTATAATTATTGCCGTGTGATATTACCAAAATGTTCAATACTATGAGTTAGGTTATTTTTAATATATAAACTTCTGATGCTTAATAGAACAATTTTTTTTATCGGCTGTACGTTTAATTGTTTGTATAAATATTCAGTATGATACAAATGATTATTTTATTATTTTATTAAATTATTATTATTATTATTATTCTAATTTTTATTATTTTAAATGGATTTAGTGTTGGGTAGGCAACTCCCCGAATAGTAATAACACAGTTGATTATTGATTCTACTAGTGCTTGGCATAGGTTGTGAATTTTCTCAATTTCTATAGTATGGGTAGGTAGTGAGAGCAATGCGGTAAGAAAAAAAATACAGATTTACCCAAGCCGATGATAATATAAAATATAATAAGTACCAATAACTGTTTCACATAATCACATTGACGTATGCAATGTGTGGGACTTTCATGTTTCGTTACCTTTTTTTTTGCATAGGTCGTGTAACTACACACATACATGCAAATTTATACATTTACATATATACACATATATATTATATACATACAAATTATAAACCTGCTCGTGGATAGAGTAAAAAATCAATAAGAAGATTAATCGCCCGTTTATGTTTGTGCACACGATAAGTCGTTTTTTAAAACACACAGCTAAGACAATATTATAACGACTAGCATATAATATGACGTATATTGTATATTACATAATATATATATATATATGATACAGAAAAAGATTTAGTGAATTTGTGAATAGTATACAATAATTATTTGAAGGTCAGCTGAAGGATTTATATCTTGCTGTGATTTAATTTATTTCCATAATATATATATATATATATACAAGCCTCGAGTTTAGGTAGTACGTACTCGCGTATTTATTAATCACCCAAACCTTCCCAAGACAAATAAAGTAGATCGGTCTTACCTTTGGAAGGTCGACAGTTTTTTTTTTGTGCTTATGAAAAATAATGTTATTATCAAAACTATAATTGACGCTGAATATTGACGATATTATATAACGCGTGTGTGGAAATTATGGAAATGGCGTTATGTACCGTCTCTATATATACAAATTTTTCACTAAACGAGCGTTTAGAACTTTCGATTTCGATTCCGGTGTTATATTTCTTAATTACTTGATACCTATAATTATTATATTATTATATTATCTTCAATGAGTCAAACGTAATCGATCTACACTCTGCATAGGTATAATAATAATTTTCATATACATAATATAATATGTAGTAAAAGGTATATAGGCTCGCGTGAATGACCGGTTATCACCAATTCCGTATTTTTTTTTTTTATTGATTTATTTATATTTTTTTATTATTATTATTATTATTTGACTAAACGCGTGCACATTATCGCGGCGTGAAAGGGGTCGGAACCAATATTATGGTTATAGAATAACAATTATTATTATACTCAAAAGGTGAAAAATGATGGTGTTTATCGGTACCCACGTCGTCTCCACTTAAGTTCTGGTACGAGATTAAGATCATCGGATCTAACGCGTCAGTTTTGTGGTGTAAAGAAAAGCAGATGTTTTATTTAATAATAAAGGTGTCGGGCGCATTACGCGCAAACGACTGCACACCGCTATACATATTATATATATATATTTTTTTTTTATAGATACACAATATATATATATAGGTATACTTAGGTACCCAAAATACATATTATACGCACCTGGAGAGCCCGGTGTTGATTTTCTTCCATGTTCTACAATTATACCTAGGTATATATTATATCTATACCTGTATACTACACTCGGTCGGCTTCCGGAGGGGGTAACGTCGAGTATATTATAAAATCTTAGTGCTGAAGGCTTTATATAAACGTGTAATTAATTGATAATCATCTTTTGGGTTTACACTTTTTTTGTTATATTATTACTTACGTACATTACATAATATACCTTTTTGTACATATATATATATATATATAATAAAATACTACTATAATGTAGTAGGTATAATTGATATTAGTTTTACCATCGGTGCACGTGGAAGGCGCAACAAAAAATTACACACGTTCAAGGTTGTGCTTGTATATTGTTCATGCAGCAGCAGCAGCAGTGGACAGTAAATAAATAGTCGACAAGAACTGCATAAGACATCGATTTGTCACCTCGCCGCCGTCTGTTATATTAATTTTGTTAAAAAATCGGTAATATATACGCCTCGGGTATATATGGGTCCTACAGCTACGTCTTCTGAGTAAAAAATAGATTACATACAACTATTATTAATAAATAGGGATGTCTTGTAAAATTGATAAATTAAATTGTTGGAATACTCACAGCAGATAGTATTAATTTCGAAAGGGATTTAGTGCAAAAAAAATTTATTAAAAACTATTCAAATTTAACGTGAAGAATCAAAAAAAAAAATGTTCCTATAGAATTAATACTTTTTCAATAATATTATTATACCATGTAATATCATACATCGCATGTTTAAACTATGACAATAGGTTAGGTTAGGCATAACAATTTCAATTCCAAGAAACACTTTTATCTAGTTTTATTACACGAAGAGTTTGAAGCTCTATATTTTAATCTTGGACCAATTAATAAAATATGTATTGACGATATACAGAGTAAGCTAGGTCGAGTACTTATATATACTTACATTTTAAATCATTTCAGTATGTTCCAATTTAAATATTATCTAATGAAAATTAAATTATAAGCTATTTTTGGATTGCTTCATCTGATCACATAGCGTTATGTACCTACATAACGGACATACAATATTGCTATATAAAGGAAAAAATACTTCAAAAATATAGAAACATATATTTACGAGTAAAATAATATACATACATTCAAATAAATTAATATATTATATAGAACACGATTGATAATTTGAATATTGCTTTTTTTTGTTTTTTGGGTTCAACATTTCAACATATTTTAAGCGTACCTATATAAGATTTAGTATACCTATATCAATCGCTGAAATGATTAGTTTTATTATAATACAAAATATATTTATTCTGTTAGGTAACGAAACCACTGAATAACTATTAATGTCCACCCTAGAACATTTTATACTATATAGGCTTAATCTGGGAGAAGACTCACTATTAATAGAATATATTATTATTTTGCTTTTAAAAAACATATTTTATGGTAATTAAAATACTTCAAAACTGTTTTGTTATCCAAAAGTAATGGCCATCACATTAATTAAATGATAAACTAAATATAAAGTAAAAATGTAGGTATAATAATTCATATGAATAAATTCACTTAACTGTTTTTCAAGGTTCAAATTGTTTTTAATTCGGTAGAGATGCAATTCATTTCAATGACTTGTCTTTATAAATTACTCTGTATAATCTGACCGTTATTTTAACAAATAACACTAATCCATCAGAGCAAAACAAGTCGGTAAAATTATTAGAAGGAAGGAAAAATTGATTTGCCAATTAAAAAAAATATATATATATTTAGTTATTAATTTAAATTGTTATTCACCTAACCTATAAATATTGTATTTACACTACGTATATGAGTACAACGTTAACCGCTAGTTTGTTGAGGTACCTTATTATTCCGTTTATGTGATTAATATTATCTATGTATGATTAAGTCGTATCGGTATACGTGAGTTTCCGTATGTCATTATTAATAAATAATAAATGATAAACCTTTGATGAATATACCTCTTCGCGTAGTTTTATTGACTTAGGTCAATATCCCGATATCCGTTGTATGATTATCGAAAACTATTATTTTTCAAACTAGAACCAAGTTTAATAAATATAGTATAATAATTAGAAGGTTTATAGGTTTAATGGCCTTTGGAAAAAAATAAGCAATATGTCTTAAATAAATCATTGATAACACTATACTTTGTATTATCATGTTTACGCTATTGAATACCTATAATTTTTTTTTATCAAATTTAAATTCTAAAAAAACAACTCTAACGATTTGATATTCAATATTGAATCAAATAAAAATGTAGATATAGGTAATTAACACGATTAACTGTTATTTGTTGGTTTTTTTTTTTAGTGCGATTTTGCATATTATTATAATACTGTAATAGTTCCATTTGTTTCAATCACGAATTTGATAAATAATACACATAATATAGACAACATCTTAATGAACGTCGATTTAATAATTAATTCTATAACAGGTATAAATTATTTATTGATTTATATTATAATAATAATTGTATGGTGTAGGTAAGTACTTCAAATAATCGATTCCTCGAAATAGTAGTATTATGAATACAAAAAACATTTTTTTTTTTTTTTTTATTATTATACAAAATATAATGCACAGACGAATGCATTTCGATGTAAAATAATCGGTCAACAAAGTCATACACAATAGAACCGTTAATAATGGCTATTGAAGAATTCTACCAAAATAATTGTTAAAATGTTAAATTCCTTCAAAGTTAACGAAGAAAATGATTTGTTTTACGTACTTTATGAGCCTATATTCTCATTTATGTTGAATTTTTTTCTCTCCACAAAATTATTTTAAAACGATTTCGTTGTATATTATAATATTATTATTTCGACACTTGTAATCAATTTTATCATGCAGCTGGTTTCGTATAATTTTTATAATAATGTAAGAATATTATATTATATAGAACACATATTATAAGCACAGTGCTTTATCATCTATCAGTGGTTTACCGTTACAGAATATACTGGCCTGTATGTAAATTAAATTGTTTACTAGGTATTAATATTTTTTGTTGCATATAATATAATCTATAATGTATTAATATGTCGTAGGTACCCACATACAGTGGCGCCGAGTCCTATGTTTAGGTCAGGCCACGGCCTGACCACATTTTTAAAAGGGGGCCGGCGATCAGAGGGGAGCTGGACGTCTTTGCAATATTTTAATCAACATAATAAACTATACTTGGTTACTTGATGAAAATAAGAGATACATATGAATACTTATTTATTTAGGTACCTAGTTCGTAGTTCAGAGACTTCTCTATCTCATTGGGGAGGGGGGAGGTACGCAGGAGGGAGTAGGTTTGTGGGGCCGCTGGGGTGGCCTGGGGCCGTTGTATTTTCATTTGGCCTGAGTACATTTTCAGAAGTTCGGCACCACTGCCCACATAGATTTCTTCATGTGGCTATATGTACCTACATATCGTGCTTCTAAATCGCTGTTTAGTATGAACTCTTAAATAAACATAATTCACGATGATCTGCAAGCTATTACTGGGTTCATTCAAAAGGTATATATTAGAACCCTTTCAATTTTTATTTATTATTTCCCAATTTTGATTGATTCATTAAATAAATAATAATGTGCACTCAAATAATTTTAATCGCTATTAAAATAGTATATATAGGTACCTAATACTATTGGTATTGTTATGACTGTGACTCCTGTACTGAAACGTGTGTTGCTCTGACGACATGTCGTTTGTACAGATTTTCGCAAATTGTCAATATCATAATCATTGATCATAAATACTATAGTGTTTATTTATATTATGGATGGTATTAAGTAATACAAATCAATTTTGTTTACCTTTTTGATATATCGTCGGAGAGTGTATAACCTTAATAATTAATATCGAACACGAATAATGTCTATATAATATGTGTACGCCACAAATGGCGGAATATTACGGATTCGGAATCAATAATAAATTATAGCAAATAGAATAACTACGCTCGTCTTCGATGGTTTTTCACTTATAATACACGAGGGGTGTAGCCGTGTAGGTATGTCATTAAAATCTTACATTTTATAGTTTATATATTAGGTAGATATATAATAGACGGTACGCAATAAGGTGGTTTACGTATATTCTATAATAGTCATTGCAGAGGTCTGGCCGATTTACACAGACATATGATGGTACCTATATATTATATATTATTTTCCAAACTCCTATTAGTTATTGCACATCACGAGTGTATACACGCAAATAGGTGTACAATAAGTATATGTATAATATTATGTGTGTATCATAAAATATTTTTTCGCGCACTATAATATGTATAAGACTCGAACGCAAACTCTTCGAAGAGTAAAATATAAAATCGTAGTTTTTCTGCACATTTTGCCGGCGTAGTAAATAACATCAACGACTTTAATGATAAAAAATCCGTCGTAGGTACTCATTGACTGTGCCGCCTCCGCCTATGACGGGGCCATAAAAAAATAAACAAGACTGCGAAGATATAGTGAGTTTATATATTTTGCGGTCCCGTATATTTGTGCTGCGGCTCTACACACCAGCTATAATATCTTCTACACACACACTCGCAATAATAACAACTCGTGTGTATAGGAGAAGAAGACGAAGAAACCTTTTATTCTCGTAACCGCAAAATACGTTCACCCGACACCTGGGCCCGTGTGTGCGGCTGCAGACGAAAATTATACGACCTGACCGCTGCCGACGATGTGTGTCTTGAACATATTATAATATAATACGACGCTATTGTATGTCGGGTCGGTCGGTCGGTCGGTACACACCACGCCGACCACTCGCGTTTATCTTTTTAAATTCCAATTACCCGCCCTGCACACACACACATTATATATTATGTATGTATATACTATATTATATTATTATTCTGTATTGCTGAGCAGTACGCCGCTGCACGTGTATACCTATATATCACACACACGGCGAGTACATATGTATATAATAATAATATTACTTGTATATACAGAATATATGTGTGTGTGTATAGAGACACACATACGAGTGTATAATATACTTGTGTCGGGTCTCGTCCGACCGCAAAACACTTCTGTGATGCCCCGTGAATATTATTATGATATTATATATATTATGATATAATGCGCGCGAGTATATGATCTATGTGTATATCTACACGACTTATGTGTAGCAGACGAGCACACAGCCGCCGCCGCTCGCTAATAATAACGTTTTACTTCTTCTATATATACACAATACGAGTATATATATATATATATATATATATATTACGGTGTACGGTGTACCTCTAATACGTTATACTTCCTTTTTTTGTTGTTTTTTCGTTCACACGCCGTCCGTCAAACTCGCGGCGGCGGTGAGACGCAGCGACCTATAATACCTATATACTCGACGCACACGATCGAAACTATATTATATAGGTGTATAATACCTGCAGCGTATAGTAGCCATAGTACCCTAAACGTTTATAAATATTCTTGTATGACAAAAATGCATATTATAATATAGTCAATATACGCGCATATAATGTTACGCGTGTATCTACGCGCATCTAACGAACACCAATATTGTATAACATGCAATTTTATAGATCCGATCTGATCGGGCGCGGTCCTCGCTTCTCGTCGCCGAACATTGCACGGTAGCGCTCTGCAACCGAGCAGACAGCTACGCGCGCGCTATCGTCGTCGGTCGCAGAAATTTGAATTCCGAACATATTATTAGAATTTCAAGTTTTTACATATTATATTATATGTGTAATAAACGTATAATGCGATAATGATTCAAACATTAATTAAAACATATATGTTTGGAAAGTACACAATATCGCATCATGGACACCGTAGTATCACGGGTCTTATATTATTCTACAATACGATACCGACAAATAAAAGGCTAAAAGCCTTTGAAATGTGGAGTTGGATGCGTATGCAAAGGATAAACAGCTATGGATAAAGAGGAAAACTAAAGAAGGCGTATATGGAATTGTTATAGAAAAACGTACATTTTAAATGCAGTACGTTGAAAAACGGTTAGACATGTCTAATACATATCTTACTGTTGTATTAATACACCGCAATTATTGCGCCTTGAAGCGCTTCCCAGTGTGGATAACTTGGGTGAGTTACTTATATTTGTTTATTATATTATATTATGTTCTCGGCGCGCGCAATAAAGAATTTCAATGTCGAACTCATCACTATCGTTTAATACAGACTTTTTGTTATGATTTGGACCATATTATGGTCACTATAACAACAAATCAAACATATTAGGAAATATTATTCGCCGCAACAAAACGACGCACATCATCATCGTTCGTACATAGATAATATTATAGAGATCGTGTAGCATATAAATATATTATATATAGACACGCTGCTATTCGTTTTCACACCAAGCATAATATATATATGGTGTAATATTGTAAATACTAGTAATGGACAAAAAATTGTCACGCTCCGGTAACATTGGCGTATAAAAAACGCGAACGAATTTACAGCGGCGTGCTTTTCACTAAATAAATAATATATTGTCTCGTGCGCGTATTCAATATGATATCACGAATGAGTTGAAAAAAGCTGATCGTCTTGAACGAAAAAAAAATATCTGGAAATCACATAGGTACCGTGCAGTACAATGTTGAGTATAATACCTATTTAATACTAATATGTTTATATTGTTTAATATAATATAGTCTCACTCGTATAGACAATGTATATAAACTGTATATAGGTAAAATGTATTTTTTATATATACCCAATACCCATTGGAACACGATAAATCGTTATTATAATAATTTATAATATTGAATTAGCAATTTGGCTTACTAACAAATGAAAACGACAGATCTTCGTGCACTTATAATAATTATGTATGGAAAATAATATAATAAAATCGTATACAATATAAATCGTGTAGGTATAAAATGATTACGCTGGAGGACGATATATATTATAATCTCACACAATAGGTATTTATTGTGTATAAGTAAATACCTATATATTTACAAAAAAAACGTCGGGAAAGCTCACTCTGTGAGCGTTAGCTAAAGTTCCGGCGATTTCTAAACGTATATATTTTAATAAAATAGTAATAATAATGTGTGTAGATTTGTATATGTACATTAACTATAGCTGGTATGGAGAATAAAAAAATATTTTAATATCAACAATCGTAACTATGTACTGCAGGTAACTAACGGGCGGATGACGGACCCGAAGGGGATAAAAAAAAACGGTTTTGCGTAAATATAGCGTAATATAATATAGTAATATCAAAGTGCATCAAAACCCGTTTGCAAGACGCTTTCACTTGCCGTATACGATTTCCCGCTCGACGCGCTCGTTGTCCCGCGTGTCCCTCGGCGGAATTTCCCACGCGTTATACGATTTTCCGCCCGATACGATACGTGTTTTTCCACTGCGCGCGTGGTCCTCGGGAGATCGTTTTGAACGGGTTTTATCGTAGGCACCTATATTTTATTAAATATCGACGACGAAACGATGGAATAAGGATTAATATAATTGCTGGTACAGATGTCGCATTCCGCTTTATCGCGGGCGAGTTGATTTATTATACCGTATCGTGCAGTTTGACGCGACAATATACGACTACGAAAGGTTCGGAAAATGACGGAACGAGATGATAAACACTATCACGATAACACTATAAACACGCGACACGCTTGCACCGCTTGAAAGTTTTGAGACGCGAAAAAAAACACCTCCGATGAAACGTACATAATATTATGATGGGTACGCAGTTTGGTCGTTTGCCGCGGATAACGATATAATATATTATAGTGACGGTGACGACGACGACGACGACGACGACGACGACGATGTTTATCTGCGCAACTATGGGAACCACTAGGACAACGCGCGTTTATTATATTTTATATTATATATTATATACCTACGCGTACCTATATTATTATTATTATTTTGTGTATATATATATATATGTGTGTGTGTGTGTATAATATACGTGTCCGCGTGTATCGCCGCCGCCGCGGTATACCCGAGCAACCCTATAATTACGGACGACACTCGAAGCCGTCAGTGTTTTCTCTTTTGTCGGCTCTCGGAGCGCACGTTGCGTGGGCGTGGCCAAACACTCCCGCGAGCCTTCCACCGTACACACACATAATTTTATATATATCATATTATGTATATATACGAGCGCACAAATGAACAAACACACACACACACAGCTTGGACATTCCACAGACACGACGGACGACCGTAAAGTGTATATACATCTATACGATATAATAATAATAATAATAATAATAATATTCCGATACACCCGTAAGCTTTTTTCCTCATAAACCTATATACCTACGTATATATAATAATAATAATATTATAATATATATTGTTTGATGTATTATACACGTGTGCGCTTCACCGCCGAAGCGATGATACCGAAGCTATATTATAATATATTATGATGTGCGCACGGAAAAACAGAATCGTCGTCGTCCTACGCCCTCCCCTCGGCGGCGTGCGGGGGCCGCAAAATATAATATAACATACCGAGCGCGCGCGCGCGTGTGTGTAGGTATATTCGTAAGTGCCTATATGTTGTACACACATTACACGGTGTATAATGACTTTGACGAGACCATATAATAATTTATATATTATACAGAGTGATTCAAAATTTATGTCACGGCCACTTTGTCGATTCGAAATAGAGATACAACAGTTTTTTGATTTAGAAACATCCGAAACAAATAATGTGTACGTTTTTTAATTTTTTTAAATATTTAAGAGGGTCTTGGGCGTTTGACTTTAGAAAAATATTTAAAAACTTTAAATATCTAACAGGCTTAGAGTTTTGCATGGTTCTGCGCATATTATACAATTTGCATTAATGTTTTTCAAGCACTAAAATGTATGAAAAAAAAATGCCTACATATTATGTTAGCGAAAAAAGTATAAGTTTCTATTAGAGTTCCTAAAACCCCTCTAATATATTATAAGCAATTATAAAATGTTTAAATCGTTTTAGATGTTTCTAAATCAAAAAACCTTCGTATCATACGTTCTTCTGTATTTTGAATATTATTTATGTGATAAAATTAATGTAACATAAATTTTGAATCACTCTGTATATATAATATTATAAAGACTGCACGGCAATATGAATACTGGTACCTAGCCATACAGGGTGATTCGCCGAGCTGCTCACCCTAATTTTTTCGATTAATAATCAATTTTTATATTTTCTGATTTTTTGTAGTTTTAAACATACTTGAAGACCATACTTTTTAACTCTTGACATTTTTTTGTAAGCTATAATTAAGGAGTGCCTTGTTGAGATACAAACTTCTGTTATGCAAACGAGTACCCCCCCCCCTTCCTTCAACTGTAAATTATTAGGTGGATAATTTTTCTGAAAACATTGACGTATCAAAATCAAAATTCGAACGAATAGTTTTAGAGTTATTTATTTTTGTGTACCTACTATAACGTCTATGTTAATAATTACGGGTTTGGAAAATAATACAGGGCTATAGAAATTCGGACAATTTGAGTAATTTATATAAATTTATAAAAATGGTCCAAGTACTAGATCCAAAATAACATATATTTTATATTTTTGTAAAACCAATTTTAAGGACTGTTATTCTTATATAGTTTAAACATTTCAATAACTGAAGAACTACTAGTTCGACTTTTGAATTAAGTACATGAAAAATTTCAAAAAAATTGTCCATCACTTAAATAATTTACAGTAAAAAGGTGGGTTCTCATTTGAAATACAGAAGTATTTTACCACAGCTGTGCATTTGATTTACATGTAAAAGGTACAACAAATCTCAATAATCTGAAAATATGGTCTTTAAGTATAATATTTAAAAATTGTAAAAATTAGAATTTGAATAAATTAATTATTATGAAAAAATTGGAATGAGCATGCTCTGTGAGAATCACTCTGTATATAATTTCATATATTACCTATATTGTATGAGCAGCGCTGCAGCCCTCGATAATATAGTTAGTCTCTTATCGTTTCCGCGGTAAACTATTTATATTATATTATGGTATACCTATTGTACACACGGTGAATTACAATAAAAACCTGTAATAATAAAATAATATGTATAATATGAGGTATATTTAAATACGAAATAACGCGAAAACCGCGTTCGAGTGCAGCGCTGCAGTCCGCGCGAGTGGGTGTGCGTTATATATATATAGACCCGCTGCAGTCGATGGGCGACCCGAGACAGCTATATAATATAAACACATAATTGCAATTTTCCTCGTCGACCCCGTGTAAATCATTTCACCCTCGAAAGTATAATATACAATACAAACATTTTGCCGCGCAGCTGTCGATTGACTGTTTTACATCGGCCGCGGCCTCGCGGTCATCGGAAAGTAATAATATATATATATTGTAGTTTTAGTTATATTGTATATGACGCTGCAAACTCATGATTTTAAACCGTTAGGGGTAGGACTCTAAGTAATTGTATGGCAATCCGTCTATTTTCATTTTATAGTATTTATTATTCGATTTCGTTATATTTTAATATCAATTATATATATATATATATATATACACCACAAACGCATTATTGACACTGTACAATAATATATAATATATGTTTACCGGACGAATACTGCTGCAGAACGCCGCTCCCACTCTGAGCACCGACGGTTTGTTTAATCGATACATATTTTAATACGCATAATATTATTACTCACGACTATATAATATGATTTAAGAACATCTGCAAAGTGTGTATATTGTTTATGATATTATATTAATATATATTATATATTATACTTACGACTGGCCGACGCCGCCGCCGCGTCCGTACACGAATTTTCGTATTCTCCTCGTCGTGTATAATACCTCTACATAATATTATTATTATAGGCGATGCGGTGGCGGTATTTGTCGTAATCGTAATTCGTAATTATTACACGTGTCAAACAGATCGTTTTATAGATAGTTGAGCACCGCGCAGTGGAGGAAAAAAAAACCTACGTGGGGGTACTAAAACGTATGTAAACACCTAGAATAATAATAAATAAAATAAAACAGTTTCTACGTGACACGGCACGGCTCGGGCCATAAATTTCCCAACCTATCGATTCGCTTAATCGTACAGATTTATAGTCGTTATTTTAATTTTGTTGTATTATTCTTCGTGTACGCGCGCACACACACACACTTGTGTGATTTGTAATTTGTATATACTATATATACGCACTGCAGCAGTGTGCCCGGGCAGCAGAAACACCGTGTAATAATAATAATAATAATAATAATAATAATATAATATTATTATAATATGACGACGACGCGTCGGACGTCTTTAAGACGCGCGCGCGCGCGTATATTATAATATGTGTACCTATATATATCCAAGTCCGAAATAGATTAAAGGGAAAATCGGTGATTCTTTATTATTATTATTATTATTATATTTATTTTTATTTTTTTCGTTCTCCTCGTAAATTATTACCATAGAACGCGCGTATATATACATAATAATAATATATACTCTTTAATACCAAGTCCGTTCCACATTATACGCGGCGTACCTGTATATATATATATAATACACGTGTGTGTGTGTGTGTGTGTGTGTATTCGAACAGCGGCGGCGAGGCGGCGTCCTTTGCTTCACACCAAATTTGCCGGGCACACAAACAAAACGCGCTCGCGGATAGGTCCCGCCGCCGCACAGCAAAGAACCGGTTGATTTATATTATATATTATTATTATTATTATTATTATTATTTGTACATATAACTAAACGTCAGTGTGTTGTACAGCTCGAAACCGGTCGTGGGCCACGGGCGCAACACCTACCTACCGTATTCCCACACACACGAGCACACACACGCGCACACACACACGCGCGCGCGCGCATTGGGCAAAGGGAGACCCGCCGTCGCCGTTCGCCTTTATATTGCTATTACGATTGTTATTAACATTTTAATGGTTATTAACACGATACCGCGGCGGCGGCGGCGGTCGTGGTCGCGGCGATGAAGCTCGGTATCCAATAAGTATACACACAGATTTTATTATTATTATTATTATTATTATTATTATTACACTGTGCATCGCTAGGCGAGAAAGAGCTGAAAAACGAGTAAAATAAATATCAATCGCGACGTGTGAGTGCGTATATTATTATTATGATTATAATATACGGGGTGATCCCCCGAGCGTGCGCCCTATTTTTTCATTTAGTTGTGAGTTTTTTTCAATTTGTGGAAATCGAAGACCATATTTTTAAATTCTCGAGATTTTTCGTACTCGAGGAGTAATGGCCCGTGGAGATACAAGGCTTTTGTTTTTCAAACGAGAATCCCCCTTTATCAACTGTATAATCCTCGGTATAAACTATAAACATTTTGATAACTGAAAAACTACACGTTTCCTTTTTTTTTTCATTTATTTATACTCCTCAATTATTATAGGGTTATTGGTGTTTTAACAAATACAAATTATAAATGCAATATATATACTACTCGCTTGCGTTTTGAATGACTACAATCAAAATTTCAAAAAATATTTTCACTGAATAATGCGCGGTTCTCATTTGAAAAACAGAAGTTTGTATAAAGTTAAGTAATACAAAAAATCTTAAGAATCTGAAAAAATTTTAGTGTTTAGGATATTTAACAATTCCGAAAATCAGAATATGAATAAATGCATTATTAAATGAAGAAATGGGGGTGAGCATCTGCTTGGTGGATCACTCTGTATATATAGCTATGTATACCTATTTAAAATATATGCCTATTATAATATACCTACCTACTGTACACCGTATAGGTATAAGAACCGACGATAAATTTACGACTTTCTCGATATCGTTTGAGCGGTGTTGTTTTAATAATACGACTACGGGTTACAATAATAATAAAAAAATATAATAATATATTATGATAATCGTACACTTCGTATATATTATTCGCGGCGTCCGTTGTCGATACGCCAACATTTGTTTTGCGGTTTCTACGCAGCCGTTTATTATTTTTAAGTATTTACTGCACTCGGAGAAGCGTTCTTGTCGATAAAAGAGATTGAGGCCGTTGGAAGATGTCACATTATGCGTTCTGAAATCTAAAAGTCTGGAACGATAACTACAATATGATGACTTACACGAGAACACGAATATTATAATATCATAGGAACGCGAACGATATATGTGAAAACTGAACAATGGGCGGTTTTGAATTTGAAAAATATTTCGTTAGAACGAAATGTTATTCACAACAACAAAGTCAAATGCACTTATTAACTATTTCCATCGGGGAAATTTAATCAGTGTTTTTCTTTTTTTAATGGTAACCCTTATTTTTAATTGCATATTCCAAGTAGAGTATTTTTTTGAATATTATGTCGATTAATAGCTAATACTATATTTAAATATAGGCAAACTTGTTATATATTTAATGATTTATATATAATTGTATACATAATCGAAATGTGCGTAGAAACATATTCTGATTTAGAATATGAAGTTAAAATGTAAAATATATAATGCCAGTTAACTGCTGGCAATCGCCTTAAAAAAAAAAAAAAACACTATAATAAAATATTATAAGAACTATAAATTGTTTTTCAGAGATGTAGTTTAAAGTGGTACTAGGTAACTATAGTAACAAGTTAAAGTATACATTACAAAATAACATTTTTGTTGGCTGCCATAAGTGCTTTATAGTCCGCGCAAGAAGTCTAATGTCTATAAAATTACACGTATACATACGTCATTGTAAAATATAGCAAAAATAAAATAATAATATACTGGATGAATGATTTTTTATACGTAAAAAAAAAAATGTTGACAATTCTCACTCTTTTATAAATTGTAGTATTATTAGATATTTTACAATATTAGCTATATTTGTATGTTATAGTAGGGTAAAAATTAATACTAATAATACTGTATAGAGGAATACGCTATTGTTAAGTAGTTAATAACAAACAGAAGAGGAAATTGCTTTTGAAATATTATTTTATTGCATCCGAATTCGGTATAGAAACGCGTACGTCAATATTGTATACAATATACTACGTTTTAATATATTATTATTTATATTGTATAATAATATATGTCGTTTGTGATATTATGTGCGAGAGGGTCTCCGACGAGGGTGATGATGTGAATATTTTGGGTGGTCGCCGCCGAGCACACAAAAGTATAATAATATATGTCATTATACAGTCGAGTTTTTCCATGTGGATATAATATTATGTACCTTATTATGTAATATATAGTAGGTAGGTATATACTAAATAATATAACGTTTATTGTACACAATAATATCTGACCGCATTGATTGTATTAATATGCATAATGAACCTCATAAACACTACAGGGTGCCGTCGATTTGCATATACTTTACGACTCGCACGACACAAAATGTCCGTTTTATAATATTATATTACACGCACTCACAAAAAATCAAAAATAAATAAATATTATTGTACTCGAATGAGAAGATAATATTGTCTTGTGTGGCGACGGTGGGTATATAAATCTGGGTTGCCATATTCGTCTCTGCAGATATTATTTTACCCATTCGAATATTGAAAATTACAAAGTGCAGTGGCAGCGTATCCTATTTTAACTACCTCGCACATCGCATTGTTCGATAATATTATATATAGATACACCGCACTTGCATTATTTTTTTTTAATCGCCGGCTAACCTATATAATACTATAAAGTGTATTATGCCTAGGCACCAGCTATAACAGGATACCCATTTATCTTTGTTCTCCGAGGAACATTAATTTTTATGCCATACAAAAACGCGTATAGTATATACCTACCGACTGCACCTCTCTGTAGGTTAATTATTATTTAAACGGTGTGATTTTTGCGTGTAATTCGCGTGTTTTACGACCTGAAAAATACGCGCGTAGGTACACATTATTATTATTATTATTATGCATTGTTTAAAACGTTTTAATCACAAAACCAACAACAATGTACGATAATAATATAACACATATTATTTTACAAATAGCCATGTTCTTTGCGCCGCAGCGCCGTTATTGTTTTAGTATAATATGCTAGTCAGGAATAGGTTGTACATACTGTGGGGGGGAGAAGGATCGATTTAACTCGTAAGACACTGATTTGACCATAATATTATATTATGATGAGTATCATATACGTTAAATCGATCGAAGCCGGCAGCCTGTATTATAATACACGGGTTGCATTAGTCGTTATATATACCTCTAAAAAAAGCCACATCGATTGTTTAGGTAACTACAAAAAAAAGGCCACATATATTATACACCTATTTGCAAAGGTGGGCATTAACTAGTTACAAAGTTAAAAAGTTAATTTATTTTAACTTTTTAACTTAAATAGCTTAATTGGCCGTTGAAATAATTTAGCTTTTTACAGTTGATTTAAAAATGATCTATCAAGTAAAAAAAATTTTGAAATTGTTCGTCCATATGTAAATATTAATATAAAAATAAAAGGAATCCGAATAATAATAAAAAGAATCTTAACTATAAAGATAAGTAAACATTACAGATGAGTGGCGCCACTGCTGTACATTATGATAAATAATCCAATGAAATTGATTATTATAATTTATGAATTAATTAGATCTTTCTCAAGAACGCAGTCACTCTTTATGTGATCTACATACTAATTAAAAAAATCAGATTAGCTTTTTTTTAACTGAGTTAAGTTAATATTTTTTTCCGTATTAACTTTTAACTTATCGAGTTAAATTAATGATTTGTTAACTTTTAACTTATCGATCTAGTATTCTCTTAACTTAACTTGAGTTAAATCTACTGCGTATTAAAACGAAATATTATAATTATAATTATTATCCTGCAGTAGACTCCGCTTATAAGAATCACGGATATAAGGTTCAATCGCTTATTAAACTCAAAATCCAAATACATTAAAAACAATCAGTTATGAGACTCAAATTTCGTTAGAAAAATCGTTGAAAATAAACTTTTGTGTTGGTTATTACTCATTCTAGGTTTCTAATTATGCTATATACTTACTATGTATGTACAACAAGTTTTATCGCATTTCAAATTTATCGCAATGACCATAAAGTAATAGTCGTTGCAATCGACAGCATAATCGTTGTACCTATACACTAAAATCACAAATTTTTTTTAATAAATAATATAAATTGTATATATTAATTATGCAAAATTAAAATATTATCTGATTATTCTGATTTCATTCATAATAAGTAAAAATAATACTTAATGTTTAAAATATGTATGGAAGTTAATATGTAAATGTACTAGCTGCTTCCTATATTTAATTAAATATTAAAAGTAACAAAATAAAGTCAATAATTACAATTACAATCATAATATAATATAATTATAATATTATAAGATATTGTGTAGGTATGAGCTCGGCATTTATCTTTATAATTCAAAAATAATATATATTATAACACGTGTGTGTACGTAATATTATTATATTTTAATAGGTAGATGGTCAAATATTACACCGCTGCTGCCGCGCAGTCGACTGTATTATATATTATTATTATTATATAGGTCCATATTTTAGTCCCGAGTTACTCGTCGTTGCGGGACAAGTTAATGACGCCTCGGGGCATATATATAGTTTTTATTATTATCGTCATTATTATTATTTTTATTTATTTATTATTTTACGGCCGTATACGCGTACGCACGTAAACGTGTAGGCGATTAAAATGCAAGAACGCCCGGTTTTTTACGATATTTATTTATTTTTTAATTTTGTTATTTTTTTTTTTTCACGTCGTCCGCGTTTCTTTCTATATAAACAAGTTATAATCAACGCGGCGGCGCGGCGGCTCGGCGTAAAAAGAAAACCAAACAACAGTAATTTAAAAATATATATATATACATAGTTACGCCGCTGCGCCGACGGGGTTTGCGCGCACGTCCCGGTGCCGATGTTACGGATATATATATATATGTATAATAGTAATAATAGTAATAACTAATAATACATATAACATATACCTATAATAGGTATATACCAATATATTATATAGGTACCTGTGCATTGTAATGCGGTCACGGCGACACGGTCACTATTATAATATCGCGGTATTAAAATATTATTGTTATCATATATATACCTGTAGAGCCCGGAAAACCCTTATACCGCGTCCCAAAAAATTACTGCTGAAAAACAATATTAAGTATATTCGTGTGCACATAATATACGCCTGCTGTACGCATATTATCATTATACTATTATAATACGTGATATCAAATGTGATTTTGGCCTGCACCGCGGAAAGGGATGATTTTTTAACACTCGCTTTGATCATTCAAAACATCATCAGTTTCATCACGATTCAAGTATACGGCCACCATCAACTTCGGTGGAGGTATTTTATACTGCGACAGGCATATACATATAATATTGTTATAATTAGGGCACGGAACTTAAAAAGTACAAAACATGCATGCACTTAATACTTATGATGCACATACAAAAGCACAAATGTGCATTTTTTTTTGTTTTACTCTCAATTTTTACAAATATTTTACTCAAAAATATTATATTTTTATAATTTTTACTAAATATTTATTAATAAGAATTCTATGTCAACTACCTATTATTTATTAATAGGGGTTTTAAATACACAATACAATACTACATGGCGACAACTTTTTAAATAAATATACATTAAATTAGAGTGTATTATACGAGATAAAATGCAAAAATATGCACTGTAAACTTTTAAAAAATGTTTCGAAGTGTATAGTTAAATTAATTTCAAGCTCACTCGGCTATAAATCTAATAGCCCCGAAAAAACATGCAAACTCAACAACTTCCGAGCCCTATAGTTATAATAATATTTTTATTTCGAGGTGTGCAGTATACAATAATAATATTATAACCTATACGGCGGCGGTGGCGACGGCACGGTGTGTGCGTGTAAATACGCTACCGGACCTATACGGCTATACGGGCGCAGTGTGTGTGTGTGTGTGTGTGTGTGTAAACACCTGGTTACTGGTTATAGGTACCGCGATTGTTATTGTCGAATTACATAGGTACCTACGCGTTATATTATTATATATATATATATATAGGTACACGGGTAATACGTGTGTGTGTGTGTATTTATGACGCGAGTCGATGCACCGCGAGCTGCGAGACAAGGCGGCGGCGGCGGTGATGATGCGGGGGCGGGGGAGCGGAAGAAAAACCCGTCGCGCCGGCACTCGTCGAGGGTCGGCGAAGGAGCACCGGCGGAATGCTGGGCGGGACGGGGAGGGGGACAGACTCGCATCACGTCCGCCGCGTCGGCTCGCGCACCCTAATTACTGGGCACCGGCTAATTGCCCCACACCTGGACCGGGTATATACCTGTAGTAACCGCGTGTATATATAATGCGCGCGTATATACGCGTTACACTACGTATGATAATATATTATAATATATGTTCCTACACCTCTATATACGCATGCACGGGCAGGCAGGCAAACAGGCAGATAGGTAGGCAGGCGGGCTGGCGAGTGGGTAGGTAGGTATAGATGATACGGCCGACGATGACTATCCTCTGGCCCGCGCCGCAAGTCGAAACACCCATATAATATAACGTTAGGTACCTATGTATATATATATATATACGAGAATGAGTATATATATACGTATAATATTATATGAGCAGTGTATACACATCATGACGTATATACCTACACATAGGTATATCGCGTCGAGGACTTGCAGCAGACCTCGTGATGGTCTCTCTCGTTCAATCCTCGTCGTCGTCTCGCCGTACGTACAGTCGTTCCACGAGGCACATGATCCTATTTATATAATATTCGTGCGTGTGTGTTTGTTGATCGGGCTAATGGTTCGCCGACGAGCAACGGAAAAAAAAATTACAAGACAAAACGTGTTCGTGTACCTATATATAATCGAGTACAAGACGGCGCGACGTATTCATATAGGTATATATATCTATATATATATATATATTATATGCGATAATAACGCATTACCAACTGCGCTGCAGGTACACATGATATACAAAAACACGATACTGTGATATCGTATTACCTATATCATAATATATTTCAATAAGATTTGCGTATACTGACCATACGAGAATAAATAGTGTGACGACCAGCCTAGAGGAGTGCAGTTTTACCTATAACACCTACCTACTGCAGTAATCTGTAAGCCATTTCAGTTTTTCTCGAGGTGGGCAACATTTTTTAAAGGGTCAATTCTGTCAAAATAATAAGCGTAGGTGCTTATTGTTATTGGATGTACAAAGCCATATTGTAAATTTTTACGTGCATGCTTTGTAGTTGGTGTATAATATAGCAGGTAGTAATGTTCGTGAGATGGTATTCAGCATTTATAGAAGGGTTTTATTATTTACAGAGCGATTAAAAACTCATGTTACGGGCTTACGGCCAAACTTCATTGATTCAAAATAGAGAACAATGTATGATACGAAACTTTTAGTTTGATTAAGAAACATCTCAAAAATGATTTGTAAAATTTATAATTTTTTACAATATTTTAGCGGGGTTTTGGGCTGTTCACTACAGAAATGTATAAACATTTTAAATATCTCTCGAGCATAGTGTTTTGCATTAATTTATGTTGTTCAAGCACTAAAATGTATCAAAAAAATGTCTTCGTATGTCATACGTCATATGTTCAATACAATATATATATCATGTTTGCAACAAAAAATATAGGTTCCCATTTGAGTATCTTAAGTTGACCCCTAAAACTCCCCTATATAATATATTGTAAAAGAGTATAAAATGTACGAATCATTTTAGATGTCTCTAAAAATCATATATTTTTCTATATTTTGAATATTTATGTGATAAAATAACTGTAACATAAATTTTGAAACACTGTGTATAGTCATGTTCAGATGGTATTCAGCATTAGTATAAAGGTAAAGTTGTAAAAGATCTGATTATTTAACAGATTTGCAGGTTACAATGCTTCGTTACAATATAAAAGCACTCGGTCGAACCTTTTGACCGGACTACGAAAATCGACGTCGGTGAAAATGTCCCCACCAAATTACTCCATTGGACTGTAGTGTGAAGTGTGTGGACTTATTACCTATATGCCTATACTCTGTTCAGCGAGAGAACACGTTGCAGACCGACGAAAATCGGTTCTTCTGCGACGCGACACCCTGCCACGGGGGAACCTGTTTCGATGGCAGGGTCATGCGCAGGGGGTGCGCAGAATCGGAGTGTTCTCTCGCCGAACAGAGTACATGTATGATAGCTCTAGGTATAATATATACTTTTAGAATACACAACGAATGTGTATTATATCGCAACTATGATGATGATGATAGTCGCGGCCTAGCAATCACCGCTGTGGAACTTTTTGCGCTCGTACAATATTTTATACGAATTTCTCCGCACCTTGTTATTTTCGGTACACATACCTATACATATTATTATGTATAATATAGTATTATTTATGTATAACTGAACTATGGCTCTGCACTGCAGCAGCGGTGCGCACGATATAAATCTAATTCAATTTCACTCGTTTATATAATATATATATACACACACATCAGTGTTAATCTTCTATAATAATAATATGACGGTAGGTACGCATGCGCCGTCGAAATATTTCCAGACTCGCGTCCGAATAAGTGACGGCGCGCCGAGGTGGCGGAGAGAGACATTTTAATCACGCCTCAGACCGCGCCGTTAACCTAATTTATTGTGTTTTATGCCACACAGGTAATTATTATTGTTTTCGCGCCGTGTGTAATTTTATGGTCTCGTAAATATCATTAAATCTGTTTGATTAAAAAATATATGTTATTATATAGGTAATATATTCCTGCAGTTTGTGTATTATATTGGCTAACTTATGCGCGCACAATGCAGCCTATTTAATATATATAATAAATTATTACTATTTACTGTATAGTACCTATTTTGCTGTTTGATGTGTGGTTTACGAGCGTTTGATGTTTACTCGTTTCATAGTTTTATAGTCGAAATATATTATATATTACCTACAATTTAACTATAAATAAAATATGTAGCGTGTACCCAAATTACACGGTTTAAATAGTTGAATTTACTTAAAATATTTTTGTTAATATTTCGATAAATATTTAGTCTCGTAGTTCTTTGAAATAGTAATGGGTAACAATATTATGTAATACATGCACAGATCGAAAAAAAAATACAACACAGTAAAGCCAGCTATGAAAGTGGGTGACGAACAGCACATTTGACGGATGAGAGAGTGACGGATATTCGAGGTTTTAATGGTATCGCGTTATGAAAAAATCCCGAGATTTATATTATCAAACTAAAATAACTATTTTTTTCGAATAATTGTATTTAATCATCGAGTACCTACACTATAATACGTTCTTTTGATGGATATCTAATGAGCAAAGAGGAATAGACCTTCTTTTGCACAGCCTCTGGAGTTCCACTAACAGTGATACACATATCCTCGTCGAATAATGTCAAACAGAATCAACCATAATCAAGCATAACATCCCGCAAGTTCCTCCACCAATCTCCAGGGCCTAGAGTCTAGGCCAAACGAGACAATCATCGAAAACCGCACACTCATAAAATAAATTAATATTGAAAACGTGTTGTAGTAAAATTGTATGTAATATTTAAGTAAAAATGTTGTAACATGCATATAAGTAGTATACATGTAAATAAAATATAAGTCAAATGTCAGCCAACGGCCTGCAAGCTGCAGCTGACGGGGCTTAATTTTAATAAAAAAAAAAAAACTAATACTCTTAATATTAAAATTAATAACAATTATGAAAATTCATTTTTTTTCTTTAATCCGTCACTCTCTCGGTCCCGTAGTTGCAGACGCGGTTAATCGGGCTGGTTTTACTGTAATATTCGAATGCCGCCTATTAGGTATTTACTGTACCTATGTTCCGTGTACGGGGTAAACACTCGGTGTCTTGTTGTACCTACTCCTGCAGTGGGAACTCTTGATATTATTTATAGTAAGTAATATATAACATGATATCGTTCTGTTACCTACGACGTATTTGTATAATAATAATAATAATAATAATATGAAATACGCGCGTGTGTTCGTTGATGAGTAATCGACGGACCGTTTAAAATAGAATCATTTAAACAAACAGACAACAGCACAATGACGGGCATCGTATATAATAATACGAACGTGTAGGCAGGTACCTATACTCCATTTGGCACCACGAACAGATTATATAGTTAACAAGTACCTAATTGTGTTGAAGGCACCGTGTTCGGTATGGGTACCTAAATAATAATATAACATGTACCCAGTCATAAGCGTATTTGATTAATGTTCTTGTGTACATTGTGGTGTGTGTCTTGCTATATACTTCCTCAATTGCTTTGTACCTACAACAAATGTTTACATAATGTATACACACCTACATATATATATATAGACACACTCGGTACATACATGGTAATAGGTATATACTCGTAGTAGTGGTATATAATATTATTATATAGGTAGAGTCGCGTACTCTTAATAATATTATATGTCATGAAAATCAACAGGTTGTTATTAATAATAATAATAATAATATCATGCCATTATTGTTTGTACTACCTATCGAGCTATTAAAATAAAAACGTACATAAAAAATGATTGATTTTTACCGTACTCTCGATTATGATAATATTTGCGTTAAATAATGTCTGTTAATTATTATACTTGAACTAATAAAACACGTTTTAAATACGAGGCATCATAAAAAAAAAATGTTATATAATATAAATAATGATATTATTTTTCTCC
Source organism: Neotoxoptera formosana (assembly GCA_022818045.1). Lineage (NCBI taxonomy): Eukaryota > Metazoa > Arthropoda > Insecta > Hemiptera > Aphididae > Neotoxoptera > Neotoxoptera formosana. The sequence continues at coordinate 43,557,849 of CM040633.1, read as the reverse complement.
GGTATAGAAAAATATTATATGTGTGGAGGTGGACGACAATGGACATAAAACAACCTGCTGCTTATAGCCATGATCTGAATAATAACAATGTGGGAGGATCCAAAAACCCCTAGAGTTTATAATTTCTGGTACACGATTAGCCGAAATTGGTTTTGATAAACGGTCGATTGTAAGTATTATACGTATACAATATATAGGCCATGTCATATAATGCCATATATTATATTTTATGGGTTTAAACTTATACTATATATAAAGACGCGTGATTAGGTATACAAAAAGTGGAACGCTGCGCATTGCTGCAATATGCGTATAATTACATAAGAATATAATAATAGTATAATATTATATCGGTATAGGGTGCATCTCAAATTCGAAAATTTAACAATACAATTACCATTTTTTTTTTTTTTATAAATACTATACACGTCTTAGCGTCAACGAGTTGACATATATTTAAACGTAATTTTTTTTTACATATTTCGGCTGCTGCTTTTATACATAGTCAACTGTACTTTACATATAGTGTATGTATACATATATATTATGCAAAAGTGTGCACAACTACTATAATAATACGAGTCTATAATATATTATAATATAATTGACAATCGTATTACGGTTTTGTCGGGATAATTGCTACCTACCTAAGACCTACCGGAGAAAAGTTAGAAAACGAAAATATTTACTTATTATTATCACTATACAGCAGGTAGGTACAACAGTAATCTTTTAACGCTCTGTTATTACTGATTTACTGAGATTATATTATTCTTTGCACCTCTGCTATACCTACCTATATACTTCCCAAGAAACTTGTTCGCCCGTTTTTTTTTTAATCATGTTGCCTCCCAGGTTATTTCCGAGGGATTTCAATAGAATTTTACTTGGATTTTTAGATTAAAAGTGGTTTCCAAAATGTTTCTAACACGAATTCTATTACAAAAAAACTACGGGGAAATCAAATAAAAGGTACACATTAATAAATATTGACTTTTAAACATTTATAGTACTGTATACTTATATTATCCATAAAATATTTGAAACCGAAATCTGAATTTTTATAGGCCGTATAGCTACGTATTATTATTTTTTATCTGTGGCCAGTGGGCCTCTTTGTTGTATAATTATTTCGAAGTCCGTCTCAAAAAAGAACGGGTGCATCCCGCACGTTTCAAAATTATTTTTATTACGTCTCTATATAACATATTAGAATTCTGCTATCACTTTAAAGATTATTATTATATAGATACATTTAGAAATTCAAATTATGAATCAAAATCGCTACTAAAATAATATACTTTCATTATAGCGTCACGCGAATATTATAAACAAACAAATATTATAATAATATACTTTACTCTATAAAATTATAAAATTAAATATGTATTGCGTGCCACAATATTCATCATATAGGTAACGAAATGCAACTTAATTCATTTGATCGGCGACGATCAGACGCAATATAACTTCGATTGAGATTCGAATTTTGATATATCCAAATAATTTTTCGATAAAAACTATATGATATTTGGACTCGACGGTATTTTTCCCTCTAATAATGTGTAATACGCGCATACTGTAACTTTTAAACGTACATAATATTATATTTTTACAGATATAGCTATGTATATAATTATATATTTGTTGACTGTCGGTGTACACGAACGGTCGTCGAACAGACATCGCTCGGACATGTACGTATAATACCAAATAGGTACACCCATCCTATATTTAATACCTACACCAATAATAATAATAATTATTTTACTTATCCATAATAACGCCCGCTAGGGTAAAGAGTACAGACGATACATATATAACATATAAGTTAGACATAACATATACGGTATAGAATTGATGAACAAACAAAGATTTTTTTAACTTACAACTGTCATAAGATAGAAAAAATCAAAGTTGGATAGATGTTCGTTGCTGTGTAGTGTGAAGTTATCTATTAATGGGACTACGAATAACAAAATTACGTCTACCTGCGGTTCTATATGAAATAGGGTGTTCTGTCCACTATTGACCGGAGGGGCTCTAATGCCAATGAGACTCAAAAGCTCTCAGGGTAGTTAACGGATTTAATAGCTTAAATAAACAATCATTATAATTAGGTCTATATTACTTAGAGGGGATATATATATTATACTGTTTCTCGATTTCGGCGATAGGTATAGTCTATAGGTACTCGAGTTCAGCTTAAAGGCAATCGTCCTTACTACATTTTCTTCGGATTTTATCGATCACACCTGCTTGTCGGGGGTTCCAAGTTAACGCGTAGGTACTACTATTATAATAATATACCTAATTTACGGTTAGATTATGTAAAAAATAAATATTAGGTGGACCGCTGCCTCAAAAGTTTAAAGCCCCTTGGTTTAGGGGATATAACATTATACTATTATATCGTGTGTGAGTTTTCTTCCGAGTTTACCTATACCTACCATGTGCTATGTGTTACAATACATAATAATAATACAAGTTGTAGAGTAATATATTTTCTCACAAGTCGTAAAAAAACAAAATTCATTATTAATACGCACTATATAGTATTATATTAGTAGTATTATTTGAAAACGAATTATTTAATATACATATGCCGGCGGTACGATTTTCAAAAGCGACCGAACGCCTCAACACGTTTGCCGGTGGCCCCCGAGGGCCGCCGTGGCCACGAGTGTCGATTAGCTCTAATATATTATACATAATAATAGGTAGGTATACACGCAGTTTCATTTATTTTATTATCGTCGCGCCGACGAAACAAATTGTGTTTTAGGCCTAAACGGACGCGCGCGCTCATACTAAATAATTGTATTATAAAAAAACAACTATTATAATATTAGTTTTATTATTTACTATGATATTTTATACAACTATAATGTACGAGTGTGCAACACCGCGTAAATCCGCCGGATCGTCCGATACTGCAGTAGTTGCACACGATATAATGATGTTAATTTAATAATATGCACAAATGCAAGTGATGCTGCAGAGTGCAGCGTGTGCAATGGCGAAATCGTCTATATAATATCATAACTCCAGATACAATAATATATAGCTAAATACCTACTGAACAAAATCGTTATGTTCTCAATCGTGCGATGTTCCCGTCGAGTCTTGGTCGAGAACAAGACGTGTAAGGGATGTGTACCTAAATTATGTTAACTTATTATTTCAATTTTCTTTTTTTTAATAATTTACGACAGTTAAACATATTATAACAATTAGATAGGGAGCTGATGTCTCGAGTTATTAGGTTCTAGAAGAATTTATTCAAACAAGTAGTTTAGTTGTAAATACACTCAGCAGTCTGCATAAACTATATTATATTATATTTGATTGAAATTTACATATCATTTGTGGCAACCAATAATCAACTAACTTATATTTAAATTTTATTTGTGTAGCGTAAAATATTAAACAATAATTACAACAAATAATAGTGTTCGCGTGCATAACAGCGTCTTTGAAAGTTCGTGTACAAATCTGTATTAAAATGTTTGGAAATTTAAATGCCTACCTATTCGGTTTGTGAATTTCGTTTCCTGCAATGAAAAAATTAATACATATTTTGTCATGATTCAATTATATAGTAGCTACAATAACAATAATATTGCATGATATAAATAATTATTGTGTTTGTGTAATACTACTATGATAATATTTAAACAAAACCTATTCAATATTTTTTAGAGTTTGTAATTCTTTTATTTTGTTTTACAAGTGCAGGTACACAGACATATTAGGTTTTTGGCTATCGAATTCCGACAACTGTATTTATGTTTTTGTGCAAATTCAATTTACATTGATGTTCTATGCATACAAATATAATATTATGCAGCATCGATGCTCATTATTTTAGTCGAATCGTATAAATATATAATATAAATTTGTTCAAACACGATTCACATAATATATGTAATCATTACAAATTAGTTATTCATATATTATGTGCTATGTACAAAACATGATTTAAATAGCTGCGCTATGTTATATTTACTCAGCATTAGGTACTTATATATACATATATGGTGAACATTTTACAAAATTAATTTTTAAATAATGAATAATGTATATAACATTTTGAGTAGGTATTTGTGTTGAATTAAATGCGTTCGCCATAATCGAATATTATATTTTCGTTCTGAATTTCCGATGACGGTTTAAACTTATTATAGTTATTACCACGATGCAGGATATAAAGATATTATAATATTATATCTTTATTCCTCGTGGTTATTAGGTATCTACTCTAAATTATTACACAGGTATCTAATATTATAATAAACGACTAGAAAAAAATGTGTATACCTGTATATTTTTATATACCTACACGCGTATGTAGTAGTCAAATTTCAATAATCATATTATATTTATACATGTACATTGCATATATATTATTAATATTAAAAGCAACTATTACGAGATAAACCTTGGACCGATATAATTGAATTAAATAAATAGTTGTATTATATTATACAGTCAGTATTAGCTATATTATCTAAATACCCATAATAATATGTATAGAATGTTTAAACGTAGCAATTAACGTTAAATTCTATAAATTATTGTATAGAAAAATAGCGTATAACCAGAAAAATAGATATTTTTAATTTTGGCAAATTTTCAAAAAAATCTGTCTGTCACTAGGTATAATATCATATGAAATTAATTATTAATATTTATTCAACGCATAGCATCATTAAATTAACATCAAAATGTGTCGTATATGTATATAGAAATTCCTTCTTTTTTTTATATAATCCTAAACTTTTTAATATACGTATTATAATATGTATACCTATTTGATACCTATGCGAAAACGACATAATTATTAAATTGAAATAACCATCATGCATTCAATATATTTTTCCAGTTACCTACAAAATTATTATTCTAAATAATGAATAAGTCAACAAAATTAAAAATTGAATTTATATTCTTATTTATTTAGTATTCACTATTATATTATATTAAAAAAAATTACGGAGTTTTCACATTTAAACACTGTTCTGAAACTACTGCTGCTTCCTATCTCTCGGTTGATTACCTAGGTATACGGTATACCAACATATAATAATAATAAGCTTGGCACAATATATTATAATGTATTGCTATGGGTGGTCAGGTATAACATTATATTATAGTATAAATATATTATTAAATCGGTGTAGGTACCAACTACCTCATTAGCGTGCCCATAAATCATTTTTTATCAAAGTTATATCATTATGCTTCAACTTCCATTGCTGACATATTTCCAACCGCATTTAACGATCAATAAAATAAATACGGTAATTATTATTACACACGATAATTATTATTATAACGGTACGAAATTCACTAATGATTATAATCCTAAACAGGTACCGGGTACCTGGTACCCCCGAACGGTTATCAAATCGTTGAAAAAGTATCTACCTAGGTACTTATAATCGAATATTCACGTTACTAATTACTACAGGACGTATACTCGTAATTATTACCTATATACCTAATATTGTATATTGTCATATTATATTATAACATGTATATATTGCGATGCGTGCTCGATGTGTTTTTTCAAAAATTTTGTAATTTGTTTATCATTCAATATAATTATTATATTATTTAATTTATTTATTATTATACCTACTGAAAATTGTAATAATATACTGCACTACCCCTCCGCATCGAGGGTCTCTGGAATATTTAAATATCCTGCAGCGGGTTGATCTATGAAAATTAATTTTTAACACGCAATTAAGTCGTTAACGTTTTGTTTTTATGATTTATTTATATAATACACTTTTATCAAGACGATTAATACGAATAAAGTTATTTTTTTTTTATGGGTGTACAATATACATAGTATATACATATTATAAGCGTAAAACATAAATAAGTACCTGTATAGGTGTATATATAATAATAATATGATACTATACAAATTAGAATGCTTATGATTAAATTTCCAATAAATTATACCTATATATAATGTATATACACATTTTTTTTATATATAATATTGTAAACCAAACGAATCTTTCGTCGTGATTGTCGCTATCAGCATTTTACGTCAACGTGAATACGTGATGCAGTGTGATGTCCTGTAGTGTATACGTTTGCAGCGGTTTGGACAAAAAGGCTTGCAGTGGCGTGTCTAGGATCAAAATTCAGAACAGTCCTGGTCATAAAAATAATTTGTACAATATATACTTAAATATATATTTTGAGTATATTTAAGGGTTCAAAATCAGGGTAGGCCCGAGCCTATCAGGCCTACCCGCTGGACACGCCTCTGCACAAAGGGCATATTATGTATATATTATATATAGATTGTTATATTATAGTATATTATAACATATTATACTATTTACTAATTTACGACCACCGAAGCACATAACCTAAACAATTGTACGACCACCAAATTTACATACATTTATATATATAATATATTATATACAAACTATAGCTGGTTTTGGGGAGCTATTTATTATATGTGATATATTCGATAAGATATACGAACAAATAGTATTTATTTTATGTGATTGTAGAATAATAATTATTATGATATTATATCGACAATGTCTTTTAGAAACGTGTGTGTCGTATAATCCAGAGAATGTATAAGCAAGTATTTTTAAAGAAGATATACCTCGCATACCTTTGCATATAAACGTCCTTTAATAGAAAACTTTTAACGGTTTCTTACCACCGTAGACGCAATAGTCATCCCTGCATTTTACGGCATTCATAATAATTATTCGGGACGAACACTCGTTCAATTCGAGTGTAGAAACTATGTATGTATAAATTACAATGTATAATATTATAATATCCGTAGCTAGACGTACGTGTTTGAAAATATCATATCCGAGACATCTCGAGTGGTCGCGATTAAAAAAAAACAACCACAAGTCGAGTGCGGTGTCTCGCGATTATGTCGCGTTGTACGAAATCGTGTTTCGTGTTTTTAGTTTGGAACGACATAAGTCATAAGTGTTTTCGAGTCTCCTGATGTGTAAGATTTGGTCACAAAAAGGGTCATCTCGGTTGGCCTTTCCGCCGACGATATAATATATATATATATATATATAAATACCTAAACGCTATGCGTCTCGTATATTATAGTGCCAGTCGAGAAGTCGTCGTGATGCGTATTATATATATTATATTATATAGTTATAACTTTTACGCCACCAATCGGACCGACACACACACACACGCGCGGGACCCACGACGCGATGTAGCTATATATGCATAATGTTATATTATATGCCTACGAGACGTATGTGCGTGAGTGAGTGTGTGTGAGTGTGTGTGTCTGTGTCTGCGTGTCCATATATTATTGTACCATTAAATGGAATGCCGTAGCGTCAAGCTGTCTGCTCCGTTCGGGCTCTCCGCTGTACCTATATATACACGCGTAGTCCTATATATATATATATATATGTATGTATATAATATTTTATAGGTACCTATATACGCGTCTGCGTGGTGTGCGTGCGAGGGCAATGCACACACGTCGCGTCCTCGAAGAAAGCGGTGAAATAATAATAATAATAATAAATAAATAACCCGATGGAATATTATTACTATTACTGCTGTACGCCCAAAGTAAATTACGACCACCACGTGTGTGTGTGTGTGTGTGTGTGTGTGCATGCGTGTGTTGCGCCTGTACATAAACGTTTGGCCATTACTGCGACGGCGGCACAAGACGTGTTATAGTTATGTTATTATGTTTTATAGAAGATACTCGCGTAATATATATATATAAAGTACGTATAATGTATATTGGTATTGCTTTAGAGTCTAGAAGTCTAGGTCACGTGACGTGTGTGTACATGGTCGGAAATCCGTTAAAATTTCAGGGGTGGCTAATATTTTTAACATAAATATAATATGTGAGTGTTTGATCCCACACAACTAAAGAGCTGTCTGTTTTTTTTTGGTGTTAGAGGGGCTTATAGGATATTTGAGGGGCTAAGCACCCCCCTCCTATGCGTGTGTATATATATAGTGCAGCTGAACGCCACCCGGCTTAGGACACCTAAACGAGTACCATAATGTTATAATATTGTGTTTGTCGACGATATCACAGCGTGGTCGAGAAATCAAAATTTGTCGGTCTTTATTGTCCGTTTTAAAATGGGTTTTTTTTAAAAATTAAGTCTACCTACATAGAAAACATGAAAAATAATAGCCATATAGTTGACCAACACTATAAGCTAGGTAGGTTATAGTATAATATTATTATGTATATTAAATATTTGAATATCGAACTTAAACTACTCGTTATAACATCATTATTATATAGGGATTATGTAAATTATTGTATTGCACGCGTTTGATCTGATGTACAGGACGACTGCAGTTGTAGTTGTGTATAGGTACGGCGCCCGAGCTTAATAATATCATAATATTTTAATATTCATAGAGAAGATTCTATATTATGTGCGCGGATCGGAAAACAAAAAAAAAAAAAATGTGTAAAACCGATTTCGTATGTCCGTCCGAGGTTATTAACGGCGCGATTAATCCGGGATCGCTTATTAATTGACTACTGGATGTATCATAGACTCGGCGATAAATTAATAATTTTTTCGGATATTAAAACAATCCGGTTATCCCCCGTGACCTCGCCAGCGTGCGGGATCATCGAGGTGTACGTATAATACATTACGTGTTACGTATATTATAAATTATAATAATTGTGTGCGAGTCGAGCGGCCGCGGCGCAGCGATTCAAGGGTATAAAAAATAATAGAGAAAATATTTAAAAAAAACTGTTATCTAAATATTATTAGTTATACACACTCGTCGATATTACACGGTATTAAAATATAATATATATTATTTTATTATTATTATATTAGACGACGACGAGCATTCGTGTGCACGAGACACATCTTCTGACCTCTATATAATATAATACGCACATAGCACGCGGCGCACTAATCGCCACAATATAAAACGGCTTATTATTATAGTTTACTGCGGCGCGCAACGTTTATTATTATTACTATACATAGGTAGGTATTGTTATTATTCTTTCGCCCGCCGTCGATTCGGTTTTTCTATTTATTTTTTACTTTTTATGTACGTTGTTATATCCGCCGTCTCGTGATGTACATATTATTATAATACAATAAAGTAAAGTCGAAATTCCTATACACGTATTTTATTTACCTACCTACACCTATTATATTATTGTATTATTAGCTTTGTGTGTATAAAAACAGAATTTATAAAAAAAAAAAATCATTTCGTGGTCGTTCCTATTATTTTTTTTATTTCCTCATATACAAATGGATATTATATAATAATATGTTATAACCAGGACTCGAGACTTATAGCATTTCCTTATTTTTATGGATCGACTTAATATGTACCTGCAGAGTGCTAAGAAAGTGTATGCACTAAGGAAGTGTATGGTATCATGTTACAACAATTTCAATTATAAAATTCAAAAGGGCTATTTCTTGCTTTTTTTGACAATTAAAAATAAAAAAAACCAAATTTCCAGTTTTTTTCTGCCTTTTTACATAATAATGTTGTATACACTTTCTGATGACGCAGGCCAATGACCAAACCCTCCTATTTTAGGCAATTTTTTTTTTTGATTAAACATTTTGACTTCATTTTAAGATTTATGAATGATATTATTTGAGTGCTTATAATGATGTTTTTAAGCGCTACAAGTCCCGAGCCCGGGTTATGACACATTTCTATATTTACAGTAAAATATATATTGTTATAGTAACGCAATAATATTATAAAGAGGTATACACTCTGTAGGTACCTACGGTATCGATAAAAAGCTTATAGAACACATCATTTGTTTTTCTCAACAAAAAAAACCAATACCCGGAAATGTTGTAATATACGTAAATTAATTAACTCGTTCGTATTTATAAACAACATTACATATATATCATATCGCGATGATGGAAAAAAAAGTATTATCAAAATTCAAAACCAATACTAATGCACAAATTTCAGTGCTGTAATTAAATTACATATTTTATGAGCGCGTTTTATCATAATAACCTTGTTTACATCATTATTATTTTTAAAATGCATATACATTTTATAATCGTAAAAAATGATTTAAATAATATTGTACATTAGGTATATTTTTTAAACATATAATTGACGCTTAATTATTAAACTTAAACAATATATTATATTAGTCGATAATACGCACTCTCCGCCACCATATTAATACTTCTTAATAGAATATAACTTGTAACTTATAACTTAAAAATACTAACCTTAATTTCATTATTACTTTATATTATACATAGATCAATGTAATATTCATAATGAGTTATTATAATATTGTCTTAAAATAATAATACATTGCAGTAATTATATATCGTATCTAATTTGTCAATAATAATCAATAACCCCTTGAGTATAAGGCGATCCATATATTACAATAAATAGAAGATATTATAATATGAAAAAAACTAAAGTGTTTCCAGATCGATTTTATTTATTTGAATTTTCGACTATTCAATGAAACAGTAAACTTAATTGATTTATTTTTTGATTTCAGGTTTGGAAACAATGGTTGGACCATTAAACTTTGCGAAGAGGAGACGAGACGAGGCATGAAACTCATTTTCCGTGTTGTCAAACCGTTTCATAAAGACTTTTTTAAATGGTATATTACATATAATATTATGTACATATATACATAAATGTTGTATTTTTTTTTATATAGCGTTTTAATATTAAAACAAATTTAAAATACCGAACAAATTATGTATATAGACGAAAACCTTTTAATTTTTATGATAATCTGTGTTTATAGTAAACAATAGGTAATAATATCGTAGCTTTAATCAGAAAACATTATGATGTATAACTTACTATATAGCGTCTAGTAACTACCTATATCATATTTATTATACTGTACGTCTGCATATTATTAAAGTATTGTATATTTTATGAACTTATGTTGTCCGTAGTGTTTCGACGATGATGACGATGACGGTGTAGATAAATCTGCCAGTTATTGTTATCAAGTCCAAAGAACTATTTAAGAAATATTCAAATATAATACGATAATATTTTATATTATGTTTTTGCTTCTATATTATAAAATATCAAATAAAAAACGAAAACAAAAACAAAAAACATACGACAAGTGTACCAAATTATTATTATAAGCAAATGTACCTACACGACAGTTGAACAGTATTGAGAGTGCCATGAAATGTCCATCCCTGCTATAGAGTATGGCTCGATATATTATAACGGAAGAGAATTTCCTAATTTTCTTAAGGTGACATTTTGAAAATCTTGTGTGTTATTTAGATTGGATTTTTTAGCCGGAGTCCGCACGTATTTCCAGATAGGTTTTATAACAAGGTTTTTGACTTTATAGAGTCTATGCGGCCTACGGCTATACGGCTATTATTTTATTATATAACCATAGGCGTGCGCACGGATTCAGCAGAAGGTTCGCGTGCTGTATTTGCATAATGTTTTTGGGCCAATTGATTGGTCGGTGGGCCGTGGCGGCACAAGTCATATAGCCCTGAATTAGTCGCAGTCGGCTGTATCAATATAATATTATCTAATAGAAAAATTGGTTCAGATCCATTTATATTTAATAAAATAATGAATTGCCACGGCCAGCAGCCAGCCGACTGGGTGACCTACAAAATATCCGAAATGTTTTCTGTCGAAATTATTTTATCCGAAAAAATATTTACGAAAGATATTAAAAAATAATTGAATATAAATGGGCGAGAAATGGATCCGAACCAGTTTTTCTATTAGATAATTGATACTCTGTACAGGCTTTATGTTTATATACAGTTTACTACAAATACTAAATGGGTGCCTATTCAAAATTGTTAATTATGTTATTATTATTATTATTATTATTATTTTGTTTTTTATTGATCTCAGAGAAAAACCCGGCAACTATATAGCCATTAGTTAAAGCTGTTAAGATATTTACAGTAATTTAAAAATATACTTATACGCATAGCGTAGTGCAATAAAAGTAAACAGTATAGGGTGACATAATTTATAAAGCTAATTCTAAGTAACTTATATAAGAGCCATTATAGTAATAATATGTCTTACATCTTTCTTTTTTTTTATATTCAGTTGTTGTACAGATTTGTAGTTTTTAAGAAGGTGATCATATCACATCATACCTTGGTGTTGTCCTCGGTTTTTGGACCAGCGAGGTGTTAAAAACCGCATCTATCACGATCCTTTGACGAACTGTCCCGTATTTGGGGCATTTGGTTATATAATATATAATATTATGCTTCACAGTCAGTCTAACACCAGGGACTTCATGTTTGAGGGCGCTACTTCCTTTGCCATTAGGTAGGTACCCGTGTGTAAGTCGAGTATGTCCAATTCTCATTCGGTTTGGTATCGATTCTTCTTTCTTTTAAATTATATTATTATATAACCACCATAGTAACAATAACACAGCCTACTTAATAAAAAAACTTTTGTTCTAATCAATATTTAAAAAAAAAATCATTGTGAATCTGATTATAAGAAAAACGTTGATGCTAAAAAAATGTCTAAGGCATGTGGACTATTTTATAAAAATTTTAAAATATCAATATTTTTTGGAGTAAATTATTTTAATCCGTAATAACTTTTTTCAAAATATTATTTTTGGAAATTCTTATAGACATGGTAAATCTTAAACTATTTATTATCCATATGATATTTTCATAATAATTGATTTCATACATTTAGATTTATCAATTTTCTATTTTTATTCGTCAGTTCTTTTTGTTACACCTTGTATATCATACTACCATACAATTAGTAATTTTGGCTGCTCAAAATTGATCTGGCCTATTGTAAAAAAAATGGGGTGTTTTGTTCTGTACCTATATTGCATCTGCGAATAAAGTTTGAGCACGTTTGTTAATCAGACAAATTTTGAGGGACGATACGTTTTCGATGAGTGGATTTGTACGGGAAGAAAGACGGTTGTGAAATCTTCTATAGAAACATTATATTTAGCTTCTTCGTGAATTGTTTTTAAGTTACCATCCGTGTGTATAGAGTACATGGTTTGATATAATGTATGAAAGAGCATTTACTAATTTTCTGAAGGCAATATATTTTGAAAATCTTGTATCTTATTTAGGTAGATTGGATTTTTTAGTATTTCCCCGTAGCTGGACCCGTGTATATGTCCAGATGGGTTTTTTTTTAACAAGGTTTTGAACATTAGGTGTTTGACATTAATGGGGATGACTGTTTATTATAAATTAAATGTTTAAGAATATACGTAACCAGCGATTGTTTAGGGATAGTTTTTTTTCTCTCGAAGAAAATTAATAACTATTTCATCTTGAGACTTTTTAATAGGTTATGATAATGATATAGATTTGGATTAATAACAGCGAGTACCGGAGACTCGTTTGCGCTGTCGAGAGGGGTGGTAGGTAGTGAAAAGTCGTGCGGCCACGGATAATTCGCTGAAAATATTATTGTTGAAATATATATATATATATTACGTAACAATATTGTGGAGGAACTATTTATTTTATAATAGCTGCTTGGTTTCAGCCTATATGCGCGTACAACGGAAAAACTTCTTCTCTTAATTTCGTTCGTTGCTCTCACGCGCGAATAAAATATAATAAATAATATAATATGTACACGGTCGCGAGCATATGGAATTATTATAATAAATATATTATTATGCATTTAATAAATAAATAATTGAAATAATTGAAATAATTGTAATTACGAACAACGTTTTTACCAGTGTGTAGTTAGCACTGTGCAGTTTCCTTGTAGAAAAGAATAATTATCCGTTCCATTCATCGTTCTTTTTTTAAAAAAAAGAATTCGTTCTTCGTTCCTTTGGAAAATTAACGAGTTCCTTTTTTAGTTTCAAATAAAACTAATACATTTCAAAATAATTTTGTATTAAAAACACGTTTTAATCCGTTTAAGGCAAATTATTTAATATAAATATAATATAATATAAATTACAAAGTTTCATACTGATATATTAATACCATTTTTTACTTTCATGTATATAGGTAGTTTAATAAGGCAAATGACTCAAATATCTATTATGTTTATTTTTGGTTATTTCCTCTCTGCAGCGGACCCCCTATTGTCGACCACTGATTTAGATCGCGCGTAGATCGTAGAGATAAAAACTTAGGTATTATTATCAATAATTTTTTAAAGTATACAATATTTTGTCATTTTATATATTATATATTTCTTTAAAAATATTTTTAGGTCATCGTGTTCCGGGCCCTAGTTATAATAATATTTTCCTTTTATGTTCAACTCGACTACGGCGTTTACTCTGCACAATCGCTCTGTCTGTCCGTCTGTCCGTATCTCTCTCTCTTTCTCTCTCCCGTTCCATCATTACCTACTCGAAAATATTTTCAATTTTTTTTTCTCTCCGCACACCGCGGTAACAGTATTATAATATATTATATATGCTCATCGAGTGTGTGGACTTGCGCTCGACAACGTGTAATTATCATCATCATCACGGGTCAACTGGCGCGCGCGTGCGATATATAATATTATATATAGGTACATGGGTAAGCTTTTAATAATTTAAAACATTTTGAACCCACTTGTAGTGCGGGCCTGCGATGCAACAACAACAACCACCGCCTGTAACGAGTCTGTGACGAGAGCGCTTCGTCCGACACGACGGCGGCGTGCTACATAAAAATATATGTGTACATAATATGTGCACACACAGATCTGCTGCGGGTACCTAGCAAAATGATAATAACAATATTATTATTATTAGTATAATGACCGAGTGCGCACACACATGAGCATTGTTGGGTCATCCGCGATGATGATGATGATGATGATGATGTGGAGGAATCCCGTGAAATTTCGACGCGGCACGATTCGCGGAATCGAACCGTCGGCTCGTGAAGAGCGCAGCAATATTATATTATTAAAGCCGATCCGCGGCTACGACCGCAACGTCCGTCTGGTCCGCTGCGCCGCCGTCGAAAACGACTAGACCGCGCCAAGTAGTATACAGTGATAATATAGTAATAATAATACTGATAATGATAATAATAACAAAAATAATAACGATACTACCGAGTAAAATAAACGATAATTAAAACGGACGAAAACAATATATGCGATGACGGTAAAGATATCGTAGTCTGATGCGGCAATCCGCACGCCACGAACAAAGTATAATATATACCTATATATATACATATTCGGAAATTTGGCGAAATTACTGGAGGGGCTGAGCAGTGAGCATTATATTTCTCATTGCACCCAGTGCCGGATTTAGAACAGGTGCCGCCCTAGGTCCTTTTAAATATGCCGCCCCTACCCCACTATAACCCACCCAAAATGTATTTATTACTAATAAATTTAATATTTTATATAATATATATATTAAATATTACAGTAATATTTGCAGTTACATAAATGCATAAAATATTTGTATGATTTTTTTTTCATTTCTTACAAAATTTGACGCCCGGGCCTCATTGCTTTCTCGCAGTGTAAATATTTTTCTGATTTTTAAGTTCCTAAAAATTATTGTTCGAGTCTTAGATACCTACAAACTATAACCCCAAAAATGTTTTTCTTGATTTATAATCAAAATTGTATCTAAATTACACATCCTTCCATAAATAAAATGTAAAAAAAAATGTAATAGTTTTCAAAATAGTAAGTGATCAGTGATCACCATAGCTGTAAATTTATAACACTAATATATTAAAACATTTAAAAATTAATTCTAACAAGACAATATTATATTGCGCGGGATGTCCAATAGGTGTACGAGAGTAATAGGGGTTGGTCACTCATCTACAATCCTAAGGTGCTTGTCACTTATATAGCACTCATATACAATAATGGACTCTAAACTGACACGACGTTACACATCATATACATATATGCAGTTATTTTTGTGAGGGTCATTAATAACGGACCATCATGGACTCGTAGGTACATGAATCCACGACCTTAATATATATATATATTTACTCTGTTCAGCGAGAGAACACGCCGATTATGCGCATTCCCCTTCGTCGGCTTGCCGTCGAAGCCGGTTCCCCTAAGGCTGCAGGGTGTCACGTGGGAATGCGCAGAAACACGATTTTCGTCGGTCCTCGGCGTGTTCCCTCGCTGAACAAAGTATAGTAAAGCCGGACCTTTTAGCGTAAATGAGCCACTTTTTTTAAAAAAATTGCAAAATCATGATTTTCAAAGAGCCTTTTTAAGATGCTAATAAGGAGCTACTGGATAGATATACTGGATGCATTTTCCTGCAAATAGAGCCACAGATTACATGCTAAGAAGCCACAGGTTCCCGACTCCTGTATCCCGACTTAAAATATTTAAAAATTAATTATAATTTATTACAAGACAATGTTATATATTATGCGTGATGTCCAATAAGTGTATGGGGGTAGTATATATAGGAGATATGGTCACTCTCAAATTCAAGGTGTTTGGCTGCTTATAGCTGCTCGACACCCTTATATAGCAGTCATACGCAACAATGGACTAAACTGACACCACCCTATACATATATATATATATATTATGTGTATTTGATAAACCGCAAAGGTTTGTTATTTTTGTGCGGTCGTTAATAACGGACCATCGCGTGCGGACTCGCGCATCACGAATCCAAGTCTATATCATCCGTACTACAGTGCCTGTATACATAATATAATACTATACTGCAGTCTGCGACAAGAACATACAAGCTATTCACGTATTATTATAATATCATGTACTCATATTATATTATATTGTAAAAGAGAAATGATCGACTCGAGATGATGACATCTGCACGCATCTGCTGCAACCGTCGATCGACGACGCGTCTGCATCATCGGCGCGAAATAAAATATATTATATTATGGTATTGTGAAAATAATAATAAACGCACTGGACTGGGATCGTGCACCTACCTATGTACATATATATATAACAATAAGCATGTATTTTACGTAGGCATAGGTACGCAGCAGGTATAATATATGATATTATGTTATATTCTTCGGCTTTTGCAGGGCTGCTGCTGCGATATAATATAATATAATAATATAGCGAGTCGGACGCACGCGAGAGTACTAGATTCCATTCCGCTCAAAGTGTTTTCACTCGACAATAATAATAATAATATATTATATTCTCCTTATGCGGTGAACCGTGTGCGCGCTATGCGATCGTTGTCGCGGCCAGCTCTGTGTTATAAAATTATAACGTGTACAAAATCATTGTAACAATGTCGTAATAATAATGTTTACAATATTATATTATTATAACACTTACCCAACAACGGGCGAGCGCATTGTGAAAAGTCAGAGATCGATTGTTATATGTGACGCCGCGTTAACTGTGCAGCACTCGCGCAGTATATAATATTATTTATATGAGTTTCGAGTTTATAAGAACAAATTTTAGTTGCAGCAGTATAGGTCGATCACAATTCACAATACAATACATATTATTATATACATTGATACACGCAAGTCACGCCCGGTGTTTCGATTAATCAAAAAACACGTGGCCAAGTGGTTCAAAAATGAAGACAGTCGGTCAAAATCGATTCTTTGAATTTGAAAATGGTCGAATAAAGTTACTGTAAAAACATTTTCTATGCAACCTCCTAAGGCGTGAACCTACATATTATGTAAGACTTGTGGAAAAATGTATTATTAGGTATACACATCGGCCATCATACAACAATAATTAATATTCCTAGTTTCTTATCTCCTGGGGGTATGATTTTCCTAGGTCAATAGTACTCCAGTACAAATTTCCTATAGGATTATATACCCCCTAAATTTCATACCAAGGGTATGATTTTCCTAGGCAATTTATACCCCCGGTATTATATTCCTAGGACATCTATACTTCCTAAAGTTTCATACGAGGTTGCACGAATATCCTTAAGAAATTTGTACCGGGGGTACTATTAACCTGGAAAATTATCCCCCGTGGGTATTCTTTTCTGGAGATAGGTATCGTTTTTCTGTCACACCGGTCCCGCAGCCGAACGAGTACAGAAAAGGGCCCAAAAATATTGTAGGCACTCCCCCGAAATGCAGGTCTGCGCACGCCTATGGTTATATCATATGATAACATCCATTACGAATACTTATCGCTGCAGTATATAATAAATGCGATGCAGCAGCAATAGAGATCTAGAGAACGTCATTAATGCAGTGAACATTTTAAACAAACGATTAATAAAGAACGCTTAATATAATAATATAATAAAAAATAATATATTATAGAAAAGAAAGAGCGAAAAAACGTTAAGAATATAATGATATTATATACGTATAAACACGTATTATAGGTGGTGTAGTGTGTTGTTTGAAAGAGACTAATAGCAAAAAACGACTCTAAACTATACATTTAATGTATGTAAATTACGCGCTTTAGTTGAAATGTAATACGATAATGACCGAGTGTAACAATTAGCTCGTGAAACGTTTCAACACGTCGAGTTCGCGAATGTTAGACGACTAGAGAAGGCGCTGACAAGACGGTTGTCCGTATAATTCATATAATATAATATTGTGTGAGAATTAATTACGCTCATAAAAACAGGTTTGCCGTTATTATAATATTAACATTATTGCCGTTGTTGTTGTTGTTGTTGGTCTTGCGTTTTAATTTTTTAATTTACTTTGGTTACTTATATACGTTTTTCAGAGAAAAATACGCATTCATTGCACTCGAGCCTATATCGTATATATTATATTCCTCTACTGTCAAGCGCGTGTTGCTGGTGTCGCGTTCGTGCTGAACTTGTTTTATTTAAAATAATCGCAAAATATTATCAAATTTTTGTAATGTTACGTAAATATCATCTGCTAAAATGAACGGAACGGTACAAAAACTAAATTATTTTTTTTATAATCTCCGCCGACCGGTTGAATAAAATATAATCATAATTATATTACCTATGCCTGCAACTGTGTACAATATTCTATAAGAATTTTGATTTACAAAGTATATAGTTTATTAGGGACATTTTATGAGTATGGGATATTTGTATCTATAATTAAAAAATATAAATAGTCGAGTAATTTAGTATATTTTACCATATACGTACCTATATATATATATATATATATATATATACCATTTTGTTAGCCTTTATAAAAAATTTAGCTCAACAATAAATTAAAGTATCTTACTTCATTGATGTGTTAAATTTGAATTCAATGATATCAAATCATATTGCTGTATACAAAAAATGATATTGAGCTAAAACTGTCTGTCGACTGCCAGCCTACATAACTAAGTGTATTTGATATTATTATTGCTATTAAAATAATTAATTTTACTATATTAATAATACAGTAGTAGGTCGAATTCATTTTTTGCAGAAAACATTGCATTTTAAATGTCATTGAGTGTATAATAATATACTATAAAAGTTTTAACCCACGAAAAATATTTTAATCTTTATATAGCTATAAAAATTGAACATTTAATACATTTATAACTACAAAAAAATTTGCAAATATTCCATAATTTGATGAAATTTGGTAAAAATTTGATCTTTAAATGCTTATACAAAAAAAATTTTGCCTATGAATTTTAATATTTTTGAACTACTATAATAACAATTTATGAGAAACCTTGAATTAAATTTTAACGCTTTTTAACCCTATATAAAAAAGTTTTCATCGGTATTTGAAGAAAAAAACAAATACAATAATCGAAAATTTCTCATGCCGATGATTAGCTCAAAAAGTATTAAAATATTCTTAAAATTTAATGGTGTGTAGAAAATAATAATCCCAACATTCAATGAATATCTCAAGTGTCTCCGGTCATTCGTTTTTGAATTACAACAAAATAAGAAATCCATTTCCTGAAAAATCGGTATAGTCTACGGTTGAATCCAATGTCTAATTTTAAACGCTCATAAAAAGTTTGTTTGATTTTCCGGTAAACTCTTTTTTTAGTAAAAGGTAGATAAACTTATGGAAAATCTTGTGTAAAATGTTGAATCTTAGGTTTAAACAAAAAAATTGTTTGAATTTATTAAATATTTTAAATGTATATAGGTAATATTATATAGTATATTATTCAGTCATAATATTATAGATGGTAAAAAAAAATCGATAAAAAATACTATTATATAGTATATGCAGTTAGACATCGCAACAGCTTTGATATTTTACCATTTTTACATATTCGAAATTAAATTTTTATAATCCCCGATACACATTTGTATACGTTTAGATATTTGCAGCAGTAATATTATAGGTACCTACTTTACATAATATTATTATTCATCTACAAAATGTATAATTTAACCTCTGACGGTATTTGAATAAATTGTTGTCGGTGGCGCTTAGAATTGAATTTGAAACTTATTATACACCGATTCTTGGGATTCTTCCAAACCATTTATTTTTATTTTTTTTATACCATATAGGTTCACGAACTGTCTATCATAGCCCATATAGGCTACCCGTCTGCAATTTGTATAAATTATTATTTATTATTAATTAAATTATAAATTTAGTAATTAAATCATTACAACATCATTTTTTCCACGTGAAAATTATAATTTTGTCGGTAGACAGTCGTGATCATTATTTGCTCACAGTCATGTTACCAACCCATTAAGCGTCCAATAATGACGTCTGTTTATATGAATAAATTACGATTTGTCCGTATAGGTACTCGGGTTGCATGCGTGTACATTCACTAATTGTTTTGTGTATGTATGAATTTTTTTAATTTTTTTTTTTTTGTGATACGTATACAGAATAAAATTGTTTTTGTGCCTTTTTACTCGCTCTGCAATAAAAGGTTTTTCAATACTGTGCATTATATTGAAACGTATTGGGACTTTTCGATGCACTTTAAACCCGAGACCATCTATACATAGATATAGTTGTAACCGTCGGCGTGCGCACGGGGCGAAACATTTTTATGGGAATGGCAAAATTTGATCGTATTATATTTTATTTTAATGTATTTATTATAATATTATAACGACATATATTATGTCCGTGGAGATTGTGGAAATTTTATCTGTCGTGAACACTCGTGAAAGTGCTGTAAAATCAAAAATATTTGTGTGCACCACTACACCAATTGTTTTCGTCTAACAAAAACATCGTTTACGGTTAAACTATATAGACGTTAATAGGTTAATATATTTATAATATGGTCTTTGACAATGAAATGTAATCTCACATCTCGTTTATTTAAAATTAAGATAAGCGGACTCACCTCAGTTCGTAGATGCACGAAAAATCCATGTGCTTATAAAATTAAATCGCTTTCAAACGAAAGACCGCGAACTGCCACCCCCCTCAATGACCGTTTAGATTTTATTATATTTATCTTGTTTGATTTCAAAGAATTCAAAATCGTATTTTTGACTTCAAAAATATTGTGTCTACAAATTAGCACAATTATGTCGTGCGTATATGTACATAAAACTTGATTCTATATGTACATTTAAATACCTATTACACAGTTTTTGATTTACAGTTCATAATGTATTTTGAGGAGTTAAAAAAAAAATTAGGGGCACTAATATAGTTCCAGGCTTGACCAGAAATTGAAGTCTGCACACGCCTATATGGTTGTGACGAAGTTGTTGTACTTACATTCTTGAATGTAATATCCTGTATAGGTAATGCGTATTAACACATGTTTTGAATATTTTCCATGTTTATTAAATTTTATTGGACGTGGATAATCATACAATACAACAAAATATTGTTTTATCTACATGATTTTTAATATCTATTAGCTGGTGTAACTTGACGATCGACGCGTAAATGTTTCCCGCGTTAAATAAATAATATATTGTCGACAGTCCAGAGTGGGTTCGATTGTCTGTTTTGAGATACCAGCTATAAATCGGCGGTATACCGGTATCCACCACAGACATAGTATCATAACATATATTATTATATATTTACGATATAATATCGTTTCGACATCGCGTGGCGGCGGTGGTGATATAAATTACATTAATAATTCTTCGTGGGTTTCAGTTGAGATAATAACCGAATGAGCCGTCGTCCGACACGGTACAGGTCAGCGAAATAATTGAAAAATGTGTGTGGTTTTGCGGTATTATTGTCGTGTTAAAATGGCCGTGAAACAATTGCCGGGAATCCCGCTTGGACGATCAAGTATATTCAGGTACCTAGGTATATAGACCATACGTGTCCGCCGAGGTGTAGTTATCAACCCGATGCACATTGTACAGTGATTTTTGTCACACGTTTAGGCGCATCCGGTTAACCTCAATCGTTCGACGACGTCCACCGACCGCCGTTCAAGATAATAATATTATATTAATAACGAATATTCTACTAAAAAACTCGCCGACTATTCGTACGCCAGCACACACAATCGATGGTCACGACTCGCGGGACACAATAATAATATTATGTACGCGCCGGTATGTATATTTTTGCAGTGTTGACGTGACGTTAAAATGATAGGTATATATATATATATATATGTATATACGAGAGTATATAATATGATATATGTATATATGTAAATACAGTACACAGTTGACAATAGTGAAAACAGTTTCTAAATACCTATTCATATTAATAAAACATGCCGTATACGAGGTACCCCAGTAATTTTTTTTATTTTTTCATTTAATTCTCGCAAATTTAAATCAATTTTACGTATCATTTTTGTATACTTTGACAACGTTTCTGTTTCCGAGTCACACGTTTAATACGGGCGCCGCATTGTCAATACTTCGATTGTCGTCACCACTGCTCAAAAAGACGGTTGTGCGTGGACGTTGGCAACTGCAGTTGGTAATAATACCAATATCTAATATTCTATTGATATAATTTCTGCTGGCCTTTCGAAGTCGTTTGAACGTCTCGTATATCGAAGGTCCGTCGTGTGCAGTGGTCGTCGTTGAATATGCAGTGACGTGGCGAAGTGAAATATCTTATCGAGGTGCTTGAAGGAAAACTCTAGCACTAATTTCCGCTATAATACCATTATTTAGTGCTCAATTGGTGCCATTCGACGGTACCATTTTCAAAATAAGTGTTGAATTTCCCTTTCAGATATGGAATTTTTTGAATCTGATCTTGACTCTTCCGCAGCACCCACAGATACCCATAATGTGATTATGATTACCTACTAATTACCTAGATACTTTATATAGTTACACACCTAGTATAATTAATATTAAGTTCATAGTGTAACAATGACCTAATTCACCCAACCACCCACTGCTGTAAAATTATCGGACAGCTGCCACAGCGTTGAACCGTATATTCAGCGTGATCCATACGAAGACTTGCAATGTTTTCAGCTCCTTATAATCGCCCTCTGATAAGTTATATAATTATATAAACCGTCAACATTTGGTCATTGCGCACTTCTGAAGTAAAGGAATGCCCGATTTCGTTGAGGCATTCGAGTTAAGCCCTGCAGTCGATAATATACTTATACAGTCCTTGCTGTAAAGTTTTATTTAAAAGATATTATACTGCAGCTGATGTTGCCACCCTTATAACAGTTTGTTTGAATCCCGTCTGAAACAAAAAATAAACATACTAACTACCTACTCTAACTCAAAAATTTAGGTATTTTTTCAAATTGTTAGCAAGTGTTAGTAGGTATACATAGGGTCTCCGGGGCTGAGGCAAATATCACGTCTTATCTTTTTAAACACAAAACAATTTATGTAAATAATATAATATTATGACACAAACCAAATATCACTTTTTTGAGTTTGGGAAAAAAAGGTTATTTAGGCGAAAACCAAAAGGTCGATTTTGGGCGAAAACATGTACGCTCATTAACTCAACACCTCTATACCATTATTTATCCACTCAGTTTTTATTTTTATTTTTATTTAATTTAAAATCAATGAAGATTACTAGGCCTCACTTAGTTACATTTCTTATTTAAAATATGATATTTGATATTAAAGATAAAAAAAAACTTATCATATATAAATTACAATAGTACGCCTATGCTGTATAATATACATTATATTATTTACATTTCTTTAAATTGATACTTTTCTAAAAATTCCGTTTTGTTGTTCGAACGGAGTAAAAGAATATTTTAAAAACGACAAATTTAATACGTTTAAGTGGCATACACGCAATCGTTTCATATTGATTTTACCTTTTAAAATAGGACACGATTAATATAATTTAACCCCATTTGTTCACGGTTATTATATATTTATTTTTCGTACATTACGAATTTATCAAGAGATTAGATTTACAATATGCGAGTTATTATAGTATTATAATATTATGTATTATTTTAACATTCAACTGTGGAATGTTTTGAGCATATAAATCATTTTTATTGACTAAAATAGTTTTTAATGAACCACAAATAGTTTTTTTTTACCGAAAGTGAAAAAAATTTGTTAGGTAATTTGTTTTTAAAACGAATCACGAATGTATGCAACAATAATAATTATTATATTATACACGTACAGTCATAAACAGGGGTGGTTTTTGATAAGTACAATGGGGGGGGGGGTCGCAAATATTTTGTGTGTATTTAAATCATTAAACACATCTCACATATTTCCACTGATAGCTGGTGCGCGAGAAATAATATTGTATGTGTGCCTTACAGTCTATAGACCTTAAAAAATTATTTCTTCAATATGAAAGCGAATTTATTTGAAATAAATGTTTTTTTCTTTATCGATTCTGCGACGACGGGGTTGCGGTCGTATTATATTCTAACGCACATATAATATAATATTATATTGACTCGCGTATTTCCGCAGCTCCGCCGCGCGGTATACGTCAGAGTTGCGGAAACGATAACCGGAAACACGACGTCGATGTTTCCGATTTATTTTTCCTTCCTATGTCAGCCGCCTATTCTTCCCTCCTCTCGCAGTCTCACTCATATAAACACACGAGCGAATGCATCAAGCACACACACATATACATTTGAAAATGTATATTGGAAACGCTCATATATATATATACATATAATAATGTTACGTCTACGTATATACGACTATAGGGGAGCAGAAACCGTCATGTTATAATGACAATATAATACCATGATAATATTCTATTCTGTGATGATAATAATAATAATAATAATAATATGTCGAGTTTATAATATAATAATATTATATAGTCGTCCATTGTATGACGGCGACCAGTCTCGGTCTGTCGGATACCCGCGTGGTTGTTCGCCGACATTACCCTATATACAGGGTGAATCACAATTTCTGTTACAGCCATTTTATAACAAAAATATTCAAAATACAGAAAAACGTATGGTACGAACGTTTTTTGATTTAGAAACATCTACAATTATTTGTACGTCTTATAATTGTTTACATTGTATTAGGGGGGTTTTAGGGGGTCGACTTTAGAAACTCAAATGGAAACCTACTTTTTTTGCAAACATAATATGAAGACATTTTTCTAATACATTTTAGTGCTCGAACAACATTAATTAATGCAAAACGCTCTTATGCTCGAGAGATATTATATAAAGTATTTATACATTTCTAAAGTTAACAGCTCCAAACTTCCCTAAAATATTGCAAGAAATTATAAAATGTTCATATCGTTTTAGATGTTTCTAAATCAAAAAACTTTGGTATCATACATTTTTCTCTATTTTAAATCAAAAAATTGGCCCTAACGTAAATGTTGAATCATACCTTGTATATACATAGAAATATAATACGTATTATTTTAATAGGTATATAAAATATGTGCCAAATAATCAGGGTGTCGCCAGCTCCTCCACCCAAGCCGCCGATGACTATACTGCATAAATACTATAGGTAATCAATGATTACTAATCATGGTCCATACTCGCAGAGATGGACAAGATACTCAAAAACCAGTTTCGCGATACTATATAGATACTATTGGCTTTGGAGTATCGCGATACTATAGATCAGGGATAGTCAACTCAAAATTACTATAGAGGGCCAACTTTTAGAACTTAAAAATCTAGAGGGCCAAAGAGCATAGAAGGCAAAAAAAGAGATTATTACAATTTAAAATTTGAACACTACTATAAAACACGAAAGTAATAAAACCAACGCTATCGGCCAGCGCTAGCACGACGGATAAGATTAAACTGAGATAAAATAAAATAAGTACCTTAGCTCTGCCTCTATAAATATATGTTTAGACATTTAGTGAATAAGCTATTCAGTTCAATACTGTAGTTAATATCTAATACTATAGAACTTAATATCTACATTTTACGAAAAACCTAATAAAATAAAATATGGATAGGTACACCTGTTAATTTGAAAATGTATATACAGATAAAAAAATTACGTGCGCTGCCACTTGCCCACTCCTACTTTCTTTTTAAGTATTTAGATACTCGATACACTCGAATGAAATTAATCAAGGGTTTTTTAATCATTTTATTTATGTACACATTAGGTAGGTATATATATATTTTATTAAGTGAATATAGACCACAAAAGTTAATAACCTAATAGCTATGATAATATTCTACTACACAAATAATAATTAGAAACCAGGACTCATTTGCGGAACGTGCCTATAATACTCTCTTAATGTATAAAAATATGAAAAAAAATAATATCTTACAAAACATGTTGGTTTGTAACGACTCGAAACCGTGTAAAAATAAATGTCGACAAAAGTCAATATAATAGGTATGCTTTTTGACATTAAATCAAAGAATGAGTGTGAACGAATGTCGAATTTCACCTTGTCACGTCATGACGAGTTCTGACTTAAAGAATCTTAAATACTTAGGTATGCCGTGCGTGTGCATCACAATAATCAAAACGATTATGATTTATAAGTAAGTATACAATATAATGTGGGCGCGTATAAAATGTACACCGCGAGCGCGTGCGGCAGTATATAAAAATAATACAAAATAATACAAAAATATAATATATAATATTATATAGATGGTGTGAGGGGGAGAGTAGAGGGGATGCGCGGCGGCGGGAGAGGGTAAATCGCGCGCCGGAAAAACTACTCATCGCTCGGCCGTAGCGAATTTCCACTAATGAAACCGATTGTGTTCGGGCCCAGTCCCGGTGGCAACGGACGCCCCCCCCCCCTCGTCGATGCGAAGTCCACGAGAAAGGGATGAAAAGCTCTCCTCGCGTGTACACACAACAACAATTATAATATCATCAATACGAACATTATATTACACGACGTGACGCACTGAATAATATTATTATTAGGTATACATTATAATATATTATGCTCGTACGTGCAGCATGTCGTGATGTCTGCGCCAAGCGTATATAATATGCCAACATATTATTATATAGGTTATATTAGGTATATTATAATATTATTATTATTTGCACTTATATAACGACGTCGATTCAAAAACACTGCACTGAGAGAAAAAAAAACCGACTGGTCGGAAACAATAATAAATATAGCGAAAGGTCAAAAAACCAAATGGACATGCATGCAAAAACGGCGGGGATGAACGTATATATATCAGGGTGACCCTTAACCATAGACGAAAAAAAAAATTATCAAAAATATTTTCATCTCACCCCCTAAAACAATGTGTATACATAGTTAAAAAAAAACTACTTGAAATACAATTGGATTAATCGGACAAAGTTAACCATTGCTTATTTGAGCTTAAGACTTGAACTTTTCAAAATGTCAACATTTTTGAAGTTTAATGCAAAAATAGTAATGTACTGTTCCTTAAAACACCGGTTGAGAACCACTGATGCACGGACTACCTACAATATTTGTAGGTACATTATAAAAGAGGTACAGCTAAATTAAAGTCGTATATGGATATTGGTCTTTACTGTCTTTTTATCACAGCGCAGTAATTTTTTTTCGGAAATATTCTCATAAAATATGGAAAATATTCGGTAATTTTCAATTTATTTTAATGTCAGAGGCTAAACAAAATGACAAACGTTCAAGCGCTCACTTGCCTTACAAATTGTAAACATAATATCATGTTGGTTATACTGAGTCATAAACTAATTATGAAGTGTAATTAAGAAACATAAGTCGTAAATCATAATTCATTGAGTTCTAAATCTGGAAAAATAATTGTAGTCATTGATGTTTATTAACCAATAATTATTATACTAATCAATGATACAATACTGTCTGTATTAGCATAACACGTTCTTATTAAAACAAAAATACACAAAAATAACTTGTTAAATACAATATATAGTCGTTAAAGATAAAAATAATAACAAGCACATCATATTTCATTAACACACAATATATTCACTTTATTGCTAATTTATACTAAAGATAACAGTCCTTATATTTTAGACTTCTCTGCCAGCAAAGACTATATTATTATTATAACACGTAAAATCTTATTTTAATGAACAATAACAATTAACATAAATAGGTACATAAAAGTATAATATACTGATGAGTGAACGGTTCTGTTATCATTTTCCGTTCACGATAAAAATAAAAAAACGTGGATGATCGATTTGTTTGTGATTTATTATATTATTATTTCAGTACTGGATTTACAAAAATAAATTTTGGTTAAACAAATATTAAGCTTATAAACTTGTACTAATATATTTTATATATCATATGAAATCAAATAACATAATACGATCTGAAAATATAATCAATGAAGCTTTGTATTTATTTGTTCAAAATAATAATTGTTGTTAAAAACTAAATGTACATAAATATTTACACTTTTCAAAAATATATAACAAAAATGATAAAATATGTGTTTGAAGCGAAAAAAAAACTTCTCAAAATATGCAAAAATATGAGATGTTATTTTTTAAATTTGAATTATTGAAAAATACCGTGGAATTAATTTGATTGAATCAGATTTCAAAAATGTGTTATACAAATGCATTAGTCCGAGCTCTGATCATCACTTACATATACCTATTAAGAATGAGCTATAAATTTATAATTATAGACTTATAATTCTTTTTTTTCGATCGATCTTTTAGATTAGGTAGCACTGACTGATTTCGACCGTGATTCATGATCAGGTTTTTAATTATATTAAATCCCCAGTAAACTTAAGATTTAATTGGTACGATAAATTCTTTTATACTGAATAAAGTCGTTTGAAGTATTATATATTATACAAGGTGAGTCGCCAAGTTGCATGCTTACCCCCCCCCCCTTCCATTTAAATATGAATTGATCTAAATTCTGATTTTTGGAACTTTTAAATATATATTGCCTACCTAGGTACCTACCTAATTCAAAATTTGTGCAAAGAGTTTTTTAACTATTAAAATGTTTAAACTAAAAAAAATAATATTGTCCTTAAAAATGGTTTTACAACCATTTACAAAAATATAAAATAGAGTAGTAATATTGGATCTAGTATATTTATTATCCTTGAACCGCTTTTAAAAACTATAAATGTCGATATATATATTATTAGTTACTAACATTTTCCACACTAGCTCCCACGGTATACCGAGTATACCCATTATATTATCATGAACCTCATATTGAATGGATACTTGGTACACAAAGTCACATATAACTTTATAGGCAAAAACTACAAAGGTTCGAATTTTGATTTCGATACGTCAAAATGTCTAGAAAAGTTATCCGCTAAATAGTTTACGCCGAAGAGGGTTTCCGCGTTTGAAACACACGAGGTTGTGTATCCACAGCACGGCACTCTTCGAGTATAGTGCGCACGATAAAATCACAGGGATTTAAAAACATATACTATTATGTTCATCAATAATACAACATAATGTTTTAGAGTTTCGAAAATCAGATTTTGAACGACTGTATTATGCTGAAGAAAAAAAAAAAGGTGTTAACCGGCTTCACACCCTGTACATCATACACGCGGCTATATATAGTTACATTTAATATTTACTCGGCGCTGTTAAAGTGTAAATATTCATACCGTTCGTGCGAGCGTTGCATAACATGCATAAAAAACTTAATTAACATATTTTTCATAAATTAAAAACACTATAAACAATGTTTTTTTTTTTTTTTTATATGTATATTTACTTAATTGACACAATAGTTTATCTATTATTAGTATAATTTATATATGTTTGAAGTATGTGTTTAAAAAAAAAAAAATGTTAATTAGTATACGTCATTATAATAATAATATGAAACGCTATTAAATAATATTATATTTACGAACATGATGTAACGTATAACATAACTTTCATATTTCTATATACCTACGCTAGTATTAAACGTTTTTACAAAACTAAAATAATAAAATTTTGAATTTTGATTCTGACACGTCAACATTTTGAAAAAAATCAACTACTAAATAATTCAAAGTAGAAAAGGTGGGTTGTCATTTGAAAAACAGAAATTTGTATCTCCACAAGGCACTTTTTAAGTAAGTAGTACTAAAAATCTCAAGAATTTGAAAATATGGTATTTAAGTATATTTCAAAATTTTAAAATCAGAATTGAATAACTGCGTTGTTGAAGAAAAAGGGGGATGAGCATACTTGGTGCATTACCCTGTATAACAGAGCGAGTAAGCGACTTCAATGAGTTTTTATTTTTTAATTAAACTTAATGTCAGGTAGGTACCTATACTCTTAAATAGGATGCTCAAAACGGTTTTTAATTGTGTTTCGATTAATAGACGTAATTGGACGTAGGTACGCAATTAATTGTAAAAAAAAAAAAAAAACGCTAACTAGTTAAAAACAGCCATTTTGGGCTATTTGTTGAGTTTTTCAATTGACAATTATTTATCATTCTGGACGGGTTCGTGCGCGGTGACTAACGCAGTGGGTATACCTATACCTAATACATGGGATAAACCTGGAAAATTGAGTCGTGAAAAAAAACCAAAAACAATAAAAACTGCAGTCGTTTTAATTTCCTCTGCGGAAAACAATCGATTGTTTCGTTCAAAAAAAAAAAATAATAATAATAATAATAATAATACCTCACAATAATTAAAATACGAAAAAAAGCTGTTATTATAAACAGACGTGTAACAATTATTATTTTCTTTACAGGCCGACAATGCAGTCACGCGACACGCCATGTTCTCTCTATCATTCCGTCTTGCCACCTTTCACCCTCTTCCCCCCTCCCTCCCCCCAAGACCATCCGTCTAGTAAAAAGCAAATATTATAACCCCTTTCGTATTCCTCTCGGGGTGTGTGTGTGTGTGTGTGTGTATAAGCAACCGAAGGCGGTACGATATAATATATAGCGGGCCAAATGTGTCGGTGTTTTAAAGTTTGGACACTTACCTTTACCCGTATTATATTACTGTATACATATATATAGGTGTACAGTCGCGGCGGCGTGTTTTATTATAAAACACTCGACACTTGACATGTTTGTATGTATATATATATTGTACGAAATCAAATTGCACACTCATTGTGTAGTAGGTTAGGTGTTATACAGTGTGGCTTAAATGTCGTGTTTTTTAGATGGAAAAACGGTCGAAGTCGGCCCACGCCCGTGCGCCACGCAGGTTAGGTTAAAATATATTTTAATATCACGTGATGGCTAAAGGATATTTCGTCTAAAAAAATGTATTTTAGTGCTTAACATCACTATAAACCACTATTTATAATACTTGCAAATAAAAATGCCTGCGTAGGGTGAAAAGTATAGACTATCTTATAAACAGAAGTATCTTAACGTAGTTAATCTCATATTAAGTACTTTTAAAATCTTCTAGAACAAGTCTGAACTCAGAAACTTAAGTGACTTTTGGCACAACGATACGCCCAAATGAAAGTTTTGGATTTTATTTGTTATTCAAACGAAAGTGCAAAAGTGGAATTTCCGAGAAAATTATCATCCGCGGATACTTACATGCATTCACTATACTGGTACAAGTATCGATTATAACAACAAAAACTGTCTAGAAATTATTTCCATTGAGGATGGAAAATTATTAATGAATGCAATAAATCATAAATCCCTAAAAATTCGATAAATAAAATCGTGATCAATTTAATTGCATACGCCATAACTGCGGGCACGAAATTAGTACCTATTTACATACATAATATTATAATATACAGCTCTATGAACATACTTTTTTATGGCGATAATTATTATTATCTCATATTATGGAAAATAAGCTATTCTACGTTTCAGGAACACCACACTGTATACATTGTAATAATGTACTATATTATATACCCACCCGCACAAAAATAATAATATATATAATAATATGTTTGTTCGTTTAATATATATATAAAATAAGGGACAGTGTGCACAATATATAAGGTGGTATATATATAATATAATATACAAATATATATGTGTTGGCGGGACGGGCGTGTGTATATTATATAATATATATATACAATATACCTATTATAATAATATTATGTATAGCGTCGGGGAAAATGAAAATTAACATAACGCACGAATCACGTTCACATGCATATCGGCGCCACTGCCGCCGCCGCCGCCGCCGCTCTCGACACGGAAAACCGTTATTGTTAATATTAATAATTACTTCTGACGCGGTTGTTTACATTAAAATTAATGCTATGTAAATTATTGGCGCGGCGCGAGGTGTTGTCCGACTTCCTATACAAGCCACCGCCACCCGTACACGCGGTGCCCACATAATATATAATATAAAATAATATAAGTTATAACACGTCATAATAATATTGCCGTGTACAGGGTGATTCGTCGCAAGGCAATTCTTTTTTTTTCGTCGTGATTTTTATAGTAATTTTCAAAAAGTAAGCGATACGTTTTTTTTTTTTTTTTTGTATACTGCAGTTTGAACCGCGTATAATGATTGCAGTTACAGTTATAGTCGATATTATTAATATATACTGTAAATGTACTGTTACGGGATCTACAAATGTAAATTACAGGGAATTTGGTGTTTTACCGGTAAGGTACCTTTACAAAAAAAATAGTAATAATGCATTTATTGAAACATGTTAGACTAGATAATCACTACAATAAATTAGATAAAAAAAGAGAATTTAGAAATAATGACTTTCCTGTTAAATACACCAATAAATCTTTTGGACAGTCTTTTGTAGACTATCTGGGACCGACAATTTTTAATTCTATGCCGTATGAATTTAAAAAAAATGTGATAATGGGTGATACTATTAATATTAAATATGTAGTATACAAGTTTGTATTTTTGGAATTAGAGAAGAACGAGTTATGTATGTAAAGTATTTTTATTATTCTTTGATTATATAATTTTTAAATGTTTATGTATGCATCTTTATTTTCTTTTGTAGATCATTTTATATATCCTCATTATTCTCATTATATTACTTTATTTCATAGTCTATTATTTTAACATGTCATATTAGTATACGCTTTGCTCTATTATATTATATATTATTAAATTTTATAACTACAATAACTCCCTCTCTTTATCACAAGCCTAGCTTAAAGGAGAGAGGTTAATTGAATCTGTAATATGTATTTGTCAAATTGTTGAATGATAATAAAAAAAAAAATTCGAAATCGCAGTTCGAGCACCTGCCTATATAGGTGCGGTGCTGTATAATACAAATAAGCTATTATATCTAATTTTTAATTCTCTACTATTTTTATTGAATATAGTGAACTAGAACTTCAGTTTAATTCGTTAACGAAATATTCAACAGAGAAATAATATATAATTAATTTCTTTCTTGTATAAATAGGTATAGTTGAAAAGGTGTTTAAAGAGTCTTACCCGGTAAAATGTGGAATATAATATGTTATATTACAGGTACTCCAACTCCACTCGACTTAATATATCTTAGTAGGTACGGAGAAAAACCTATCGATTACCATTCAAATATTGAATAATAAAATATGTAGGTACCTGATACAGATACCTGCCCAAATATTCCGATTTGGAAAACTTACACGAGATTAAAAGTAATTCAGATGAATACAATATTAACAACTTAAAAAATCACTACCTACTATGAAAATTGTTTGTTTTGCATAGTATACTTATATAAGTGGCAACTTGCCGCCAAGCGTTAAATATGCATGGTTAAAGATTTTTTTCCCAAACACAAAAAAAATTAAAATCACGATTGTTGTGTATACGTTCCATAAAAAAAACATCATCCTGTATAATGTGATGAATGTTATATATTATTATGATGTAATAACATTATAGTAGGTACCTAAAATAATACATAGGTTCCGCAGCTAAGAACGTTGTGAGTTTCAATTTTTGTCTGTACCGTCGACGTAAATATTATAATATTATATAATATGTTTCGTAAAAACCGTCTCGTACCTACTTATTTAATTATTACCTACTATTTTCGTATTCATACATTTTCGTATTCAACAAAAAATAAATATTCGTGAATTTATTAATTTTAAACAATTAATTAAATTAAACTCATATATGTCTACGGATTTGAATAATCTTTGAATATTATATTATTATCAATAATTTATGATTATTATTTTTAATACACAGCTGATAACTTACTTTTTATACATTTTTTTTTTATTATTTACTGTAACATTGTATAAAATAATAAATTATTTTAATATTATATTATACTCTTGATATGCTTTTTTAATTGTACTCGCACGGACTCTCACCTCCAGCACAGCCTTTGGCTTTGGAGGTAATCCCGCAACACAAATTATGAAATTTTAATACATCTTGTTGGAGAATTAATAAATTATTATTGTTATTATAGAATAATAATATAGAATAATATATAATAATATAGAATAATAATAATAGTATGTATTACAATATTTGTAAATTTATGTTTATTAGTTAGTATAGGTATAGTTACCGGCTCTAATACAAATTTTGTAACTTTGTAAATTTGGATTATTCTCATCCTATAGGGCATATTATATTACTCCAATTTAACATCCAATTCTCCATATTATTATACAATATATTATGTAGGGTATATTTTTAAACCTCGTTCTGACTTAACTCGATTTAAATATTATTTAAATAATTATTTATTTATATTATTTGGGTTTGGCAAAACCAATTTTGTGTAGTTATCATTAAGATCAGAGTAAACAGACTTGTTATCAGAACAGGCAAAAATTTTGGCTGTGGGTAACAAACTATTATTCGTTCAAATTTTTACGATTTTTCAATTATTCTATAATGCGATGACGTGTAGATATAATAATTATTTTTAAATTGTAATATTTTTCATAGGTATACTCGTAACTGGCGCAAACATTCAAATACTGTAAAAAAATCAACGTTTAAACACACAGATAATAATCTAAGCTTTATATGTTTAATATAATAGGCCAATTAAAATTTAACTCGGACATTAATGCTAGCAACACAATAGATTGGGTCCACCGAACCGACATTTTCAATGTTGCATGTGGTACAGAGAGAAAACAAATAGGTCTAGCGTGTTGTTGACATCCTTAAAATATTACATTTTT
Source organism: Neotoxoptera formosana (assembly GCA_022818045.1). NCBI lineage: Eukaryota > Metazoa > Arthropoda > Insecta > Hemiptera > Aphididae > Neotoxoptera > Neotoxoptera formosana. The sequence continues at coordinate 43,522,486 of CM040633.1, read as the reverse complement.
AATGATAATGACAAATAGTTATAACTAACAGATAACCACAATAATACTTATGTTTAGTATACAGCAGCTGTGGTTGCAGTTGGTTAGGTTTTAACGATGTTGTCAAAAATACATTAATTATATTTTAAAAATTATAATGTGATTTACTCGAAAACTCTACAAGAACGTTATATACCTATTAGCGATTAGCTTAAAAAAATATTATTATATACCAGCATATCGCTTATGGTTGCATGGATTCACACTCTGTCTGCATTATAAAATGCATTATTATTAAAAAATATATACATCGTTACACATAAAAGTAAATGAAATAAAATGAAAAAGTAAATAATTCAAAAAAGTGTATAAATTACATTTTATAGCTCCTTCTTGGCTGCTTGTTTACAACTACTTGTAAATACTTGAGTAAATTTTCTGGCGTTTTATATTTTTTTTAATATTATCATTTGATTTGACTACTTACTATAGGCTCCATCACCAAAGCTTATCCCGAGTGAAAAAGGCGCATGCCTTTTAATAATATAATATGGGCTGCAGAGAAAACCTTAATTCGTTGCTATTCATAATAGCACCGATGTTTCAAAATCGGAGTAAACATAGGCGAGTGTTTAAATCGAATAAATCAAAAGTACATATTATATTTTCATATTGGTGTTATTTGCTAATAATAATAACGCACACGTATCATTTTGTTTTAACTTATATCCGCGCACAATATTTTCTGATTTAATAATATAATATAATACCTACCTATATAATACTATGTGAAATCGAGTTATAATATTTATAATTATTTACCTACTTATTATTATAATACGATCAAAAATGCATATTTTATTCTAAGTGCATCAGACTTTTATTATAGGTGTGCAATATACCTATACAACTCTGCTGCAGTATATACCTATCGTATTATTTTATTGATGGGTGCGTGATGTCCGTATTATCCATTACGTATACCTACATAGACACGGCGTGGAATATTATTAGCACACGCGATTACCCTTTTTTTTTTATTTATTTTTTACCCATTGGCGTGTCAATATTATTAGGACTCAAAGTTTAATGAGTATTGCGGGAAACGTCTCAAGGGCATTGTGCAACGGATATATTGTTAAACGACCAATGTTTACATAATTGAAAGCCTTCCATCACTAATAGCCTTCCGCCGCCGCCGTCGCAATCGTAAACTATATAGAACTACCTCTGGGGATGTTATTATATTAGGTTTTTTTTTTATATTTTTTATTATCTTCTATGTTATACATCATATTATATATACAGGGTGTAACAGAAAGAACTGACTAATGAAATGACTATTTTGTTCTAATCTTGTTTATAACATTTACAAACACTCGCGCTACAAGTACAGCTAGTAAACATTTTTTTTATTTTAATTTTTTTACACAGAAAATAAAAAATTCAAAATACTCATAAGCCTAATTTTTAGAAAAAATTCAATGTTAAGAACGTTTATTTAAGTCAAGTATAGTTTATTTTTTTAAATTTTTTAAAATACCAATATTTTTTGGAGTAAATTACTTTAAAACGTAATAACGTTTTTCAAAATATTATTTTTTGAGAATTTTCTTGAATAAATCTTAAATTACTTATCATAGTTATCACCCATGTGACTTTCATAATTTTTTTTCAATGCGTTTAATTTTTATTAATTTTTTAATTTTATCTTTCACGTATTTCTGTTGCACTCTGTATGTCGTGTACTGCTATATTTATAGTCTGCCAAAACTCGTGTCTTATGTATGTATAAAATGTAATTATTTAAATAGGAACATGTATATATATATTGGACTCCTCGAAGTATATTATATTATGTACGTCATGCGCAGTAATTATACATGTCGACGGAATATTATTTTTGAATTACATACTTCATCGTCGCTTTGTATAATTATTGGGCGATGGATGTTTTGACGACCTAGAAAAATTCGAACATTTTGCAATCCGATTGCCAATCGTCTGTATTATAAGTGATAATATTATACGCTTCAGCACTGCAGCAATGCACGTGCATAGGAAATATTAGACGAATTATATGGTTTAGAGATCAGAAAAAGTAGGTACCCCAAAAAAAAAAATAATAAGTACACGCACATGTGTTGCACGTGCGCGCTTGCACTTACTCGTATTAAATTATTAATTATTGAACAACAGTTGTGAGAGCATATAAAAATGATCTACATAATGACGTAATATGCCATTTTGCTATAGTTTGGGAGATTTAAATGGCATTAAGCTATTATATTAATATGTATGTGTTTAGAAAATAAATTACCTGCTTTTAAGTGTATAGGTACGTCAAAGACACGAGTAGTGTGTTATTATAGGTATGTATTTTAATAGTATCATATATTATCGTGTACAGACTTAAATTGAAATTCGAAATTCATCGATTGTCGATAGAAATATTAATAAATAATAATCAATAATGTATGTAGGTATATTAAGCACGAATGCTATACATAATCAAGGTTAGGGTACCTATATAATATATGTTACGAGCATTCGTATAATACAGTATAATACCATTATATAGGTAGTTATAGCATTAACGGCGGCGTCGAATTATGAAGGGAACAAGACGATGATATGCGCACAAACGATACTTACGCAAGCTGATAATATTATTATTTTAGCAGCCCCGTCGCGGTAGTCGATAATATGACATATAAAAACGACTTGCAAGCCGGCGAAATCCTTGGCACCCCTCAGATGCCCTCCGAGCTTAAAAATTCCACGGGCCCACTCTGTAGCCAACCTTAGGATTTTCACGAACAATCTATAGCTAAACACCGGGAATCACTCCCACCTCACTTCACCGCCTGGTACAGAAACATATATCTCCAAGACTCCAACCATCATATTCCACCACTACCCTGGTCTCACGACGTCAATCTCTCCAGGAAAAACATAGTAACGTTTTCCCGTCTCCGTTTTGGTCACACTCTACTTATCCTATTCTCATTCCCTTAAACTTTCGTTGAACGACTCCCCTCTTTGCACACTACACAATGACCGTATATGGCTTGTGACATTACTCGCCTAATCTTCATTTGCCCCAAGGTGCGACCACTTATTATTGCTCTCAAATCAACAAAAGAATATCATACTTAATAATATAGGTATATTATCTTTCTTCGACCGTACTGCAGGCTTTTAAATTTAATTTTATATTTCTTCTAATCGTTGAAACTGAATTCGCTGTTTGCCGAATATACGTGGTCTACTATGCAGCTGAAGTCCGTCAATTACCGCGGTAACCTGCAGCTTTGACTTTTTTTTTTTGAGATTCCGACTCACCGACTCACAGCTCGAAATGACGACGAAGATCATTGACGAACCAATCATCCCCCCCCCAAATTTCAAGTAGTTTAATCGAGAGCTAGACTTGATGTTTTTTCCACTATACGTTATTTTTATTCACATATTATGTGGGTATACAGTTATGATTCATTTTTCTTTTGTATTATTTCAAATATTTGCGATATTAAATTATGTTTTCATTACTTACAATAATATTGTATAATTGTGCGATATAGATAAGGTTTATCATATTATATTATGTACTTTGAATTTTCATGGGCCTCGAAAAATTTCCGGATTTCTAATGTGGGGCCCTCAATATCAATACCAATACCTTTCAATATCAATTGCAGGTGACCCCCGATTTACGTAATATATAAGTATAATATAATTTATAATATAGCGTGTGGTGCAATAAAAACTTTCTTCCGTGCACTTTTATTAATGTTTTAAGTGTAACAGTTATTGCGAAATAAATTATATTTTTATATATAGACACCTCCTATACAACGCTTATAGTAGGTACATAATATAATAATCCACTTAAAAATAAGAACGAATTCTCTATACCAGAATGTATAATAGACATTTGCAAGGCTATAATAATAGATGCATATAACCAATACATTGGTTGCGGTTACATATAATGATATCGAATGTATACCTCAATACATATGTATGGCTGTATAGGTTAAAGCGTACCTACCTATCTATAATAGAATAATATTTCTACACATTATTTAATATATTTTAGATTGGGTTCAAAAAAAAAAAAAAACACCGCAAGATCAAACCAATTTCATCCGTATACAGGGTGGTCCAACATTTACGTTACAGCCATTTTATCACACAAATATTCAAAATACAGAAAAACGCATGATACGAAAGTTTTTTCATTTAGAAACATCTATAATTATTTGTACATTTTATAATTTTTTACACAAAATTAGGGGGGTTTTAGGGGGTCAAATCTAGTAACTCAAACGGGAATCTGTATACTTTTTTGCCAACAAAATATTCAGACATTTTTTTAATACATTTTAGTGGTTGAACAACATTACTTAATGCAAAACTCTACATTATATACTCTAGAAATATTTAAAGTTTTTATAAAATTCCAAAGTCGACCGTTTAAAACCCCCCCTAAAATATTATTTAGACGTTTCTAAATCAAAAAAAACTTTCGTATCGTACATTTTTCTCTATTTTGAACGGCCGGGACATACATTTTGATACACCTTGTACCACCTATACGCCCGCCCTATACATGTGATATTGGTTTACTTAAATTGTTTATAGAATTTTACGGAGCGTATATTCAAACGGCGAAAATCGCATTATCGAATGTTGATCGTAACATAATTATTATTATCATCGTAAAATTACATCGTTACACACACACACATCACAAACGTTCATTAAATATAGGTGTAGGTATATAGCAGGTATAATATATACTGCAGCTCGGGTTTATAATAATATTATATTATAATATAGTTATTGTGTGAACGGATTTGAAAATCGAGCCGTCGGTGTGGTCTTCAAAGGATAAGTTAAAAATCTCACTGCCCCGCGCGTATCGTCCGATCAGTATCGACGATATATTATAATAATAATATTGTTATTACACGCGCAACTAATTAGACATTAATGTCCGTTTTCGTGACCACACGAGTGCCGAAAGAAACGAAAAAATATTATAAACAATCTACTCGCGCTCGCCTTTCAAATCGATCGAAACCGGTCGCACTTAATTGGTCGGCGGCGGCGGCGGCGACGACGGTGTAAAAAGAAATACTTCAACGGTGTAATTTCAATGTACCTATAGTGTGTAATATTATTATAATACGCGTTTATATTATTTATAATTTCTTTTCCAACAGAAAATAAGTCTATTATATATTATGTGAGACTATATTATACGCGCGGCGGTGTTTAATAATAATAATATTGTGTTTATAGGAAACGAAAAATATTACGTAACGCGTATATATTATTATTATTATTATTATTATTATTATTTTGTACTATACGCGTCGAAGCTGCACCGTCGAAACACCGACGTCTATATAGTCGTATAATATACCTTTAAATAGGTACTATATAATATTATATTGTAGAGGTGATATACAATATTAAAAAAAAAAAAAAGCGATACGGCCGGCAGAGATTTACCGACCGAGGGGTAATTTATTTATTTTTCCGACGAGACTCTATAATAGTAAATCGTGTCACGACGAATAATAATATTATCGAATTAGTGATTATATAATAATATTGATTAGCACACCAATATGGCAATATTTGATAGTAATAAATAATAATATTATCATGCAGACCAGAACGGAATCCGCTGCACACTAGTAGCAGCAGCACAAGAGCTGTTCACATAATAATATATGATATTATACGAGTATAGTCGATGTCCTTTCTGTATTTTATAGAAGTCGACGTGTGCCTATACGACGTGTGCAGAACCTCCGATTAAATATTATTTCGGGCATTATAAAATAAAATAATTACAAATAAAATATAATCTCGGTAATAAAATACATAGGCATCAAAACGATTATTGTTATTGTCACAATTCATAATAGGTCTAGCCCGTGATAATATTGCGATCTATAGCTTATTCGGCGGCGATTCGGTATATTATAATATATTATAATATCTTACGAGTTGTATATAATTTTACGACGTTTATAATACGCGAACGTCACACGAACATATAATATAATATAATTATTATACTCTAATGGGCCAACACCTCTTCGACTTGCGTATAGCATAGTTCGTCCTACCCGTATAGTATATATGTATTTTTTAACTATTTGGTTTTTTCCTTATAAATTCTCCACGAAAAAACTTGTGTGTAATGTGCACAGACGTGTATTGCAGTGAAAATCAATTTGAACGGAGTGATTTAAAACGCCATAATATTATTGGATGGTACAGATTTTACTAAAAAAAAAACCCCCAGACAAAAACAATAAATATATTATATTATAATTTTAATAATAATAATTAGTCCTATATAGTCGTCGCCGGGCGTCCCTAATACATAATATTATTATTATATATAAATTGTGTAAGCGATTAACCTGTACACATTGTGATAGGTACCTATAACCTGCCTAATGCCTATATAATACAGTTGGAAGTTTATACGTGGATAATAAACATAACCATTAACCATAGTATACCGTATAGTCGATCGTAAGATTAACATCAAAATAATCCTGATTGAATACGAAATCTACGTAATAAATAACGCACACACACACACACTCGCACGTCCTATATGTACATAATATTATATATATACCTATCGACCTCGACTAGTAAAATTCTACACGAGTAAGTATATATATATGTATTAATAAATGATGTGCATAACGTTTTATAATATTCGTCGTAATAATATCAAATTATTATTTTTATTATAACGATATTATAAAGGTACATTAATTATTATTGTACGATTATTGATTAGGCTGAGATTTCGACGGACTTTCTGTTGTGTTCAAAACTATAGATACGCGATGATCGTTTTTTAACATTCAAGTTTCGCGTGCATTTTTTTTTTTTTAATTTTTAACCTTTTGTTCATTTTTTAAAAGCATTTTAGGGTTTTCAGAGCATTTAATATACTGAATTCCGGGTTTTTTTTTTAAATTTCCTTTCTTTCTATCTTTTAAAATGTTTAGTTTTAAGAATTTGTAGGTTCAACATTTGTTTAAAATTAAAATAATAATAACATAATTTTATACAAGTGCATTATTTTAAATTTTTAGGGCATAAACGCATTTATTTTTATTGAATTTCGGGGCATTACATTCCCAGCCCTAATTATGATATATTATATACCATCGGTTCCCAAACTTTTTTTCCGGCGGTGCCCTTTTTTGGACCAAATTCAGCCACCGATCTCTGCAGCTGTGAATACCAAGAGAAACATAAATAAAAAATAATCAGTAATTCTCACGGATAATCAATTTTTATAATTTTATTATTGAACATAATACAATACAACAGCGGTTTCCAAACTTAACATGATATATATAATATTAATAAGTTATTAATAATAACATATTATAATATATACAGTGGTCAGTGAGTAAGTAAGTACTCGTTTAAAGTCAAGTCATTTAACCATTTAACGTATTGTTTTGCTATTACGTCCTATAAGACGTTTAAGTCCTTGTGTTTCGCGTACCTCTGCAACGGTTTCAGTATAACGTCGTTTTAAATACATTCTATTGTTGTTTTATTTTTTTTTAAACAAAGACGTATATTTTCAATCCGTAATATTATTATACACAATAATTGAATTAAACGTGCAGATCTGCATCCTAGGAGGAAGCAGGCCCACCAGTGTGGCAAACTGGAAACCCACTTTGACCTGAAAGTGGTGGAGAAGTTTTTAGTTAATTAGTTATTTAGGGCAAGATTCTTCGAGAGACCCCGACACTATTGTATTTTTTAATGCGATAGGGGAGGGGGGGGTTATCTGGGATGAAGTCACTGGCTAAGTTAGATACTATAGTGGATTTGGTGTGGAATTTTTTTATAGTTTAGTATTTAGCTGTTATAGAAACAGTTTCGAACGATTTGTGTTATTATAGGTTTGAAACGTACCTCGGTGCAGATTTTATCCGGCGAAGAGAGATTGACTGGAATGCTTGGATGGTACGAATTTGGAAGACTTGACACATCCTCATATTTGGATGCCATTGGCGATTGTTTTTAAGTTTATAAGTTTGTATTTACATAATATGTTATTTAATTTCGTCGACCGTTTTCAGACAATACTGTTATCGATTTTATTGGCGGGCCTATCAATTATTATCATACGTAAGTACTATTCTCAATTATTATAGGTAATATGTGCGTATGTATTTCGTATTCGTCTTTCGTTTTATTATAGTTGTTTGACGATACTTTTGCTGTCCTCAATACAGTTGTCTCGTGTACATATTGTTATGAGTATTGAGTACAATGATTAAGCATATATTACTATTACATATATTCTTTTATATACTGTTAATTGTCAATTTGTAAAATAATATACATTGTTATTTATTGGCAGCAGGGAAACGTTACAATAAAGTGAGTATAAAAAATGTTTCACTCGACGTTTTGAGGACTTGCTGTAATATCATTTTTTTATGAGTCGCTATGCTTCCGGATAGTTCTCGCGGTACCCTATATAAGGCTCAAGTCCCTGAGGCGCACAGTTTGGGAACCGCTGCTAAATTATATACATTCTTCGACACGAGGCCTATTTAGCTTAGGTGCGTGTCGTGTATACCTACCTATAAATATTATGTATTTTATATGCGGAGGACCGTTTGGAAAATAAAATATGTTTTCGATGCAACGACGGCCGTCACCGCAGATTGCAGTTTGGTTTATTCGCAAAATATATCACGATAATATATATAATATTATATTATATATATGTATATAATATTATATTATATATACCTACACACACACACACACTCACACAAACAATACGCACATACATGTTATATTACACTTGCTCGGGTACGGCTACCGGCGGCGGCGCGCGTATTATAATAATAATAATAATAATAATAATATATCGCCCGCGCGCCGAACCTCTGCTAGTTTTTGCGCATATATACACGCGCATTCTTCAGTTTATCACCCATAAAACACGCCAGCCGCCCAGCTCTATTACAATACACGTCTCTTTCTTCTCATAATAATATGATGTATAATAATATTATTATATATACATATAATATATAATATAATAACCAATAAAAATAATCTTTATTTTCACGCGCATTTAATAAAATATCATGACGCGTATATATGTATATATATATAACGTTCGTCTTTCGTACTTCAACGGAATTGTATGTATGTATAAATACCTATATGTTATTATTATAACATCATATATAGAAGTATACATACATAATAATATATGCGTGCGAGTATAATATAGGTATATACTATATATATATACACGATACACAATATTTATACATTATATGTATTATTTTATTTGTAAGTATACTATACCTATATATGTATGTAAAATCGGCTTATAGTGAGTAACTGCTGCAGTACGATATACATATAATGCGTACATACAAGGTGATTCGTTTAAAGTTAAACAATCGCATCATATATCGAAAAGTAAGGAATTTCTTCGTCATTTTTTTTTACGTGGCTCCGATGAGTCGTTTCAAAACAACATTTTTTTTAAATAAATTATTAATTTTTCATATTTCTTATCTTTTTAATTTCATAAGTTTTTTACTTTGACTCGAATGACAACACGAAGTTTTGATTTCCTGTTTTAAAGCAGAATATTTTTCTTAGTATTTCGATACATTAAAATCGAATTTTCAGGAATTTGAAAATATTATGGTCTTTAGGTGCAGTATACTTTAGAATTTGAATAAATTTAGGTATACTGTTAAAGGGGAAAATAGGGGTGAGCGTGTTTATAAAATCGCCGCGTATGTAGGTACAGAGCTGTACTCGTAATGCGCATTGAATTATTATATTATATCTGCCTATAATGGTTACAACCATTATACAAAGTAATTAGAAAAATTAATATTAAAAAAAATGATGAGCTATTCCATATAATATATGATATTATTTATACATTTCGAGTTAACCGGTTTTTCACGCACATCAGTTATACATATATAGGTACTCGGAAGCGATTGGTACCCTACGCATATATATGTAAATGCATGTACACATATTATGTATTATATTGTCAGTATAATCTATACATAAATATATAGATTATACACTGACAATAATAAATCAAATATAATAGGGATATTATTATATTTAAAATTGCATTTGTCTGCAGCTATATAGGAGGTAGTAATAAGGATGATGATAATAATAATAATAATAATAATAATAATAATAAAAAGAAGAAAATATTAGCCGTGGCGAGACCTCCACCGAATTGCCCGTACCATATCGCCGCCGCGTGGCATTCATTATATTTATATTATATTATAATATACAAATTTTGCTGAAAACAAATTTCAATTAATCGCTCGGACGGATACTCGCGTGACCGTATATCGTGTACCATAATATATTTATATATACAACGCACAGATGTAGGTAATTAATTAGCTCGCTAAACATAATTATATGCATATTATTATACGTATAGGCATTTCTCCGAAATGTATATAATATAATATGATTGCCCGCAGTTTTAATTATTTGAAAAGAAGCATTTCGATGTTTTGCGCACTTGAGTCGGCAATCAGTTTATAAAAAAGAAAAACGTAATGTATGTAATTCAAGCACAGGCCAATTACATGCATTAACCGCCTTTCTGCACGAGACGCGCGTCGACATAATAATAATTTTTCATACGTATGATTTATTGTTAGCTTCGCTTCGATTTCACGAGAAATCTTGTACACCATCACTTTTGTGCTAAACGTGTCTGATTAACATTTCGGTTGGAAACGAAAAAAAACCAATCATAGCGGAGCTTCAAACGATAATATCTCCTTAAGTATAAATATAATATACACTGCAATATGACGAATGAAGATTTTTACAAATCGTCTATTATACTTTACAATATAATAGATGCACAAACGACGATAGAAATTAAACACAAAGTTAAAAGCTGCAATAAAAACCGTGTTGAGAACTTGAGATATGCAGGCACAAACCAAGTTTAATATAATAAGAGAAGAAACGATAATGATCAGTGAACCATCCATAGGTATCGAATCGGTATTTTTTTTTTGGGGGGGGGGGGGAAATAATAAATTTTGTCAAGATTTGATATTTAAATCATGTTTTATTATTTAGAAAAATTGGATATGTAAGGTTCAGAACTATATCCTACAAAATGTTGTTTGTATAACAAAGAAAAAGTAATATCTATTATGCGTATTTTGATATTATTTTAACAAAAGTTAAAAGTTTAATGTGTCATGAAAGTCATATTATATATGAATAATGCAGATAATGTAGATTTTTTATGTGTTGATTAATAAGATTAAAAATGGGTGATACGGCTGTTGCAGATGATGATGTCGTGTTTCAAAGTAATCGAAAGTCGTCATCGTATCGTATATTTCACGTTCAAAAACAATATGTTCTTATTTTTTAATATTCTGGTCACCATATATATACCATACACACGACGACGTACCAGCTATTTAATATCATTACGATATATGGTTCGCGTGTGCCGCTCGAGCGTCGTCCTGCGCTGCAGCTACACATTATACAGTATGCGAGCTAGAGCTGCAGTGTGTGTTTTTCGTCATTATATTTTCAAATCCGTCCGCGTATAGGTATACCTATAGTATATATATAATGATAATGATGACGATAATAATAATATTATATATATTATACTGCAGCGGTATATAAAATAGGGTTAACCTACCATCATTCTACACGGACGTAATTATCGTGTTTCGGTGCCGACGTCGGCGGCGGCGGCGGCGGAGACGAGTCGTCCAAAACGGTTTCGACGACGATAGCTGTCGCTGCGGCGGCGGCGGCGGCGCGCATTCGCTCGCGATCGTTCGCGGGGAACGCGTTTCGAGACGCGCCTCGGGCGGTGTTTGGCGATCGCATTTATCAACAAAGAGCTGCGTCGGCGTCCGTAGCCTGTTATTTGGACGCGGACGAGCTGTAAATAATTATACGAGTTTCGCCGCCCGCGTGTGTGCGTGTGCGTGTGTGTATTTGTACCGTGTGTGTGTGTGTGTGTGTGCACACACGCCGACTTGACGCTGCTCTCACCCCCCCCCCCCTTCCACAACTCCACAACACCACTCCCCCCACAATCACATTTTGACTCGTTGCCCGCGTGCACCGTTTTTAAGTGCATTTATTATATACAGAGTGTCCCAGGTCTATTTGACCAATGCAATAACTTTTACAGCAGTAACAGTGATTAGCAAGAAATAAGTTTGAAAATTGTTTAAAAATTAACGACTTAACCAAATTAAAAGTTTTAAACGCCAAAATGGTTTTTAAATACTTATTTATGAAATAGCTATCTTGGATTATTAGAAAAATATTAAATAAAAAATTTAAATTATTTATTTTTGTTGTAAAAAAAAAAAGATATACAAATATAAGATATACAAATTATAGCGCAGAACTCTACAAATCATTACAAAAAAAAAAACTTAAAAATATTGAATAGAAAAAAAGTTAATGCATTAGTCAAATAGACCTGGGACACTCTGTATATAGGTAAATATTATGCAGGGGCACCTATGTCGTATTAATATTATATATTATTATTATCGTGTGCATGGCCGCATAGGTATATAATATTATATAATGCGCCGAACGTACTCACTACTCGTGTAAAGACGTGGTGCACCGTGTACTGTTTGACACTACACGTAGAGTCTCGTGCCCCCCCCCCCACAAATTGCATTTTTTCGTATTTTTCCCCTCATTTATTATATCATGTAGATAGGTCCCTCTATATCATACTATATTATTGTGTGTATAGGTATTATAATATATTAAAATACGCCGAATGTACCTACCTATACCTATAGGTACATATTATATTATAATATGTGGAATGCACGTATATAGGTACCTACGCGTAATATGTGCTAATAAATAAAAAAATAACAATGTAAACAGGAACATACATTTTTTGGAAGACTACTCAGCCAACCTACAGGCTGTGACTCCTGGATAACAGGACTCGACTACTCGAGGACTATATTATCGTTTGCATATATAGGTATATTATATAATACGCGCCGTATGCGGAATGCACATGCGTATGCACTACGAGTATGATGAGTGATGACTTGCATTGTGTAATTTGACACTATACCTACCAATAAAAAAAAAACTATACACTTATACTCGTGTCCTCTAGAAAATGGTGTTTTTGTATTTTTTGTCCCGTTTGGGGGGCGCTACGCAGCTCTTATCATTTTTCCTATCTAATATTAACATCCGTAACCTATATAATTGCGTCCCCTCGAAACTGATGAAAAGTTTCAGGTCAAATGTATACACTATACTATTATGCCCATCGGTTGATGTGAATTCACGATAAGCATTTTTTCCCTGCAAATTCAATACAAATTCCATCTTTTTCTCAAATCGTTCAAAGTACTGCAGGTTAACAAATATTTATAAACGGTTTGAAATAGTTTCAAATTAATTTCTATAAGTATCAGTGGTATAATGAAAAACTCCTCCCCCTTTACAAATGGATCTATAGGGATGATGCCCCCTACACCAACAACATGCCAATATATACTATATAGGTATATATTACTAAGACACTAACTTCATACGCGTCATGAGCCGAGATAGAAGTTACGTAAGTGACTGAGTGGCCGCGATGTATACGTAGACATTTTATATCATTTTTTTTTAATTGTATACCTATATAACGTGCGATTATTTTGAGCATATCGCATAATATGTTATTAGTTTACCGTCAACAAATAAAAAAAATCGTAATAATAGAATTTCAATTTATATAAATAATATAAATACCCGTCATATTTTTAATATGCATTTATATTACTCGTATACCGCGGTATACACCTACCAAGTTGACCTTCTTCTTTGTTATTGGCATTTATGAAATCTTTCTGAACGTTTTGTGCAATTCTTTGTATGTTTTACCGAAACTTTAAGTATTTTTCAGTGCAATTGGGAAATCAGTTATTCAAGTTTTTTACTGCCACGTCTATGTATATATATAGGTACCCTATCGTATATAATATATTTATAACCAGCCAAATGCGTATATTGAACATCGAAGCAACTATATATAGCAGCACATAATGATAGAGGACTACCGCAGACGATGACTAATTATTTTAATAGATTTTAATTTAAAAAACATTTCTCAGAACTTTCAAAAATTAAATCCAAATAGGTACACGTAGGCATCTGGCATATTGTTATGATATTAATTCTGTGTACGTTTTGCAGTCATATACAGGGTGTCCCAGGTCTATTTGACTAATGCAATAACTTTTACAGCAGTAACAGTGATTAGCAAGAAATAATTTTGAATTTTAGCACACTTTGAATAGAAAAAAAGTTATTGCATTAGTCAAATAGACCTGGGACACCCTGTATATATACCTACCAATATTATATCTGTGGGTTAAGGATTACTGGATAATAAAATTGTTAATGTTAATAATAATATATTATTATATTATAGGTAGGCACCGCTATAGCTGGTTGCGTACAAATACTTATGTAAAATATATTATATTAAATGAGATCCCCTTGAAAAATTATATAGATGTCGACGGGTTTTTAATAACACGCATCTATATATGTATAATATGCTGTTATAATAATATAGGTATACCCTCTATTGAAACTTATAATATCATAGGTGTCTATATAGGTATATATTATTTATTTAAATATTTATTTTTCATTGTTGATATCGTAATTATCATTAACTCACAAGGATAATGTTTGAATTATTGTCTAAATATATATATAATATACGCATAGAATAGACGGCGTAAATTTGCACGTGTATATTATTATATATTACGCGTACGAGCAGATATACCTACACGGAGAATATAAATTTTAACACGTCTAATTGATTAGTTAAATTGATTTAATAAAAGGTCACCCGGCAACGCCCTTCTGTCTCAATACTGTCATATTTTCTAAAACGGTGCAAAATATTCCGAGAGTGGCGATACTTATAGGTATACGCTTTACCTTATAGTCTTCCCCTGCGCAATATTCGCCTGGAAGTAATTATTTTCAATTCTAAACCAAACATAAGATATAATATATTTAATTACTATGGCAATGTCTTGTTTGCATTATTGTGAGTATATGTATATATATATATATATATATATTATATAGGTACTGACTAACTGACTACTGAGTTGGTGTTGGCTATGTAAATCAACTGCCGTAAAATATTGTAAAAGAGAAATATGCAGCGAATTATTGCAGTCGAACTGCAGCTGCGGGCTCATAATAGGTATACAATAAAACGAACCTCGAATACATACAAAATACGATAAAATATATTAAAAAATAATAAACGTACTTCCGAAATTGCTTATGGATATTATATACATTATAATATATTAATTATATTATCGTGCCATTTTTATTTCGCAGTATTTTATAATTATTAATAATTACACGTTATATAGTGCGCGCGTATTATTAAGAATGAAAGTTGCTAATTTCGCTTGGAAACTGAGTATATATGTGCAGTAAATTAAAATAATGATAATAATTAACGGTCGGAGCGTATATATTATATTATTCTCGCTGCAAGTTGGCAAAAGTCAACTATCGCGATATTAATTGTTTATTAACGTCTCAATCAATCAATATTATATACCCATAATATCATCGTGTACCTATACCTTACCTATGTACACTGTACACCGTTATTAATAATTATCGTAAGTACATATATAGCGTATATATTATGACGTGAACAAAAATATGGGTTAGGTTATATACGCGTTATATACTTGCAGATATATAATACGGGCTTGTAAAATATTTACATCTCGGAGACGACTTACGACATAAAAATAGGTATACTTAGGATGTATTTGAAAAAAAATTTCGTGTTACGTAATTCACAAACTATAAACGTTCTACAATTTTTGCATTTATATCGTTATTTGGAAGTAAAACGTATAGTTATACGACTTTTGCGTTTATCGTTGAAAATAATATCAAACGCCGGAAATGGCCCGTATTCGAGCGGAATATATAACAAATTCTCGGATTGAATGCTAAGATAAAAATAAATCACGTTTAAAAAAATATACCTAAATCTACTATAGACCTGCAATATTATAACTATACTTTATAGTATAAATGCAGGATTTTAAATTATTTCGTTTTGTGTTATCTTTCGTTTAATGATATTACTATTCTATACGTAATATATTTTGTTAATCGTATTGTGTTTCGTTTACCGTTTTAATTACGCTTACACAAATTTCAATCGTTTTTTTTTTTTTTTTGTCATAAATAACGCGTTATTGCAACGTTTGCAAGCCCTGCTGGTATATGACGCGTACCTGCCTACTTGTAGAAATGCGGATTCCATAAACTGCAGCTGCAGCTGCAGTCCCTGCTGTGGCATTATTGATTCGCGTGTGATCGCAAAAAACCGAAGCAAATGAGAAAACGGTTGCATAAAGAACATATTATATATTATTATAATACTGTACCTAAATAGTTGTTAAATAAATAAACCGAGCCGAAACAACACTGCAGATTGGCGCCACGTCTCATTCATAAATACAAAGCACAATAATAATAATATTATCATCGTCGTTATAACAATATTATTATTTATTGTTGTGGCGTACTATCTATACATATAATACACACTTCCATTCTGATTGGTTTCCCGACAGAGCCTATCCGGCCCGTTCTACGCTATGTATATAATATATAATAATATATTACATATATGCGGGTACCTACCTACGTGTATATATATTGTTGTTGTACAACTGCCGCGGTGACTTGTCCATTTTGAAATTTCGGTCCAACACTCGACTGTCACGGTAAATATTATAATCGATCTTGTATAAATACCCGTCGAGAATGATTATTGTTATAATTGTTGTCTACCCCGCGCGATAAGACTATATAGATAATAATATAATAGAGGTAATCGACAATCTACCTCGATTCTCTCGGGTGCATTGTAAAACGTCGTTTGCAGCGCCGTGAATGAGAATCTAATCGAATTTTAATTTATTCATTGACACAAACCGTTCGTATGGAAAAGTTGCCGTTAGGTATATTATACAGGATGATTCACCAAGCACTCTCCTCACCTCCCTCTAAATTTTTTTGTTTCATAATGAATTTATTCAAATTCTGATTTTTTAAATGTTTAAATATACCTACTATACGCCTCAAGTACCATATTTTCCAATTCTTGAGATTTTATGTGCTATACGCTTGAGAAGTGCCCCGTGGAGATACAAACATCTGATTTTCAAATGACAACCCCCCTTCCCTCCTTTTTTAATGTAAATCATTTAGTGTCTAATATTTTTGAAATTGTTTGATGTACTTAATTCAAAATTCGAACTAGTAGTTTTTCAGTTGTTGAAATGTTTATTCTAGGATGATAATAATAATGGTATTACAAAAATATAAAATATATTATGCAATATTGGATCTAGTATAGACCATTTTTTATAAATTATAAATTCTGATACATTAATATTAATCACTAACATTTTTGGATCACCATTGCTCTCAAATCTTCCAAACCTATTATCATGGACCTAAATTATCCTTAGTGCACAAAGTTAACAGTACACAAAAACTATTCGTTCGAATATTTATTTTGGTGTGTCAAAATTTTTAGAATAATTATCCGCTTAATAATTTACAGTTTGAATAGGGGGTTCTCATTTAAAAAATAGAAGTTTGTATCTCCACAGCCCACAGGGCACTCCTTAAATATAACGAAAAACCTTAAGAATTTGAAAATATGGTATAACAAGTGTAATCAAAACTTCCAAAAATTAAATGAAAAAATGGGGGCGAGCATGCTCATTGCTCATAACATAAAAAATATAACGGGAATAAAACATTTTAATCTATTTACTAGAACCAATAAAAATATATAACTGGAACAATTTGTTGTAATATCAATATTATGTTCCATAGTATCATAAATGGAATATAAACTTAACATACAATTTAGTTAACATTTAGTTGTACAAAAACGTTAAAACTATGTTTCACAAAACCATAAATGGAATATAAACGTAACATACAGTGCAGTTATGTTTTATTCATTGTTTCAAACAACACGGCATATTGCGTTATCGGAATGTTTTTGGAACTCTAATGGAAGTTCCGTAGGAACGTTTCAAAGTTCCTTAGAAATATTTCTTTTATATAATCGTAACTATTTTTTGCACGGTGGGTAAACACCAAGTATACCTACTTGGTGAATCACGCTGTATACCATCTTACTTACGCACAGGCACAATATTTCCCTCATACGGCAAATGAAAATCCGAACATAGATCCTCCTAAAATACTCATTTTTGGTATTTTTGTTGGGAAATTAATACTAATATCTATATATGTATAACTATAAAAAAACATAACACTGCAGTATTATCTATAACTGTTTTAATATTGTTCAACACAATATACTAACTATTCATATTATATTTCACTGCAGTGATGTGTATCCGTTTATAGAGTATAATTTATGATTATTATTCAAAACAGAAAACATAACAATCAATAACGATATATTTTTAAAATAATACTTGGGTATGCAGAATTGCCATTCCCGTCTGAATTTAAGACTCCGTGTCTACCAGAAAAGTTTGCATCAAATCAAAGAAACTATGAGCTGCAAGTTATGCTGCTAATATAACAATAGTTGTACCATCATGATAAAATATAGGTCAGTGCGTAGTGAATGTTATGGACTTGTTGATTAACTACAAAACATGTTTGACAATGTTACTATAATAGCATTTTATCCAGTGTGGCTATAGTTGGAAGACATTCGCAAACAAACAGGCTTCTCTATGAATATTATAAATTATAATGTATAGCCATCATCAAACCGATTTGGACTTGCATCATTAGTGTTGACATAATATACAATTGTGGCGAGGTTGTGCCTGCAGCAAGTCTGACATCGATGTCATTCGACATTGTTGAAATATTGTCCTTCGTACCATTGTCGCAGCGTATACCGGTTCGACAGGAATGAAGTAATCTATCGAGATTTGAAGATGCGAAAAAACTAAAGCTACATGCGATTCCGCTAAACCGCTTCTTGACAACTAGCTGAGGACTTAGACTAAGGAAAGTGGCTACCTCGACGGAGGTACACCTTCAAACATGTTCATGTGAACATATTATATATTTGTATATTTATATATATAATTATTGTCTACATTTATATTAAATATTATTTACTGATTATCATTAATATGTATATATAGAGTATTATATACACTATTATACTATATACTATATATATACACTCATTGTGTATAATTGTATTTGTATCCTCTGGTCGTAACAGATATGCCTTGAAAAGGCAGTCTTATGCAGTTAAAAAAAATAGCATAAAAAGAGCAACCGGGGGTTTAGCTTAAAATTAAATTTCTAATAACTATAACGACAAACTTTGGTTTGATTTGTATTTTCCACGTGCGAGGGCTTCAACTTCAAAGAAAACGAATCTGATTGTGAAATTCTGTTAACTATATGGATATTATAGACATTTAGAAACGTCATATTGCCTTTGTTAATAACATTTTCATTGCTTAAAAAAAACAATAATTTGATAATATAATTATTGGGTACACTGCACTATGTACCACCTATGTTTTTTTATACAAGTTGTTTGCGTCAGTATATGTACAAGCCAAAGCGAAGCTATTATTGACTTAAACTGAGTGTCCTCGCAAGAACTCAATAGTTTTTCTTGTTTACCTTTAAGTTTATTAGCGCAATAAAGGAGGTAATAACTAATAACATATTAAGTATAACTATCTATTACAAATAATTGATATAATAGCGTGTACAGTATTTAGCAGCTTATCAAATAATAAATGCAACAGTAATGCAGTCAGAACGTAATTTAAAGGGGGCTAGGTAAATTGGGTCCACAGCAATTTGTGTAAATTTTGAAAGCGGTAAATTGAGTCCCAGGAAAAAAGATAGGTAGTGTATGTAAGTTGGGTCCCGACTGCAAACCCATCACTTACCTGCCTGATCGTAGCCACTTTCCTCCAAAAATGATATACTGTCTTCTTCTTCAAAAAAAAATGATTTAAATTACGTCGATTTTCCATCAGATATTAAAATATTTAGCCAGCACCGGTGTATTGCATTATTAAAGTGTTGTGTTTTGTGTACTTTATTTGAAAAGATGAGAGAGTATATAAGACTATAGGATCACAATATATGCGTTTATCGGTTGCCGAATCCATTCTGCCATTCTGGTCTTATTGGTCAACGACAAAATGCAAGTCCAACCGCACTCGCAGTCACTATCAGTCGATATAAATTCGTTGATCAACTATTAGAAGTACAATCGCAGAGACGCGAGTAAAATAAATTACGAAGCACAAAACAAAAATACATACGATACGTACTCTCGATATAGAACAACATACGCTTAAGGGAGCATAATGACGAAATATACACTATTATAAAGTATATTAATACGCGTTAACCCGATTTGAGTTTGGTTAATCCGTTACTTTTACGTTTTTACAGAGAGAACGTAATATTTAAACAAAACACATATACATATTGATTTAATTATAATAATAAAAATCAAATCTATCTTTTAATTTATACAATTTATATACCATAATGATTATGAAATTTGACTTAATGACTTCTATAATAAATAGATTATTAAACTATATTAATAACAAATACACATAATTTGTTTTTTTGGTGCGGGACTCCATAATAATTTTACCTACTACCTTTTTTTCCCCATCACCCGATTAACCGGGAAAAGGTAATTTGAGACTCAATTTATCAATCCCGATTCAAAGGTCTGAGAATAAATTAAATCGGTATACCTACCTATATATATATATATATATATATCGATATAACATAAATACGTTGGACATTTTATACACGCGTACGGCGTACATATAATAATATTATATGGTCTGGACCTCGAGAGACGATATAATTTGTCGGCGAATATAATATTTGCACCGTCGACGATTCGCCGATTCGTTTTTGAAAAGGGGAGGACGAGCCGGAAAATACGACTCCTCCCGGCGCACGCATATTAATAGCGGTCCCGGTGATGGTTACAACAATAATAATAATAATAATAATAATATATTATGTACCTACGAATCTAACGGCGGTGTCTGCGAGCGCCGAGTCGTATATATATACATATATTATTACATAATATATTATCATATATATACACTGCACGGAAGCCTCGAATTTCCACGTTGTACATATAATAATATATACATATAATATTATAATGTATGTATACACGCGCGCATATATATATATATATGCACACAATGGCGGTAGGTATATACCGCGCGGTAGTCGGTCGTAAATAATGTAACGCGCCGCATCCCTCGGCCGACGGGTAGTCGCGCCGCCGCCGTACACTGAACACAATATAATATATATGTATGTATGATATTACGTAATTTCACGCACCCTTTCACACGACCCCGACCGCTGTAATACGATATTATATATTATATACACGATATTATTATTATTTTACCGCTACCGTGGTATATATAGCGAGTAATATATTATATAGCGCCGCCGCCGCCCCGCCGCCGCCGCCCCGCCGCCGCCGCCCCGCCGCCGCCGCCGACGACGACGGTCTGCCCCGCAGATCGCGCGGGTTGCGGTAAAATAAATCGCAACCGACCGTAATATTATATATTATATGTACGACGGGCGAGCGCGTATATACACTGCGACACTCGCTGCTGCTGTGTATATGTGTGCTTTATAGAGTATTGTACATAAATATAATATTATGACGTATAATAATAATAATTGTAATGCTCATATTATATATATACGTATATATGTGCGACGACGACGAACATAATATAACGACCGAGTCGCGCGTATATAATAATAATAATAAATAAAAGTATATTATACCAACGCCGCCGCCACCGCCGCAATATAATATATATATATATATATATATAGTACGTTATAATAATATATAATATTATTATTATCATACACGTCGCGAGTATATATAATAATATAATAATATATACTTGTATTTTTGTTATACGATTATTTCCGAGCGCACTAACCCGTGCGAATATAAATCAGAGACAACTTTTTCTCTCTTTTTTTTTTGCACCCGATCGGCTGTCGGGGCGGGGCGGAGGGCTGTCTGCGGAAACTGGGATGTAAGTCTAACAGCACGGGGAAAGTGGGAGGGGTATTGTGATGGTGGGGGGGGGTCGTAAAGGGGGATAAAAACGCACAAATGAAATACTATGTACATGTAATATTATTACATATATGTAGTCTGGTCTGCGTACATAGAATTTAGTACCTATATATATATACACAGCACGATGGTCGGGCGAGTCTCATATATTATATTGTAATGCGCAGACGGGTTTGCAACGAAAATAAAAAACACACGAAATCTCGTTTCATAACAATAATATATAATTATTACGATTAAGCGATACGCATATATATATATATATATATGAGCCGGACAAGTAAACTGATGTTTTTAACCCAACGAGTCGAGTTTAAAGTTAAAAGTCACAAGTTAAATGTGGAAACAAAAGTAACGTAACATATACAGGTACCTCCGTATATAGGTAGGGTTTAACCTCGTTAAATCTATTATAGGTACGGTGGGTTTTGACTAAATTAAAAATCAGTTAATTTTTTTTCTAACTTTTACAACTATTTACAACTCATGTATATTATTTTAATATGCTAAACCACGATAAGTAAATCTGCAGATAAAAGGTATTGAAAGTAATTTAAAAGTTTCAAGCACCCATCAAGCATAATATTTTTAAATTCAACTCTGAAATAACTAAATAATCGTTGTACCTCGTGAAGATATCTAATTCGTTCCAAATTTGCAAAAAATTAAAATGTCTATAAAAAAAAACTGTGTTTATTTATTTTTAAGATCTTTTGTTTACAGAATTAACTATATGTTACTTATGAGTTGTGAGATTCCTTCTACATTTTCATTCCTAAGCTATAAAAATTGAACAGTTTATAATTTTTAACTACAAAATAATTTGAACATTTTCGAGATGTTGGTACATTTTTTCAAAATGTGAACTTTAAAATTTAAATGCTTATAAAAAAAAATCTTGTCTTTGTATCTTTAATACTTTCAACTTATAAAGAACCTTGTATTACATTTTCTGAAAGCTTTTTGATCCAGCGAAAAAATTGTAATGACATTTATAGAAAAACAACTTTCAAATGTCTATAAATAGCTCAAAAAGAGTCAAAATATTAAAAAATTTAAACCATGTATAGAAAGTGATAAAATAATCATTTGGTGCAAATGTCAAGTATCTACGGTTACTCGTTTTGAATTACAACAAAATAAGAAAATCGATGTATGAGAAATCACGCGTAAATATCCAATGTCGTAAAAATTTGAACTTCAAACACTCATTAAATTCTTTTCAGTAAAAGGTAGACAACTTATGAGGAACCTTATATTAAATTTTCAAACCTCTGATACAAAAATAACGCAGTTTTTTAAATTTCAAGGTTTTTGATCAAGTTAAAAATTCTCAAAAATAGTTCAAATATTTATACCTACAAAACATTTTATTTTTTTTTTTTTTTATATGGCCAGTTGAAATTTAAAAGTCGACCGGTTAATAACTCAAACCTTTGGAAAAAAATTCAGAAATGATGCCTTAAAGCAGGTATAGGTACAACATATGTCTCGCGGGATCATGTCCCAATACACTGCTTAGAACACATATAATAAAATAATACATAATATTACAATATGATGATGCACATACTGCCTTTGTATGCGGCGCAATAATGGGCAAGACGAAATAATAAAACTGGATTCAATAAAATATGATTGAACACCGTATAATAAAATTTAAACTTTTCCATTTTTTATGTTCCAAATAATATTACAGAAAACGGAACGAAATATACATAATATATATATAGGTACCTATATATAATAGGACGCACGCGTATATGTATTATCCACACACACTCATACGGATAATATATTATATGCATATGTGTATATAATAATAATATGTAGTATATATATATAGGTATATAGAATAACACAAGTGTGGTAAAAGTTTCAAAATTCCTCTATTAAATATTTAATCTCTGGATCGTGCACCTGCCCAGGTCGGTGATTAAATCATTTTATGTTTAACCCATAAACCTTTTACTAATCCACGCGCTTTGTCATATATATGAGCCGTGACACACGTTTATCCGAACGATTTCCACGGTCGGTATAACGAAACAGAATTTAATGTTTCAATATATTATGTGGAGCTGCTAACCACCATTCTTTCACATTAAATCGTAGAGTCGTTCGCGCTGAATTCGTAATATATATATAATGTATCCCATAGTCCCATATATATATATATACGGTATATACTTATATACATATGTATGTAGGTACTATAATAGTTACGTATATACGTTTTATATTACATAAGTACGCGTAAACACTAAACGCAAACGTGCCGTACCGGCCAAAGGTGATGTATCTTCGGGAAAAACGACTCGGCCGAGAAACAGATAAACTATATATGATGATTATTACAGAATAACATGTGGTTTTTTTCTGAGTATATTGCAAAGACGTATTCGATTTTATCACATTACAAAAAAAAGTCACATTTTAAAACAATGAAACTGTAGTTTGAAAATATGTTTTTATTTCAAATTTCTACAAACGTCGAGAGGAATAAATTATGTCGTATTTTGGTTTGACATATTATTGGTACCTAAGCATATATTATGATGTTTGGGTTTTTTTATGTCTGCCGTCACGTTTTGGAACAAAATATTTGCTCCAATCTTTGACATATATAGAGAGTGTTTTTAGAAAAATAGTTATGAATACCTATATGATTGTGTGAATATGCTTTTATTATATATCGTACAAGTTTAAGTTTAAAGTTAAAATGTTGATTAGCCCTCGGTAGCCATTGCAATTCACAAAAGTTATACTGTCTTGACATAAGTCTACACAAATATAGACTTTATTATATAGGTTAAAATATTAACATTGATTAGTTTTATTCATTTTGAGGAGTTGATGATTTTGGCTATGACATTGTTGAATCTCGAGAGTTGTTAAGAGATGCAGAGATATGATCTGAGAGTTTGGCCTTTTCTTAAACTCGTCGTAAGTAAGGGATTCTGACTCCACATGAAGGGCATTTTTTGTATGGTGTATTTATTTAATTACATTACATTACATAATCATGTACAACGTTGAAAAATAATCCATTTATAACCGGCATTTGCAGTATACCACAGTAGTTATATACTTCCGCTACTTCGTGTAGGTACCTATATATTATTTATACTCTTATATTTTTACTCGTTTGAAGACACTCTTCTTTCTGGAGAAATAAGCTGATAATAATACAATACACTAAGTGTGATTATAGATATTATTATAATTATGTAAAGACTTCATGATTTAAAGGTTGCATAATATAATTACACATCATTTGACGAAATTAAAATTAATTCCTTGAAACTATATTTTTTATCATTAATTATTTCCTGTAAAAACGTTATAGATTATATGTGTTATACGACTTATACCTACCATAGCTATATTATTAAACATTTTTAGAAGTTTCAAAGATTTTATCGTCCCACCATTACACCAATAAAACGGATAAACGTATAAACGAATGTCGATTCCAAAACGTATCATTAAACGTTTATATTTTAACCGAAAAAGTTTAAATTATAAAAAATGATATTACACATAAAAACACTTGTCGTGTATACGGAATATTGATGGCGGACACATCACACATAATATTATGATAAACACACGTATACCTAGTCATTATTTAATAATATGTAAAGGCCAAATATGGGCAGATGGCAATAGACTGGTTAAAAAAGTGTATCGCGCGCGCACGCGCCTATATAATATTATAATATTATAATCGTCTTCCTGTTCGGTTTGAATTTCCTATAAAAAAAAAATGTTAAAAAAACGAAAAACCGCCGGTAACTATTTATATATATATATACAATATATAACACAGCATACAATATATACGTCATATTATTAAACTAAACACGTTTAATTATTATATATTTGCAGCACTAAACTAAGGGATTATCTCTTGTACAACTGCAGTATAAACTGCAGTGTGCTGTGCGTATAATAATTCCTATAATACGCACATTATTATAATATTATGTATTAATTATTATTGTACTATTATTACACCGCTCTACTGCAACGTTTAATTAAACATATTATTATATATTATAATATAGGGTATACACACGTAGCAAATTATATCGTATATATATGTGCTCTGATGCAGCAGTCGAGTTGAAAACGAACCAAAAAAATACGCATCATATTTATGTAAACGTATAATATGCTGCTGTGCCTCGGTAAAGTGTACAATTATTATTGTTCTCGTACTTGTATAATATTATTATTATAATATATTATATTATGCACAGCGAAGAACACGTCGTCGTATTCAACACCTCGAAAATATTAATTACTGTAAAAACGATTACGGCGGATCCACGCGAGTAAACTGCAGTTACTGTAGTAGTAATGGTCGAACTACTGAATAATATAAGTAATGCATAATTTTTTACGAGGTGCTTATTTAATATTATATACATAACATTTTTAAGTATTTTATCGTATAACGATGGTTGTATTTAAAAAAAATGTGTACATGGGCATTGGCAACACATAATATTATTATAACGAGTATATATGTGGCCCCCGCGACACGTTGACATATGGGCCATATATTATTATTATATTTTTTATTTACACAACAATAGGCCAAGTCGGAAATTACACTTGCGCGCGGATTACGCGGAGCTACAGCGTCGCGGCGCGGTATAGAAAATATATGTATATACATATTATAATAATAATACGATATGATTTTATATTATATAAATAATAATGCGTGTGTGATATACTATTTGTATTCAAAAGTGAAATTATTATTATTATTCGTTAAAGACGCCTTTATAAATGAGGAGTGAATAAATATTCGGATAAAAACGTCACTTATTATAAGTCTTCGCGGCGGCGGTATGTGTGAGTGTACCCAAAGTGTATACAATATGTGTACCTATACATATGTATGTAATATATGTATATGCAAGTGTATATAATGTAATGTGGGTATGATAATAATAATATTGGGTATTATACCGTTACCTGGACGATAATCCCAACGAGCGGATTTACCTATCATATATATTATTAGGTATATTTATTATGTTTATAATAATATTATATATACAAGACGTATGAAAAAACGACGACGTGCGGTTTAATATACCTATTATACACCTCCTACGCACCAATATACTTATAATATTATTATATTATTACCGTGTAAGTGTGTATATATAATACTTGCAGCACGGCGGCCGGCTGTGTGTGTACAACGATAATATTATATATTATATTGTATACCACACATAATATGTATATAATCCTGTGCACAAATATTTGATTTACACACCGCGCGGCGGCTGTACATAGGTATATACCTACCTACGGCTTACGCCCGCAGTACCTATATTATGTACGATATACTCACGTGTATACATAACGTATATATAGATGCTATATTGTATGTATTATATTCTTTTGAGTTTTTCGGGTAAAAAAAAAAACCAACATTATACACCTACCCTCGACGAGAGATAATCACCAGAGAGGTGATTACAGGGTGCGGTATCTCGCGAGTATTATATTATATTATTATTACATATTACATCGTGGAAAACGCGTTTCGGCCCTCGCAAATCCTGCAGCTAACCCGCAATCGTGGCCACGATACCCTGCAGCTTGTGATGTATACACACACACACGCGTGAACATACCCCGTCCAAGTACCCGCAGTATATATAATAATATATATATTGGTATAGTGATGTGTACCCAAACATTACGACGACGTGCGATAGGTGTTATGTGTTATTATTTTAGTAGCGCGCGGTACCTCGGCTATTACTGTCGTCGACGCGCGCGGCGAAACGTACGCTCGGTAAAGAGCGTATATACATATATAGGACTGTGTATATAGACCGCGCTACAACCTCTCTGGGGATGACGCTCCTCCGGTTATATCATATAGGTATACGCATATTATGATATGCGCGTCTGTGTGTATATATAATAATAATATTATACCCGGGTATATAATATTATATAGAGGTATACAATATAATCTGTACCGCGGTAATTGCGCGCCGAGCCGGGTGTCAATATATATATAATTACTACCCGAAAGGTGTTTGGATTTTTCGAACGGCGCCCGCGGCTGTTGGATCAAGTGGAGCGTGGGGGAGGGGGGAGGGGAAGCGCTTTTTTTTCTCCGTTCTTCTCGCTATACATATATATCTGTTTACAAAATATTTATCCGTCATTACCGGTTCTCGTGTCTGCAATGTGTGTGTGTGTGTAATTGCCCGGCGTACACGCACACACACACTCGCCACCTCGTGTATACAGGATTTACGTTTTTTTTGTTGTTTTGTTTTTTCGTTTCGTTTAATGTGCCGGTGTATTATTTGATCAGATCGGAAAATGGCCGCCGGTCAAAGCCGACACTAAAATAAAAGGACTCGGTCGCGCGCGCGAACACACACACGCACACGCGCACACACACTTTGTGTACGGGTGTTGTAGCGCGCGATCCTTCTTCTTTGCGCCCAGCTGCCGCCGCCGCCGCCGCCGCCGCCGCAACACGACCCGGGCACGCCCCTTATTCTTGTTATACTCGCGCGAGAGTCGGAGACCTGCTGCAGACTGCGTAAATAATATAAAGCACGAGGCCGTATATAGTATAATACGATATATATAGTATATAAACTTATGTATATAAACACGGCGTATATAATAAATGTAAGTGCAATGTATATAATGTATATATATATGTATGTTTGTATTTATGTTGCGGATACCTACGCGTTGCGACTTGCGATCCGTTCGGTGGGTAGAATATTGTATAGGTATATATGTATATATATATATATATATACTTGCTTATATTATAATATTATATTTTCGTGTCTGTTTTTTTCCGCCGTCAGTCACCATCACTGCATACTTCGTGGGACTTTTATTGTTATAATGTATTCTATATAATCTGTATAGGTAGGTATACATAATTAATTTTTTTAGTTGTATAATAAGTATAATAATATAATATAATAGGTACAAACATATAATATATATTATATTATATAATATACGCACGATGCGAATTTGTTTGGGGTGCATTGAAAACACGTGTATACCTTTATCGTAATAATATATGGCACGTAGGTATAATACACGTCAGTATGGCGGCTTGTGATGGTATTTTGACATTGTAGTGACATAAAGTATACATAATTCCCGGAGGGGGAATCTTTTCAAAAAGAAAATTACTCAAAATCTTTCTCCAAAAAATAATTTATATACTGACAGTGCGTATAGACATTGACATAATATTATAATGGTAGGTGTACCTATTGGCTATTGTAGGTACTTGCTATGTATTAAAGCCATAATGGATATAATAAAGGAGAATTTTAATTTTATATCTTATATTTTAAATAATTTATAATTTATATTAATTTATATTTTAATATTGGTGCATTTGTTAGTTGTTCTTAAACGAAATTGAAATGTAACTATTTTTTTTTTTTTCAATAATAAAATATAATATCATATATTATAATATAATAAATGTGTTATATAGGTATATTACTACTTATACAGTTATACAACGAATTTATTTTCATTAAAATGTAAACATAACAGTTTATATAATATATGTAAATATAATACGTATTAATAATATAATATTATATGTAATTCTAATATGTATTATAATAATACAATAGTAATAATATGTAAGTATATAGATAAACGAGATGACAAAATACTCGAAAACAATAATTTACTCATCCATCCCCTCAAATTTGGTTTGAATGAAGCATAAATATTATGATTTTAATATCTGTATAAATTCTGCAATGTCTTATAAAATATTGGAAAATCAGCTATTATTTATCGAGTTCGTTGAAAAACATTGAGGATGGAAAGTAAGTGATTTGTTATAATCATATAGCCTATAGGTTTAATTCCTACGTATTAAAATTTATAAGTACCTATACTTAAATGTTAGCCTTAAACTACTTCAACTGATTAAGTAATCAAATCAATTTTATTTCGAGTTAGAAATAATTGATAAACATTTTATTTAATCTTAATAGTAATAGATAGTATTAATAAAATGTAATATAATATCATATTTTTATGAGTCGTGGTTCCCCGGAAAGTTCTCGTGGTGCACAGTCTGGGAACCACTATATACCTACCTTAGATACTTAATTTTTTCAACAAATGTTTATTTTATAATTTTCTATACATGATTACATTTTCAAAATATTTTGACCCATTTTAAGCTATTTATAGACATACAATTTTTTTTTTATAAATATCGATAAAAACATTTTCGATGGGTCAAATAATTTGAAAATGTAATATAAGGTTTATCATTATAGTTGATTTTTTTTTCTTATTGATCTCAAAGCAAAACCCGGCATCTATGGCCATTAGTTATATAGTTAAGGTATGTTTTCAATAATTTACAAAATATACTTACCTTTATTTTTATATGAATAGTACTGCATCAAAACTAAACAGTATAGGGTGATATTTACTTTTTATATGCATTCAAGACATTTGTCCATTTGTCCATGCATAGTAATACAATATATTATATCTATATTCCACAATATATATATTACACACACAATATAAATACATGCACATTTCATTTTGTTAAAAATCCTACAATGACCCGAGCGACCACTTATATTATATAACTGGACGACTGGACGACTGGACATAGGTATATCAGCCGCGATCTTCATGCTGCAGTTGATCGAGTATTGACGGCACGTCAATAGACAATTATTATTATTATATTATATTATATTATATACACATTATTATTATTTATTATGAATCGTTATCATTATTATAATACTGTTACAATAAGAGTAGAAAAAAACAATTCGCTTTCTAATATCATATTTACAATGTATATATATATATGTGTGTATTAAGCATATATTATTATTATATTATATATTTATATCGAGTTAATCGACGAGCGTTATTTATAATATATGACTGACGCGTCGATCGACCGCGTCGCGAGTATATTATAGTATACTAAATAACATATTATTATTATTATCATCATCATATTATACGACGCGGGTAATACATCGGCAGACGGATATAATATTATAATAATATCTTTAGATGATACGATTATGATATTATAGGTTCACGATATTATATATATATCTATATAATAGAGACTGGCCCGATTGATGTTTGATTTACCTAAGTGTGTTATCTCAATCGAACACGTCGGACGTGCAGTGTGTGCGTGTAGGTAGGTACCTATATTATAATATACTATATAGCTGTAGCAAAGACGTGTCTAAAAATAATATTTAAATAACGACTCGAATAACATATATTATAATATATAATATAATATGTAGGACGATATAAACGCGTGCGCCTCTCTATACACACATTTTACCTGTACGTAGGTACGCGTGTGACGTGTGTGCGAGCTGCCGTTGCGTCCATCGGCGTAGTGCTTTCTGATGCGGTTGACAGGCTTTTTGCATATATTAAATTGGTCGTCATATTTATTTTATATACGTAATACACCGTATTATAGCGTGCGTGTAGGTTTATGTATATTATTATATTTATATACTATTAAACACATCACGGACATGACTCGTCGTTGTTAATCGATGTATCAAACATTAGCTGTATAAATATATATTAATATTTAACATATAACCGTGCAGTACATATATATAGGCGGCATTCTATATATATATATGTACAACAAATAGTTATCTCAAGTTAAATATATATACCTACTTAAAATACATTAAATTATATGTATTCTTATATATAACTGCTTTTTAATATGGTATACCTACTTATAATATATATATATATATATGTATATATGTCTAGTATATTATAAACGGTATCGTATATGTATACCGTCAATAATATATTGTATATAGACAGAGAGAGAAGAAAGAAGACGTCATGATTATATGGAAGTTTCAAACTAATGGATTTCACGGATAACGCTCGCATATATACACTAAAAAAATATTCAAACAATTTTTTTAAGTCATTGTGTTATTTTAAGACCTTTCTTTCGACACTGCAGCAATGTGTCCCTCAGATCGAAAACAACACTACATACCTGTTGTACATTGAACATTATAATGCTGTAAGCACACATTATATATATGATTTATCTATCCAAAACATATCTCTTATCGGATCAAAAACTAGAAAAACTAGAAATTGTGGTGAATTTTAAACGTCCCACTCTATAGGGACTGTAGGTACCTATATACAATATATATGTGCGCATTAATACATTTCATTATAAATATTATACGCACGATGACAGAGTCAAAAACGTGTTCTACAAACAGCAATAATTCTTATCAACACATATTACATATTTACGATATATATTTATATTATAATCGATCAAACGTTGACGTGGAAATAAATAATTATATATCATGATGTTTATAATATGTGTGCGTATATAATCAAAGTGTAATAAAGAACTATTGTAGAAGTATCTATAATAGTACCTATATGACTGATTATTATATGTAAATAATATATACTAAAAGTACATAATATACGGCTTATAATGAATAATTATCAGCATATGAAGTACCTACCTATAAGTGAGTAGTTACAGCAGCAGCGCAAGTAAAAATATGATTTTATTCTTATACCATTATAATATACCTTTATTTTATTCACCATTCTTAACTTTGCCCTAATAAACGTTATTTACGAAATTTTTATAATAATTATTGCTAGGTATATAATATTAATATTATATATCATCTGCCAATAATATCCACATGCAAACTTTGCGCTGCTGCAGATTTCGTAAATAGTACGATGAACTCATCAACTTACTATACAACAATATATAAGAATGAAATCATTTATTAGATTTAAACAATTAATGCACGTAAAAATTAAAAAAAAAAATAATTATAATAGGTACTCGCGCCGGATCAAAAACAATACAAATTAAATGACTCAGTTTTTCCGAGGACTATTAATTTTTTTTAGCGGTGTGCATTGTGCAAGATAATCTAGAAATCATGTACCGTGTATTATTACATTGTGTGGTGTGGTGTAGATCGTAATCGGTGTCATCGTGCGTACTGCGTACATTATAATACATTATATATACTGTACCTACAATATTATTCTATTTGATTTATTAAATTTGTTAATTGCAAAATGATGAAAGAATTTAGAACAATGAATAAAATATATTATATAACACATTATTATCCGCGAACAAGCTTACGTCGTGTAGTATATACTTGTAGTATACCAATATATTTTTTATAAACTTATATTAATTTGAATATGTAATAAAATTCCGTTTTGTTTAAACTGCGGTATAATATTAATTATTTTATTGTTACTATACACACTCTTCATATTATTAAACATATACTTTAATAATTACTTAGGTTAGGTTAGGTTATTTTATTATCTGTATTTATTATTAACTATTAAGTACAATATGTAGAACATATTGTAAGATTAAATACGTTTTGTAACAATGTGAATTCAAAAATACCAATCAAATCTAATATCATTATAAAAGTATCTATATTATAGTCATTATAAAAATAGGTACAAAAACAGTTATTCGTTTTAAATCGAATACCTAATTATTCGTCGTTTAAATGCGTAAAATATATATTAATTTGGTTTTTTTTTATTTAAATCGAGCATTTAATATTCAATCCAACTCTGTTTCCTATGTTACTGCAGCTGACAGTCAATGCCATTTGGACAAAAAAAAAAACAACAGATTCAGCGTCAAAATTGAAGACGCAAGGTGATTGGGAATTATTTTTTCATTTACCTATGTATCTATGCGAAACGCGTACCAATGTCTAAAAAAAAAGCTATTAAATATTATTTATACATATGCATTTAATTTGTTCTTTGATGAATTGTTTATCGTACACTTGAATATGTATATAGGTATTATGGACAGATGAGAGAGTGTATATGCTATTTATACATATTTACACGTTTATAAAAACATTTCGAGAGAGATTGATACTTTTTTGTACGCTTAAAAATTTGTATTATACTCACCCCTTTAATAACAAAAAAAAAAAAATATAAAGAATCACAAAAAAATAGTACCTATATATAATATTAATAAATTGCTACCACGGAGCACTGTGTGTGTGTGTGTGTGTGTGATGTACGCCGCGAACACGGTCGCATTGTACGGCTACAATCGGACGAAAACGATACAAATATATATTATATATTATTATATTGCTTTTTTGTTTAAATTCTCTCATTGTTTATATTTATATGGAACCCGGAACCGTGCATAATCGGTCCCCTAACATTCCCGAAACGAAAAACGTATTGGATAATAATAATAAAACGCGTCCGGGGACCAAAACAAATCGAAATGGAACGAGCACAGAAGAGGAGCTGAACACACCACGCCGCAGCAGTCACACGGCGATTTTTTATTTTATTTCTCACTCGTGCAGTGTGTGTGTGTGTGTGTTTCGATCGCGTGTAATCAGAGTTGTAATACACACAGACAACAAAGCCCCGTACAATAGTCATAATAATAAAAATAATAATAAATACGATTCGGTATACACGGTAGCCCTCTCTCGCGCGCACGTACAAATAAAATATTATATATATAATAATATAATATAATAGTAGTATAATATAATGTATGTATACGGAACGGCGCGGCGGCGGCGGCAACGCGGAGAAGACGTTATCCAGATGGGTGTCACACACACACACACACACACATTATGACCGACCCTTCTCTGCACACAAGTCGTATATTATACATATATGTGTATACAATAATAATAATAATATATAATATGTTATGCGATTCGATTCCCCGTCACACATATGTGTGTCGGGTGAACTTATTGCTCGCGGCGGCGGCGACGGCGATAGTCATTGTCATTCGTGTACGTCGGTGTGTGTGTGTGTGTGTGCGTGTGCGAGCACCGGGGATGGGACCGGAGATAACCGAATTGGTCACGCGCGCGGTATACCCCGGTCGCAGCAGCAGTGTGTATCCGTAGTCCATAGGACGAAAACCGCGCCCGGCCGCGTGTGTTGTCATTGGCTGATTCGCCACGACGCATAGTTCAATATTTACAATGTCTCTCGTAACGCATTATTGTCGTACACGAGAGGTAAAATATATAATAATAATACGATATATAGGTATAGGTAGGTACATGCGCGACGTCCGCACTGCAGGCTCCTCTGCCCTCGTCCGCCCCGGTGGTAGGTACCTATATAATAATAATAATAATAATAATAATAACAACAATAATAATAATAATAATAATAAATAGTTATACATATTATACGCCGCCACGATGTCAATGCGTGTGTGTGTGCGAGTCTAAAATCGACGGTTAAGAAACCGTCTCAAGGTTAGGTGTGTGTGTGTGTGTGTGTGAGATCGGCGACAGGTACAATAAACCTCCCCGACCTCCCCCCTTCATCACCCCACAGGCACGGTCACCGCAGATCGGTCGTCACGATTTGTCATACCTTTAATACGCCTCAGCTGCAGCAGCAGCAGCAGCGTTATATACGTGTGTATATATAGCGAAATCGCATTGTATTATTCGCATCTACCCATATAATAATAATAATAATAATAATAATAATAAATTTACTATTATAATATTACTATGCATTGTACGTAGGTACCTACGACAGCACTACACGCTGCTATTACTCGCGAACACCGCGAGCACGCGCTCGCCCGTATAAGTCAGTGGTCCAGAAAGAGGGGGGGTCGGGGTGTAACCACCGTGCGATTCGCACGAGCATATAATATTACTGCAGTCGCGCGTAGGTACGATTATTGCAGTACAAATTGTATATACCTACAATACGATATATAGTGGAACCTCGGTAATACTCGAACGTCTACATAAGTCGAATTTTCGATCATTCGAAGGAATGTCTTATGGTCCCTGCAGGAATATATTATCCAATTTTTTCTACAGCTCGAATTTCCGATAACTCGTGGATGGTTTCACTGTATATACTGTTCTTGACCAATTTTATTACTTGAGCCTGCAATCACTGGGACGATGATGGGAATATCCAATGAAGATCTGTCATTCCTTTTCTAATTTAATTAATTTCAATAGGTAATGTACATAATATTCACCTATATTTGTAATGTACAAACTATGTTTTTGAAAATATTGCCCGTAATTATTATAAATAAATAAGTAAATATATTATAGATACTGAGTGATACTTTTACACTCATGATGGCCTCAACAATTATTAACGTTTTTGGAAATATTTTTTTTTACTGAACGAGGTTAACCCAAACCGACCGAATTATTATTAACACATTTACACATCTGTCAAAACAAAACATGACGTGCAGGTATTCTACGTTTCTACGATATGTGATAATTGTGTGTTGTGCCGTGTGTACTTAGTGCAGGTGTCTACTTACGCAGTGATTTTTTTGTGAGTTATTAGTTTTTGATTTTTATTGTGAGTAGATTCCATTTTATAATGGAAAACATAATATATCGCCATGAGATATATTTTGTAAAAGCATATAGACATTTGTTGACAGTCTTGAAAATCGATAGACTTAATCGATAAACGTATACAATGTAAAACAATATATTTTATATATTTTGAAAATAATATAATCTACCAATTTAATAATAATTATGAAATACCACAGTAGATATATATATAATATATATAGATATGATACCATTATAGCTAGTACCACATAACATAATATTATGATTTATATAAAACGTAATATTCTTATACGAATTTCATCATATACTATCGCATAATAAACTAACACTATACATAGAAAACTGTTATAAGCATCAAAAAAAGAAACCCATATAGGAATTTTTAAATCAACTTCATTAACTCAAAAATATTATGCAATTTTTGTTTTTCGTGTGGAAATAATAATGATATATATTATATCGGACAATCGCTTCAATTATATGTTGCCCCGTACAGCGTGTTATCGATGTATATATATATATATAATATTGGCATGTGCAATATATACATATACAAATACATAATATATATATAATACATATTTATATACGCTTTGTGTATCGCGTTAATTCACCATGTTTGTATTGTATTAACGACATAACGTAAAGCAAAATTACATGTACCCACCTACATATTATTATATGCATTGTGTTTATGTATTATATATTATATACTATGCATGTATATATATAGGTACTTACCTATATACAATATCCAACCAACGATAATATAATATTTTATATTGTCACATGCGCTCGGTTTCTGTTTAGACGCATTGGAAATATTATCATTGTGTATGATAATATAATATATATATGTGAAGGTACTATAACCATGGCGGTTTCCATGTCGCCATAACTATATATAGTATAATTACATATTACATATTACAGTATTACATATTTTTTTGTTTGTTTGTTTGTTTGTTGCAAGACCATTTACGTGTAAATTATGCAATTAAAAATGTATGCACACCTCCTTTGAGTTTAACTTGTGTTGGGGTGCGAAATTCTTAATCTAAATAGTTATGATATTGTTTTGACATTTGCAGTTTGACGTACACTCCAATTTAAAGAAAAATGAATACTTATAGTAGGTAATAATAATATAATAACAATAACAGCGCATAATATTCGACATTGATGGTAATTTATAATATTTCAAAAAAAACGTTTGAAACTATAGATTAGTTTTAGTAAGTTATATATACTATTGAAAGGGTTATAATTGTTGAGGGGTTAATATTGACTTGTCGTTGTCAACCGTGTCCATATAACTTACTGTTAACTATAATATTATATATGTAGGTATGTCAGGAGATTGTATAGTCGGTAAAACAGCGACGATTGAATATTGATACAACATACAAATATACAATGATGATGCCCATAAACCAAAAAAAAGTTAGGCTCGTGTAAACTTTGAGTTATATGATGCCCCTAAATGTGGTGTCAATTTGACAGGTCACCGCCGCCCTCTTGGCGATTGGCTGCACTTTATAATGCAGTGCAGTGCAAATGCACTACCCTCGTGTTTATGATTGGGCTATGTATTACAATATGTTATGTGTATAATATGCGAAAAACAATATAAATAATATCACCCGTTATTGATAATGTGCGTGTGATTTTCGAATTTGCGTCCATTATTCGCTCCGTACGAACGTGAATAAATTATATATACGAACAAGCCGCGTGCTAATTGATGTGTCTTATACAAAACGAGATTTACATTTTGATTATTTTAGAACAATTAATTTTAAAAACACATATCAAAACTGGTTATATGTAAACCTCGCTGTATACCGCGTTATAATAACAATAATTATTAACGGTAGCCCATTTTACTATCAATATTTAGTTATAATATCCTGTAATAATGTAATATTAATGAATTAATCATTATACCGCGTGTGTGTATATATATTACTATAGTAATAGTTTATCATTAAAATATGCATGTATTCATGTATATTGCGTAGGTACATGTCTAATAGAAAGTAAACACATTGCTATAAGGCCTGAATCCCATTTAAAAACAAAATTCTAAAGAAAATTACCCACCAAAAAATATTGCGAGTGGGCAAACTTGTTCTACTATAATAGTATATTATTGGTAATAAAGTTAGTATTAATTACGTATTTAATTTAAAAAGAGCTCCACACTCTGAAGATATATTTTACATCCTGAGCGGAGCGATAAATCTATTGGTTATTATTTACAGTTACGCGTGGAGTTGTTCTTACAGAAACTACAAATTATTAAAAATTTATTATATAGTCACATATTTTTTATTATCAATTGAAGGCCAAATTTTTATGAAATTTGTCAAAAGCACGAAAATATGTAAATTATTTTGTAGTTAAACATTCATAATATTTTAATGTTTTTAATTTTAACACTCAAGACTTAACAATTGACTAACAAGATGCCTCATACGTCTTTTAGTAGAATTAAAAAAAATTTTTGCATAAAGCCACAAACATTTTAGATTCTGAGCGAAGCGATGAATGTATTGATTCTACAATGATGTGTGTGTTTTGTTTTTTTTTTATCTGCCACCACGATTAACGGCAGTTAAAGTGCTACGATTTTCTTCATCAGCATTTTTTCTGTTAGGAAAGTAAATGTAGCTGGTACTTTGGGGGGTCAAAAGTAAAAATTTCTCAACAGTTTTTAAACGCGTCGGGAAAAACAAAAAAAAAAAATTAAGGAAAAAACGGTAATTTTTAAGCAAAGCCAATTTTCAACCAAATTGATTTTTATTTTTGGTGTAACAGAAGAAATAATGACCGCAAATACATGCAATTTCACAAAATGTTAATATAAGCAATTTCTATACATAGTAAAATTTTCAATGTTTTTATTTTTTTTTGAGCTATTTATAGACATAATTTTTTTTTTTATTATTGCCGATAAAATTTTTTTCAGTTGGTCAAAAATTTGAAAATGTAATATAATGTTTTTCATAACTTGCTGTACGCGAAAATTAAAAAAGAGTTGAGCGTATGTCTCTAATAGTTTTTTATAAGCGTAGAAAAATTTAAATTTAGTAAAATACGTAAAAATCACGAAATTACGCAGTTTTTTTTAATTAGGAAATTCATAACCTTTTTCCTATTTAAATCTAAGATTTTAAAATTCAACACAAGATTCTCTATATGTTTTTCTACCTCTCTAAAAAATAAAAAGTTTACCGGAAACTCAAACAAATTTTTTATGAGCGTTTGAAATTAGATATTGGATGTTCACCAGTTTTCTCCGGGAACGATTTTCTTATTTTAATATGTAATTCAAAAAGGAATTACCGTAGATATTTGTTATGTATTAGTTAAACATTTATAAAATGTTCAGTTTTTATAACTAAGGATTGCAAATGTAAAACAAGGTTTAACGTAAGTAGTGTAACCAAAAAATCAAAAAGATATATTATAATTATAATTTTTTGTAATCATTTTGTAAAAATTTGTTCGGTACCACATATCAGACAGGGTTTAAACGATTCTATCTATATGATCTTCCTGGTATCTCTAAAATAGTCAAAATAGTCTAGTAGTTCTTGAGTTTATAACCACAACCATACACACACATAGTTTTATAATAAACATATAAATTGGAAAACTGTATCTCATAAACTATTATACACTCCTATCGATGTGAATGCATACTATATGTATGTTCAGCATCAGCCGTTATTTCACCATCGTCTCCACAAGAGAATTATTACACAAAACAATAAATTTGATAAAATTTACAATAGCAAGTACACTTTTAATTCAATGTCTTATTCAATTACAACAAATATATCGTTCATGGTTAATACAAACCTACATAGAAAAAATTATGCGCAGAAACAAATCTTGCGTGCAGAATTTACCACACACTTCCAAAGAAATTTTTTCGTCCTCTTCCAAACGGACTTGCGTCCGCCAGACCGCGGTTGCTGGATTTCAGCTACCGCCGGTGGAAATGTTTTGTATATCGGCGAGTCGATCCACAACTCTGGCATCGAACGGAAACTCAATGCTTGATCAGGTTTTTGCGATGCCTTGCAGGTAACAATATGATCGACTGCCAAATCGAGTCTGTCTATCACCGAACGACCATCAGTCGTATCATAGTATGACTGCAAGCGTTTCCAGGTTTCCGTCTGAGCGTCCATCTTAGTGTTTGACTCTGCAGATCGTCTACTGGACCCTAAATCGTCCACTGGACCGCGGATCGCAGCCATCGACTGAGATGTTTCTGCGTCGAGTGACCGCTGGAGCGGGTTTGGCGTAGACGTGACAATCTTCTTCTTACTTGGAGTCAACGAGTACACTGGTGAAGAGACAATAGAGAGTTCGGGCGTCGACCGGAAAATTGTTGCATTCTTGATTTTCTTGTCGGTCTGCTGAATATTTTGCACCGCCAAATCTAGAGTGTCTATCACGGAGCGGCCATTATTTGCACAGTGAGACATCATGCATTTTTCAGTTATCAAATTATTCATCTCTCCAGACATTATGTCTTACTTTTATCAAAAGTGTGTGTAGTAGGCTGACTGCTGTAAATCAGAAAATCTAATAGTCGTACAGTTAACAAAGAAAAGACAACTTTATGAACAAAATGTACGAATAGTGTGCGGTAATAGTAAACTGTTTTTTACAAATATTACATTGACTTCTATAGTGAACGAGTTCTAAACATGTAATGCTTGATTATAATAAATAATTTGTGACAGTAAATAAATAATAATAATATCCTTTTTTTTTCTTGTTTATAGTAGCCAGTATAGTCATAATTAAATGTTAACATATACTTTACCAATATCTTTGATAACTATTGATAAAATTGTTTTAAAACACATCATTTTATAGATCCCTATACATATTTTTGTAGAATAGTCAATAATTATATTCACGAAGCATGAAAAATACAGTTTATTATTTTCGTACACTGCTCGTACAGTCGTACGTAGATTTTCGTTCATTGATTTGGTTAATTGTACGACTCTTGTAGGTAATAGGTATAATGTCTGGCGAGACGAATACCCCCATTCGGAAACCGAAAATGCCTGCCGTCTTTTGTTATGCAATATGATGGCCGCTCCTCGATAGACACACTCTATTTGGCAGTGCAGTATATCCAGCCGATCAACCTAAGACTTAAGTATGCAACAACTTATTCTGATCGGCGCCCGAACTTTCTATTCTCTCATCTGTGTACGCTTTAACGCTAAACGAGAAGATTGTCATATCTACAACAAAACTGCGTAGGGTACTTGACCAAATTTTTTTTATTTGAATTTCAAATTTTAACGAATTGTGTTATTTGAACACAATTTATATTAGCTGTTTATATATGAACATATATGTTCAAAAAATAATACTCGTAAAGACTTTAAACTCTAAAGTTGAGTAAACTAATAAAAAAAAATGACTTACTAATATAGCTCAAAAACTCCGCTCAAAAACGTTTTTCGTATATAATATCAAAATGATTTATCGTTGAATTCAAATTTAGTATGTGACTTACTCAATGGTGACGATGTACACTCGACACCTATACTATGTACAACAAAACGACTTCCTCGTAATTTTTTATTTTTATAGTCTTTCTAAAACACGTTATAGTAAACATTTTAATCTCAAATGTATGCGGTATACAAAAATGGATTCGTCGTCAAAGATCACGATTGTTTCCCCTGCAGTGCGAAAAATGATCTGTTAGTATATAGAACCCATAATGTATATAAATAAGCGCTTATAAAAAGTCTCACGAACAACCGTATAAACTTCTCTGCTATTGATTGAAAATCAAAATATGATGTTGATCAAACACAGATGCGGCTTTCGTGAAAACGGGTCTAGATCTCGTGGACCTCCTCGTAAACACGCCACTGACAAA
Organism: Neotoxoptera formosana; assembly: GCA_022818045.1. Lineage (NCBI taxonomy): Eukaryota > Metazoa > Arthropoda > Insecta > Hemiptera > Aphididae > Neotoxoptera > Neotoxoptera formosana. Next base: position 43,479,738 of record CM040633.1, on the reverse strand, counting down.
CACTACCGAGAACGAGAGTAAAAGTATATGGTAAAAGTATATATTGAGATGCATAATACCTCAATCGTAGATGTGAGAATGGAAGCCTTTCAACGTTATACATTTTAATATTACAATAATTATATATTAATAGTGCCTATACGTCTGCGCTGCAGTGGCCATTGCTAAATCACGCGCTGTCAAATTATTTCAGAAGTGCAACAAATGTCGTCAATTTATCATACGTTAGAGTATATATATATATATAGGTTTATTATTATTATGTGTGTGTGTATTACTATATATGGGGTACGCGCGTGCGTGACATATATATATATATATGACGCTCACAATTGTTGTGTGGGAACAAATAAAAGTAAAACTTCTGGAGGAAAAAAAAACCAGACCACACATATATATATATTTTATACTAATAATAATGGCTGTGGGAGAGGGGCTTGTGGAACTAATGGCCTCTCCTCTCCCACGTCCCTCCTCGATACGAGTGTACATATTATATATAGTGTTTTCGCTTTTAGTAGATTTTCGAGAAAGGAATCAACGCCCCGTGACCACCCGGTATAATGCAAACATTGTATTTTAGCAAAGTCGTAAAAACGCGCGTCGATAGTATATTATTATGATATATATATTATCGTCCCGCCCGATGCAGAAACGCCGAAATAGGTTCGGTGTGGGTATACTAGTATTATAGTGACGTGAGTGCGGGAAATTTTCTAAAAAATGTTCAAAATAAAAAATATACGTAAACCAATCGAGTCGCAGGTACTCGCACGCGTGTGTATATACAGTTAATAAACCATAACCGTATATACATATTTTGTAAATAATATTAAAAAACATTCTTTTACGCGATACATAGGTATTTCAGAGATGACGTGATTATATTATTAATATTTATCTTATGTCGTCGACAAAATAAATATAATATGACGTGTTCTGACGATAAGAGTAGAGCGGTGCAGGACTGCAGTGGTTAACAAAAAGATATCATTCTTTCGGGCCTCTCCCGAATTTAGTCGTTGGAACAGAACTGTTGTATTATATCTAATAGCCAATACGCGACTCGTCTACTAGCTGCTACCGTTTTTGAAATTAAAATGTCGATTCACATTATTTACACTGCAAACGCAGTTTTACAATGTTCGTTATTATTGGAACTAATATACGCCGTGCGCACGTTTTGCGTTTACCGTTGCTATTCGGAGTATTAAACGTGAGGACGGCAACTCGCCGGCAGAACTCGCTCCGGCAGACAACCCGCAGTATCGTCCGACGACCGAAAATCCCGCGGATAATGCCGGACCGACCGGCCGAGGGCACGCGTATACCGCTGGGCACTTTACCCGCGCGACCGCCCTATGGACGCGTTCGAGATGGTCTGCAAGTCCGACAAAGACTGGCGCTCGCGCTGCAGAGTACGCGATAGATATAATTAATATCAATTTATATCCATTATATTTCATTGATGTTTTGTTACAATAAAATATAATATATTATGCGTTATAATAAATTATTTATATGGTTATATGATACATATATATTATACCTACCTATACATTATATATCATATTATGCACTATATGCAGGGGATATAATCTATTAAAATTAATTAACGTCTATCGCATACGACAATATTATGTCTTCGAACTAAATAATATTATATTTATAGGTATAACTACACAATTAAAATTATCTATACGCAATTTAGTTACAAGAAATGTCGTATTTATAAATACATTATATTATAATATATAGATATGCCCTTCCTGCGCGACGAATGAATATAATTACTATGTATGCCCCGGCCAATACATAATATATACATCTTCTATACGCACACACCTAACACATTATCATATTATGTTATACTAAACACCTAAATGTCTATGATTTTAGATTTATATAATATACATATAATATTATTAAATAATAATCAAATATTTAGGCCGTACCTATAATAAATATTTTCGTTTTGCTCCGTTCTAATGGTTTCTGTGTTTTTGTTATGCATATTGAGATTGGAAAACGAGCTGATCGCACTGCGGGCCAACAATTTGTCGCTCATGCAGCGCAACCTGCACCCGTCCATGTCGGCAGCCTCGTCGCTGTCGCTGTCCGCGTCGTCATCTCTGTGTTCGTCGTCAGCAGCCCGCCACCGCCGCTGCCGTCTCAACACGTCGTCGGCGCCACGGCCGCACCGTGACCGGTCACATAGCGGTCACCTCTTGCACGACCAAGCCGGCGGTCAAGAGACCGTTGGACATCAAGAGCCTGATCGGACCCGATCCGCGGTCGCCGGCCACGGCGGACTACACGGACGACGACATCCTGAGGCGGTTTCCGTCCATCGTGCCGGCCACGTACCGGGCCGCACTGTTCCGCGGCCGTACGAGTTCCATCACGCGGCCGCAGCAGGTTCGCGTTACAAGACCACCATCACCAACACCACAGTTGCACCACCATCACCGATCACAACAGCAACAACAACACTATTTACGTTGTTTTCCTCACAACTAATATTATATTTAGGTATAGGTAATAATATTATTCGCGTTTCCCGCGCGTCTATACGATATTTATATTGATTTTTCCCATATATTATTATTATATACATATATACAACATACCACCTGGATAACGATATATTATTATTATGCGGTTGGGAGTTACCCGTTTCCACTAAAATTGTACACATTTTCCTTTTCCGCCAAATCTTAAATTGATCGATTCCCTTTTCCGCCAAATGAAAAAAGTAACATTATAGTAAAAGTATAGTACCTATCTGTATGAATATAATATTGAAATATTGTATTTAAATTTAAAATGCGGTCACATCGTTTGTTTGGTATAATAACGGTCACACGTCGACCGACCTTTGACCGACCGCACTTTGGATTCGTGTGCAAATACCTAGGTACTTACTTCTCGGGTAAGCGTCATGAGTTTATTGGCGAATCAACTTTTTACCAGCTGAACAGCGTGTTTGGGCGAGTTTTTTAAAATGTGTTTGAGCGAGTATGATACAATATATAAAATATAGTAGATAAAATTGTAAAGATTTCAGTAGATATCAAATTGAATCATATTACTGTTTTCCGTTTAAATGTAGGTATACGGTATCCGGTGTACCGTACACCTACTGAAAATTTAAAATTTCTTTGCGAGTATGAAAACATTTTTGGTGATGGAACATATTTAGCACTTATATATATATATATATATACCTAATATGCTATATGCTCCCAATCATTTTTTAGATATATATATCACATACATATTTTCAATCATATATAATAATTATCGGTTACCGCGATTGTATATTCGGTTGGAAATAAAAAATATATTATTATTATTATTATTATTATTATTATTATTATTATTGTTTATTTCACCGAAAAGATAAATAATTTAAAGCTTAGTTGTACATTTTCAATCGTAATAACGTTCGCGAGCCCTGCACAGTGCTTCCCTATACCGATGACGATGATAATGTCCGCACATCGCACGCTTGTGGCACGCACTATATTATGGTCGCAGTTAAACTGGTAACCTGTTTAATACATTATATACACATATTCTGGAAAACTTATCGTATATGCGTATTATAAGTTCCGGACACGTCTGCCGATGGTAACGAATAATGATATAATATACTTAAACGCGTTTAGCGCATATTACAATATATATAATAGAATATAATATATGAGACGCGAATCGACCAACGGAAAAGCGCCTAGGAAAATTGGGTAGGCTGCAGCAGAGACACTATATTTAATAATATGATATAATATATTCTATACGGTTCACTGCGAACGGCTTACATATTTTGATTATTATGATATGTGACGAAATTCCATATACTTACTATTGATAATAGCTCGCGAATAGGTACTTCAGCGATATCGCGGCAGCAAACGGCAAACGATTGAAAATGTCAATTTGTTGCTATTATATAATCACACGATATTGAATATACATCGACGACGAGTAATTTATTTTACCATTATTGAATGTATACCTAAACGACGAGTATAATATTTTATTTCACCATAATATAATATGTACGATAATCTCTATCGTAAAATATATTAAGTACACATCGTGCGTGTCTCTGTACAGCTATAACGAGTATTGGGATGAGAATAATATAATTTAAAATCCCAATAATTCCATAGTTATAATTACAATATATTATAAATTAAACAGCTAAACTCCTCGAGTAAATAGTATTGTATTTATTGACAATTAGCATAATAATTTAAAGATTCGTTAAAAATAAAAAAATTAACTTTTTGCAGTAGATTAAAACGTTATTGTTGTAAGCACATTTTCAAAAACGGTTATGCATTAACACAATACGTTGTTCATTAAAATAAACAAACTGACATATTATTATTATAACTCGATCACATCAACTGTTTTTACACTATTTGAATTTTTTATTTAGTATTTTACAGTAAAAAATCACGTACGCTATTAAACAGATTCTGGCACGATGGAAAAACGATTCCGCAACAACCTTCAGTATATACTATAATTTCCTGAAAATTGTCTGTTTGGATGGTGTACAATTTTTGGTGAATTTTTGCATTCTATATTATTCTCGTCTAAACATTAAATGACCTTGCTGTGACAACAAGAGCACCTAAAATATAAATCTTATTGCATGCACTTTCATATAATATTATATTTTATTGATTTATTGATTGAACTAAAAATTGCAAACATAATATAATGCAATTTGTATATAAAATTTGAGAATCTAAATCACTTCGAAAAATAAATGGGCCGAAGGAAATTTAATTACAAATGAATTCAATCTTACCATATAGATAGGTACCTATAATATATTATTACACATCAAGACTTAAGTTCTCAGTTAAAAATACGATTTTATACTATTCTTATCGTGTTAAATTTAATTAATCAACTTACATTTTGTACTCATGTGGTAATGAAAATTATTGCTAGCTGTCTTCTGTCTGCAGTAGCGCACACAGTGAGTGGGGGATTAATGGGTCACCCCCTCCCCCCCCCGAAATTACTTCTTTCGTGAAAATGTATTTCTAAAAAATGTCATTCTCCACTATTAATTATATCGGTGGAGTATGTAATTTTGGGAAAATTATTATTAATGCAATACAAGTGCTCAGCTATCTCTAAATAACTACGAAAAACAGAAAAAAACTTTCTATAGTTTCTATCATCGATCTTAGTGTTTACGCGATGTGACAAAAATAATATTTCTTTTAATTTTGTAATGTTATCTCACAATATAACTTTTAATGTTTGATCAAAGACATATATCTCGTTTCAAATTTGCCATAAGTAAATATAGGTGCCTACATTGGTTACAGGCAACCAGTTTTAATAGTATATACTTAAATACCTACGTATATAGGACCTATATTTTTTATTTAACTATTTTAATTTGTACTATTAATGGTTTATAATTTGAAAAACTGTTTATAGCGAGGCAACATATTTAGTACAATGTTTATATTTTATAATTAGTAAATTTGTATTTTTCAACATTTTATACACAATGTCAACCTATAAGTGTAAATAACATTACTAATGACCTATGAGAGATTTTATTTTAGTATACAAGAAAATGTCCTACGCCTCTACTATTAAAATGCCCGTGGAATTTAAACATACAAAAAAAATTATTTTTCCTCTAGGTATGTCCTGTGCACTTTGTCAGCAATTTTCTTTTGAAATATTTCTTCGCATTTACAGGATTATATAGTTTATGCTGATTAGAGTTTAGTATTTACCAGCCCATCATATATAATAGTCACAAGGACAAATCTGACGACCGCGACAAACAAGCACTAAAATTCATAAAATAAATTATGACAGCCTACAGATAACTTACAAAGTTACAAGTTACTGCAACCTGCAGCTACTGGCTAATTTACGGTTATAACATATATTAAATAGGTATAACACATGCGTACAAAACCATTATAACAATATAATAAAATATTAATTTAGGTGTAATATAATAAGCAATTGTATGACAATATGGTCCAGATGCCGAGGCTTATCTTGATAATAATATAAATAATAGGTAGGTACAGTTTGTTTACTATATATATGGCATTAAACAAGAGCTTTTGTTATTTTTCGTTATTCTAAACATATAATAATTACACAAGTATACCGGGTGCCATGAGCTGCATTATCCATACAATGTAAGATACACATTATTTAAAAATCTATTAACGTTTTGAAAAAAAAATTTAGAATTTTTTATTGTTATCATTTTTTAATTTTTTACTTTTTTAATGGCAATATATACATTTTTTATTTGTATTCTAAAACATAATATTTTTTGGAGTACTATGATGCATAAAAATCAAATTCTGGACGAGTATAATAAGTACGACGAGCAATAAGTGAGACGAGTATATATTTTTAGAATTTTTTTTCAATTTTTACAGAATTTAGTTGCCCGCAAAATATTTTTTTATTATTGTTAATATTGGTATCTGCACTATACAAACATATTATAATACTATTTTTATTGTGTATATATTGCATAGCTTTGTGCCCTATCTAAGCTACTATAGAATATATCTATATGTACAAAATTATTTTATCAAGAAAAATAACACAAATGTAGACAATTAAAAAGTCAACAAACTATATACCTATAGTCGAGTTGAAAAGTTAAAAATTACTTATCTTTTTGACAAGACTTTAACTTTTCGACCAGTTAACGCCCGCCCCCCCCCATCTTTGAATATTATATACGGGCCGCGGGCGTATAATAATAATATAATAATCTGTCGGCTCCCGCGGCGGCCGGCGGTACGGCGGACTGGAAGAGATAAAAAATCGAAAAAAAAAAGAACACAAAAAACAATTATTGCGTTTTTATTGTTATTACCTAGCCTATTTGTACTTGTCATTGGCAGCGCACTAAAAAACAATTATCGTCGGCGGCTCGGCAGTCACCTCCTCCCCACGCACTTCGTATTATTATTACCTTAGTTGTGGTGTGCGGCGGCGGCGGGCGGCGTGATGTGCATAGACGCGCGCGCTCGTTCTCGGTGTAATAATAATAATAATAATATTACATCGCGGGCTCGTCCGATTTATTATGGGTTTTTTTTGTACTCGGCAATAACAGCGCGCGTACCCGCATAGTATGAGGCTTTTTTTCCTTCGCATAATCTGAGAGTTTCGTCTTAAAAAACGCCTCTATAAAAGCTGCAGTTTATCGTTGTTCCTCGTCGCCACGCGTTCAATCGTCGAATACTCATTATCTGAAGTACTGGCTGATGGGATTTCGATGCGCTTTGCACTGTTTTCCGAAGCCCGTTGCGACGCAATGCTCGTCTTATACACCACATACGTTTCGTGTGTATTTTTAAATCGGAATAAGGAGTTTTAATTTTTCGACAATTTTAAGGTCAGTTTTTTCATTTTTTTAAGGCATTTTCGGAGTTTTTCAATGCCACGGAAAATGTATTCCTATCATAGTAAGGACGTGGATAACTCTGTTTTTTCCCATATTATCATAGATACCTGCACTTCTTCGGGGGAAAGCGCGAGGGACAAAATAGGACCCCCGCCCCGAAGTTTTTCGCCGGAAACAAAATTACGGAACCTAACAATACAAAGGCCCAAAACCGTCGCCTCCTCCCCCCCCGCCCACTATAATAAACGCTTTCTCTCTGCGCGCCTGCCGGGCACACTATACTCCAGTACTACTCAATATAATATTTAAGTACGCTCGCGCAACGACGACCGCGACGGACGGACGGACGGGAGCACAGACCCATTAAAAGACCGAATGACAGACGGACGAGAGATATTACACTGCACACACTCAAACACGGGTGAGCATCGTTACACATATAAAATCATTATGAATTATTATATATTATATGGCGTACGGCGGCGGCCGAGGAGAAAAAAAGTATATTAAACGCACTTATTATATTATTATGTATTACGTACGACGACTATAATTCATATTACGCCCGCTTAAACGGTCTGTGGCCTTATACGCTCGGCGGCGGCGGCGGCGGCGGCGGCTGCGGCGTTGGTGGTAATTACGTTGTGATTTTTTACGACGCGAACGCAACGAGACAGTTACATTAATATATAATATATAATAATATAATGTTAATATTATATTAAATCGTGTATGTACATGCGTGCGTTTTTTTGTATACCGCGGCCGTCATTCACACAAAGGTATATAATATATATTATACAGAGTGATTCAAAATGTGTGTTACGGCCACTTTATCGATTCGAAATAGAGAAAAACGCGTATGATACGAACGTTTTTTTTTTTTATTTAGAAACGTCTGAAACGATTGTACATTTTGTTATTTTTTACAATGTTTTAGTACGGTTTTGCAAAGCGGTCGACTATATAGACGTTTACGAAAACTTTAAATATCTCTCGAGCATATACATAATTTCACAGTTTTTTGTACTAATTAATGTCGTTCGAGCACTAAAATGTATATTGAAAAAATGTCTTCATATTATTATTTTGCCAAAAAAAGTATATAGGTTCTCATTTGAGTTTCTAAAGTCGACCCCCTAAAACCCCCCCTAATGTATTGTAAGCAACTATGAAATATACAGTTAATCGTTTTAGACGTTTATCAAAAACTTTTGCGTCATACGTTTTTCTGTATTTATCATAACATTTATGTGATAAAATGGCCGTAACATACAATTTGAATCTCCCTGTTTATCGTACACAACAACACTATACACAGCTACGCTTTCCCGGGCGTACGTGGGAGGGACGACGACATTCGTGCAATTGAAAAATAATATGATTTCACAGCAGCGGCGGCGGCGGGACGACTCGAATGTGGCGTAGGTACCCCTTTAATCTTGCGTTTTCCTCTCCTCGTCAGCATCTGCACCAACGCGCATGACGCACGAAAATTATCATTATTATCTTTATTATATATATTATTTTTTGTCGTTGTAGGTGTGGAAGGGAGACGAGAACGTTAAAACGATTATAATATTATTTCACATACAGGCGCGAATGTGCACAATAACGCGTAATGTGTATCAGGCGGGATGGATTGCAACAGACATGTCATGAGTTTACATGCGTTGTAAGTACTATTGTAAGGAAGTGAGGACCGACAACTCCAAACACGCTACTCCAGATTCCGCTCAAAGTTATCAACAGCACATCCAAATATTTATATTGATATATCAGGCCACTTGATAAGGGTCAGTTTATATTGATATATTTTCTAAAAAATTGATTATACGCCTTAAATAACATAAATTACATAATTTATAATAAAAATTTATTTTATTGGTGGTTTATACGACAGGGGGTGCCTGAGCACTTATAGAGCCCCCCCTGAATCCACGCCTGTAATAGATCTATATAGTAATTGCTAACATTTTCAACCATCGAAGCCACCCTGATATTTACTTAACCTATTTCCGAATAGACATATTATCCTATTAGTTTAGATACACGCAGTTATATATATGATCCAAACACTACTCGTTCGAATTTTGATTATTAAGATACATCAAAATTCTCAAAAAAATATCTGCTGAATAATTTGATGTGAAAAACAGAAGTACCTATGTATGTATTGTCATCCGATAGGATCGTCCCCCGAACCAATGGTTAGCAAAAATCTAGAGAATTCGATAACACGGTGTTCGGGTGTGTCGTGTTTTGAACTTCCAAAAATCAGAATTCAATTATTACAATATGCATGGCGATTTAAGCACAAAAATAGGACGAGCGTGCTCAAAAAATCTCCTCATCGCACCTATATCATCACTCGCGAATATGCACTCTGTATAAATGTATAATATGTACCTGTGCTATAATATATTATATACCTTCGTCGTGCGTATCGATATAGGTACCTATGTACGTCCTACGTATCCAAATCGGCTATTGTACGCGTACAAACTCACGATATTATTAGTATTATATTATATTGTACCGTCGTACACGTAGTCGGTTCGGCGAATAATAGTAATCGAAAAAAAAAATTAATAATAACAATAATTATTATTGTTTTTCGTTCATTATGCAACTAAAATAAAAATATAATAGTAATAACAATAATAATATAAACCCAATCACCGCCGCCGACCGATAGACACATATAATATTATTATTATGTACCTTATACCTACCTACATACATACGTCATGTGTACCTACACGTCATATAAGCATTATGTGCATTATATGGGTGTACATATTATAATAATATTATACACTCGCGGGAACTCTCTGTGTCGGTGTCCGCGTTCGTTTGATCTCATTGTACGTGAATAATTGTAATTTGTTTACCATTGATTATTGTTATTGTTCTTTGCGTGCCGCGTGTGTCTGCGAGCTTGTGTGTGTGTGTGTGTGTGGTGTGTGAACGGCGCGAAAAACGATATTACGATTTGTAACATACAGGGTGATTCACCGATCATTTCCCGTTTTTCATTCGATACCTAACGAATAATATTCGAATTCTGATTTTTGGAATTTTTTTAATTTACTTAATTTATTTCCCCGATTATTCTGAAATAAAGATTTTGCTATATCCATATAATATTATGATGGTAATTTGCAAAATTATTTTGTATTTAAAACTTTATACAATATGTTCAATTTTTATAGTTACAAGACTTGAAAATGTAATACGAGGTTTCATAAGTAAGTTCGTACCCAAGTAAGCGAAAAACATATCGTACGATTTCTTTTGCATTTTCAAAATATTTAGATTAATTTTATGCTATTGCCTATACTTACGACTAACCTATTGCCTTATGCCGTATAATTCTATTCAACGCCTTCAATACAAGCGTTAGCTCAAAGAAGGTATGTTCAGACAATTTGATGTATATATAACTAATGTTATGTATCAATTACTCGTTTGCAAAATAAATAAAAAATACTAATTAATAAATAATATCAACATGACTTACTCGATGACGAGCCATATACTCGAGTCCGACTTTACTGTACAGCAGAGCGGTTATATCTGTTACTCTAATATGATGAGAGAAAATAAATCGTGAATAATATTGCGACATCACAATAGCCAATCGAGGAAACGCGTTTACACGTTTTCTACTTCTGAAATAAAGCAATATATTCAATTATATATATTTTAATATATTCGAGTTATTTGCATCGGACACATTTTCCGAGCTGCATGATATAATATATATCATAATATGCGTGATATGCAGTACGGTCGAGGATGTAAAACTATAATATATTATTTTTCATTTGGAATAAAAAAAACATAATATTATCATACAGGTGTGTATTGCGGCGGTATTTTTAATATAATTTTCAGAAACATATTTTGTACGGAATTTATTATACCGTTAACGAGAATGTGCATAATAGATTACCGCTGAAGGTATATATATACTGGATACTGGATAATAGCTGGGCTTATAATGGCTGGCGTGATGAGGTGCGCGATGGGGTAAAATAGTTAAATGATTTAACACCGCGGTTTAAGATATATATAATAGGTATATACCTTAAACCGTGTTTATAACACTAAACCATCATATACGCGCGTAGGTATATATAATAATATTACACAATATACGTCCTATAATGTATACGAGACTGATTATTATTATTATTACTGTCTATGACGAAGATTTTTTCCACGAAGAAAGATCGTACGAGAAGTTAAACGATTATAATGATACACAATAATATATACTCATCCCCATATAATATATACACTCCGGTGCAGATGACCTCTGTGAATTATGTGCGTTTAAGTAATATTTAATAATATTCGCTTTATACCATAACCGTAGTCATTGTGTGTACTGTGTACTATTATTCTTATAATAATTGTCGTGCAGGTAACACTTATCTATATACCTACACACATATTTATTATCTATATATATATGTTGTATCGCGTACGATAATATTTTGTCATTTGGGACCGTACATCATAATAATAATAATAATAATATTATAATAGGCTGTACCCGTGTGCACTCGTCTTATTATATAATATACACACATTAATAGTGGTATTATACCATTGAGTATATATGGGTATATATATATATATATATTAGGTATAGGTACAATACCGCGATGCGCCGCTCTGTCCTCTGTGGTATAACAGTGTACCGGACTGAGGATAAACTATCGCGCGCGTACCACGGCGCGGTCACGATATGTTTTTTAAATTCATATTTACGACGATTTTTCTTTTGTGGGCACAGTCCGCCCCGCGTTCGACCGAAGCCAGCGTATACCTGTGATATGTTATAACGTTTAATGTGTGTAGGTATATATTATATATATGGGAATACTACTATTTCATGACCGTGGTATTGGTATATTATACCTAACAGATTTTTTTCTTCTTCTTCTCAAGTGATTCTACGACATAATTACACGACCCGATGCTTCGGCGCCGCATAATTGAAAAGGAATCGGGAGAGAAAACGAGAAAAATAAACGACTCTAGATATTCACCCGGGCCGTCGCACATATCATAATAATATATGATATTATTATTATTATTATTATTGTATACCGTATATAATAGTACCTAAAATATATATACCTACGCGGCTCCTGATTGTAACGCGTATTTAATATTTTTATATTATGCTGATGCCGCTCGTTTCGAAAATTATTATCGCCGCTACCAGCTGACGTATATTATAGGTAGGTGTATAAATTCGATTTTTGTATTAATCGGTTATTTACAATGCAGTTGTTGCCCTATAAAATACATATTATTATTATTATTATTATTATTATTATTTCGTACGGACACGGCCGCGACGACCATCGGACGGGAAAGAGAAACCGCGTGGCATAATACAGACGAGCCGCCGCCGCCGCCGCCGCAGATGATGAGAGGGGTGAGGACCGTTTTTTTTTTTAGTGTGCTCGGCTGGAGTTATCACTGTGTATTATATATATATACACAGGCGTATATAGTATATAGATACATAGGTATATATTGTATATATAAGAGGAGGAGGGAGAGGAGGAGAAGACGGCGATGGTGGTAAACAACACACGAGTTTTCCTCTCGAATGCAAATGACGTCTGAATAAATTATATTATTATATATTATGTATATATATATAAATTTATATAGGTATTACATGTGGGCTATCAAAAACAGTATTTCTCGACGAATTACGCGCTTGTAAATCAGAATAATATATGCCGTGCTGCAACAGTGTATAATATGTATATTATATTGTAATTATTATTATTGCTGCTGTTGTATAGAAATGTACATAATTTTATAAATTTCGGTAATACGAAAATATTAATTTTTGTCGCGTCCGAAGGAGATGACATTCAATTTATCGCGGGTATTTGCAGGCGATAAAAAATATTTACCGACCCAAAAAATACGAATGTTTCTTCTTCAGACTAGGTAAGTACAATATATTCTGATAAGCTACATTTAATCTTCAAATGAAATTGTATTCTGGTATAATAATACCTATATATTATAATGTTAAACGAACGGTTGCACAAAAGCGCCAAACGCATTTGTCTGAGACGCATCTTGCAGGAAACTATATTGATTACGATGAGCAGCGTGTATCGCGGATGAATTGACAACAGTGTTAATTCATTCAAGCGTGTCTAAAACAAATAATGTGATTTATTATAATACAACAATTAAAACTAAAAAATATGTTTGTTATAAACCAGCTAACTTACCTAAACTAAACCTTATTAACTTATCTATACAGTAAATCCGAAATTTGTTTTTATATTTTTGTACACATTACGATGGAGATTCTAACATCAAATAAAGGTTGTAACATATTATATTGTATTATGGTATTTTCAGTTTATCATTATAATCTTTTATGATTCATTCAATGTTACAGACTACAATATATTTTGACCAATAAAATATTTTAAAATAATACAATAATATTATATGTCACTGGCAGGCACTTCCGCACTTTCGCGGGTTATTTGTGTATAATGTTTGTTTTTCTAGGTTTTTTTCTATAGAAATTTTTTTCGACTACCAAACAGCGTGTATGTTATAGCAATGGAGTATAAATAAATAAGTTGAGATTTTGTTCGATATACAGCTGCAGTGACTGCACGTATATGGGTGGGTACCGTAAGCATAAGCGTAAATTGGGGTGGGGGCTTGGGGGCTTAGCTTTCTAAAATCACTTAGCCCCCCCTCCAAATGGTTTGTATTAACCTGGAGGCATAGATACACGTGTAAATTACAATAGCTCACCCCCAAACTCAAATTGCGCCTATGACCATAAGACTTGCACGACCGTATTACCACTGCAGTTTCCCCTAGCGAGCTTTTACACGACTTCGGAGTAAAAGTTATAATCATATACTTCTTATTGTCTACAATAGAGTTTACGATTATACGGTTTTAGTATCCTATGTACATATTATATTACAGTAGGTATCATTTTTTAAATTTATATCTAATAATAGTGTAATTATACTCCAATGTGCAACAAACGTCAGTTTTAATCGCAATGCTACTAACAAATTATTATTTTTATATTATTATTATCGTGCACTGTAGATAAGCAATTTTCTTTCACCATGGTTTCTTCTATAGTCGTCACGCGCGTGACGACGAAATTTCCGGCACAAAATGCTAAAATTCGTAAAATAATGACTTGAAATTGTGCTCACACTTGTGACCTCAAAACTACCTACATCATAAGCATAATTTAAACGATTAACAAAACATTTGTTTATCTGATGCGTATATATGTATATTTAGTACATAAGTATGTGTGTTCCGTCGAGCTATTACACTGCTATGTACAAAGATGTGATTTTAAGATTTTTAAAAGCGTAAAAGTCTAGTTTAAATGGTAGGTAATTCATTAGGTAGGTATATTATTATTAATTAAGTGTTGTGTAATCAGAAATTGTGCACCTTAATTGAGCTGTATATGACGTGTTGATTATAAGAGCAAATATTGTTTACAATGACCTCAAAGCGTGTTTATTTTATTCATAAAAACATGTTTTCATATACAATTCTATATAATATAGGTAATTGTATATTGTACAATTATATTTTAATAGCGCACCAACAATCAAACTGCGAATTAATAACAATATTAATAATTACAAACCCTGAAGTGAATTACACGCTTAATGTTCTAAAATCACAGTGGCGCGGCGTCTAGTACACATGTGCTTAGTGCATTGCATCTGACCCAATTCTAAGACCTAACATTATTTGTAAGTTGGTAGGTAACCCATGGGCGGATAGGCATACCCGGAACCAGAGAATTTCCCGGTCAGCACACCTCCGTTTTGGGTGACAAGCCCCCTTTTTCGTCGCTCACCGAAATGACGATTTGGCGGTTGAATATGACGCATGGACGCATATGGAGTATGAATTAATTATTAGTAATAATTATTGAATTCATTTTTTACGTAATAGATCATTTTTCGACATATTTAGGTCATTTTTCCAAATTTTTACTCATTTTCCACTACCCAGTTCAAAGAAAATAACGAGTTTATTGAAAACCCATTTTTAAATCATATCGTTAATCAAATGATAATATGTTCCTATACCTTGTTATTGCACTCTCACTAGTAGTTTACAATCGCTTCACTTTTTATCGTTTCTTGTCGACCATTAGGCCGATAACTATTAAGACTTGGCAATTACAAATTACTATCCGATTTTATCTCACCGATTACAGTCGTTGTTGTCGTGTTGTAGACTACGTGCATTTTATTAAGGTCATTTTTTGTCATTTTTATGTCATATTTGCATTTTTTTTTTTTAGGTCATTTTCTAATTATTGTTTTATGGTCATCAACTTCCGAGCCTTCGTAATTACGGTACACATTATATGAGCATAACATATTAACATTTATATACAAAAGAAATTAAAAATGAGATTTAATTCGTTATTCATGATTCAAAAATCGTCTTATTGCTATATAGGTAACCGTGGTTAGAGGTATTGCATGAGGTGCGCTTATTTTTATTGTGGCGTTCCCGTGTACCTACTCATATACGACTGTTGAATTGGTTAACAAGTCGGAGATAGATATTTTTTTCGTTATATTATTTACTTTTATTATAATTTATATCTATTATTATGCACGAGTATATACTACTTAGTATATTAGTACTGAATTCTTTCGAAATTAAATGTGGAATTATATAATATGGTTTATTGTTTAAAATAAGTTTAGAAACCACCAGGAACATGTAGCACTCTCGCAGAGCGGTCTTTCCTAGCTGTTCTTAACTCCACGACTGTATTAATGTTGCTTTTTTCGTAGATTTATAGTTATACTTTAGATAGTTTAGTTTGTCGTTTTTAACATTCAAGGATAGCAAAAAAAAAATACATTGAGTTCAAAACATTTTTACAGTCAACCGCCGTAGCCGAAAATCTCCGGTTACCATAAAAACTATTCACTAATTCAGTCAACTGAAAATATGTTTTTTTTTTTTTTTTGTTATTGAAAGTACATTATAATAATATAATGAATGAATATTCAATATCATTTAAATAAAAAAATAAATAGATAAACATTTATTATAGATGGGCGTACCGCGCATTGAATGGATTGAATGGATTGATGACATTTGCATACGTAACAACACTCAAGAAAATAATTACAAAAATAATTAGATAATATGGGCACATACACGATAACTATTACCTATCTAGATTATAATCGAATTCATTGAAGAATTGAAATGTTCACAGCATAGATGTATTGGTTACGGAATATTTTCATTGTTTTGTGAAAGATGTCATGTTTGATACTATAAAGAACACATAATAATACATTCATCTTTGGAGATTTTTCGCTATTATAATATTTTGATAAGCACATAAGTTGAAAGAAGATCGAGTATTTAAAAAAACGAGTGTGATATTATCTGGACATACAATAAACGGTGTTCCGACTAAGAAAGTTTTTTTAAAAACATTTATAATACGAATTATTTAATAATTAAATTATTGGTGAATTATTTTATCACAGGCATTAATTGCATATTATATTGTTTATGTACGCTGCAAACAGTTTAATACTATGATATGTTTGTATAATATATTTGATAATAGGTTATTATTTCAATATAATTTATAGAATATAATAGTAAGTTTTATAATATACATATTATATATTTGTATAAATACAATTTTCTGCATGATCAAATATTTTAAGTAAATACACTAATAATTGACTTTTAACACTATAAACACTAAAAATTATTCCGAAAAGCGTATACATTTTTAATTTCCGTTTTAAATTCGAATAAAATAAATAATATTATAAAAAGTACCAACTGAAATAAATAGGTACTCGATACTGACCTATGTGAAGTATAATAGGCTGCAGGTGCGCGTATATAGTTCAAAATAACAAATATTAACGATGATAATTAATCAACTACCCAATTTCTACTGCTAACGAAGTAATAATAATTTGCCAAGCACTGCAAATACACAATAGTTTAGGCAACGCCGAATGGCGTTAATATATTATTATTATTATTGTGTTTCATGGAGAGCCGCAAATTATTTGAACAAAAAAAAAAAACAACATTAATTTAAAACGATCACGAATTTGACATTATATTATGGTTTCGAAAAAAAAAAACAATATATAATAATAATCAACCAAATTGAATGTGCAGTATCGCGTGCTCGAAAATCATAAAAACTCTTGTGCAATACACGTACAAATAAAACGGCGCATACATCGCGCAAGGAAAATATTGTAAACCTGCGCATAATATATGTAACGCAGCAGCAGGGCTTGCAAAAGTTATGACCATAACGTTATGTAATACGACAATGAAAAAACGATTGAAATTTGTAAACGTAATTAGAACGAGTAAACAAAAATAATTAAACACCACAAAACAAAACATGACCAAATTTAATATAGGTGATATACGTAATATCATTACTAAACAAAACGTATGTAGAATATCATTTTTAAAACATTTTTACTAACTTCATTTGAGTGACTCAGAGTGAGTACTTTCAAATTCAAAATATCGAATTTTTATCGAAAGTTTTTCCGATTGCTTAGTAGGCCCCCACCTATATTACTGCAATAATATATATATATGTAGGTATAGGTATTTCGGAATGCGAAAAACTGAAATTTGCTTTAAAACGATTGTGGTTTTAGACGAGCCGTACCGTAGTGATCATCGAACCGGTTGAGTGGGGAAAATGCACATAATCTGCAGGAAATCCTGAAGGACTTTTTCCAAACATTAAGGAAGACATTTCAGTCAGAAGATTAAAGTGGGCAGGGTGTGCGTAATGGAGAAAGCGGGGATCAATCTCGCCTCTGAGAAGACCTCGCTAAAATGGGAGGATTGTGTGATTATAATATATATTATAAAGACGTATATAGGAACAGGAAATCTGTAGCACAGTGGAGGGAAGCAGTGGAGGGTAAAAACAGATGGAAGAATAAATATATGCTCGGAGGGCTGGTCTTAAAGGTAGTTACGCCATATTGTAAAAAAAAAAAATTGCCCATAACGGCTATAACCCGTATAAATATAATAATATACAAGTGATCATTCGGTTGGTACACAGCTGCAGAATAGTGATTCGGTTGATGATAAAATATTTTAATTATATACTTTTTTCATTATATTACGGTTGTAGTAAATTACGTACATTTACTTCGCGCTTTGCACAAAATCTACATTTTATGAAGTGTATAATATTATGTACCTATATCAAATTAATGATCCAATTACAAACACAAGAATTGAAGAATGCGATTAAAGTTTACAATATGACAATATTTATGCTTTGAAATTATATTGATCATATTACACTATAAACATTTCACGAGACTATAATAATAATAATATTAATATAGGTATTCGTTGTAAAATCCTTCAGTCTGTAATAAACCTCTACGGAGTAAAATTGAAGAATTTCCGTTCGCTCAAATTAAATGTGATACTACAACTATACAATATATTATTATTATAATACGGCAAATTAATAAAATATAATAACATACAATAATATCGCCGTAATCATATTATATGTTAATATTGTAATGCGAAAATAATAATATAATGCATACAATTTGTCTGGTCACACCTATAGTTTTCATTCCAGATGTGTATATAGCTGATACAGTAATAATATGTGCACTGTATACAAGGTAAGACGTAAACTAGGTTAATCAAAAACATAGTATAAATTTGGAGTATAATTTATAATTTACATAAGATAATTTAGAAATTGAATGGAGTTGCTAACCGCTTTACATTATTTACAAAATGCGCAGTGAATTAAAAAAAACTATTACCCACAATTTTATATTTATACACCCATATTAACCTGTGTGTTTTTTTTTTCTGAAAGAATCGGTGTGAGATTATTTCTGTTTTGTTTATTCAACACATTTTTGTATTTTTTTTTATTAATTTATTGATATTATAACGTCGTCCGGAAGGGCAGAGAGTACAGTACATATAGGTTGGAAATAACATCATAATATAGAAAAAAACACAAAATTATTTGCTTTTTAAAAATAATTGTTTTTATTCAAATGTAGGTATACCATCATTCTGGTTGTGAAAATTTTAGTGAGCAGCAGTTTCTTATATACTCAACTAAATATTTAAAAGACTATAGTTTATAAAACTAGCTGTATATTATATACCTATAGACAATTTCAAAACAAAGTATATTTGGAAAATATAATATAATATAATGTTATTAAAATGTTAAAAGGTTCGTATTAAAATAAACAATTAGGTATTCCATACTGCAGTCTGATATTGTATGACTGCACCATTTGTATACATTTATCAACTATTCCTATGATTGTGCAAAATAATATCCCAGATATAAATTGTAAGACTTTTTTTTAAAATTAACCTGGAAAAACAAAAGCAAGAATAATAAAATTAAAAAAAAAACCAAAGAGCCGTGAATAAGGTTCCCCGGAGAAGCTCAAACACGTTACAATGGGTCGTAGAACAATGTGATCACCCCTTTGTATAGAGTCATTAATGATTTTTAAACCATCGGAAGTCGTTACGTATAATAATAAGTCAAGGCTAATATTAGGTAAAGTGTGCTGATCAAATTGTGATTGATTACGGGCGCACTCGGAGGGCGAGAACGAAGGTAATAAAAAAATAAATATGTTTCTAAGTGTCTAAGTTTTTATAACATTAATTTTTCGTCCCCTCTCGTAATTTCCTTAGTCATTATTTTAATTCGACTTGGGCCGCAGAGTCGGACGTTCAAAGATTGTCTGATGATAAATCGTTGCGAGCTCGGCGTAATATTCGTTTACGGTAAAATCGAGCAAAAGGCAGCTGGAAAAAAAAATTTCACATTATAATAACAATCGATTACATATATTTTTCGTAACCGAATGCATTAAATGCATTATTACCCCTAAACCAGCGCACAGCCAAATTCAACGTTTTAAAGAGAAACTATATGAGCGAATGCGGAATAATATAATCACGCAGTTACATAATATTATATTTTTTAGTTTATAATAACTATATACATATCGTACCTAAATGATGGAAAAATATTAGTTACGAACTTCGATGACGTCGAAAAGGCGTGGTCTAAGCAATAATATGCACAAACTAGTATTGTATAATATTAATGTTTTGTTATACGATTTTCGGGGACAACTCTGAACGACTGCAACATATGGTAATATTATGTAGGTATATCCTGTTATATATAATTATATTTTACACATTATGGGAAAATATTTACAGTACAATAAAACGTGGAATGAATTTACTAAGTATATATATTATAATAATCGAATGGATAGACGGTTGGAAGGAAGGAAGGAAGGATAAGGAAATCGTCTAGGACAAACGTTTATCTTTTATACACGGTGACACACATAATATTATTACACCCACAAAAAAAAAAATATATCATTTGCTGATCTTATAAAATGATACAGTTCTACTTCTACATATTATTTTATTAATTTGATTATTATATATTTTTTTTTTAATTAGAAATATTTTTATTATTATTAACACAATATAACATAAATAAAATATTAAATAAGTAACAAAAATTACCTACTCCTTTAAGCAGAGTTATAGTACACATGTGATAACAAATCAAATTAAATTAAATAACAATAAGAATTATAAGATGTATAATAAGATATAAATTATATAAAAAAGGACTTAATAATAATAAACTATAAACGTTTACACATTTCATTGAACAATACATTTTTGATACATTTTTTAATGTTAGTATTATCATTAAGAATAGTATTTTTTACATCAATTGGTAATGAGCTAACGTTTACAGGACCCCGATAATTTATAATCTTTTGACCAAAACTTGTATTTGTGTATAATACTTTAATATACTTTAATATTACTTTAATACTTTATACTTAAATTCTATTTTCCTTCATGGGTTCATCTTTCTGTTTAGAAAAGAAAACACTAGATTGTTTATGTACAAAACTACAAACACTATAGCGGTTTTTTTTTTTGAAAAGCAATTCAAGTGGAAGTAGGTACGTTAAATTCTTTATAATATGAATTATATAGGTAGATCCAATGAGGTTGTCCTTCTTTAAGAATAAACGAATAAAGGATTACGAAAAAGGCACCATCTCAAATAATTACTATATCATATTGAACTATAGATTAGTATAAAGAAAAATAAACTATGAGACACAAGATAAGTAAGATTTATATCCAATACGATATAATGAGTACAATTGCAGTGAAGTGATCGCGGCTTAGTACACATACACACATGCTCGCATATAATAATTTATAATATCATATAATATTATATATACATAAAGCAATATAAGGATACGAAATCGAAATTAATAGACATTATCAATTATCATATAATATACACGCGTGTATGCGAGAGCAAATAAAGTATAAACACGACCGCGACCGACGTTCTTACTATGATATTATATATAACGTTGCGGGGTATAAAAGGTTAGGTGTAATATGTGTAAGCGGCACTGACGTAACAAAATTAAATGAAAAAAAAATTCCAAATTCCAATATGGCGGGGCTGGGGAAATGGACCTGATATATGGCCAGCGAATGTGACAGAAAGACCTGACAAATAAAAATGAAAAATGAATGAAGTAAATAACGTATGAAAAAAAATATGAAGCTGTATGGATATAATAAATAATTTAAAATTTACTCATGATGGAAATATTCCAAAAATAATATTTTGAAAAAAGTTATTACGTTTCAAATAAATTTACTCCAAAAAAATATTGATATTTTAAAAAATTGTAAAAAAGAAACTACTTGACTTGAATAAACGTTTTCCAAAATAAATTAAACCAAATTTTTAATTTGTTATGTTCTGTATTAAAAAATAATAAATAAAAAAACTACACTGTACTTGTGGCGCGCTGAGCGAGCGTCTGAAAATTGTATAAAAAAAAAAATATATATTCATTAGAACAAAAGTTATTTTGCGCGCATTTTACCGCAAGTATTTCTGCTACACCCTGCAGAAAAAATATATATACACAATACACACACAGAAGGGTGTTCGGGCGACTAAACCGCAAACGCGGTAACTGCAGAACCAACCATTACATAGAATATTGAGAATATAATATTATATAATATAATACGACATATTTTTATACAAAAAACGATTCGAGGTTCGGGTGCGCTCGAGTCTCGTCTATATAATATATTATATTATGTTAGGTATATGATATATTATTATTATTATTATTATTATTATTATCACGTGGACAATATTTTCATAATAATTAATGCACGCGAGTAAAAGGCCACGACAACTGCAACACCGATAATATATAGTCGGCGGCGGCGGCGGCGGCTTTGCGAATCAAAGTCATCTTGGTGGCGTGTGTGTGTGTGTGTGTGAGTGTCCTTTACAGCAACCGCCGCCGCCGCCGTCGAGTATTAGCCGCCCGATATGTCGTACACAATGGACCCGCGAGACTGCACACAATGAGAGACGCTTTATCGCGCCCTGCTGAGCTAAACACACAAGAAAATCCCTTTGGTCGACACCGACTACCGCACGCACACACGCACACTCGAGTATATTATACGTCACTGCACAATAATCGTATCATTTGTATTTTTTTATTATTATTAATATTATTATGTGCGCGGACCCCACTTCTCGAGCCTATAACTATATATATATATTATAATGTACATAGTATAACATAATATAACGTATGTGTATATAGTATAATACTATAATACCCACCTGTAGGCTGTAACACTGCGTTATTATAATATATGTATACCTGCTGTAATAATTGTATTTCTTTTCTTTGAGCATATTATTATATAGTATTCGTGTATAGATCAATGTGTGATGTTGCTGCCAGGGCTGCTATTGCAATAGCGTTGTATGATAACATATATTATTATAAATTGTCGGAATGACAAAAAACGATTGACAGTTTTACACCGAGGTGTATTTATGAGGTGGACAAACCAACACCCTGCTGCTCCCTCCCCCCCCCGTGTAGAGGGGTACGTATTTTTTACTGCAGACGAGCCCGGCCCGGCAGGGTGCGCTGTTCGCAGTCGGTGTCCGATTCCTGTATGATAAATCTAGAACTATCATACATAGTATTCAACATTCAAATTTCATACTATTTATGATAATAATTGTAGTATAAATTATATAGTATCACATATTTTTCTCTAGTAGGTTCTCCTCATAAATCCACCTCGTTTTAAACGCAATTCAAACGGTAAATAAAAAATTAATTAAATACCACAAGACATATAGTGATTAACAAAATATATAATATTATATATCATCAAACAAAACATAAGGCGCAAAACGTAATTTATAGAATATCATTAAACGAAAAATAACGCACAGATTATCGCCGTTGTTGAATAATAATATACATATACTAAGTATTGAGTATATATATTTACATACAATATACTACGGCGAAACCTCCCCTAACGGACCACCTAATACGGATCTCCCCTAACCTTCAAATAGTGGAAGTTTTTTTTGGGAACAAAATACACATTTTCTACAAACTGAACCATCTGAATAGTGGACACCTCTGAATAGCGGACGCAATTTCAATGACCGAGAGTGTCCAGTATTTAGAGGTTTCACTGTATAAAAACCAAAAAAAAATACTCTATTATTGTTATGTAGTTTTAAAATTATTTCTAGTTTCTTAAGCTATTCAAAATAAATTTAAAGGCATTCTTAAAGTGCATTTTTGAGTTTTTAAGTCATTTTTGAATTTTTTGAGATTTTGCGGGGCATTAAAATCTCAGCCCTAGTAATGACAATTGAGTTACCAATTATTATCGATTGCAAACCTAACGGCATATTAAAATAAAATAGTTTACACACTTTTGGTGTTGCGTAGACAACTAGAAAGTATATTATTATAGGCATAGAGAAGACTTGAAGAGATCGTGTGGTTTTTTTTTGGGGGGGGGGGAAATCACAAAATATAATTTGAATCAAATATGTTTATAATATAATATATACATCCAATAAGTATATTATAACTATATGTGCACCGTACATACACAATGAATAATAATCCCGAAATTCGCATCGGACACAATGTACAATAACATAGGCATTGCGGACACGTCGTCGTTATTGACTCGAAACGAAAACTCTTTCGCCGAGATAATTTTAATACTTTTTTTACAAACCAACGTTTCTCGTTTTGGATGCACACATACAATGCCTATATATTATACAGTCTCGACGGGTCGATTAAATCAAATTCACTCAATATATAATATAAAAGCGAACGGTATAACGTCTGAATGCACCTTAAAATGACGTTCCGAGCACCGTACAACGCGGTAGTAATTGTAAAATAATATTTTCATAACAATAATATAATAATAATAATAATAAAGAGCAGTCGGCCTGACGATAATGTGACGCGGCCGATTTGTCGGACGACGCACACTTTGATTCCGTGGCTTTTCGTACCTATATGTACTGCAGGATGATTCGCCGATAATAGGATTCTCATCCCCTTTTTTCTTCGATGGTGCATTTATTCAAAATCTGATTTTTAGAATTTTGAAATATTCCCAAAGACTACATTTTTAAATTCTTGAGATTTTTTTTTTCACTACTCGAGGAGTGCCCTGTGGAGATACAAACTTTTGTGTTTCAAATTTGAACCACTGCATTTTTTTATTGCAAATTATTTATCGGATGATTTGATGTGATGATTTCGATGTACCTAATTAAAAATTCGAATGAATAGTTTCCAAGTTATACAACTTTGTGTGATAATTATAGATCCATATGATAATTGGTATGGAAGATTTGGGGGATATAGTGATTAGGACAATTTTAGTTATCAATATTATCAACATTAATAACTTTTCATAACGGTCCAAGTGTAATAATTTCTAGATCCAATAATATTGCATGTATTTTATGTCTGTAGAACCATCATTTTAAGTACTATTATTATATCCTTAGTATACAAACATTTAAATACCTATATAACTACTCGAGACTACTCGTTCAAATATTGAACTAATTACATGGTCATCACTCCTCGAGTGGGCAGTACAGAAACATCCGAGAATCTGCAAAAATGGGCTTTGAAAAAATTCCAAAAATCAGAATTTGTATACTCGGATTATTAATTATTGTAGGAGCTAAAAACGGGGGGTAGTGAGCAAGCTCGTCGAATCACACTGTATATACATGTACGTGAATTCGTGTTACATTACCTATATTATAATACGATATACAGACATTATACGCACGGGTAAACCTAATCTCACACGTGGTTTGACAGATAATTGACAACCGCGCGTCCAGGTGATCCGAGAGACGTGTTTTCTTTTCAGTCGTAGTCGGCGACCCCTCGCGCACCTTTAGAATACGCGTATATATTATCATTTGGCAGGTATACCACCACGGGTCACCGGGCGAAGAGAGACGCGCGTAATTTATACCGCGGTACATATATGGTATATAATTGTATTATGCAGTCATATAATATAATAGCTGTAGGTAAGGTATTATATTATTATTATTATTATTATTATTATTATTATTATATCGAAGGCGTTCGACCGCGATTAAAATTTTTATAAGGACGTCGCGTCGTATATAAATACATTGTATATTATAATGCGGAGTTTATGAAACTTCTTTATATTATGTGCCTATCTATATATACATGCATAAACTATATACAGGATGATTCAAAATGGGCGTGACGGCGGCCACTTAATCGATTCGAAAAAGAGAAAAATTATGTATATGATAAGAAAGTTTTTTGATTTAGAAACTTCAGCATTTAAAATATATGATTCGTACGTTTTATAATATTTTTTTTCAATAATTTAAAAGGGTTTTGGGCGGTCGACTTTAGAAATGTATACAAACTTGGAGATTTGTATTAATCAATGTTGCGTCCAAGCACTAAAATGTGTCAAAAAAAATGTCTTCAGATTGTGTTTGCAAAAAAAGTAGTACAATATATATGTTACAATATAAGTTCCCATTTAAGTTTCTAAAGTCGACCCCCCCAAAAACCCCCCTAATATATTGTGAACAATTATAAAATATACCAATCGTTTTAGATGTTTCTAAGTCAAAAACTTTCGTACTACACATTTTTCTGTATTTTGAATATTTATATGTGATAAAATGGCTGTAACATAAATATTGAATCACTCTGTAGATATGATACAACCTTTTACAGTCGCGCATACTGTAAATATAATATGACATGTACGGAAAACGTCAAACGTCGGACACTGTCATATCGCATATATATATAATAGCTCTTTGGAAGAGCATAATATCAGGTACTACGTGTTATTAATGCTCGTTCGAGTGTATATATTATATGAATACGATGATGCACACAATATAATGCATCATGCTCACTCGAATCGTCCAAAATCGATAACAATAAAAACGCCATGTCCCGCAAACGAAGTATAATTTGTTGTACGAGTAGAAACGCGTCGATGTGAGAAAAAAAGTGTATCGAAATCAAATACAATATGCCAGCTATACATATATATATGCGACCGATTTATAATTTGAATTCGAAATAACGAAAATAATATATATATATATATAATACAGCATATTATTATTATAATAATAAAATATAACGTGCCGGAAATATTAATGACTTGTTGTGAGATACGCATTATGCGGTGTACTTCGACTGCAGTCAGATTTAGCTGGAATATATTAAAACGTTTTATGACAATGAAAAATAGAAATCGCAGAACCAAAAAGAAAAAAATCCTGCATTTTTAATTTCTGTATACCGTTTAATCTCAACAACCGTTATTGTTTTCATCGTAAAAATCAGATTATTAAATTAAATAAATAGTACCGGAACAATAATTATTTTAAATTGACAGTGCTTACGAGAATTGACGGAGGACGCGGCGTGACAGAGTCCTTCTTCTTTTTAGAAAATATTTCTGCGTATGCCCTTTCTAATAAATTATATTCTAATCGATAAGACATTCAAATAATTTACTGGTTACTCACTGCGCAATATTTTTACACTTTTGCATCCCCCTTCTAATCTTTTCCCAATATTCATGCTGCACAGTCAAGACTAAACAACTGAACCGTTTTCAATAAAAGTTATATCAATAGATTCCATAAGTCTTGGAGGGTGTTTATAGTTTATTTTTTCAATCTCTATAATATAAGCATTAGGTACCTAAAGAGAATTAGTTATTGGAAACACACATTTTTTTTCAGCTCACGAAAAACGAATATTATATTTTGTTTATTCATTTAGGGTTGCCATAAGCCATTGGTTACATAATATTACCATTAGGTATAAAATATGATATACAATATTTTATTAGTAGAAATATGGCATATGCACTTTTTACAAATATATTTACAAAAATAACAAATCTTGGGCACCGCGGCCGGGCCAATGCCGGACCCCGGGACATCTAGTATTATATATTATATAAACCGGAACACATTATAATATGTATCACAGGACGATCCGAAACCCCGACGCGGAAAGGGTATATAAAGAGTCATGTATAGTGGTATATATTATACATCAAATATTATGTTTTGTGTAGTCGTCGTCGTATGGTCGAGCGGCGCAGGAGGCTCGTAATTATTATTGTTCGTTTCCATAGCGGAACCGTGGCTAACGCGTTGTACACGCGCGCGCATGGGGTGAACGATGATAAAAATTGTTATTTAATTAGAATATTATTGTATCTGTCGAGGGCGGTTTGTCGCGGGCGGCGGCGGGGTCCCCTCGACCGGAACTCGATTCGTCGTACTTTATCGGGGTCATTATTGTCGTTATTATTGCCTCGGAATATATAAATATATATATACCCATCTTCAGCACAGCTGTACTCATATATATATATATAAATATGTGTGTGTGTGTAAACCGTGTAACCATCACGGCGTGTGTATATATATATATATATAGCTCCACGAGGGACGTTATGGATGGCCGATGGGGTTGCAGCAGCCGTGTTTGGTGGTGGTGGTGTTTTTTTCCTCAAAATAAATCGGGTACACGTCGCTCTCTGCAGCAGTGAAAAGTAAAATTATATTTCAAGCTCGATTTAAAAATAAAAGCCATGCCGTGTACGCGCGCAGCCTTTTCATCGTGTGCACGCGCGCCGCCCGCCCCCGCCGCCGCCCCCCCCCCTCGTGTTTAGGTATAAATATATATATATTTCATATAATAACGTCGCAGCAGCAGTAATAATAATAATAATGAAAAGCCACTTTATGTTCACGGCGTGTTGAACACCGCGCCGCTCCGTGGAAATGAACTACCAGAGTCAGAGTCGTCGCCGCCGAGGCGGGAACCGTATTATTATTATATATGTGTATAAAATAAACCCTGAAAATATTATTCCGATTGCATTTAAAAGGGAAATGACTTTTTTGCGATCGCGCGTGGTTTCTCTTTTTTTTTTCCTTTTGTCCAATCGGTTCTACGTGACTTTTTGAACACAATATAACGTTAATATATCGCTATTATTATTATATAATATGATGGAAGAGTGTTCTCGACCGAGAGTGAAAACACTACGACGTTCCCGGCCGTTTTCTGTCTCGCGACCGTTGAGGCGAATAATATTTATAAACCATTGCTCGCCGTCGTATATATTACAACGACGAAAATGGCATACGAGGTTGACGAAAGACCCCCAATGATGGTCCAAACCGGGGTTAAATCTTGCGACGAAAAATTAAGTTTTTGATCGATTATTTTATATACTATTATATTGCGTTTAATTGCGTTACTATTGAGGATAACAGAGGTTCGAGCACGACCTTAACCATAGTAGTATACTTATTATAGCATCGTACTTGAACCGCACTAGTGGGGAGCAAAACTAGATAGTCTCCTCGCCGTCAGTCGAACATTGCACTTTCTCGGGGACCACCTGCACTGGTGGAATAATGCAGTTTATCCACTCAAGAGACGAGGCCGGCGGTGTGGACTTAAGAATGCAAGTTTCCTCCCGTCATTTAGGTTATTCTGGAGACGACTACACCCGGTCAGCATGCGCGCGGTCCCGTGTTCTGTTCCCGACTCGGAGGGCTCCCGCCGGTCGGGTGCCGGTTGAGTCAGGAACAGAGAACGCAGCACCGACGTCGGGTGTGTAGCTCGTAGCGGCTGCAGGTGAGCCGGTTGGCCGCTCAAGTCATAATGTTATCCCTCGCATAATGATATGTAGGCCATATTTTAATCGCTTTTGCTCATCCCCGGAGCCCATCGCGGTCATTATAGTGGTGTAATGTACATTTGAACATATACGTATAATATACGTATTATTCTTTATCGCAGAATATACATATTACGTATCGCATCGAAAACGGTTCGATTGAGCGAGTTTGTAGCTATAATAAGTGTACCTCATTGCGACCGGTGATCCTTGTGAACGAGCGTCTGACCCGCGGTGCTCTACATAATACGTAGATCCGGCAGGTACAGCCGGCGGGAGGACGCGGCTTACCTGTACGCCTCCCGACGCGTCAAACGTGCCCGCCTCGCAGCGTTTTACCTCGCGACGATCGACCAGACAGAGTGCCGACCGGACTGTATTCCGAATTTCCGAATCTCGTGCTATTATGCAACGTATTTTGGCTCCATACATATAATATATTTATTTGATTACTTTATTACCTTAAAAAAAGATTGTGATAAGATTACCAGAAAATACTTCGAGTGGCGCGCGAACACACTTCGCCAACAAAAATTTCTTTATTCAAGTCGTTATAAGAAAAACATCCAATAAATTTGACGTATATATACTTGATAATATATCTACCGCTTTTTCATGTTGCTTTTAAACAAAAAACTTAACTTTTTATCTATTATTTCTAAGTGAGCGGTATTTCATTTTTTAGGTACAAAAATTAATTATAGGTTTAATAATTAATCATATTATTAATTTGAAATATGTGTATTAAAAATAAAGTTTTATAAGTCGATCTCAACGATAATAATATTATGAGTGATGACGATTTTTATCATTCTTTTTTTTAAAATTCTATAATTCTATAAAAGAAATTTTTAAAAAAAAGAGAGTCTTCAAAAAATTACAAAGAAACGAAATATATGAGGAGGCTCCAAATCGGAGGCCAGGTGACTTGTCATCCTGGTACTCGTCTAAATCAGGAACTGCCCGTGGGTACCGCATCATGTATCGCTCTATTTCGACAAGCAAATCATTGTTTGCCGCAGAATGGTTGGATCGTTCTAGCTGATTGTCCTCCCGGAACTTAGTGCGCCGGGAATTTCGGTCTGCCCTTCGGCAAGCAACCGCTTACCGTGTGGTAACAGCGACGTTTTAGAATTGGATTTTATCATATTCGTTTTTCTTTTATTCGGCTCCATTACGATCGAGAAGGATTTGGTGCCGTAATTCCAACCCCCCGCCAGCAGGGGCTATGCATTTACACAATTACACACCACGTCATGCAATTCAATAGAGATGCAACGTTTTGCCAACACCTCTGGTAAAGACCGTCCCACCCACTCGTAATAGTGACCAATGCCCTCTCACCCGATCCCAATATATTATACCGCATACCTATATATAATATGCACTGGACATCATTATGTTTCACTTTTTTTCACACTTACGAGTATATCAATGCTCGACAATTATAGTGAATAGATATAGTTCATGTAGGCGCCTACTATGTACAGAGTGATTCAACATTTATGATACAACCATTTTATCATATAAATATTAAATAATAAATAATTATGATTAATTTTATTCTGATACGGGTTCGCGGGAGAGATGCGAATCGTATGATAGCGATAAGTGACAACACCATTTATTTTGCTACCTGTCGGCGCGCGTCGTGCGTAGGGTTAAGAATTGAAAAGCAATTTCTAAAAATGTTGAATAGCTCTCTAGCATAGAGTTTTGCATTAATTAGTGTTATTCATGCACTAAAATGTATTTAAAAAATGTCTTCACATTATGTTTGCAAAAAAATCATAGGTTTCCATTTGAATTTCTAAAGTTGACCCCCAAAACCCCCCTAAAATATTGTGAACAATTATAAAAATACGAAATCGTAATAGATGTTTCTAAATCAAAAAACTTTTGTACCATATATTTTTCACTAATTTGAATATTTATATAATAAAATGGTTGTACCTAATATAAATTTTGAATCACCCTGTATATATGTATAGATGTAATCGACACAGTTAAAAATTAATTATTGTGTAACTATATTATGCGTATGGTGCACAATATCGGAATCGAATTAGTAATATATTTTATTAAATTTCACAATCGCCGCACAACAAGTATGTTTATATAGTTTTACGATTAGTTCCGATCAAACTTATTGTACAACGCAATATCACAATATTATCATGACCTCATAATATAGATACATTAAACGAAAATGTATATTTATAGATGATTGTGTATAATATATTTGCATAGTAAAATGTTAATATATAATAAAATATTATACAATAAACATAGAACCAACATACAATCTATCTATAAATATATATTATATAATAGGACGCAAGGCCACCTGCAGGGAAGGGGGGGGGGCATGCGAGAATTCTTACATCAGTTGATAAACTTTGGAGACAATTTACTATTTAACTATTCTTACTATCAAATCTAAAACTATTTTAATTAATATATAATTTCTCTACCATAATTAGGTTTTAAAACAAAACTTAAATATTGTCATGCTATCTTGATTGAGACATTGAGTTAAACTCAAGTTGTCAATAAATCTTCGTTTAGAAGGGCGCGTGGCGTTTGCATTATAACACTATATAATTATTATGTCAAAGCATATAATAATATTATGCTTTTCTTGAAAAACTTTTCTTCCTCGATGAAAAAATAAAAAAATGAGTAATGAAATAAACCTATTCAATAAAAACAAGACAGAAATGAAAAAAAAAATTACCCTTTTCAGTTGTTACACGTTGACTGAGCCGTCCTGCGCCACCGACAATAAAAATATTGACGCTGGCGTATAGCTCCCGTTTCGTGTATATATTTATACTTATTTATGATATTATAATTTGTGTTTAATATTTTTCAAAAATAAGTGTATAGGGACATAACAAAAATAATTTATTCGAGAGTTTACTAACTCGGATATTATATTATATTGGTAATAAGGACACAGTTATTGCATGTTTTGGGCATTTTCAAACTCGTGAAAGAAAACAACTTAATTTTTTTTTTTTTAAGGTGGCACATGTAGGTACTGGGCTAAGAAATAACTCGAAAACCGTGTCATTCAAACGTCAAACATCGTGATTACGAATACTTATAAACGGGTTTTCATTTCTTCGTTCAATCTAAAATCACGATATCATTATTATAAGTCTTATTATCACAACTATTCAATAATAATTGTCGATAACAAGCAGGTTGATTATATTTTAATCGATTAATAGACTCATAAAATCCTACGTATCCACCCAAGTATAAAATATAATAGGTTTCAGGTTATTCCTATACCTATCTAAGTACGATCCATTTTAAGATATACATTTTTAAATATCAACCAATCACGATTTTCTAGACAATTTTAAGTATATAAAAATAAAAAAGTTCGGCAAGTGGATCACTTTCATGGATGTGTTAAATTTGAATTCAGCTAGTGTTATAAATCATTGTATACGAAAAAAGATTGTGAGCGAAGACCGTCTGTTAGCCTACATAACTATAAGTGTATTCTATGATATTATTGCGGTATTAAAATAATTCACCGCCGCGACGTGTGAGAGTCGATCAGTACCGTCGCCGCTTGCCGTGCTTGGTGATAATTCGGTATAGGCAGTCCGTCAGATACGTCGTCGTACGCGTCCATAGACTCCTGACACGTTTTGATGCTTGGACGTCAGTGTAACAGTTCCCGCCGCTATGGTGGCTAAAGTCTCCTGGCCCATGGCTGTTACTAATTATAGTCTGCTTCGTC
This sequence comes from Neotoxoptera formosana, assembly GCA_022818045.1. Taxonomy (NCBI): domain Eukaryota; kingdom Metazoa; phylum Arthropoda; class Insecta; order Hemiptera; family Aphididae; genus Neotoxoptera; species Neotoxoptera formosana. Next base: position 43,446,229 of record CM040633.1, on the reverse strand, counting down.
TTAGGTTCACTGAAAATATAACACTCATTGCAAACCAACGACTAGACTATACAAAGAGTATTTCGATTTTCGACTATAAGTAACGCAAACGAAACTATAGCTGGATGTCAACATTTGTGAGAACACAACCATTATACTTTATAATTTACTACTATATGACGCTCATGAAAAATTTGTTTGACTTTCCGATACATTTTTTTTTTAGGAAGGTAGAAAAACTTGCAGACAAAGATGTGCTGAATTTTCAAAACTTAGATTAAAAAAAGTCAAAATTTTTTGAAACATTTATAGTTTATAGAAAATTATTATATAAACATTTCGTGAAAATTTCATGTATCTCCAATTATTATTTCTTTTGTTACACCAAAAATAAAAATCGATTTTGTCAAAATTTTGCTTTGTGAAAAAATTTTGGTTTTTCCTTAATTTGTTTTTGTTTTTTCCGACGCACTTATAACCTATTGAGACATTTTTACTTTTGACCCTCTAAAGTACCAACTAGATTCACTTTCCTATCAGAAAAGATGACGCTGATGAAAAAAATCGTAGCACTTTTACTGCCCTAAGACGTGACAGACTCGAAAAAAAACACACACAACATTGTAAAATCAATATATACATTCATCGCTCCGCTCAGAATCTAAAATGCAAAATATGCTGAAAATTGCTCCACTGTGCACTTAGCAAAAATATGCGAATTCAAACTTTGTATATTAGTTAATGAAGCAATTTCTGGAAACAGATTTATAACTGCCCTACAGAAAAATCTACGACCACCGCATTAAAACGTCGTGCAAATTCAAGAATATATTATAGTCTCAAACCCTATATGCCATCATCATCATCATAATAATATGGTATACGTTTAGTTTTACCCAGCGTGAAGCCGCTCCTCGAGCACTCATAACCGTAATAATAATATATCAAACGCTGTGTTATACATGTACGATTATAAATTGTATTATATTTTTATTCATTTTTAAATTGTTTACCATTATTTTATTCAATAGATACACAGTGCGAGCCTCGGCGGCAGCGGCGGCGTTGACTCTGGACGACAGTGTTTCGCGGTCGGGAGGTATATTATAATAATATGTAATAATAAAATAATAATAACAATAATATACTGCAGGTACGTTCGGGGGTTGTGGTCGGTGTTCTGCTGGAACCGATTACGAATGAATTTTCCCATTGTATTGTGTTTGCTTTGATTTCGTTACGTTTGAAGAGACGAAATGTTTGTTGTCTTGTTGTACGTATGTACCTACATAATATAATATAATATCATGTCGTCTACGATTTCAATGCCACCGCTGTATATATATGAGTAAACCATTTGTACTGACGTGTGTGTGTATATATATTATATAATATGTATACATGTACGTGGCTAGGTACATAGAGACTGTGAGAGAAACACACACACACACACACACATACATACACATCGCGGGAACAAAATATTATATTATGTACATATGAGCACAGAAAGAGACGGATAAGAAGAAGAAAAAAAAATTAAAGAATAAAATAAAATATTATCTTCGATTGTTATTGCCGGTCGGCGACGGCCATTATACCGCGGAGTCGAGTATACGCGCGAAGTCGACGATGAATTCGACGACGACTACGATTGTTATTATTATTATTATTATTATTATTATTATTATTATTATATTGTATAGTCGGTCGTTATTGTTATTATTATTATTATTATTATTATTGTTATTGTATAACTCTTTGTTGTGTGATTCTGTAACACCTCACACCTCATTACCTGTCCTAACACGGCGGGCTATCATTGTCCGCGTGTACGCAGTCTTCTGCTGCGCGCAGGTGTCTTTATATATGTTATTATTATTATTATTATTATTATTATAAGCGTTGTTGTTTTATATATATTTATTTATTGTTATTATATATATATTTTTTTTTTTTTGTTTCTCGTGGAAAAAAACTACACAGACTGTACGTATAACGTATTTGTCTTGGCCGACTCGGTAAAATATTTGTAGACACGCTGCCGTCGTCGTCGTCGGATATCCGCCTTGCCGCACACCATCACGGTTTGAGCAGGATACATACATTTCTGGGATACCCCGGCGCTCGGACAAGACTGCTCGACGCCTCGGCCCACACCCCACCCCACCTACCTCTCGTCGTCGTCGTCGTCGTCGTCGTCCTGCAGCTATTACGGTTTCTAAATCGTATAATATTATTCTTCCTCCGCCGTTGCTGCGACCGCGCCGATGTGTAATGCCGGGGAGGCTATAGGTAAATAGAGTCTGAAACGCCTTTTTTTGCAGTGGTAAACCGAGTCCCGGGTACGAAGGTCGAAGAGGTTTATGGAGTTTCCCAGAAAGCACATTTTCCTTATCACTTTTACAGGCTAAGGACCGTCAGTGTCAACAGGCTTGGTTAAAAATGTGCTTATTTTATTCCGTTTAATAATTATTTTTAATTCACAATGTTGTACACAGAAATCCCAGTTAAGTAGGTATGTATATAATATACAAATTTGAGTCAAGTTTTTATTTTTATTTATTTTATTACAATTTTTTTTATTGTGTACACACTACTGGGTAAAAATTTATTTGATATGTTTTTTACAAATTCATGGTATTAAATATTTTTTTTTCATATTTCACCATTAGTCCAGTTGGTTTCTACTGTTATTTTTTTCATTGTAATAACCTCTTTGCTACGTATTTAGACATTTATTATCAAGGCATTTTTTTTTTGAAATTAATAACTATAATAATATTAAAATGAGTTTTTTTTCAAAATATCAATAAATAGCAATATAAATGTTTATAAGTTCTGTGGAACTATTAATTGGTCGACCACAATTCGAAAATTACATGTATTTAACCCGAGTGCATGCAGTTTGAACATAATATATTACCTTTTTGTAACCCGAGTGCACCCCAAATGTTGTTTTAGGAGTGCAATATATACCTACTGCAGTTCGAGTCGATTTCCTTGTTCACAGTGTTTATCGTGTAAACGCATAGACATCATCATAAATATAATATTATATTATTTTCGTTACAAACGTTCCTAATCCAATTTTGGGGCATAACCCGTTTGGGCCAAGTATAAAAAATGTACCTGAAAATTGTTAACACGTTTGGGTGCATTTAAGACAAACGTTTGGGTACAAAACTGTAACTAGTAATCTATAGTAAACTATGGTAATCTGTATCTAATAATTAGGACCATATATTTCGCGACAAAAAATTAACTTATCACATAAAATAAATAGAAAAGATTATATTAATATTATATAGTAATACTAATAATGTACAAGTGTACAACAATTAAATTAGGACAACGAAAAAAATCTTTAAATATTTTTGGAAATTCGTTGAGCCAACCTCTAGTTGAGGGTGTCTTTTGAGTAACGCTAATCGGCTCAGATTTAGTATAACACGCTAATATAATATGCAAAGAAATATAAAATGTGCCCAAACTTGCTATTGTGAATAAGGGAATAATATCTCCTCCAAACGTTGTGTGGATTTAAAGTGTTCTGTTTTGGGTATAAATGCGCCCAAACGTATTTCCTCCCAATTTTTAGACTCAGTCCTCCGAGTCAGCAACGACGAGGACGCGATGGTTCCAAAAACCTTACTATACGGTACACAATTATAATAATGTCCAGATAATATATATATATTAATGCAGTCGTTATAGCTGCAGTTGCATAACGTCATAACGCCGGTCATTATATGCACCACTCGTGCGTTTTGTAATCATTTTATTCGTCCGAAAACACATTTTACGCAATTGTGTTGAATTGAATCCTTTGTATGTATAAACATGGAGAAATTATAATTATAATTTGAGTAATATAAAAATTAAAATAAAAAACTTGAACACAAAAAGCAAATAACAAATTATAACAACAAAATGAAAATGGTTGTGTAACAATAATAATATAATATAACGAACATAACAAACCTATATAGGTAATGGAAAATTATGATGATGACAATATTATTATTATTTGTTATGCACAATATTCATATTATTATTGTTATTATATTGTCCTCAATATTATGTTTACTCGCCCGGCGAACTATATATACATTTTACAAATGGTATGTAAAATAATGTAAATGTATAGAGGTAAAACTACAAAAGTATATTTTAGGTTAACATAATAATTGTAGTTTGTTTCATTAATTACCTATATTATATAACGTATAATTCTAAATATATTAGTAAGTTAATTTATTAAATTAAATAAATACATTGTCTCACGAACGTGCATGCTACTCTAAACAAAATATTATATTTTTCACACGAAAGGCACTAATATATTTAAACATTATTATATAATACGGTGCGTGCTATGACAATCATATTATTTTGACAAAATACATATTACCACAAACAATTATAATGCAAAGTCTACCTATAAGATTTAATTATGTCATGACATTATATTATATCGATAGCTAAGTAGCCAAAATTTGTATAATACGTCATAAACACTACATTTTACAGGAGAGCAATGGTTTTAATATTTTAAACTATTTTAAACCAAATAATTTGTGTTGTAGTTTTTTTTTCAGTGTTACAACTGATTTATTTGTAAAATATATTCTGTAGATTACATCAATGACAGAACAAGTCGGTACTTGTTATATTTGTCCGCTTAGTATACACATATAACGACAAATTATTTATTGTAAGTCTCATCAATTTGGGACTTGAAATAATTGTGCACTAAAAACACAAAAATTAAAGTATCAAAAAAGACAATATGTTTAATTATGATATTGACTTTAATGTTTTGGCAATAGAAGAAAACGACCCAAATTTCCCCAATGTCTTATAAAACGATTTTGAGAAAAATTGGACTTACGACTTTTGGCCTCTTAGCCATCGACCTGTAGACGAGAAATTAGTTTTACATTAGATGATGATTTACTGTCCACCATCATCCCGTACAATATCGAATGCAATCAAGTAACCAGAAAATGAAATAGTAAAAATAGATTTTGAACCTCGAAAAAGAATAATACCTCTCCGGCTTGAATCGTCCTCGTCGATTTGATATTACAAGCCTCGGTGGAGGATTATAGAATTGGAAAAATCGAGCTATTATATATATAATACGTGCATATTATATAGGCACAGCTCTCACTCCTATAATACGTCCAAATAATATTATCACCACAGACTAAAATCTTTAAACGAGATTGTGATAATAAAATTGCATCGATTTAAATATATTATCTACCTATATAATATCTTTTATGCGAAAATCGATTGAATTGTAACATATTATAATATGTTGTATAGATACACATTGGTTGACGATCGAGTTTGCATGACGCGTATATAGCAACAATAAAATATTTAACTTTAGAACCAATATATTAATATATTATACGTATAATAGTATTATTCCTTCTCCTATTGTTGTATATAGAATGGTTTTATTTGAATTATAATAATATGTGAAGTAAATAATCTCCCGTAAAAAAAAACTAACATTACAAGGAAATTTTTTTTTTAATATGATATTATTCCATTGTACAGTTTATAATAATACAAGTGATATGATGTATTAGATACATATTATATTATTCAAATAATAAAATTACTTTTATTTCTCTGGCAATAATGTCCCTTAAGAAAACAAAATTAATATTATATATATTCAATGTAGGTACAGTCGTAGTCCGTAGATAATAATGAGACTAAGAAATCAAATCAAATTATATATATACAGCAGGTATATATTGTCATACAGGCACATTTTTTGTGGCTATATATATGTAAACTTGTAAGCATGTCGCATAAACTAGTATTATATGATGTAGTGATATACAAATAATATGTACCTATTACATATATTATAGAGAGATATTGAGATAATAATAATATGTGCAACGAATGTTTAAAAAGGTTTTTTTTTAGAGATGTGAGAGTGCCGTAAATTTACCAGTAAAAAACTTTGCCGTACATTTTACCAATCATTTTTATCTAATAAAATTATGTGTGACCACTTTTATTTAAATTAAATCAAAAACGCCTTTTCCGAATTGTAAAGAGATATCTTCTTTTATCAACCGATAATAAGTAGGTATACCGCAATACAATAATTAGTGTACTAATCATATTTTATATTTTCCCGACACTGTATACGGTCAAACGTCAATCGAGATTAATTTTTTTGATTTGTATTGTTATTATAAGAAAAACACAATTTGACAAGTTTACAACAATAGCAACAAATAACAATCGTACCTATATATTAAAATAATAAAAAAGATTGCTCTTAGATTTAGCTATTTTACCATTTTTACGACCACTCTACCAGCAAATTTACCGATAATTTTTTTACGTAAATGCTCCATCTTTAACTTTTTTTGTTAACTTTAAAGTTTTAAACAGATTTTTAAATATTAGTGACTATTAAATTTAAAATTCTAAACATATGAGACCTATATTATACTGCACGGTGTGTTTTGAAGATCTGATTATTTTACCCTTTAAATATACGACCACTTTTCACTTAATAGTGTAGGCCGTAGGGTCAAAATAAATATATACCTACTTCCAAGTCAACACATTTAATTTGAACCCTTCGTAAGGGCATTTCTATCCTCCGATAGACCTAAATAGTTCCTATTGCATCCATTATGCTCGCTGATTATATATATTTTGGTGTGTTTTTAGACGAACGACTCACTTGGACTCACCCAATTAAATTAAAGCGATTACAGTTCGACCAAATACACAAGACGACGACCCTCTACTCTTTATATTGAACACAATACACAAATTCAAAGATCAATCCTAACTTCGAATTTGTTTTATGCATATAAGACATTGTTTTTGCCTTTATATGGTAATGGTATTTATTGCATCCAAATATGGGCAGCCGCCAAACCTTCAAATCTCCAAAAAATTGAATAATTTCAGCCAACGACATTCCATTTAATTGCACCTCCCCAAGTCTCTGGAGACTCGACACTCAGATCTGCAATACATTATAATATCTAAAACCCTGTGTCCTCTCTCTCATAACGTTTTCGAACCCATTTCCACCAGCTCCTAACCAATCATCCAAACCCATCGTTAGAGAACTCGACACGGATAATATATATATACTTGGAAATCCGCCCAAGTGTTATTGGAACTCGCTGATGGTGCAGACGACTTTTATAAACTAACGTTATATATATTCATTGTTAATTAACATAAATTTGTTTTTTTAATCTCACAGCTGGGTGACTTTTTGTATTCTGTTCTGAATCAAGTCAAACCATCGTCACAATAACTGTTAACGCGTAGGTACGCATATCGTAAAATTTTAATATTTACAGATTATGCGTATAGCTAATAAAATTAAAATACATGAAAAATTGATACATGCAATTATGTTTATTTGGCACACACCTGGACCTATATTACATATATACCAGCTCGCATTATACACCATATATACTATATAATATATATATAAGCATTTAATATATATTGTGTATTATATCCTTAGTCAGTAAATGTATATATGTTGTAATATTTATTTGCAATGTCGCTCACTTTACTCTTTCCTGTTTACCTTTAAAGTTATTACCCGCAACCGTATACTTATTAACATAGCCTAAATCTTAAGACTAATAAAGAAATCGCATGTATGCATATCTCATCTGCAGCTTGTCTTTAAAACGGTTTTAAATGGCACTTATTATGTGTGTACATACGGTTAGTGCGGTTACACAGACACTGCAGTATAATAAGGTTTAAGAACTCATTAAGACTTGAACTTGTGGTAAGTAATATGGTCATATTAAAACGGCTGATGATAATAGTTTAGGGGCGTACGATTCGTTAAGATTCAGCTCTGGTGAGCTAAAAACCGGTATATATGGTTACCAAATACAACAACAATACAGCGAAATCCATTCGAAGGTAAGAAAAATAAAGTTTAAATTTACAATAACTATATATATAAATATAAATTACACACCTGTTGCACATCACACACACATATGTAGAAAATATATTATTATTAATAATCGTACGCACGCATAATATATAATATAAAATACCAATCGTAACGTTACTGTCAAACGATAAGTAGCAGTTATGAATACGATTAGTATAAATTGAATTAAAAAAAATAATAATAATAAAGTGTACACCTATATTACAATGGTATGGACTGTGCGTTCAACGCGTTTATGAGAATATAGGTATATAAATATTTTTTATTCTATGATTTACGAATATTACATTATATATATATATATATATAGGGACGCGTTGTAACAAGTGGCCGAAAAAAAAACCGGACCAATAATGAATATTAAAATTTAATATGCGTACAACGCGTTCAAAAGATACATAAGTGTAATCATTACGAACAAATAAATAAATTTAACCGATGAAATATTATTATAACGATAATGATACGCGGTTTGCGCGCACGCGTGTGGGAGAGGAGCACAAACAAACGGTTTGCCCGTGGACCCGTGTAGATAGAATTTTCTGAATTTCAAATGAGAACCCCTCCACTTTTCAACTGTAAACTATCAAGCGGAAAATTTTTCTGAAAACTTTGATGTATCAAAATTAAAATTCGAACGAATAGTTTTTGAGCTGTTTAACATTGTATACTAAGGATTATCTATAGGTCTATGATGGTGAGCTTAGAAAATAATATGGAGACTATGGACATTTGAAAATGTTGGTAATTAATGTTAATCTATTAATATTTATAATTTATGAGATTGGTATGAGTACGCATTACTGAAAAACTAGGTAGGTACTCGTTGCATTTTGAATTAAATACATCAACAATTTCAAAAAAATTATCCACTGCAAAATGTATGCGGTAAAAAGGGGAGGTTCTCGTATGAAAAACAGAAGTTTGTATCACCACAAGACACTATAAATAATACGAAAAGTCTCAAGAATCTGAAAATATATAATATAACTAGCTGATCAAGTGCACTTCGTTGCCAATTAAAAAAAATGAATAATGGTGTTACGTTGAGGGCAAAATACATACCATCCCCTATTTCAACCTCTTAAAGCCATAAAGTACCCTTTAAAGTATTAAAAAGTAGCCTATATCCTTTCTCAGTGTCCAAACTATCTATGTACCAAATTTCATTTAAATCGGTTCAGGATTTTCGGAGCCTATTCAATTCAAACAAACAATCAAATCTTTCCTCTTTATATAAATATGTAACCATTGACGATATAAATAAACAGAACATAGAAACCATTTATAAACAAATATTTCCATCGTAAATCTCAAAATCCCTGTGTGAGCACCACACCTCACCACCTCACCACACCACCTTGTGAATTTAACCATCCAGGGCGTCACCCAAACGCATGCAAAAAAATTCATCCAAATCGGTCCAGCTGTTTAGGAGGAATTCAGTGACATACACACGTACAGTAGAATTATATATATATAAAGACGTAGTGTTTAAGTATCTACCTATATTTTCTAAAAATTCCGAAAATCAGTTAATAAATAAAAAATCCATTATGAAATGAAAAAATGGGCGCGAACATGCTTGGCATGTATAATCACCCTGTATGTAGTATATATAGCTTATTAAAATACTCGTACACGTCCAAAAGATATAGATAGTATTATAATATTATTATATTATTATCATTACGAACGAAAACGAACGAATAATAATGGTTTAACGAAAATGGCCATAACGATTATCAGGCACTTTTCGCTCACGTCGAATGCGGGAGACGCGCAGCAGCATCATCATCGTCGTCGTCGCCGTCGAAGTATCGTCGTGAAAATTAAAAATTCATCGCCAACCGTGAAATAGTTTTCCGAGAAACTCGCGCGCGTATATCCATCGCACGCACGCCGACCACGAGCACCCACCACCTCACGGCTGTACCCACATAACGTCATTATTATATTGTATTAACGGGCCCCATGTTTAATAATAATAATAATATTCACCACTCTTGCGCAATCATAATATCTTCGGATGTTGCTCGGTACGCTAGCGAGTAAAACCATAATAATAAAAATACTAAAAATAATAATAATAATATAATACGCACTCCGTAAAATATGATAGTCCGGCCGTTTATTATATTATTTCTGCGGCGCAGCTGCACGTACGCATTATACGGCATAATAATAATAATAATGTTTTAAGATATTTTTTGCCGCGGTGCACGAATTCTCGTTTTGTACACACGCGCGCACGCACACCGTTCTCGGGTATGTGCGGGAAAGTACTCGAGTTATTTCCACGAAAAACTAATTATTTAACGCCGCGTAAATTATGTTTTAGTAATAATAATTATATTATCACGTTGCGATCATGATTCCGTTTTTCTTTCGGCCCGAAATCGGCGTGTGCACACAATAATAATAATAATAATAATATATTACACGGACGGACACCTCGTGAGTGTATATATGGTCGTATTACCGCCGCCGCCGTGTACACAGCTCACGTCCACGGTCGACCGCGATTTTCGGACTCTGAGTGTATAATATTATATTTATATATATATATATATGTGTGTCTACATCTTACATTACGAGACGAAAAATATTAATAGAAAAAAAAAGTGGCGGACGCTGCTGCTGCTGCTGCTGCTGCTGCTTCGGTATATAGGTACTTAATCATGTCATATGCAACGTAATAATAATTAAGCGTAATATATGTATAATAATATTATATACGCGTATCCTGCGTGTATGAGCGTAATGTGAGATCGGTCCGAGCCCGCGAAACTCGGCGACTATCAAAGTGCCGCCTCTCTCTCCTCTATATTATTACTATAGCTGTCCCACACGGCGTTGCCCGAGTCAAAGATGAAATAAGTGAGTGAGTGATATCAGAATATTAGGCACGCGAAAAACATCGCAATGGTATGGCCCGTGCCAAAGATTTGTTTTTTTTATACATTTATTTGTAAAAACATGTATATGCCATGTTCCTACTAATTATAATTATAGTTACAAGATATGTAACCATTGACAACCCTATAAATAAACAGAGATTATTCATATATATCTCGTCAAAAATAGCACTTTCAGTCTTTCCAGAATTTTTAGCCTATATTATAATATGTACGTTGGAAAAACTGTTACTGTAACTGATAACTAATAATTGTAACCAATAGCAACCATTTATAAATAAAATACAAATTTTCGATTTTCATCATGAATTTCAAAATCCTTGTGTGAGCACCTCGCTTTAAATTATACTTAAATACACTTTTTTGAACCTTGATTGGTTCCTTGATATGAACCTTCTCGGTGATATAATCTTTCATTAAAAAAAAAAAAATAAGACAATCGGTTGAGTAGTTTTTGAGAACATTAGCATCAAAGCTTTTTCAATTTTCGGTTTTATATATTAAGATATCACATATTACCCGAGGGTATGCGCTGCGTATAGGGCATCTGTGTGCAAAACAAATCGGTCGAAATGACCAGCTAGCAATGATTCGCCAGTATAAAATATTTGAATAATATATTATGTCGTATACGCTCGGCGCACAAAGGCTTAGAGTTTAGACAGATATTTTTTGGTTTCCAATATTATTATATTCCCAAACCGTCAAACGAGCAAACATTGCAACTCGCGAAAAACCCGTTTACTTCTTCTCTCAGTGACCATAGCGACAACGAGTACTGCACAAACGAAAAGTTGAACGAGAAAGCCTCAGGATTTACAGTACTTTATTACTCTAAAGTGGCTTTACTCCCGAACAACACTTGACCACGGTAACGACTAACGAGTACTGCAGGATGTTCGAAAGTGAGATCCCTTTAACCTATAGATAAAATCGTACTATTTCTCAACTGACTACGATGAAGAGTACTGGATGAGAAGTTATGTATAACAGTGTCTTATCATACCTTGTCTAAAAGTGTTTTATCGCCGCAAAAGTTTTAGTACGCATGCACTGAGATAACTCTAAAAAGGGTAAATGTATTTTTACAGAAAAATGAATAACTCTTCGACATAGGAACGAATTAAAACATAATAATAAAATCGATTTTACAATTAAACAAATAATAATTTAATAGACGTTCGCTAACCAGTTAGTCTGACCAAACACAAAGACAGTCGTTCCACGACACGCCGTCGAACCCGGACAGCCCCGCACTCGTCGATGACGTCGTCTTAAATAATATAGTCTGAAGCGGTCCGTCCTGAACGGTGTCCTCTGCAGTGTAGTATGATAAGGGGACGAAGGCGACACTCAATATGAATGAATAAAATATAAAATAAATGCTAAGTCTATTGTTTAACGGTAAGGAATAAATATAATTTGATACATTGTACACGGGTTCTTCTGCAGTTCCTCCAGCTTCCTCAGTATCTTCATTCAATTCCTCCTCGTCATTATCTCTAGTGACGAATGACTTGATATCAGTGATATATCTTCTTCAGTGTTCAAACTTTGGTCGATCGAAAAAAAAGTCTTCACCTTGCATATGAGTTGGCGCAAGCTATTATAACTAATTGTTCAGCAACAATCATTTTTAAAACATTTATATAGTGACACAAGCAGCTGTAATTTGCATTACAGACTATTTAAACCACATCAAAACATTAATACTTTTCGACAGATCATCAGCATCTTTCCTATTATTTTGTCTTATATTTTGGCCGTTATTTAAATGCCCTATATCTAGATATATTAATGTATTTTCCCCATAACACTTAGAGGGTCCAAAAAAAATTACAATTACACAGAGACGACCGTTAACGGATGTTTTACTGTTATTTTCCGTTGTAAGAAGATTTCCGTCATATATAAGGGGTCCGTTATAAAGAGATTTCAATGTAATTTATAATATTGAGAGCGGCTCTCTTACCCTGCAGTGTACTGTTACCCACGACAAATTAGTGCGGTATATTCGAGCTCTCGACGTTTTTTAAAAACAAATAAAGATTCACCTATATATACTATAAGAACAGATAATACATTTTGTTTTACACATGCGTACAATGTTATTTATATGATATTTTTCTATTATTTATCAACAATATGACGTATAATATATTTTTTTAAGATTTAATAGATAAAAACAGAGTTTATCAATATTTTCCAAAATATCTTTAATCAGTTATTATATATTATATATATATATAGAGATTTTTAATATTAACGCTTTCTACTAAAGAAAAAGGACTCCTATTATTTATTTAATAGGTAAATAAAATATATTATATTCTGCTTGAAGATAGTAACTATTATATGTATATTGAATAAATACATATATCTATAGGCGTTTCGGTCAAGAGATGGCCATCGCGCTGACCGTACTATATATATTATATACAATCAGTATTCAGTGCGGAACGGTTTCCTACAAAAACCCAAGTATCCATTTGTAAAATTAATGTGATTTTTGTTTTTTAGAAATCTGAACGAAGAACACGAGTGTTTCCCGCTACCACTACGGCACAACCACAGTAAGTGCAGGTACCTAACACATATATGTTATACCACATAATACATGGTTCGAGTATAGGTACCCATATTCGGTAGATTATGCATATGCGCGTATATATGTATATAATATTTTAATATATAGGTGACAAATATAGGTAACAAATGACAACGATAAAAAATAGTAACAAATATTTATTCTTTTCGGAAATTTTGTTTTGAAATGACATCAAATTATTCGAAAAAAATAAAAGTTAAAACTTTTCGTAACGTCGAGTGTGTTGACACGTAAATTGATCATCTGGTGTATAATATATTATTATTTAGTGTACAGACTTTGCATTCCTTATATTATAATATGTCTACACAGTCGCACATTGATAACAAAATAGATAATGTATTAAAGTACATAATAATACGTCATTGTCATCGTGCGCGTTATATACCTGCCCCAGAGCCGCTGCTCTACTTTATTGGTACTTTTTATGTCCGAATGCGTCACAATAATAATTGTAGCGTGTAAAATAAATATATATATATATTATTGTTTTGTCGGATAATAATCATAATAATTGATAGTTTTATATCCGGTAGGTGTACATAGGTCCTGCAGTATAGTTGATAAAAACGAAAACATAAAACCACATGCATAGGTATATAGTTATGGGTACCCAATATTATATATTATAATACTATATACTTATATTATAAATGTGTACGCTTTTATACGGCGGCCGAGGTAGACTTCGAATGTATTTCAAATATTTACTCATATCCACTATGCCCGTACCCCTTCATTTCGTATGACATATACAGATTTAGTGAAATGGCGGTATTTTCCGTGTGTGATTTTTATTGCCCGTTGACATGCAGAATACAACACATACAATCAGGATTTCGATCTGATACGAGGTTTTTTTTTTTATTATTATTATTATTACTATTATAACCGCTACCCTCACCGCTCGGCTTTTTTTTTTTTTTGAAAAGAAATCTCGCAAAGCAACAAATTATACGGTTTTGTCATTACGATATTATTATTATTATTATTATATATGTATTAATAATATAATAAGTATAATAACACGCACGGCGCTGAGCTGTAATTTCACTGTTGTTTTATTTTACTGTCGGTTAAAGACATAGAGTATATTCATTTTAAATTGCTTTTTCCCGTGTTCGTATTTATTTATTTTAAAGGGTTTATTTTTTCGGATTTTCCACACGTGAAAATAAAAATTATTATCGAAATAATAATAACATTGCGCAGTCGTATATTAATATAATTGTTTAACAGGAGCAACGTGGGGCAAAACCGGGCCCGCGATTACCTTTTTTGTTGCGAGTTCGGCCCGACAATTTTTCATATAATATATACTTTAATATGAAAATGAAACGAAATAATTTTTGGAGCACAGTGAGAATCACCTCCTCGTAATGTCCTCTGGACAATGATTCTCAAAAATATTATATTATTATTAATTAGACGTGAGCAGATCTGGGCATATTTTTTTCCTCGATCCGAGTTTACAATCTATCCCGTGGCATGACTAAAGTGTCTAAAACCACAAATGGATAAAATCCTGAGAAACATACCTAAGTATTTGATTTCATACGAATATTTTTTTTTACTGTCTCACTATTATTATTGAGTTCTACGACTTTTACTCGACTCGTGCGAATTACAACGTCAAATTGTTTTCGAATTCCTAAGATTACAATATACCTGCAGCAGCTTTGAACTGTTTACAGATATTATAAATTAAAGTTTTCACGTCGTCCTATTCTAACCTATTTATTACGTACCTACCTAGCTGTTTCACGGCAGCCGAATAAAATGATTTTCAATAATTATTGCCATCCGCAATAAATTATTGTACATTACAATTTAACGACAAAATTAAATTATAAAATTCACAACAATAAGATCATTTTATTAATTTATATAAATAGCTTCGTTCCTACCACTGTTATCATTATTATACCTCGTTAATAACTAGACTTTACTTGTGATATGACACGTATACTTGCGTAGTATATAATATATAATATATATTCATATATATATTACCATATAGCCATATACTTATTATTATATACCTATGCCATGTGCATAATTGTTTCCGACCGTCCACGGCGAACGTCAATAAATATTTTGTAAACTTAAACATTTTAATAGTCAAAACATTTTTATTTCACTATTAAATTGAACACATATTATATTTTTATACACCTGCTGTAAACACTCTCATAATATAATATGGTTTATAGATATTATAATGGTTTAATAAACGGTAAATTTTAGTAGGTATATACGGAACAAAAATATAATATACACGAAATAGATATTATACAGGTAGTTCTGTATAATATTAAGAAGCTTGTAACCATTTATGTCCATGCACATATAATAATATATATATATATTTGTTTTTTTAATGGTTTACTCGTCACACTCAGACCCACACATAAATTCCAAAATAATAAACTTTACACGTGACGCACAGTTGGTTTATGTGGTTTCACAGTATACGTATTAAATAGTTAATAATGTGGATGATTATAAAACGGGTAAGCTGCACAATGAGAGAAGAAAACCCAAAAGAGAACACACTGCAATACGCGTGTGTCGCATATTAAAGTGTGGTTACAGTTATACATTTTACTACACAACATAATAATATTATAGAAAACGATTTTGATCTTTTCGTGCGCACGCGGCACGCGTAATTATATTATAATATACAATTTTCAATAAAATAGTTCAATAATCAACCAATTCAAACCGTTTGGAGTTATTTATTTATTTCCTATGGCTATTGGCTGGTATACAAATCAAGTCTAGTAATAGGTATTTAAATGGTAACATAATAATGAATTAATTTCTAATATGGATCATAATTAGAGCTCGGATTTAATGCCCTAAAAATATCAAAACAATTCCCTTTCTAAAAAAGGAGTTTATTAGCTAAAAACTCTAAAAAAAAATGCCCATTGCCCAATAAAATCAAAAAAATGGGTTTAACATTAAATTTAACAATATAATACATAAATGCGCATAAACGTTCATAGTATTATTATAATATATACGAATGATTTAAAACGATACACGTACCGCACTCGAAAACATATAGTATAGTCGTGGTGTGTCCTATAATATTACGATGATGTTATCGAAGTCATCTGCAAAGAGTAGATGACTAATGGGAAATAATATAGCGGAATACTCACAAAACATATATATGGCTTTTTTTTTAAACATTCTGACCGCGTAAATCGCTACCCTCTGCAGAGCGGTTTAATGCAGTAAAAAAAACCTAAACAATGAAAAGCCCCATTTGTGATGTTGTATAAAATTCCATTGTCGATTCGGTTAGCCAAATTGAAAACCATGGTATATGGGATTGGGTATTTTTTTTTTAACGCGAATTGACTGATCGGAGACCGGGGTAAATACTTTTTATTATTACGTATTTTTTTTTTTTTTTCATTTCTGGGTTTTTTTTTCTTTTTTTTGTTTCAACTCACGTATAAAAACCTCGCGATATATATAGGGTGGACGAGTGATTTATTCAGGGGTCGTGTGCGACAGACAAACCGCACGCATTGGTATACATGGTATATAAATGTGTGTGTGTGTGTGTGTGTGTGTCGGGCGTGAAAAAAATCAACCCGAAACATTTGGCCGTCGAGAAAAAAAGACCACCGCGGCAAAGTGTATACGGATAGGTGGTAGGTATATATTATATCAAAGCGAAAATAAAAAAAAAGGTCATATTATTGTTAATAAAATATATCCCTTGCCAATTGATTTAAAACTGTACAATCGCAAATCAACATGCAGATTGATTATATAATGGGTTTTTTTAAAAAATTAATAATATCATACCACACCGGGAACATAATACACCGATTACTGACATTAATTCGTTTTGACCTTGCCACACTACGTTTGTAATGATTTAAATCTAAAAACGTTCTAAAATGTCTCATTTGTATCAACAACGTACGCTCGTTTTACCCATATAAAATATTAGCATTTACTAGAATCTCCGGGGGACAATAATTATATCCAAATGTTTTTTACAACAAAATATTCTCATATAATGTGCACCTATTACTATAATATATTATTATAATCAAGTGTAATTATCAATTTCACACATAACTCTTTGTTCTCAAGTACACAATAATAATATCATAGCTAACACGTATTTCTATAATATTTATATACCTATATGGCTACATGTGCAATATTGTTGTATACTCGAATGTATATGTGTATAATATATTATATCAAGACGAACAACATTGAAAATGTTTTTAACAAAACGTCTAATCCAATTAAAATGACGAAATAGCTCGACCGAGGTAAAGACATAATGATATTATACAACCATATTATGGGTATAATATGGTACATAACACTTATCCCGGCAAGATACAACAACACTTTTTAAATTAAATTACATATTATATATGGTTGTAAACAAACTGTACCAACTCACCACTCATGCACTGAATATTTTATTTTATTATATTTTTTTAAAGATCAAATACCAGCACATAATGTATTTTTGAACAGTTTACATAAAACTTTTTAATAATAATTGTTTTATTATGTATGCTACATTGTTATCTATATATTGTAGGTACCTACATATAATAACATAGGTACCTAAATCGTAATTAAAAAAATTCGATAATTGCTTGTACCGCAATGGTTCAATAACAGTTCAATAATCGTGGGTGAATTCTGTAACAGTATTCAGTAATCAATGTTAGTTAAATGTTAGTTTAATCAACCATTCAAACAATTTAAAACATACACAATTATAAATAAATATTAACTATAAAAAATTTTAAAAATGTTTTGTTATAAATTTAAACTATGTCAAAAATAATTTTCAAAACTGTTTAAATTTTATTGATTTTTTTAAACAATGATTGTTTACTGTCAAGTAATCACCCTATATTATTATACCAGTTGACATATTTCATTTAGAGCAAATAAAAGTTTAATGTAAACATAAGATACTTATAATTTGTATCATTATATCGATATGCTGTATAATTATTAATTAGGTATAGGTAACTTGGACAAGTATATTTGTATTAGTGGCTAAGTGCATTACAAGTCATCATAAATTGTAAATACTGCAAAATATTTAGTACTATTGTTTGTCTATTAAATATTAAACGACTAATAGCTGTATGTAATGAAATATTTTAGGTATTATAATATTTTCTAATCGGAAGTTTAATGAAACACGCGTCCTCATTAATAAGTAAACATCCCTTCGTTATGGTATTGCCCGACTCAGACGAGAGTATAATATTATATTTATATGTAATATATTATTATGGCCAACTTTTCTTATACCTAACAATAAAATGCAATGTTTATGAAGGTATATTATTGCGTTTCGCGGGTAACGTGTAGATTAGATCAAATAAAATTAAGTACAGTTGCAGTGTTATACAAAAGGGTACACTGCCCGGGGGAGGGGCTATGGAGGCTTCAGCCCCTCCTCCTCCCCGTTTGAACGTGTTAAGGTATAAAATTACAAATTATTCAGCATTAAAAACTTGAAACGTAAAAATCATATTGGGCGTACCTATATATCTATATACCTTATACGCATTATATTAATATACTCTAGTCTCTGAGGTATATAATAGGAGATAATAATGGTGACTTAAATAACTATTTGAAAATTTACAATTATAAACATAATATATATGGAAATGATAACTATAATATGTTAAAGTTTTCAATACGCTTTTGAAGAATTATAGGATTGTCTTATCGAAAAACACTGATCGTTTCAAAAACTTTTAACGTTTATCAAAACCCACAATATTTGACGACATATTTACATAACTATATTTTTGAAATAATTACATTTTTTTAAACTTTTTACAGTTATTTTTATTTACCTTGTGTCTGTGTTTAGCCCCCCCCCCTCTCGTTGAAAATCCTGGGTGCCCCACTGATTATTGGCGTCGTATACTCTACTGTTATTTTATTAAACTGTTAATAAATTGTTTTAAACTGATGGATCTTGGATGATATTAATATTAACGAGTTGTTCTTGTTAACTGGGCAATAATGGTCATATTATTGTGTTTTGCATAGTTACGCCGAATTTGTGATTGTCTACTGCAGCAGAGTTTCTCAAACTTTATACGCTTTGCAAAATTTTTAAATTTTAAAGACTCATAACAAAATAATATTAGTTTTTGTTTTGTTTCATGGTTGTTTTCTATATCATTGAGATAACTTTTAGTACAGCGGTGTTGTGACCAGTGGTTGACTTGGGAATAAAGTAGTAGAGGTACTCTAGTTACTTTTAAAAAAGTAGCGTCCCTAGCATTTTAATCAAACTAACGAACAAACTATTAAGAAGTAGGGGTACGCTTGAGTATCATAAAAATTAGTTGAGGTACTCAGCCCCCCCCCCGTGTCCCCCCCCCCCCAAAGTCAACCACTGGTTGTGACACGTTTGCAGTGTATGCTGCAAACTCGTAATCGTCGATAATAATAATGATAAAACAATTCAATAATCACATGGCAACTAAACTGCATCTATACCAAACTATAACGTAAATGGGAAATTTCCTGAACAATTTTTATGATAAAAATTAAATTATGAAATTTTACATCACTTTAATATCAAAGTAATAAATGTACAATATATAGACACACGGAAAATACTGAATCATTTAGGAATGTACTCGTATTTGCACATAAAATATTAAGTTTTATACTGATCTAGTATTAAATATTTTATATTATAACAATTAATAAATTTAAATTCAAAACTTTCCGTGACCCACCAAACACATAAATGCGCCCCACAGTTTGGGAATCTCTCTGGTCTACTGCACAACCCGTGTGTTATATAATGGACTATAACCATTATACGATTTAATAGCTGATATAATATTGACATATATTAATATATATTATCATAGTATAAGGCGGTATAACTGCACAAGATAAATAATTATAGAATATCATTTATTAGGTGCGCATTGTATAATATCGTATTGTACACCAATAATAATAATAGTAATAATATTTTTATGAATATAAAAGTGTCTGTGAATGAAATAAAATAAGAATCGAACGCCTATTAATAGCTATATAGTTTATTGACAGGTCATAGGTGTACCTCTATATAATACAGGTAGTAGGTAGTGTTATAATATAATAGGTACATGCAATTAATACGACGTATAATATACACACAGTATGGCGTACATAAGTCTTAATAACGTTAAAATGTAATATAGTTATAATAAGTCTATAACTTAGTGAACTCTCTTATAGTAATGTTATACAGAGCTATTCACCAAGCATGTTCACCTCCGTTTTTCATTTAATAATAAATTTATTCAAATTGTGATTTTCGGAATTTTTAAATTTACTTTAAGACAATATTTTGAGATTTTTTGTACCACCTAAGGAGTGTGATACAAACTTCTGTTTTTCAAATAAAACCCCATTTTTTACTATTAATTATTCAAAGTATAATTTTTTTTTTTTAATTTTTGATTCACTTCATTCAAAATTTGAAGTATTTTTTCAGTTATTAAAATTTTATTATACTTAGTATAATAGTTCTTAAAAATGGTATTACAAAAATATAAAATATAATATGTAATATACAATCTAGTATTTACTATACTTAGATCATTTTTATAAATATTGATAAATTAATATTAATAACTAAAATTTTCAAATTGCCATATCCCCATAGGTATCTCTAAACACATTATCACATTATGGACCTATTATCCTTAGTACACAAAGTTAAATAACTCAAATACTATTAGTTCGAATTTCGATTTTGATACGTCAAAGTCGTATTTAATTTACTGTTGAAAAGTCAGGTTTCATTTGAAAAACGGAAGTTTAAACCTGCACGAGGAGCACTCCTTAAGAAGTACAGAAAATCTCAAGAATTTTAAAATACCACGCTGTCTTCAAATATATTTGAAACGTCCAAAAATCAGAATTTGAAAAAATGAATTATTAAATGAAAAAATGCGG
Source organism: Neotoxoptera formosana (assembly GCA_022818045.1). Lineage (NCBI taxonomy): Eukaryota > Metazoa > Arthropoda > Insecta > Hemiptera > Aphididae > Neotoxoptera > Neotoxoptera formosana. The sequence goes on along the minus strand of CM040633.1, from coordinate 43,424,730 downwards.
GTAAGCATGTTAGGCGCAACCTTGTATATTATATACAGGCGTACATATAGGTATATACTCGTATATAATACGATATATTGATTCATTTCTGCTAAACAATTACATTGAGAAAAAAAACCTCGATTTTTGACCCCGCGCGGTGGCGAGATCTTACGATAACGTGCCGCATTTCTTATATCAATAAATAATAATAATAATATTATATATTGACGAAAAACTGGTCAATCGACCCTGCAGCAGCAGCAGCGGGTCCACGAAAAAACGCCGGACCACCCCATTCAGTCACACACACACACGCACACTCGCCCACACACTCACACTCGCGCGTACGCACTAATTTACGGTTTTTCGGACGTCGTCGTCCCCGCGGGATTGTTAACAAATTGCTTGTTCGCCTCCGGTTCGCGCCAGCCCCGTCGGCGTCGTGTGTGAAACGGACCGAGACAAATTTTTCCCCGCGCGCGTACCCGCACCTCTACAATATAATATAATAATATAAAATATTTAATATTTGGTTATTCGATTCACACACGCAGATACCGCCCTGGCGTGGACGATGAGGATGAGGAGGAGGTGTAGTCGTATAGTGGTGCAGGATATAATATATTATATACGTGGCGGCCGATTATATTATTATTATTCGTCGTCGTAGGTATAGGTGTGCAATATATATATATATATCGGCGCTGCGGCGGCGGTGCGTCAGTGAGAATATTATACACAGTGCGCGTGCAAAGAGTGAGAGAGAGAGAGAGAGAGAAGGAGAGAGAATCCCATCTTCAAAAATCATCAACACTATCATTGTCGTCGTTTTGGTGTTTTTTCATTTATAACAAACACCAAAGCGGCGCGCACCGACACAATAAAAGCCGATCGAACTCGGCTCACACACGTACACACACACACACACACACACACACACACACATACGGGTCTATAAAGGCACGCAATAATAATAATAATAATAACGTAATGTATTATTTGTTATTATACGGTGCGAATCGTGTTGCGAGCTAACACCCAAAGGATGCCGCTCAAGCGAGGTGTTTGTGCAGAGCGTGTGTGTGTGTGTGTGTGTGTGCAGTGCCGGCGACACCAGCCGATGTTTACCGCGCGCCCCGGGGGGTTTCGTCGGGATTTTATTATTATTTATTTCGTTTTTTTTTTCCACTCCTAATTTCTCGACGAAACGGCGGCGCATACCTTCGCGTATGATATTGTACATATATGTTGTACACATCATACACGCGTGTATAATATACATATATACATATATATGATACGACGGGTGAGCACTGCACGCGCGTTGTTGTAATATTATTATACATCGCGATATATATTATATCGTAAACGTGTCAACGGCGAAATCGGCGGCTGCCGAATATAATATATAATTAATAATTATACACATATTATTATACGTGTGTATAGGCATAGGTACGTTGTGAATATGTGTGTGTAGTGTGTGTGTGTGTGTTTCCATCCCTTTAGCGCGCGCCATAAGGACGAAATCTTCGACGTCGTCCTGCTGCCGCTTATCTTATATATATATAATGAGTTTAGGGGTAAATTTATAGGTTAGCAATATGGTCCCGCCATACATCTTATACCCGTTGCATCTCCTCCTCCTCCTCCTCCTCCTCCTCCACCGATCAGTGTTGGGACCAGATGAAAAAAAAAATCATATCTGGATAGAGATGACTACACTTTATTTTGCTGTCCAAGCAGATACAGATAAAAGATAATAGAATCGAATTCGCATCTTCCTATAAGAGATAAAAATATTTTATCCGCCGATAAATTACAGATAATTATTAATTAAGTGTAGGTATATAAATGAATTTTAATTTAATGATTACAAACAAATTAACATCAATGTACGCATTGTGCCACTGTATATAATACGGTTATTTTCGTCTGAATGTATTACGTCGTGCTGCTTATACCACTATAAACGTTAACTCCGAAAAACTATGAAATTAGAAATAATTAAGGCGATAATATTATAAGAAATAATATTTATTACAGGCATAATATAAAAAATAAACAGAATAAAATTCAATGTTTAGACAATCCTGGAAAACTTTTACAAAAAAATGTATCTTGTGAATTTATCTAGAAAATGAAATATTTAGCTAAGATAAATTGTAATTATTTATCTAGATAAGATGAAAGATAAATAAATAAATATCTAGATACATTTACCTAGATGAGTCCCAATAGGTACACTGCCTCCTACAAATTTTGCAAAACACGTGTTTATAACATAATGGTTTATACCTCAATATGATACTGCTGAATATCGCCCAACTCATTGGTCACAATTATTTTACCTGCTTAGCAACACGATGTCTGATGTCAAGACTATTGGAAGGGGTGTATAAAAATTAAAAAGTCGAACAATTTTTAGTCAGGAACCGTGTTATTGAGGAAAAATACTTCGCACATATTGTCGGGACCCCTTTATTTTTATTGGATCGTATTCCGTTGGAATCGTAATTCATTTGAAATATACATTACCTATATTATTTCAGAAACAAATTCGATCGGAAATGTATTTTTTTTTTTTTTTTTTGAAAATATCATGTTGGAAACATAATAATAATGTGTTAATGGAACTATAATATATACTGAACAATATTTTGTTGGATTCGTATTTTCACGGAAAATAAATGATTGGGTTATGTTATATTGGTATACGGTTTCGAAAAATAAAATTTCCAACAAAATACGTCTGTAAACTATTTATAATACTATTCCGAAAAAATAAGTTTCAATTTAATACGATTCCAAAATAATACTTTCGACTGTTCAATTTTCAAACGCAGAAGTTTCCAATAAAAGATTTTTTAAACAAAATCCGTTTTCAAGCAAATACTTTTCCGACGAAATATGTTTTTAAATCCATACGGTTCCAAGTAAATACAATTCAGAAAAAATATATTCCGAAATGGTACGTTCCAAACTTCCAATCAATTATGTTTATGGAACTTTTACTGAATAATATTTTGTTGGATTCGTATTTTCACGAAAAATATATTATTGGAAAACCTTGTTAATCTATTCGTGGATCTGTCAAGCGCTACAGATTTCTTAACTCAAAGTCAAAAATAAACAATAATTATACACGAGTGCACTATATAGTGAATAAAAAACAACCTGTAGAAAAATGTGTAATTGTGATAATATAATAATATTATCAACCCAATTATTATGCTCTTATGGACAATACGCGTTCATTATTATTGTACACAGTGTACCTACCTAACTGTGTTAAATAATTATACGTACAAGGAAATGATCTTATACTATTATTATATACACGCATTTTCTTCACTTGGCCGTCAGCACAATCAACAACAATGCAACGCGTGGAATAATAATAATAATGTATAATTCATGAAATGTACAAATTTAATAAAGATTTTTGTCGGTGAATTATATTATTTTACGTTCGTGTATTTATGTATTATTTATTAGGTCTCGACTTTCGGTGCAGTATATTATATTATTATTTAAGCAATATGGCCGATGCACCTCGGACAGTTTCTATTATAGTAGCCAACCCACCAAACTAAATAAATGAAACATTTCTCTTTTCCCGTATAGCTGATAAACTCACTAGCGCGTATAACTATATACGGTATTTCAGATTTCGGTTAATAATTGTTATCATACGATACCTGCAGTAACTTTACTAAGCAATTATAATTATAATATGCATTTATGATTACTTTTCCTAGCCGATTTGACTTTATTTACTACTAATATTTAATTTTTTGTTTGTCATTTAAGTATATACACGCATAATTCTTTTTAAAAGTACCTACTTACAATTTTATCCGATTGCTATATTTGTATTTTTTTTGCATTGGTCTACTTGAAACAATTGTTTTTTTGTGGACAATAAGCCATACGGTTAACATACATTTTCTTTCGTAAGTCATTCGCGTAATTCGTATGATATATATAATCTTAATCTATTATATATAAAATTCTCGTGTCACAATGTTAGTTATCATACTCCTCCGAAACGGTTTGACCGATTTTTATGAAATTTTATATTCATATTCAGTAGGTCTGAGAACCGGCTACTATTTAAGTTTGTATGCGGTGCGATAAGTGGTTCGGGAGTTATGGCGAGTTTAAGTTATTTTGAGATTTACGATGGAAATATTTGTTTATAAATGGTTGCCATTGGTTACAACCTACTAACTCAGTTGTTGTTTTTTTTTTTTTAATGTACCTAATTCTTATTTCAGTTACTTACGCATCTCATGGGGTCCGCAATCCACCGTAGGTGGATTGCCTACCCGATAATGTACTACTGCTATATTATCCACGATCCGATGCAGTGGATTGCTTACCTAGGTGGCTTAGATGTATGTAAATCACTTGAGGTTAATCTTAACATAATATATGGGCATATGATTCAGGCAACGCTGGAAGGGACAGCTAGGATAGGACAGCTAATATAGCTGACACTTCGTGTCACGAAGTGCACGGGATCAGCTAGTATACCTATAAAACCGAAAATTAAAACCTTTGATGCTAATGTTCTCGGAAACTACGCAACCGATTGTCTTATTTTTTTTTTTTAAATGAAAGATTATATCACGGAGAAGGTTCCTGTGGCAAAAATATATATTTAAGTATAATTTAAAGCGAGGTGCTCACACAAGGATTTTGAAATTCATGATGAAAATCTAAAATTTGTATTTTGTTTATAAATGGTTGCTATTGGTTGCAATTATTAGTTATCAGTTACAGTAACAATTTTTCCTACGTACATATTATATAGGCTACAAATTATGGAAAGACTGAAAGTGCTATTTTTGACGAGATATATATGAATAATCTCTGTTTATTTATAGGGTTGTCAATGGTTACATATCTTGTAACTATAATTATAATTAGTAGGAACATGGCATATACATATTTTTACAAATAAATGTATAAAAAAAACAAATCTTTGGCACAGGCCATACCATTGCGATGTTTTTCGCGTGCCTAATATTCTGATATCACTCACTTACTTATTTAATCTCGGGCTACGCCGGGTGGGACAGCTAGTATATTATAAAAATGGCTACCCGCGGAACCCGAGAAGTTATTACGAATTGTACGGACGATTGCTCATCAAAATAAAGAGAGACTGTAGAGACAGATGGAAACTCTATATAGCTACAAGGTTAAGTATATTTTATTATTACATAAAAGTATATTATTATAATATGTTATTATGTGGTCGATATATATTAGTGCACGCGATGATGAGTCCCTCCCGTATGTTATATATATATATTAATATGTGCACAAGCCAAGTAGTTTCGGTATTTTGGAAATGCGTCATGTATAAGTAAGTACGAATTAAATCCGACACGCGAATCACATATGTACATACATAAATTATTATGTTAATACACCTCTGTGGCTATGCGTGTAAATATAATATAATATAGTCTGCCATGGCTCGTGTATACGCCTGCAGCGGACGTGTCAATAATAAATGCATCGTCCCGGCTGCGTTTATTTTCTGCACTGCAGCTGCATATAAGGGCCCGGATTTTATAGCACTATTAAATGAACTGAAATGTGCGTCCTAAATATTCCCTAAAAATATGAAAAAGTGCAAATAAACAGTTTTTTTTCTCGTCTGTTGACAATAATTTTTAAAAAAAACCTTGACTTGTGCCGGGTACAGCCGCGATTAGAAATCATAATTGTATTCTGTTCGGCGCGGGCTACCTACAAATATATGATAATATGAAACGAAAACGTGGGTATTTTTCTTTCTTTTTTTTTGCCACTTACCAACTGTCAAATAAATAATTTTAATACAACTATCAAACGTATACATATTATTATTTACATTACTTTATTTTATATATAATGGCTGTATAACCCTTTTTTGTGCCCTTGTCTTATCAGTTGAAATTGATATTCTGATATTATATAATATTATATATTGTTTCCAGTTTTACACATAATAGTACACAATACATTATTGTTTTCCTTTTCAGTAAGTATAATAATAGATTCTTATAAAGTCTTCAAATATTTCATCTGAGACACAGTTTTCAAACAAAAAATCAGTAAGCTTGAAGACTTTTATCCCACTATTTAGGTGCTACTTCAAATAAAAAAAGCAATATGATGGTAACTATACATAGACTGTATGACGACTTAAAATTAAACTTACACAGTACATGCATATTATGTACAATATTATGTTTCGTTAACTTATCAGTTATCCCTAAATTATTTAGTAATTATCTAGATAATATAAATAGTTAACTGTAGTATTTACATCATGAAAAGTCATCCATACATATATATACAAACAGAGAGATTCGAAATTTATGTTACAGGCCATTTATATCACATAAATATTCAAAATACAGAAAAATGTGTGATACATCAGTTTTTTGATTTAGTAAAATCAAAAATGATTTGTACATTTTATAATACGTTTTTATGAATGTCGACCCCCACTAAAATATTGTAAAAATTATAAAACGTATAAAATGTAGATGTTTCTAAATCAAAAGACTTTCGTATCGCACATTTTTCTCTATTTTGAATCGATAAATTGGCCGCAACATCTATTTTGAATCACCCTGTACAGATATAAATATAGTGTTGGGTATTGGTAAGTATAATCATTGGTACAACATTTATTTCCATTTCGGAAATCGTTAAGTAGTGAAGACGAGAGACGTTTTCGCATTATAGGTACGTAATAGAAGAATAAATTTGAGGTTCGTTTATGTCACCAGCACCCCCTCCTAACCATAATCATATATAAAATGTCGCGGTCGTGTACTCGAGCAGTAGGCCGGCACTGAGGTTTCCGTTTACGCTGATTTGTTCTGATGATCCCTTTGTCTGTGCTCGACCCCTTATCGCGGATTATCTACGATTTTGGATGGGAACTGATGTGCAAGGGACGAAGTCGGTCATGCTCGTCAACGAATTATATGTCGGTGTGTAACGTGTTCGGTGATGTTCACTGCTGTTCACTTAACTTATAAGCTCTCTGCGGACAGGCGATCGTCGCAATCGCGTTGCTTATAGCTCATAGTTTATATATTGTAAATATATCTATATTACAATATTTACAATCATTATTTTTATCACGTGTTTAAAAATACGTTCCATATAAACAATTATATATATATTATCATCAAGCCTTACTATATCTATTGTCGTTGTATCAAAAACGACTTATATACCAATGGCTATAAGAGGCCAAAAATCGTATATCCAATATTTCTATACACGATACTATAAAACACATTTCAATTAATATCATTATCGTTAATAAAATACAGACATCATTATTATAATGTTATACTCATATATTATTATATCATATAAAGTATAGAACTTATGTATGTTTACAACACTCATACTTAAGTATTTACCTAGGTACCTATACTCACCATACTGTATATATTGCATTTCATAATATTATTATCTTTTATTACATTTCAATGTCGTGAAGATATAATAAACCCAAGTTACAATAAAACCTAGAGTACACAATTGAATTATCTATAGGTACCACTACTGATGTTGTTTAATAAAAATCAAAAGTTTAAAATGTTTAATGAGGATTTGATTACACAATTCACAGACATGATTTTTGATGCATTGAATTAATTTGAAAAAAATATATAGCAGTAAGTACAGGGTGATTCTTTTATCAAACAACACTCATTATTTCAAAAACTGTAAATATTTTTGAAAATATTTTTTTACATAGTTTCAAATAATTTACAAAACAACTTTTTTATTAAAAAATTATATTTTTTAATATTTTTTATCCTTATAATTTTTTAAGTTTTTTACTTTTTTGAATGACAACATGTAGTTTTAATTTGATATTCCAAAACTTCATATTTTTCTAAGAATTTTGATACATAAAATGGACAAACATTTCGCGGGGTAACTCCGTACCACTCCACTCTGCTCATCTAAACTTTAAATACTTATAACTCATAAACTAATCGTCCTAAATTCGATTTTTATATATCAAAATTTTTAGAAAAATATGAAGTTTTGGAATATCATATTAAAACTACATGTTGTCATTCAAAAAAGTAAAAAACTTAAAAAATTATAAGGATAAAAAATATAATTTTTTAATAAAAAAGTTGTTTTGTAAATTATTTGAAACTATGTAAAAAAATATTTTAAAAAATATTTACACTTTTTGAAATAATGAGTGTTGTTTGATAAAAGAATCACCCTGTATAATATGATGTTAAAATTGATATAATTAATAATGCATCCAATACATATTATTGGTTTAGCAATGAAACGAGTGTCCTTGATTGGTACAATAAATTGTCTTAGCATTTATTGTTCAAGTAAAATATAAAATTATAACGATTCGTTTTGGCTACGGACAAAAACTCAATGGCTAGGTACATTATTAAAGTCCTTAATGAATCTCGAAGAGGTTACACGAAAAAACGTATTTTTTTCTTCAAACCGACATTAATCGCATGTGAGTGTTACCCTAACGCACGGAGTTATATTAAATCGAGAACACGGTCTCATTCGTAATAATTATTGTATTTTGTTCACATTTACAACAGTAGATTGTGCCTTTTGTCATAATTCATAAATATATAGTTTAGTAGAATATAGTACCCATGTATATTATACGATTTCAATCGAATTTGCATTTTTAATATTTAAATAATAATACATTTATTGTAAAAAAAAAAATACCAATTTTGCACGGTTGCTATTATAGTTCTCGTAAACTATACGCGTATAACGTACTTATTCGACCCTCGTCAAAATATGACTCATTCAAATTCGTAATGTTTTGACATTTTTTTTCATAGCTCAAAATATATGTACAATTGCGCAGTAAAAATTACACACCATCTGGTAGAGAAAGATTCCAACGGATCCAAGGGTGTTGTTCGAGCATTGAAATGTATGAAAAAATGTCATTACCTATATTATGTTTGCAAAAAAATTATAGTTTGAGTTTGAGTTTCTAAAGTTGACCCCTTAAAACCCCCCTAATATATTGTAAAAAATTATAAAATGTATAAATCATTTCAGATGGTTCTAAGTCACGAAACTTTCATATTATGCATTTTTTTGTATTTTGAATATTTATGCGAACAAATGGCTGCAACATACATTTTGAATCACCCTGTAGGCATACGCTGTGGCGGTCTGCAATATTACTGGTAAGACCCTATGAGTTTTAAATTAACATTTTATCGACCTGATCTAAATTTATATTAATAAAAAGAGAATAATTTATTAGTTATTTTGTTTTTATCATTAACACGAACAGCGTGTTAAAAGTGCACGAAAAGTATAAAAGTATTGATATCATTGCAGGTTTGTAACTTATAAGATCGTGTAGTTTTAAAAGACAAGGGTGTGGTGGGGGCTCAGGCTTTGCCCCCATGACTCTGTGAGACGTTTACAATTTTAGCACCCCACGTTTTAGAGGTCTAGTTGCGTCGGTACTCTTCATGTATCTATATATTCAACGGCTGAGTGTGCGCTATCGGGAACTGTCGTTGTAAATAACAACTATTGTTCCAATCAATTTTTACTCGGACCCTGGACGTTAATTTAAATAAATAATGTGTTATCAAAAATCAGAAAATTTAAAACGATGGTGTTTCTTATTATTTGTTATATACCTAATAAATATATATGTACGTATTAACTCTAAATGATGATTTAATAATAAGCACAAGACGTGATGAAAATCTACAAGATAAATATAATAATCATTATGTGTGTGGCGCGCATATTCAAATTGATGCCCCCCCCCCAACCATCGATCTGGATCGGTCCCTGGCTGCGCATGTATACCATATTATAATATCACGATATATAATAATATTTTATAATGTATACGTGAACACAATTAATAGTATTGTACAACGATAAAACGTATTGATATTTGATTGTATATTTTAGTTTAAAATATTATATTATACAATGCTATCGTTCGTGCTATCGTACAGAATATATAATTGTTCGATCCATTAGAAGACTTTTAACCGACAACGCGTACAAATTAACCGGCAACATATAATACGAGTGGAGAGAATACCACACGTGTTAAGATGATATATCACTCTTTTGATTCGAATTATTATTACTATTACTATCATTATTATCATTGTAGTTGTTGTTATTATTATTACACCGGTGTAATTTCAATAACGTTCCATAACAAACCATTAGTGCCCGGACAACGGACGGATTGAACCCTGCAGGCGGTTTTAATGGACATAAAGTAAAATGCATAATATTATAATATTCGTTTATATGATTTTATTTTATATATATATATACATGCGCTCAAGTCCAAAATCCGTGCATCTCTTTATACATATATATATAATAGTATAATACGCTTTCTACTGGCCCGCCGCCTTATTATTGTATATGTACCTATACTATTATAATATTGTACAGCGATAAATTATATTTATTTATATATATGTGTGTGTGTTGTTTTTTTTTTTTTATGACACTTAATATTTGTAGAGAGCTTTTTAATAGTAATATAAGTACCTACATACATTATAATAAGTAGGTATACAAACTAAAGGTTCGATCGAAAATAAGTTTATTTCAATTGGTAAATTTGTGTTCAAAGAAAATATTGCTTTAAGTTTTTTTATAGAAGCATAACATAATATTATAAAGTTAAACTAAATACGTAGGTATATACGTTATTAGTTCAATTCCATTAAGCCGCCGAACTATTCAATATATTATTCTCCCTTCATTATTACAATAATGTTCGTCAGTTATGAAACCACAAAACAGTTAACATTATAGATATTTTATTATAGTACCTATTTATATTATAAAAATATGAATCAGTTGCACGAAATTCAAAGTTGTAATTTTCTGAACGAGTGAGTATAATATATTAGAACACTCGATGATTTACTAAATTATTAGCTATAATACGTAATAATCAATATAATATAATGATATACCTATTTAGACATTTCGGAATCTACCAATATTATATTATCTTGTTGTTGAAATCTCGAATATACCTAACTATAAAACAGTAAGAAAGAAAACGTTTTAACCGTTGCGGTATTATAAATTCGCAGTTTAAGCCTCTGGAAAAAACTACAGCTAAAGAAACAGATTCGATGATAAAAGGTAAGCATAATAATTAAAAAACATTTCACGTTGAAAACCGATTGGCACTTTCACATTTAATCGCTAATATTTAACTAAAGCCACGCGTTCGTCTGTGGACTAACAGTGTCTATTAATACTTAATAGGTATAAAATGCACGGTCTCAATATTACGTAGGTATATAATTTTCGGTATAATATAATTTAATAAAACGAGTGAAAGTAAATTAATATTTTACCTTTTCATCAATCCTATATTGATTCCTATACAGAAATATTTAAACGAAAAGCGTAAAAGATTTTCCTGAATTTTCTAATCCTATTATCGAGCCATAATTATATACACTTCATGAATCATTATGTATATTACCTAAGGGATGTTACTGTATACTTTTTTATTCTCACATAACCTCAACCTGTTGTTATAAACATGTTTAGGTAAATTCTTGTTGAAACTTTACCAAAACAAATTGATCGTTATATAATGGTAAATATGGCGTACTATTATTTGGTTTGTTGGTACATACTTAATTGTACAATACAGTTATTATTCAATCGTAGAATATTCTAGGTTTCTTAGAATTAAGTTTCGGTTGAACACGCAATCTGCATTTTCTTGAAGTTTGGCAATAAAATGTTTTAAAAATATTAACTCAGTTCTCTAGGTGTGTTAATAATAGTAATAGGTACTAATATTATTATGAATACTTGCCTACACCCCGGCAGGATGTCTCGGTCTCTATATAAATTAATAATATTATATTCCATCGAGACAAACGGAGTTTATTATTATACAGCTGCGCAGTACCGATGAACACGTCATAAATATAATATGACGAGCCAACGTTCACTCAACATTTTATCAAAACGACGACGTGTTGCATGGGAATTTATCGTGAAATTGTAGTTGCGGTGATGTTTATAATGGCGTTACAACTGTATAGTAGTTATAAGGTTGTAGAATTATAAGATAATAACACGCGTGTATACACGTCGACTTCTGCAAGAAAAACGTATTATTGGCGAACGCGAACGTCACGAAAAACATATTATGCACACCCATATAATAATAACGATAATAATAATAATATTTATTTATTTGCAACAAAATAGAAATACATTATAATGATAGTAAAACATGATAAATAAAAACAAGTTTCAAGCACTCTCAGTAGGCAAAGATGCTTGGGCGCGAATGAGCTGAGTTCATATAAAAATAAGTGAAATTGTAATAGAAACAAATCATAAGACATCAGTTGAGTGCCTCAATGGTTTATTGAGAACTATTTTAATTAAAAAGTTAATAGTGGCTGACAAAATATTCATACGAGTAAGTAGATTCCTACACTGAGTGAGATACCATAAGAAAAATAGATTATGCAAGAGCCAAGTAAATAGTTTTATTATCTAACTTATTTTTAAGTATTCGGAACTTATAAAATAATTTTCTAATAGCGTTATTACTGAAATATATATGTTCAGTATCCATTTTAGTCTGTGGTCCAAATGTATTCCAAGATATTTAATGCAGTCAACTCATATAAACATTCATATAAATTGGTAAGACTTTAATTCTACCCTCATTGCTTCGCCTCTCTCTCAAAAAACAACTGCTCTCTCCCGTGCAAGCCAAAAATGTCAAACCATACTTGCGACCGTACACGAATTGTCATCAGCTCACCCATGGATTTCTGATGGGAGGAAAAGTGGGTCCGAATTGCGCCACGTGACGTGATTGAGAATACGTTTCACCGCCTATGCCCCACGCACTTCAATACAGAGTGTATCATCATGAAGCCAAAATGGCAATAATTAACACCTCTTCTATTCCGGCTGTCGGGCCCTTAGTCCGCACAGAAAACTAACCCTCGTCCGTAGAATACACACAAATTCACCGAACTAGTCTTAACCAAATTTCAAATGTCTATATCTTAACGACTTAACATACCATATGGTTTCGTATTATTTTTATAAACGTATATAATGTAATGATTTAGACGTTTTGTGTGACGGCCAAAACGGCGGCCGTGCAGTGAGCGTCGTTCGTTTCGCCGATTGTGCTGAATATTGCCCAAACACTTTGCTGCGGTCTTTACGAATTCGCCCAGACTATACGAAAATCCGCCCCGCACGCGATAGTCATAGCCGCCGGCCCCGCCGCCGTTTTCACTCTTTTCTAAACGAATAAAAATCGGTGAGAAAATACAAACGATAACGCGGCAACCGCAGAAGACGTGTGACTTTGCGGGAGTGGGAAATGAAAAATCGACTCGCGGTCAACCCACCACTATGCCTAACACCACCTTCTACAAACCCGCAGCCGCGCGACTCGTCGCCGACATCACCTGCAGCGGTCCGCGTCTCTCGTCCGGCCGCGTGGCGTATTTTTTTTTTCTTTTTCACTTTTCATATAATATTACGTATATTATATTCCGCCCGTTTGCGGGCCACGCCGACCGGTCGGGGAAAAATACCGATCCGGGGGTTTGGGCGGGGTAGGGGAGGAGGGGATACGCACACACGCGCGCTCGCGCGAGTTCGTTTACACGATCACAGAGATGTGCCGCCATAAAAAGCGGTTAGGTGCTATTAAAAAAAAAAAAAAATAAAAAAAAAACACCGAGAGAGAGAGAGAAAATAATATGTGTGTAGGTGCCAAACCGAGCGTGCGTTGTTATAGATATATGGGTGTGTAAGCCGTGCGTGTGTGTGTAAAAAGATGATAGGTTATAATATTATGTGTGTGCGTGCGACGGGGGACGGGACGGGTAATGAAACAATCAATTCTGGACGATGAAGAATCGTGCGTCGGGCGAGAGGGTGCCACGCTGTCTAGTGATGCCGGGTCCTCGGGACCTGCCGCAGCTGACGCGGTCGCGGTGAACCTATATAATAATAATAACGACGACGACGACGACGACGACGACTATAATATATAATAATATTATACCATGTATAGGTGCTTGTGCGGTATATAATATATACCTGTATAATATATGTGTATAAAGTCATAGCGTCTCTCCGCGGGTGTACCGTTTACGCCGACTCGTATTATATTATATACTTGCCCATATATAATATATATATATATACACATAATGCTGTGCAGTATGTACATATTATCATACCTTTGTAAAAAACCGCGGTCTGTGAGAACCATCGTATACATATAATATACCGAGTATACCGCGGAGTGCACGAATTCGTGGGCGGAGCCCGCGGTATATATGGTTATTATATTGTATATACATTATAATAGGTATATGGTTATACCTACATGATATAGGTATGTGCACGAAATTCAATGGGCCGTGGGTACACAATATATATATATATATATATATATATATACACATATATTCCGCGTTGTATCGAAGCCGATATTATTATTACGCTTGAAAACGCTTTTTGTCCGGCAGTGCGCGCAGTTCGTGAATATTCGTATTAAACTTGAAATTTTTTTGAAATTTTGAATGTCACGGTTTTTGGATATATACCTACTGGGTGATTCGAGCGGCACCTCCGATTTCTCACCAGAATTGTTTCAAAATCTTGAGAATTTTCGTACTGCTTACTTATAAAGAGTGTCCCGGGATGATAATTGATTTGGAAGATTTGCGGGCTATGGTTATTCGGACAATAATTAATATTATCTATAAATTATTATAAATATATTATATCCAATATTACATATTTATATGCGTGGGTATTTTATATTTTTTTAAAACAATTTTTAAGGACTGTTATGCTTATGCTTATGCTGGTATAAACATTTTAATAACTAAGGAACTACTCGTTCGAATTTTGAACTAGGTATGTATAGGTACACCAAAACGGTCGAAAAAAAATATTCGCTGTAAAGTGCTTAGTAAAAAAGGTGGGCTCTCGTTTGGAAAACAAAAATTTGTATCGCTACTGAAAAAAATTCCTTAAGTATGGAGTACAAAAAAAAATTGAAAGGATTTGAAAAAATGTGCTTTGAGGATATTTAAAAATTCAACAAACCAGAATTTGAATAAATAGTCATTATTAAATGGAAAACGGGGGCGGTGCGCATGCTCGATGAATCACCTTGTACCTTATACGTATAATATATAGACGGTTGATGAATATACGAGTGCCGATTATAACACTGATGGTCGCACGGCTGCATGTGCTTTAGCAGTAGACACAGGAGTACATTACTGACTGCAGCACTTGGTCTTCGACACATAATAATAATTAATCAATCATAAAACATTTAATTATATGAACATATTATTGTTATTGACGCACATCGTGCGTATAGGTATATTGATATATTATGATACTGTTAAATATTATTATAATTATACCACAGGGGCTCGATTTCTTTTTTAAATATCGCGATAATAATAATATTATGATTGAAATTATATGCAAGCGGGTCTTAAGGTTTTTCCAAATATACGGTAGGTACGTCGTATAACGCATTATACGTGACATAAAGCGGTAACGCGAGAGTTCGTATAGCGTATATTACCGCGATGGTATTGTTTTTTGGTTTTTTTCCTGTACTTAAAATTCCACGAGAGATGGTTTATATCCATTATATTATTCGTTATTACCCTTTTTCAAAACGAACTCGAGACCGGCTACTCCGTCCAATTTGGGTGTAATCGTTTTGATATAATAAACGCGTAATAATATGTATTATGTACGTGCCGTAAAACGTGTTGGAACGAAACTCAATTTTTTAACGTATCCTACAACGGGCGACGAACACAGCGTTATATATTAATATATGGTATTATATAGGTATATAGGTACTGTAGTCGGAATGCACTCGAATGCATTATGCCGTCGTTGCACTTTTCACGATAACAATTTATCACAGCTATAATATACCGCAAACTGCTCAGCGCATTTGCTTGTCAATAATTACGATATTAAGTTTGCAGTAAATACGCATGTATGATGTGTAGTCTATATTGCCCGTGTGCATACTGTAACGATAAATTTCCTAAAAAAATTTCATAATAATAAATAAATACAAACGTATCGAGTCAAACTAATAAAAAATAATTTTTAATTTTTACTATTCCACAGTGCAGGTAATGTCCAATAGGCAAATGGACCAATTATACCAATAAATAAATTTGAGTTGTATTTAAAAAATATATATATGTAAGTTTTATATAGACAAAGATTTCAGAAATTTCTTAACAATTAAATTTATGAGATATTACATCACTAGTACTAATTATTGTATTATATAATATAGATTATATATAGGTAAATATATATATAGGTATATAATATACCTACTGGATTTCGTTTCATTTTTAATGACATTGATGATGTCCCCGACATATTGTCAGAACTATTGGAGATAGTGATAAGCTGTAACGGGGCCATTGTGGTTTTTTTATATGTTATTTTTCCACGGGCTCCTACCACCGGACGCTTCCATCTAAAAATTGAATATTGACAAGCTTTTTTTATATCGCCAATAATGTTGGGGCCTTGGGGGTCGCAGTTTCGCGTGCAGTTGTCAGACGATAGTTTCGAAGGCTTGACTCTCAAGACGCTAATACACCTTTAAAATTAAAACAATTAACTTCGAATTCCATACGAAATATGTAGAGACGACGGCCATTATTGTTGTATGTCGAGGAGGATGAGAATCTGCGAAATCCGTATGAAAATGAAAACCGCAGATAATTGTGGCACACTGTTGTGACGGGCGATGGTCCACCGGCTATTTTATATACACACTCGCAGGTAGTTTTTCAGTTGATTATTATAGTATACGTCACAAATCACAATAAACTATATTACGTCTGTATGGTAATATCGCGATGGTCGAATATTATAATAATATACTGCTATATTCGCGCCGCTGCACAGTCGGCACCAGAGAATAACGGTAAAGCGGATACGAATGAATGTTTGCGAAACGCCGGGGCCGATGGATGCGTTATTCGTGAGAGCCGCGGCAGAGATCATGAACACGCCCGTCGTGTCCGCGGCGCGTACCTATATTGTATTATTATTATTATTATTATTATTGTATTTCCTTTTGTCGATGCCGCCGCATCTTTGATCGTGTCGCGTTAAAATTTCGATAAAAAGAAAAATAACAAGGGTAATTATTATAACGTACAAACGTGTTTTTGTAGATGTTCGATAACAGAGCAGGTAAGAAGAGAAAAAAAATGAAATAAAAACCTAATCTAAACCGCGATATTGGTATTTTACCACCCACTCCAAATCATGTTATATTATTAAAACTCGCCAGACTTGACGGCGTCTCCCTGTGACCCCGACCGCACGTGCGTCCGTACCTATACCTATATATATCATAATATATGTACATTATATGGGATCTCTCGAGCTCGCGAGGTGTATCGTATAAAATAATAATATAATAATAATTCATATGAAATAATATCGTATTAAAAGCAGTCGGAGAACATTCACCAGAGCACTTACTCGAAAAAATACCAAAACAATACTGATATCATCGTGTGCTCTACGTATATATATAGTGCCTATATAATATGTGTATAATGTTCATCTACAACGGTCCTACGGTATATTAATTTTTTTATTGTCAACAAAATAATACCTACACAATCCAATATAAATATCGACCAGAATTAAATGTTTTCGTTGCTTAAAATGTTGTACGAAAACAACGACGATATAGTAAAAGTATAGTAATATCATTGTATGTATATCCTATTATTCGTGGTATTAGGTAAGTAGAACAAAGAATCTCAAGAATTGGAAAATTTCAACAATTATTTCTTTATTAAAGGAGAAATGGGGGTGATCATCTAAGGATGAATAGCGCTGTAGATCTCACTTGAAATTAGTCTAAATATTTTTTAAATATCATATGACGTAGATACCTACCTATAAATTATAATCAGTAATAATATACGACAAAACGTAAGGACGCCCGAAAAGTTGCAATCCAATACGATTATTTTTTTTTGAAACTACAACAAAACAACTAAAATTATTACTTTTTGTTTGTATACCTACCCAATTTTGACAATATTTGAATTTCAAATGTATAAAAATAAAATGCTGCAATAGATACGTATTTTCTAGAGTAACACATTTTTTTATCTTTTTTCGAATAAAATATTAATTGAATGATTTTCTTACAATAAAATTATTATTCGGATGATTTAAAAAAAAAATTATTTAAAACACAAATTATTCAAAAAAATGTTAAATACAATTGTTCAAATAATATTTAAAGAATTTTAAAGAATTTTTCAAATACATTTTTATTTGAATAATTACAAGCAATAAATAAGAAAACTACTACTATCTTATCTGATATTTTCAAAGTTTTTAACTGCTATGAAGAAACAACTTAAGAAGAACCTATTGTATTTTTAAGTTTTCAAGCATAAGCTATTCAAATTAAATATTTTATAAATTTAATAACAAAATAGTTTGAAAATGTTCATATATAGGTATAATAATAATGTTTATTCAGCAGTATTGAAGCTTACAAGAACGGGACACATACATTAATATTGCACTGCATCGCGTCTATCACTAAGAATAAAATCCTTGTCTTGATAGACAAGAGTCTCTAAAAATAATAAAAACTATATTAAATAATATAAATAATAAATAAAAAATAATAAAATCATAAAAAAATATATAATAATAATAGAATTGATGATAAATTAAAATAAACATGATGTAATATATAGCTTATAGTATCGATAAAATTATTTCACAAAATCAATTTATTGCTGTACAATAACCATTAATTGAAAATTTCTAATTTTCGACAATTTTCTATTTGAGTAGGGAGCTTTTCGTATAATCTTAATCCAAAAAAAAAAAATATATAAAATCGCTGTGTACACATCCAATATCATAACAATTTATTCATTATTGTTTCTTTACTGCAGAACGGCCGTGGCATGCGCGTGTTTGATTATCTACAATAAGAGTCGTAGGTAATAATAATAATAATAATATAATGAGTTACGAAACCCACGATGAATGGACACGTTCGACATTAGTTTATGATTATGTTCAATGCAGTGTATATTATATATTTAATAATATGATAGTGTACAATATTGTATAATATATATATATATATATAATTCATATATATGTATAGCGATTGTGCTGTGTTATTCCCAAAGGTTAGTAACCGGCAAATACACATAATCAGCTGGCAGCTCCCCCGACCATTGTTTGAACGGTTCCCGCGTGTAATTATATTATCTTCGACGACCATTTGAAACATAATGTTATATAGTATTGCTGCAGTGAATATACATATTGTGTGTACCCATTATAATATGAATGTAATAATAATATCTGAAAAGAGAAGTATATCATAATAGCAGTATTACTATTGTGATTTCGTTTGTTATTATTATCTTTATCGATGACAAATCGCATATTATACACTAATGGATGATACATTATATATTATTGTATTATGTTATTAATATTTGAACTTACGACGAGACCGCGGCACCTGAGTTATTATTGTCTGAGACGTATCACACGACCGGGACACCGGGTCCGAGTGTTTTGAAAATCGTTTTGTTTTTAAACCTGCGGCGGCGACGGGGCGGCGCACAGCGTGAGTGGATCGCGGAAACTCACAAACTGAAACCGACAAAATATTATATGTGTTTATAGGTAGAGGTACACGTCATGCTGCAAACACACGACACACGAGTACAAAAAAAATGAAACAATATTAGTTAATATTGTATATAATATATATATAAGCTACGACGATGTTTACTTATGTCTTGTACAGGCTGATCAGTGATCTAAGTCTAGGATGGCAGGAGAGTACAACTACTAATATTGGAGTCCCCTTAAAAACATATGCTATTTTTAAGTCATTTGATTCGATAATTACATTTTTTTTTTTTTTAATAGTGAAAATGGATTTAAAAAAGAAACATATTTCAACTAAACGATACCTCTTGCAGGTGGTTTATATATCAATTGTGAGGATAGAACGAAGTTCATAACAGTTAAAAACCAACGAGTGCTGGTTGTTTCTTAAATACATTATTATAAAGTTAAAAAATCTAAGACACCGACCCAAGGACCCAAAAATAAACTAATCCTTGTGGCTCAGGTGCAATGCGTCAATGCACCCCCTGCACTACCTCTAAATCTGGCACTAAGGATGATTCACCATGCATGCTCACCCCCACCCCAATTTTTCATTTAATAAGGTATTTTATCAAATTTTAAATATACCTACTCGAAAGTTAGATTAAAATTTTAGGTTAAATTAGGTTAAATTCTTCAGATTTTTTCTACTACCTACTCTAGGAGTGTAAGGAGGAGATACAAACATCTGATTTCAAATGAGACTGTAAATTATCAAGTGGGGAATTTTTCTGAAAACTTTGATGCATCAAAATCAAAATTCGAACAAATAGTTGTTGAGTTATTTACTTATTTAACTCTAAGTACCTACTATAAGGATAATAGTTCCGTGAAAATGGGTTTGGAAGATTTGGGGGCTATGGATATTTTAAAATGTTGGTAGGTAATTGATTTTAATCCATCAATATTTATAATTTATAAAAATGATCTAAGTATAGCAAAAAATGGGGGTGAGCATGCTTGATGAATCATCTTGTATATAATATCTAACTGGCAACTGGCAACTGGCAGATTGATTATCAGAGTGTAAGCCGTGAAGTATATAAACGTACATTATAGCATTTTTAAAAAGATGTAAATTACCTATTAACATATAATATAGGTATGTGTCATCATATACATTATTGTTAATATCGTTATTTATAATTATAATCCAACGCTAATACAATTTTAATTTAATTTAATGTGTTTTCGTTGAAATTTAAAACGGGTTACATATATAATACACGTGTACATTAATACATCACAAATATTTATACTATAAAAATAAAGGATTGATAACAAATTATTGTCTCCAGAAGCTAATAGGCTTGTTGTGGAGACAATATTAGGTTCTTATAATATCTACTTATACGAACATTAAAAAACTAAATGATCGCGCTTAGTAAATTACGTAATTTTTTCATAATTAGAATTACAATAAAAAATACAATCTTAATTGGAGTACAAAATAATAGTAGGTATCTAAGCTATAATCATCGGAACGCATTTAATTTAAATACTTCGGTACTATCCAAATATTGAATTTTTGTTTTGCTATAATATGTTATTGTCTTATTCATATATGTTGGCTTAGAAGGGACTTCTAGCATACTTATTTGCATTTATTTTCTGGGTCAAATATAGAAATAATATTATGTGGAATGTGTTATAATAGGAATTAAATGGTTTGCTTATTAAATTATATCGATATACATAGGTACACGTTATCAGCTATAGCTTGTTACTGCTTTTTCTAACTATTCTGAAGAAAAAAGTGTTATTCTTAAAAATTGAATTTTAAATGTTATTATGCCAATACATTGTGTAATAAATTAATGTTATTTGCTTTTCGTTCTCCATATAAGCTGCTTTGTGCTTCTCACACCGCCGACGACAATCTCTATATTTTATAGACCTAATCTATAGGCGTATTGACTTATGACTTTGTTTTTAGGACCGAATGACCTTAATGTGGAAGCAATAAAATTATGCAAAGAAAAAAATATTAATATTAGAAATAAATATTAAATAACAATTTCGATATAACACAGACAGACGTTTTTTGTTTTAGTAGAAATTCTGGATTTTTTTTAGTGCATATTTGGTCATTTTTTGGTGTATCTGCATATTTTGCATGCATATTCAAATATCTGTATATTTGTTAGAGAAACAGGCCCCTAAGTCTACATAGTTAAAGTTATTATTATCATCAGTGATAGAAATTACACACACAGGTTATCTGCTTATAAAATCGTCAGAAATTATGGCACGTACTATTTTTTATATAGGTCTGATCTTTGATACCTGCAGCAGATGATTCAATATCATTGCACGTTTATTTGTACAAACATGAAACATATATTATGTAAATAATAATTATGATTTATGATGTATAAGATAGAACTAATAAATAGTTCAAAGATCAATATTTTGCTTGCTTAACAAACAAAACTTGTTATTTTGTTCATAGATATATTATGGAGCGGCATCTCATCATTAAAAATTTAAGATGATGCGCATCTACAATACGTGCTCGACGGTCAAAGATATTCTGAAATATTAGTAACATTGAATTCGATTCCGGTTTATTTTCCTCGATAAAAGAAATAAAACACCTGCAAGTATTTTAAAAGAAAGACTGACTTAATAACTCTTCAATAATGTTTTTAATTTTCCATCTTTCTTTAAAACATTGCGATGCGATGAATACTGCAGAACAAATATTTTACATACTTTATCTATGTCATGTCTTTGTAACTCATATCGCATTCATGAAGCTGTATAATATTCATCAATTTTATAAGTGCAATTTGCTAATTAAAATATTGTATAATTAAAATTTGAAGTCCGTGGAATTTTAAGAAAACATTACGTATATTGAACGTTTTTTTAATTTTTATAAGAAAAAAAATTATAATCAAGGCATTAGTTTGAATGTGTTACCGCTTTATGGCTTTATCGTCGAATATTGTTTATAAAATAACGAAAAATAATTACACGGTTTTAAAGGTTAATATTATATTTTAGTTTACACAAATAAACATTTTAAACTGTTAATTTAAATGGTAATAATTGTGATGGTAATTATTCTGACCTATATCGAATAATAATCAAAATACTATATGATGAATATGATTAAGTGTTTTTTAAAAGGGCCTGCTGGTGTCTATATTTAACCGGGAGCAAAATCTAGTCGATTTGTCATCTCGTCCTCACTACCCTGGACCTTTGTGATAGTCGTAATCGATAATTAGTGTGAGTGAGGTTGGACATGGGTCACACATGCGCTACAGGTGCTCACAATCAGCGGCACAGCAAAACAGAAAAATAAAAATTTTGATTTTTCACTCAAAACACGCTTTACGGGAAAAACTTTCTTACCGCAGGTGGATTGGTCTAATTTTGATAAATTTTTTATCGTTGGAACTCGGAACACTGCTACAACGGACGTCATCGAGGACTTATATATAGTATTGCAGACTAAGTCAGATCCGACTGCTTGGTCCGATCCAAACACTTAAAGTAAGTACAGAGTTGAAAAATATAATTTTTTAAAACGGTAATTTTTTTGAAATCGCCTTACACAATATTAACTAGATAATTTATAACCATTATGGTATAAAAAAATCCTTTATGGCTGCCGGTTGTTTCCAAGAACTCACAGAACTCATTAACCATGATCTGGTGCATGTTTATATACAGACCTCCTTAATAACAATCATTCTAAAGTTAATTACGCGAGCTAGTGAACTACAAATCCAACTATATATACTCATTCATCCTGATCTCTCCTGATATAGAAGGTATATAAATATTAAATATACTATGTAGGTACCTATATCTATATACCTAGGTAAAATATCGATTTCGTTATGTTCCACTCTTAAGTCTCATGCTCGTTTTTTTGGTTTACCCTAACTAAATCCTTATCTTTGATCATTACCTACCTGCTGCAGCTAACTCCTTAATAGTATTTAATAATTCTATTCGTTTTACATTACGATGCGTCCAATTAGTCTCCGTCACTTTTGTTGTAGACTGCAGTTACTTGATATATTTATTGTGGCAATTTTTTTTCCATCTCTAATCCCACGACATTATTATTATGTAGTCTTTATTTTAACCTTTGGTCAACGTACCTATTATTAATTATTATAGACTAACGAATAAAAATATTTTAGCTTGTCAGACTGTATATAATATATTCTATTCTTCCATCGGCGGTTGCCGGTTTTCAGTGGTTTCATCAGTGCTTGTGTTGCGTGTTAGCGTGTACATTATTATCTGGGTACCTACATATACCTCCCTCGGGGGAAAAACACTCAAAGACTTATTTTATCCATCGATCACCACTCGCGTACTTACCTATATATTAAATTTACCGAACGTTAGGTATCTTGACTTGGCGACTATACAAAAAAAAAACCTAATAATTGAACGATTTTTTTTTTTTAAACGCACTTTATAACACAGTAGGTTTGTATTATTTGCTAACATAATACATATAGGTATATAGGTAATATTATAAATAATGCGTTGAAGCGAATGATGTGAATTGGCAGAGAATTCGAGTTAGGGTGATCTGCATTTTTATTAAAAAAAAATCCAGGACAAATAGTTTTGGGGAAACTATAAATAACAAAAACTCCAAGTATTTTAAAATGATTTATTTAACAATTTTAGCTCTTGACATATTTTAACAGCACCGCGGCACCTGATTGAATATAATATATCGTCTTGCACACCGTACCAAAAAAATATTTTTCATTTTAGTAATAGATTAAATGTATTAAATGAAGGAAAGTGGATGAGAAAAACAGTGATAAATATACTATGTTATTTTTATATTATATTATAGGTACACAAAGTAATGTATTTTAAAGGTATATTTGAACAGTATGTGTTGGTCTGTTTCATTTTAAAATATAAAGCCCCTCCAAGTCAAAAACTGAAATTGCAGCTATAAATATGATAGTACCATATTATGACTATCACCGTGTGAAAAGGGTTTAATATATTTTACTAATCGATTTCATCAGGAAATCGTTAATTCCATAATATTATCATTATCCATATATAAAAACGAAATATATAGGTATGCAATAATAATTATATGGCGATCTAATGAAAATCGTAATCGAATTTTAATTTTCAAAGGTACAAAGACGGTACAGAGGTAATTCGCTTCCGCGTAGTGTACCCCGGACAACGTCCTAGAGGGCTAAAGAAATACCAACCACTGGCTGCTGTACTGTTTTTCTTAAAACCTCACAGCAATAACGAGCAACACCCGCAACTCTACATTTCACTATAATATGGTCTCGACGTCGACGCATTTTCCAAAGAGCCCGCTCAGATCGCACTCTAAGGAGCCGCGGGTTTCCGACTCCTGCAGCTAGGGGTAACTCCGACCCCGACTCGTAGCAGTGGGACTTGAAATCAGTAAACGTATGGTAAATATACTCGATATAATGATTATTACACGATATATTATAATAATATTATTATTATCACGTTATTGAGCTGTGATCGTGTGTGTGTGTGTGTGTGTGCGCGCTGCATCGGCGGCGGCGGTGGTGTAATCGATGCGAGAGACGATCGATTAGGCGGTGCAGTGCGCGAGGCTGCGGGTGCAAGGATGCGTGTAATGCGCTGCCCCCGTACGCACTTAACACCTGCTGACGAGCCGCCGCCGCCGCCGCCGCCGATGGACTATTAATCGTATAGTCGTCCGCTGCAGACACCGACGCGTATTCCGTTTCTGTTTTGTTCGCGGGTGATTTCGTCGGGGGTTTTTTTTTTTTTACCATTATTATTATTATTCTGTTCGTTTCGTGTATTATTATATTATTGTATACGGGCCGCGCGGATTAAAAGGTACCATCTATAGCTATATATAATATAATATAATACGAGCGCACCGCACAATGATATATAATAATAATATTAAATTATTATATACGTTTTATATATGCAGCGAGAAAAAGGAAGAAAATAAAAGGAGCCGCTTACACACACACACACACACACACACATATAAAGAAACAATCCTTGTATATATATACAATAAGAGTAGTATAATATGAATTCTGAAGCCGACACGGTGTGTTGGCCGTTGACAATGCAAAACGGATTGGGCCACTTGTGCGTGTCAAGTGTGAGAAAACCCGCGACGGCGCCTAAGTCTCGTATATTATGTGTATATAAAGCCGCCGACTGTGGGTATACAGACGGTGTAGTAAATGATACTTTATACGCATAACACGTCATATTAATATGTTGTGAACAAGAATTAAAAAATAATTACATACCTGCTGCTTACAATTTACTTAAATTTTAAGACCTATAGCAGCCGCGAGTAGAGTAAGTTCTTAATTATTATTTTTTTTTTAATGTTACAATTAATAAATATCTACCTAAATATTAAGAAATCGTAATATAAATACAATTCAAAATGTTAATAAAAAAAAAAAAATGTTTTCATCGGTGTTTATAAGGAAATCAATAATAACTATCGATTTTTGTGACAAGGATAACAATATATTGATTAATAGAGTGCGGGTTTATTTGTTTTTAAACTAAAAAAACGTATATATAAAGCAATACATGTATAAATGTATTTATTTTTATCCAAATATATAATTAAAAATACAAGATACCTATGTAAAATAAAAAAATTTAATTTTTAATAAAAACTTTAAGTTAGGTACATTCCATACATTCAAACTATATACGTTAGATTATTAATATTGTAATATTATTATAAAATTATATGCCTCAGTAAAGTCGTTGAACTAATTCATTGAAGTATTATAGGGCCCCTGTCGTTAACAAAACAATAATAGGCAGACGTATGACTGAAGGAGTCAGTAATTTCTAGTATATTTTTAACAGGACTTAACGGCGATAACTGCAATTTTTTCAAAATAGGGGAATATTTAATAAAAATTTCGGAATAAAAGTAAAACTATGTAAATTACCTCAAACGTGTAAGAATAATATGTAGTATCAACCATATAGCTTAAGACATTCAGATAATCATGAAACATATTTCTATAGAAGAATCATTCTATTACCATCAAACACGACAAATATATGTATATACAAATCCGCACCCGCTATAAATCAATAACGATATGGCCGCAACTATTGCGTACCGTTTAGGGGACACTGCAAGTTATAAACCTGTCAAGTTTACTAGCTGCAAAATGAAATTGTTGGGAAACAAGTATAGTTTTTAGCCGTTAAAATACTCGGGAAAATGCATTCAGTGCGGTATTGACTACTTACAGTTTTCAGAAACGAAACTCCAATATTATGCATCATAATAATATAATATAATGTAATTACCTACTTTTTCATATTATTTTATGTTATATTGTTGTATTATATTTTAGGACTTTGAGAATTATTATATATTTATAGTAAGTTTATTAACATATATAACTCGAACTGCAGTGTACGTCGATAGCTTGATACATATATATTATATTTATGTAGTAAAAATGTTTTATACAAAACTTGAACGACTAAAAGACGTTAATGCGTATACTTTTTGTTAAGACAATCAAACTTCACTCTGGTTTCTAAACCTCGCGAATGACATTTTACACTTAGGCAGTAAAGTAATTTTTGCTAATTTATAGCCTCAATATAATAGCGGCCGCTAGGTATAAGTACCTATAATTATAATGACATTAAACGCACGTTATAACTTACTAATAGAATTTTATACGTATTACATTTCTGTTACAGAGTTTAATTTGAACACCATCGCCATCAAATATAGATATAATTTTGAAATAATTATCTGAAATGTTATTAGTTGAAAATTTAAACTACACGTCATTTTCAGTCGATCACAATTCATTATTTCATTGGACTCGGGGTTGAGGGGTCACATCTTATATTACCTATACTGAACACCCATTATTATATAATATTTCTTGCATTACATATTATATATTGTTATATTATGTCATTGAGTAAAACTATACATTGCGTAATTTGTGTTGGTTATAAAATTCACTTATCTCAATGCACGTAAAATATATGTCATAATATATAGAAATAGAGTAGAAACAGTATTATATTATATATATAAAGGAAACGCAGAAAAGGTTAGAGATTGGAAGTCGGTAATTTATATTATATTATTATAGTCCTGCTGCTGCTTTGTTCACGAAATAAACAATTTCTAATGTTCCAATAAACCTGTTTATACGATAGTTAAACATTCAAGTATTATATACCTAATACTGAAAATTTGAAATTTTAGAAAAATAATTAATATCGGAACCAAACGACAAATCCTCAGCATTATTTGTTCCTTCGTGGTACTTTATTTACTCAAATATATTATCACATTAGTTTTGTATAGAATATTGAAGCAAATAAGAGTATCTAATCGACAACAATTTATACTCTGTGCAGGATGGAAGTCACAGCTGTTTAGTGTATTGAAGTACCTATATAAGTATTAATATAAATAATAAATATAATACTCGTATACAATGAGGTGATTCATCAAACGTAAAACACTCATTATATTGAAGAGTAGACTTTTTTCAAATTTTTTTTACATGGTTTCAAGTCGTTATATAAACAACATTTTTAGACATTTTTTTTTATATTTTTACCTTCATATTCTTAACTTTTTACTTTTTAGAATGACAACATACAGTTTGGTTTCGTGTTCCAAAGCAGAATATTTTTCTTTGTATTTTGATATATAAAAAACGAATTTTGGACGAGCTGTACACACTCCACTCATCAATACTATTTAAATACGTGTAGGTATAACTCATAAAATACTCGTCCAAAGTTTGATTTTTATGTAACAAAATAATTGGAAAAATAGGTATTCTGCTATGAAATTAAAACTGTATACGCTGTCGTTCAAGAAAGAAAGAAAAAAGAAATAATTAAAATGATATAAAATATGAAAAAATATCGTTTTATGACGATACTTGCAAGTGTCTTAGGTTAAGTGAATCATCTTGTAGGTGCTGTATAGCATAATATTATTAGATTTGGTACATTATATTATATAATATGGTTTTTGCGTGAATAATATAAAAATATTGACTTCATATTATAATATAATAGGAGTGATATTATTGAAGTGATATCGCGGTTACCGATGTTCCGCGTTTATAGCGGACTCTGTGTTTTGGAAATAATAAATTCTTGGCGGTGCGCAGAGGGGCCGCGGAGGGAGTCCGCGATCTGCAGCGCGTTCGTTTCCCATGACCTATACGCGGGTTTTTATGGGTATGCGCGTGTCCGTCTGTCTGTCGGTCTGTCCCCGTCCTTCCGTCTGTGTGATGTCCGTCTGTGAGTCGTATACTCGCGCGTTATTTCGTCGTCTAAAATATATCGTCCACACACGACACACACACACACAGACGAGACAGCCATTTTGTTTTTCTCGTTTTTCCGTGTGCATGTGCCCATAGCGGCGGCGGCGGCGGCGGCGGCGGCGCGGCGGTAGCGTAGCACGCGCTCGGAACAAATCGAAATCGTCGGACGTGCCACCGCAGACCGTTTTTATTTTTTTCCTTTCCGTATATAATATATACGTATATACGTGCCCGGTCACGTCGGAACCACCGAGTATACCGAGGTACCTACGGTGTGTATATATACATATATTATAATACGTGCCCACGCCGTCATCGTCGTCTCGTTTCATATTATATATATTATTATTATACGTCTCCTCCGAACTCGAGCGCTGTGTATTGTAAGTCGGTGCACGCCGGTCGATAAATTCGTTATTGCTTTTTTTTCCATCCCATTTTCTTCTTGGCCGGTTCTCGCCGCGTGATCTAATGACATGCACCATTTCACTGTTGGGTCCGATGCGCTCAAACGCGGCCCGTCGATGCTGCGCGCTCAGCGGTCCGACGGGGTTGAACAATATATATAATATAGTATTTAACACGTAGAGCGGTATACGCGCGTATCATATACCTACCTGTATGATATTACGAGGAAGGAATAAAAAAAAAAAAAAAAAAAAAAAAACGGTCACTGTCGGAAATTAAACGGTTAATCCGTGTATAATATTATAATATTGTCGTGCTGCACGAGGACTTTATATTATACGTATATGTATAGCTATTATACGCGCGTATAGCTGCGGTGTACACGTCATTATTATTATAATATAATATGTTATACGCGTCATTGTTATAACGCGCTGCGCGTAGAGTGGTGGGGGGGGGGGGGGCGCGGAGGATGGACGAAAAAAAAAATAATACCGCCGAGAACCGTGCGTGTACCCGGTAAACCGCGGTGGCGGCGCTTGGTCGCGGGGCGTGCGCTCTGCTGCAGCCGCGGCGACGGCGGCGTGTTCGATTGAAACATAATAAACGCTCGCGCGTACCCGCGACCGGCAGGGCAGGACTATACCTATACAATAATATATCCACTCGTATATAATATTATTATTATCGTAATAAACGACCGCATTGACCGGATGACTCGGCGAGGGTGTTTCCCGTTTCGGCCACAGTCCTTTTCCGCCAAAAACCAAAAAATATGTACGATTCCCGTTTCCGGAGGTCTGATTTTGATAATATATTGATCAACGAATACTTTATTCACAATGCGATTTATTTTTATCTATCCGTCTGGGCTCTTCGTAAAAATTAAATAATTAATAAACCGAATTATTGTAATCATTTTTTTTTTCACGGAATATCGAAAGAATATTTTGCTTTTCTAAGGACGTAAAATTTCATCAATTATCTGGTATTTTAAAAGAATATTAAGATAATATAATGCCTATTTTAAACTATATAAAAACATCATATTTTAAGAATTTTAAGAGAATATAAATCCGACCTCTAGTAATAAGGGATTGGACGTGTCCGGAAACGCACGTGTTCAATACATTGTATTATTTCGCGTTTCTAACTACAGGTGCATAATTCGTTTAGATTAATTATGTTACCGTCAAAGACATAAGTTAAGGAATTTACGTTAATGAATATATATAATATATTCAATAACAATATTTCCGATCAATAAATTACATAGACAGCGTACGATATTGACTAGGAAATAACGTCAGTGTCTCAGACTGCAACGATGCATTTAGAAATATTTCCTAGGCACCTATATATAATGACGATAACTCTGAACTTTTATTCAGCCATAATTGATAAAAATTGTTAAATCGATTTGCTTGTTGAATTATATAGGAAAATCGGTCCCTCTAATTATAGCACTATAACTACCTACCTACTAATAATAACGTACACTTTCCGATTCCGTAACATAATATGTAATTTATCTCATAACAGTTGACAAGTATTGCATCTGCACTGCGATGTGCAGCGTAGTTATTTTATATCTCCACCCTCCCATTTCAATTGTTCTCATAAATTAGGTACTTAACTTATAGGTTTTTGTCCGCAGTTCAGATAAAATAAAAAATACTAAAACATATCAACTCAATCAAACTTACATAATGTGGTGGCAACTTTGATCAAACTCAGTTTTAGTATTAACATTTTCTGATTTGATCGAATAAATGTGACCGTTTAAGTTCATAAATTAAGATATCTACAAACGCATATTATAATATTATAATGGTGTGGCCTCCCGATGTGGCGCGGTGATGGTTGTCCTCAGTCACTAATGTGTTCTGAGGTCAAGCATCAGCCGATGTCACAAGTTCCCGGACGGGTGACCACCCGGGTTTTTAGTGATAAATCCTTGCCCGCACGTATACACGAGTTCCAATCAACCGTACCCTCCCCCACAGTAACTTACTAAAAGTAAAAACCTATTAAAAATAACCTACAGGCTAATGACCTCAGATGTTGAAGCCTTAACTAAATACAAAAAAAAATATATATGATTATTATATTATATTTTATACTGGCCATTATTATTTATCTATCTTTATGCATTTTTATGTTATTCTTATTGAATCTTTCAAAAGTTATTACGTTTTTCTGTGTTGCTTAAAATCATTTAAGAGTTCGACATTATTTTATTCATGTTTTGTCCGATGCGTATTATAATTGGGTAATAACCACATTGTTCGTATATTTATTAAAATCGTATAATAATATAATTAATGTTATTATTCTTTGTATTGATATTATTTTATATAAGAAATACAATATACACCACTATAATACATACCGGTATTTATCGTGTCGTGTGCACTGTGCGTAAACGGTAAACGGTACCTATCTCATCGCCCGAAGAAATCGATCTTTATTCGATCGCAAAAATCGTCGTCGTCGTGTCGCATACCGTGGTAATCGCTGTGGTATAATAGATACAATTAAAATCGCGGTCGATCTGTACAAAGAAAAAAAAAGAGCACCCGTGGTTATGGCTGTTTTAATTGGTTTTTTTTCTTCCCCCGCGATTCGTCGCAATCACGGAAATCCGTTTTCACGGAAAATCCATTCATTCACCACGTTTTACCGGATCGAATAAATTATGTACGCGCAGCATATCGCGCCGCGCACGTACCCTGCTGCTGGTATTCGGGCGAGTGATGACGATCTCCGCTGGGCCGGCCGCGCACGTCCGCTATGGAGGTAATAGATTTGTCACCGTGTCGGCGGTATATATAATTATTACGCATTATTGTAATAGATACTAAAATATCGTCATAATACAATATAATTAAACAGTGAAACCTCCTATAATATAGCAGACACTCTCGGTCACCAACGTTTCGTCCGCCACTCGGAGGTGTCCACCGCTATTCAGAGGAGGTAAATTATTGAAGTCCATAAATGATTAATATACTGTTGTTAATAACAATTAATAATATAACAAAGTTATTATTTAATGTTTTAATGATACGATATTTGTAATGTTTACCGTATATTATTATAATTGTATGCTGCATATTATAAATTATAATAATGTTTTAATAATAAAATTATTTTACATCTTGATACGTATTTAACTATAATATAAATTTAAAAAAATGCATAACTCCTAAGTTTTTGTTATTTTTACGGAAGTCTAAGATTTCAACATTTTAACGAATAGTTTTACCTCAGAAAACCGTCACTAACTGACAAAATGCACGAAACATTGGCAGTCAAGACATTCTTAGTTAATCTTATCTTATCGTCCCATTACGAGTGTAATGTACGGGTTTGTTATCGTTATATTAGTGTAGCGTGAGCGCGTTTTCTGTCGTCGTTTTGTCATTATTTTTTATAAAGATTAAAACAAGTGTCACTTGAGTTGAGTACATCAAAATATTTTTAAAAAATGTATCCACTAAATAATTTACAGTATAAAAAGGGTGGGTTCTCATTTGAAAAACAGAAGCTTGTATCACTACAGGACACTATCGTCTTAAGTAGTAAAAAAAAATTGAAGAATTTGAAATATAAAAATGTCATAAAAAACAATATGACACTATAGCAAGTAATAGCTCCGATATCATACATCATCATATATATAGGTAGTAACAGTATTAATACGTATAATATCTTATCAAGTAGGTTTACAATATATATATATATATATCATGGAGGGTAGTAGCGGTGCCCCGTGGAGGATGTGACCGGTTCCCATGACGCGTAGGTATACCTCGTAGACTATATAGTAACAGTAGCCGAGCCGACGATAACTGCAGCCCACGTCGTAGGATTTCCGGGCCATTGGATCCACGAAGAATAAAAAATATATTAAGGTGAACGAGACGAGCGGTGACGACTGCTGCTGCAGTACTTATATATACCTATACGTCGATATAATAAAATATATATATAAATAGGTATAGGTCGCGGTATATAGGTAAGTATTGTATATACGCGTTTAACGTATAGGTATATGTTTATACGATGGGTTACAGAAGGTATATACACGAACGGCGTGGCGGGTGCTATAGTGCGTGATGTAGAATATATTGTATAAGTGCAGCTCGCGGGGGGAGAAGAAGAAGACGTACCTAGGTATATAATAGATGATGGATATAATGTATATAGAATAATAGAGTGAGAAAAAGCAAATTAGACCGTTCAACACGCCAATTAGCCTCCGTGCTCCCGCGTGGTCTATTTCGCTTTGACGGGTCCCGCACCACGGACACCTGTCGATATATTATCTCGTGATGTGTTTCCGTACAATATTTTGTACGCGACCCGCGACCAAGTCGGAAACCAAGACCGCCGCCGCAGTGCAGTAATACACGCTTCGCATTGGAGAGAGAGAGAGAGAGAGATAAAACGAGACTTTATATATATTATTATATTATAAAGCGCCGCCCGACCTGGTGCACAGCTATCGTCGTCGTCGTCGTCTTCGTTTCCGCCGCCGCCGCCGCCGCTGCTCAAATGATCCGTTTCCTGTACTTATTGAATTATCAACACGTCACGTCAATTATATATTATTCCGTCGCGTCGTCTAAATAATATAATACGATATATATTTTCACTATATTATTTCTTGCGGTGTATAATATAGATGGATGGATGGATGGACGGCCGGTGCAGTAAACCCGCGCGACGACGTGACATATTTTCCGAACCGTTTCCCAGGCTGTCGTCGCGATAAAATATGTCAATGGAATTCCGCGACCTCTGCAGCGCCCGTGCAAGGACGCGAAAACACTCCGTGAAGCTGCGGCGGCGGTGTTGAACTTCCGATACTCACTTATATAAGGCTCGCCGGCGGAAAGGCCAACACTGATTAAACCCTCAAAAACAAAATTTTACAAGGGACTCTAAAATAGTTATGACTTTGTTCCAAATCAATCAATTTTTTTTTTGTGTTATATTGGATTAATGTAAAACCCCAACTACGTCTTGTAACTGTATGTATAAATTGAATCAAAATAATGCACTTTTATTCATAATTTAATTACCTACCAAAGTATATAGAGGTATAAGTGGGTTACGTAAAAGCATAAGTAGCAGCGATGAGAGATATCTGTGGGTTACACCACTTTGAAAAAATAATGAAATATATCATCCACTAACGTAACAATCAATGACATTATTGTGGCGTACGCGTTTGTTGGCAATATTTTGTCTATGAGGGTTACATCTTTTTAGTTGAAGAAAAATTCGACTTTGTACCTACCAGAAATACTCATTTGTGGGTTACATTGCTTGTGTGTTTATGTGTCAAGAATATTATTCGATTATAACCTCACTTATGAAAAAAATGAGGATTACATCAGTTGACCTTTCCGTCACCGACGAATTGTATACAGGTCTGAACACGATTCCGCAAATTTGTGGAATCGCAAAGATTTTAATAGCCGTTGATAAATATGCACGATTTTGCAAAATTAATTTTTATGATGTACACGATTCCGCATTATTTGAAATGCAACGTTGCCATTAACAATCTGTTTAATCAACGAATTATGACTTTAAACCGATGGACTTTTGATGATTGACAATGTTGCCGTCGTACTATAAGACACGATTTTTTTGGTATCAATAATTAATGCTTATGAAATTTTCTATAAACTCTGTTACAATTCCGAAATTTATCTCTAATAGACTCTCTAATCATAATAAGGAAATCAAACATAAGGTAAAGTTAGAATAACGAATACGATACGTCCAACAATGAGTAAAGGTCAGGAGAAACTGGAAAAGGGGCATGGGTTGCTAGTGGCAACTTGCTACATAAGTCCACGCCTGGTAAAGCGTGTTAACTAAAATCGTGTTGGCCGAAAGTTTTGTTTTCAAAATCTCGGAATATTTTATAGCACAAAACGAAACGATTTGTTATATGTTACAGTAGTCAATAATATATTTGTTATTTGTTACACTTTTTCGGAATAGGTACGTCTTATTATTTATAATAGCAAGAGCAAACCAATTTAATATCAAGCAAAATCATAAAATTGTTTATATAAAAATTAAATTTGTGGAACCGTCTCAATGGCCATTAAAATATTCACGATTCCGCAAATTTGAGAGAGGGGTATAAAGATTAATAATTAATATCCTCCTTTTTTTTAAATAGATTGTATAACATATTGTTTTTTTAGAATAATTATTATAATCTGTGCGATAAATTTGGCTCGTTCATATATACATATATTGTAATATTTAGCTACTTAAGTTTGATTATAATATAATGTACTCTGTATAGTGTATAATATACAAATTACCTACAGGGTAATTTCACCAATTTTTAATTTAATAATCTATTTTTTAAATTCTGATTTTTGGAAGTCTTAATATTAATATATCCTAATACGAAGACCATATTTTAAAATTCTTGAGATTTTTTGTATTACTTTAGGAGCACCATACGGAGACACAAACTTCTGTTTTTCAAATAAGAACACCCTTTTCAACTGTAAATTATTAAGCAGATAATTTTTCTGAAAACTTTGAGGTTTCAAAATCAAAATTCGAATAATGTTTTTGAGTTATTTTACTTTGTGAACTAAGGATATTAGGTCCGTGATAATGGGTTTGGAGCCACAGGAGGACACACTCCTCGAGTAGTACAAAAAATCTGAATAATCTGAAAATAATATGGTCTTAAATTATAATATTTAAAAATTCGGAAAATCGTGATTCGAATAAATTCATTATTAAAGGATGAAAAAACGGGGGTGAGCATGCTTGGTGAATCGCCCCGTATAGTATATAATATATAATAATATTACTACAGCCGTTTAAATGATATTCTCTGCGGAACGATAAATGTTATTACCGCTCTGTACCTAGTACCATATACCTGCCATATCTATATTATAGGTATGTATGAAACATAATATACCGGCATATAGGTACCTGCTCCAAAACCTACGAATGCCTAAACGTTCCGCGTAGTTCATAGGTATAGGTACGACGACGTTGATATACATAATAATATTATATGAATATATATATTTTTTTTTTTCATAAGAATTATTAGGAGGCCATCGGGCGGTCGGTATATATTTCATATATATATATATATATTAGGTGGGTATATATTATGCTGCGCCCGTGGGTCTGAGCTGCTAATAAGGAATTACAACGTCGCAAGTGAAACCTTTACCTTGTATACTATATACAATATACATACATACATACATACATACATACATACATACATACATACGAACAAGAGATCCTCGGGCGTACATTATAATATCATACACCGTAAATAAGCGTTATGATGAAATACATTTTAACGAAATGAATATACCGTACAAGACGATTATTGTTGTTGTTATTAATACGCGCGCGGTTGGCAGGTCTGCAGTATAAAAGACAAGAAAATCGGCATTTTGAAACTCGTGTCGTTATATAATATAAAAATATACAGCCGCGGCATTGGGTCGACCGAAGACATTGCGGTGTTCACCGTAAATACGCATAGGTACCTAAACAATGCAATAATATATATACAGGGTGATTCAAAATTGTATTACGGCCACTATTTATTGATTCGAAATGTAGAGAACAAATGATACGAACGTTTTTTAATTTAGAAACATCATCTCTATATAAAATGTATTAAATAAAACGTGACGTTTTGCTTGATTTTTATTTGTCGTGCGTGTTAATATCATCCTTTAATAACTCAATTTATCTCAAATCGACTAGGATATACGCGACACGAAAGCCAAAAAAAAAAAAAAATTGTGATTTTCAGCCTTTGCTGCAGCATAATACAAATTGTAAGTCGTCCTAGTAAATCAGTAAATCTAGTAAATCAAACTATTAAAACCTAGCAGTTGTACCTATATAGTAATCGCGGGCTTTCACGGTAACATATTTTACCTATTCAGCAATAATCCACTGCACCGATTATAACAACACAAATCCGCGGGAAAGGAAACGCAGCGATTTCTAATCACATTTATCTCGTTTACTAATGACTGCGCTTCATTGTAAATCTTACATCTTATAGATACCTCATACCTAAGTGTTCAATATCGTTTTGAGCACTATGACGGTACGCATGTACATTGTATATGTATCTATAATATATAGTTACATGCGAAACGGATTGTCGACCATAAAAGTACTTAGGTTCCATAATTGGCCGTGTAGTAAATTTACGATCTTATTCGTGCAGGACGGAAAGAGAAATATTAATTAAATAAAAAGTATTTTATCTTCGTATAATTTTCTGTGTCGAGTTAATTGTTCCAACCGCGATTCGACGGATAGCTTTTATTAAAATATCTACCTATTGCGAGCTGCAGGATTAAACACGTAGGTGCTCGATAGATATTTGACAATTTATTATTTTAGATTGGATAATTATGTGTAATATATAGTTGTGTACCTACTTCAGCATACACTAATAATTGATTCAAATCTAACGACGGAGTGAGTCGGGAAATAATATGCTCAACTGCACAAAGCCGTTTTTATAGGCCGTATTGTAGTAAACAGTGAAAAAAACTAATAGTTTTTTTTGTACTGAAAAAAACAAAAAAAAGGTTATTATATGTGTAACGCACATAACTTTTTTTATACGCATTCATGAAAAATATTGCATGTATTTATTATCGTTTATCTATATCAAATATGTACGATCGAAGTATTTTAATTCGACTATAACATTATTATTATAATATAATATTAGACTTTATTGACATCATTTTTGAAATTCGAATAAGAAGTATTTCGGGGAAAATCAATAAACTATATTGAAAATCGAGTACCTAAGTTAAAATGCGTATGTAGGTATATAGGTATACAGTTTAACATATTTTTTGTTATTGGAATAGATATAATGACCGTATAACTTCAAGTCAGAATCAATTATATTTTCAAGCAATAAGCAATTAACATAAAATATAATGTGCAATTTATACAAAATATTTGATTAAATAAATTAAAAATAGGTAGATATATTTAAGTATTGCGACAAGCACCTATCAACGTATATAATGCACATTTACATATAAATGTGTGTATTAGTCCAAAACACTATGAAGAGAAAAAATCTGGGAGTGCTAATTTGCGGATGTTAGGAGTGCTGCTAAGCCCCCTCTAGTATTTCTCTCGTGTGCGGGTAACTTATGCGCAGTAATCTCTGCAGGCTGCTTTATTTATTATATACCTAACTGATATATTAAATTATAATACTCTTTTATTTTAAATAGATATAACCAGCTATTTAGATACTGACGCGTGGTAGTGGTATAAAACATCAATCACCGCGGTAATATACATTATTTATGAGTGCGAATTACCGCATCATCATCACCGATAAAATACATCTGACGCTGCGGCGAGGAGAAAATCGCCGCGACGATGACACGAACGTGATTTTCCCAAAATATGTGGTCGGAAAATTAAATCTAATCGGCCCGCGTTTTAACCGCGGCTTACGAATGCGCCCGATGGCCGAGAGCCGACGTAAACGGTCTACTGCAGCAGTCGTATGTGCGTATCGAGGCACACGCTAAAATGTAATGTACCTGTAATGTATATATAATATATGATGTACATATAGCCATACGCCTAACCTACCTATATATACCGCGTGTATACCATGTAATATATTATATGCACGTGTACAAGACGTAT
The DNA here is from genome assembly GCA_022818045.1 of Neotoxoptera formosana. Taxonomy (NCBI): domain Eukaryota; kingdom Metazoa; phylum Arthropoda; class Insecta; order Hemiptera; family Aphididae; genus Neotoxoptera; species Neotoxoptera formosana. Next base: position 43,385,440 of record CM040633.1, on the reverse strand, counting down.
TTACAGGCACACGAGTATACCTACCTACCTATATATATATATATAGGTACTGCACGCACATACACCAAGAGTATATATATTATATGATATGTACCTATAATGACACGACGTGTGTATAAAAGTCATTATATGTCGGCATATTATAATATAGATTATATTAGACACATTAATGGTCGTTTGGCAATGCACATTAATTTTTTATTTTTATTATTTTTTTTGTACCCGAGTTGTATATAATATTATATGTATAGGTATTAGGTACTCACTGGCCTACTATTTATACTCTGCAGCAACGCGCGTGAGGCTAATAAGTATTATTAATATTTTTTTTTTTTTTTATGAATTAAAAACTTTGTTTTCCTTTGAGTAGGTACATAAACTGCAGGGTGATTTAACATTTATGTTGCGACCAATTCGGCAATTCATAGATTCAAAATAGAGAAAAATGTACGATATAATACGAACGTTTTTTGATTCAGAAACATCTAAAATATGATTTGTACATTTTATAATTTTTTACAATATTTTAGGGATTTTGGAGGTCACTTTAGAAAATGTATAAAAACTTTTAATTTCACTCGAGCATAGAGTTTCGCATTAATTATTTATGTTCAAGCACTAAAATGTATTAAAAAAATGTCTTCATAATGTTCATATTAAAAAAATATAGGTTCCCATTTGAGATTCTAGGCTTGACCCCCTTAATGTATTGTAAGAAATTATAAAACGTACATTTTCTTAGATTTTTTTAAATCAAAAAACTTTTGTATCATATACATTAGGGGGGTGTGAATTTTTTGAATATTCTTTGCAAACCAGAAGTAAAAATATACGTTCATTGCTCGATTGCATAGTATTTTACGTGACAAAAATAAGCCAAAGTGAGGGGGTTGACACCACAATCCCCCCGTGAGCACGCCCCTGGGTATGCCTATATAATACAGCGTACCTATAAATATAATATGGTTTATTTGACCCTTTATTGTCACAAGAGATTATCGCTCATTCTTTTGCAGTATATATACAGACATAAATCAAATTATTTTATAAAATAGAAGGTCTACACCGCGCCTTCCCATATTATATATATTTACTGCACGGTTGTATTCAAATTAATACGTCTCGCCAAACTGTCCGACGTAAAATAAAAAAATAAATATTTGTAAGGTCGTTTCGGCGTGTAAATAATATAGATACGCACTTCAACCCAATAGGTATATTATTGTATACTGTGCAGCTGTGACACGAGATTTTCGTTGTTTTTTCTGCTGCGGAAAAAAATTGTAAAAACAAATAATTACATCTTGACCTTCACGGTGTACGCGACTATAATAATATAATACAATAATGCAGCCTGTATACCTGCAATCTGCACCCATATAACAAGCATTATTTGTTTGAAAAAGATTTTTTCACGTCTCGAAGTACCTATACCTATACATAGAGGTACAATACACATTTTACATTTTTACGTATTAAATATTATTATCATAGAATGTGATGACTGTGGAAGATTTTCGCTATGGGTATGTGTTATTAAAATATAATATATTATGGGTACCAGACTACCAGCTACACTGCACACACACACACAATGTTCATTTACTATTCAGTGATGTGTACATATATTATCATGCAAACCGAAAAAACACGTTTTTTTCTTCTTTCTATTATCGACAATGACTGAGTGGAAAAGAGCATAATAAATGCTTAAAATTATTTTATTTTACGTTTTGTAGGTATCATATTATACACATGCGATGATTGCATATGTAATATACGCGACCTCTTCCATTCGATTACAGATAATATATGTATACAGCATGCAGTGGCTGCGGTGCAAATATTATACAGCGATAATCAACAGGTATTTAGTGATTACTGATTATATTATATATTTTAATTTATAATATATTATTATGGCATAGGGATAGTAGCTATTGTAACTGATGTGTGTAGAAATGACGACGCCGACGAAATAATATTACAAACGCGACAGCTGCTTACTGCATTCCAGATTTAGGGGGAGCTGAGTGGGCTGTAGCCCAAGGCCCCCCCCCAAAAAAAAAAATTTGGGGCTCTCGCAGTCTTGTAATTATATGTCTATAGCGGTATGAGTACAGAAAAATTCAGTATTTAATAAATATTCACACATTAATATGCACATTATTATATCTACATAATAATGTGGAACTTTATTTTCCTATATATATTTAAAATTAAATTTCCATCAGTAAAATAATATCTATATATAGGCATTTTCATGTACATTTATTTTTTGGGGCTAATTTTTTTTTAGCGGCTATTTTTTGTAAGATTTTTGTCACCACAAATACTTATATATAGGTACTTATTAACATTTTATTATTTTTATTACATTATAGGTAGGTATTATAGATGCATATTATTGATATTCAACACGATATAAAAACATATTTACGATTCATAGACTTTGTTTGGAGATGAAAAATATCAAGTAGCGTCTATACGCTTACCTATATACACAAAGGCCCCAAAAGGGTCACCCTGGCCGATCTCTCTTTTTTTATATTTTTGTGTACCTACTACTATATAACGTCTATATTATTATTGTAATATATACGTTTAATTTATATTACGAGTATATTATATGAGCAGCGTGTTCTAGTCGTTGTAGATTCTAGTGGTTAATTATGCCGACCACGGTCGTAACAAAGTCATATAATATAATATTATTATAGTAAGAATATATTATGACGGTCAACGTCAAATTCTCTAAGTCAAAAACAATAAATTACCAAAGTAATATCATAAATTTAATTATTATTGTGTTCGGACGTAGTACGGCGGCAAGTGAATATGCGGTTTATATACGCACCTAACAAACGGCGTATATGGTTAAAAGTATAATATTTAGTATATTGTGTGTATAATGCGTATTATGAATAATAATAATAATTCAGTGGCGGCGCGAACTTTTTGAGTCTTTCGACCAAATTATTGAATATTTAAAATAATTTTACCACCACCCCGCATTGGCGCATTGATTACACCAATGTGACGAGTCGCAGAGAGCTAACTCTAAACTATGTTACATATAACATATGAATATTAATACTTGCTATGATATTTTTGTTGAAGACTTGAGGTCCTACAATAACACACACACACACACACACACCCGGACCCGGCCGCCCACCCATCACAGATGCAATTGCTTCAAATAGTCGCACATCCCGCCGCCGTTGAATAATATTAACCAATATAATATCCAATATCAATTTGTGTTGTTGATTACCTTTACAATCATTGTCAAAGCGTCATAGTCGTTTGAGCGTTTTCAAGTTCAGAGAATTTTTATAAATTTTGTTGCGAAAATGCTGCAGGTGTATGTCAAATGTAATTTTATAATACATAATAATAATTATAAATGCCGAAAACAGCCATGCACTTTAAATCGTATCTGCAATTAATATTAAATAAAGGTATCTGTAATTTTCTTTTTTTATTCATTAGGTATTATATTATATATATATAGCAATGGGATGGCCAACTCACGGCTCGTGTCTTACTAACAAAACCCAAAATTGACTAGGTAATTATTATTTGATTTTTTTAAATCATAAAACGCGTATCTACAAACATTTTGGCGCTTATATTATATTGATGTCATTGTAGGTTATTGCTCGTGTGGCTAGTGAACATAATATATTCTGCTCGTTATTATAATATTCTATTACCTAAATAGTATTGTACTAAAAAAATTGTGTCGATACATACTTATTATCATAATGCGTATACCTATTATTAGCTAAAAGTAGGCCAATAACTCTCGACGTCGAAGCCCTCAACAGCTGATTAAAAAAAAAAAAAAAAATATTTCATGTTTTCACCGTGTTGGATTTCTTCGCGGGACTTAATATCACTAATAATTCTGCAGCTGCAATATATTTTTTAGACAATATGTAATATTATGAGCAGCGAACATTTTGCCTGCTGCCGACGACGCACACAACTGTTGCTGCTGCTGCTGCTGTAGCGGCATAACATAATAATAATAATAATAATAATAGTGTGTTTAAATAAAACTGTACCTAATTATACCAACAGCAAGGTAATAATATGTGGACCTGCGTGGACTATGCACGAAAAGGGTAATTAATTTTGTTATAATATTTTCGTATTCAAATAATAGTGTAATAATAATAATAATAATAATATGTAAACAGATAATATGTATAGCGCGCGATTAATGTTATATGTCTGCTGCGGCATAATTGAATATGGAAAGGTGTATTGTAAACAATATATTACTAGTAATATTGTAATATTATAAAAAAACAACGTATTTTTTATTTTCTACGAAAATTGCACATTTATTCGACGAACGTTACAACACTGCTGCACTTGAATATTATATATATATATATCAAACATAATATAGTTTATATATAATACAAGTTCTACGATCACAATAATAATTATTACAATCGCAAAATGATAATAATACCAGCTAATATAATAATAATAAATAAATAATTATAATATAATATATATTCACCTTTTTTTCGTCAAATTTTTACACGAGGAATATTGGGGTAACAGAGTCATAAGTTCATAACTCATCATTATATATTATAATAATAGTCGTGTCATTCGTATGAATACAATATATTATAATGCGTACACATCAAAAAACTAAAAACTAAAAACAAATCGTAATAATAATGAGTGTTCGCAGTGTATATACCCGAACAATATAAATTATATATATATAGGTATATAATATGTGTGTCAGAATAAGGTTAGGTTCCACGGCGTGGGCTGCAGGAAACGAAATCATATCGATTTATACATTTTATTAAATAGGCAATTTATATTTATGAATTTAATGTTTTTCGTTGAGAAAATATAATATTATATACCTATAACTATTACTGCACATTAAAAACTACATCACAGAATAACGAATACTAAAAACTACAATTTCATATTTTCTTACATAATATTATGTATATAAAGGTTCAGTACGACATTATATTTTATAATATAATATATAAAATGGGCATATATTACATATATATAATATATATACCTGATATATACATATACCTAGGTATATGTATTATATTATAATAATAATACAATATAAAAGTGTACAATATAATGATGGCTAATTTGTACAAACCTACTTATACAGTTATATAGGAAAAAACAAACAAACAAATAACTTATGTATATATAATTTAAGAACAACAGTTAAAATAATATAATATACATGTATAAGGTACGCATATATATATATATATATATATATAGTACCTGTACTTACCTAGGTATATGTACATAGGAAAATCTATACGTACTACGATGATATAGTGTACCTATAATCTATATGATATATATTATATAATATTATATCATATTTTATAGAAATATATAATCGTCGCAGCGAATGTGCGTGCTCACTCTATATATATATATAGACGCGAGAATAGATGATAATATTATTATTTTTGTCACCGACGGCCGGTTTGCGTTTTGGCGAATTTTGTAAAAACGTGCAATGTGTTCGGGCAATTCAGCACAATATACGCATTGCAATGCGTTTGGGCGACCTCTTTTATTTTATTTTTTAATTTGTCTAAACCAATATAATATTACGCTAAACTAAACTGCAAACGCGACACATCAATATTTTGACGCCGCGGAAATTAATTCAGAACGCAATATAATATTATGATACTTTTATACTTTTATTATCTACTGTAATCTTTACAATAATTTTTTCTTCTATATATTTTTATATATTGTATATCATACACTAGCTCAAACACATTTTAAGAAACTCGCCCAAACACGTTGTTAAGCTGGTAAAAAGGTGATTCGCCTGAACGCATATTATGACGCTTATCCGACACACGAATCCAAAGTGCGGTCGGTCAAAGGTCGATCGACGCGTGACCGTTATTATACCAAACGCGAAGTGACCGCATAATAATAATATCGCGTTATACCTAGGTATATTATGTCGTACATGTATATAATATATAAAAATATTAATATATCGTATAGACGAGTGGGAAACTCGAATAATATTATTATACCTAAATATATATATCATATATTATAATATTAGTTGTGCGGAAAATAAGACGCCGCGGCGTACCGTAAATAGTGTTGTTGTTGTTGTTGTTGGTGATGGTGTTGCAACTGTTGCAGCTGGCTGTGGTGCAGCACGTGGTGTTGGTGATGGTGGTCTTGGAACGCGAACGCTGCGGCGGCCGCGGCCGCGTGATGGAACTCGTACGGCACCATGAGCGGTACAGCAGCCCGGTACGCGGCCGGCACGATGGACGGGAACCGCCGTAGGATGTCGTCGTCCACGTCGTCGCCGTCGTCGTCGTCCGTGTAGTCCGCGGCGGCCAGCGGCAGCGCCGGTGCGGCCGGAGACGTGGCCGACGACCGCGGGTCGGGTCCGATCAGGCTTTCGATGTCGAACGGTCTCTTGACCGCCGGCTTGGTCGTGCAAGCGGTGGCTGCTATGTGACCGGTCACGTTGCGGTGGCGGCGACGGGGCGCGGCGGCCGCGGCGCCGACGACGTGTCGAGACGACGGCGGCTGCGTCGGCGGCGGTGGCGGGCTGCCGGCCGACGACGAACGCGGCGACGACGACGACGCGGAAGAAGCGCCCGACGACAGCGACGGCGATGTGGCGGCCAGCGACAGCGACGAGGCCGCCGACATGGACGGGTGGTTGCGCTGCATGTGCGCCAAATTGTTGGCCAGAGCGATCAGCTCGTTGTCCAATCTGAATGAGCGTAACAATAAGACACGGAAACCATTAGAACGGAGCAAAACGAAAGTATTTATTATAATATTATTATATTATAGGTACAGGCCTATACAATATATTTGATTATTATTTAATAATATTATGTATATTATATAAATCTAAAATCATAAACATTTAGGTGTTGAGTATATATATATGTATATGATAATGTGTTAGGTGTGCGCGTAGAAGATGAATATATTATGTATTGGCCGGGGCATACATAATATGATTATATTTATTCGTCGCGCGCAGAAAGTGTATATCTATATATAATATAATGTATTTATATATATACGACATTTCTTGCAACTAAATTATTTAGATAATTTTATTTTAATTATTAATTATGCGCAGTTATACCTAAATATACTATTGGAAATATTGGAAATATTATCGTAACAACAATAATATATAATAATATGATGCGATAAACGTTATTATTATTATAATTGATTGTTTCCCCTGCAGCATATAGTGCAGCTTATAATATAATTTAGGTAGGTATATATGTATATTATATAGCCATATAAATAATAATATAACGTATAATTTTATTATAATAAAATATATTAATAATATAATAAATGAATTTATATATATACCTATACTCTGCGCACCTGTCTTTGTCGGACTTGACAAGCTTGAAGCGTTTGCGGCGCCGCAACAGCGAACCGTTCTCGAACATGTCCAGGGCGGCCGGGTGCAGTGCCCAGTACGCGCCCTTGCCCGGCCGGTCCGGCATCCGCGGGATTTTCACGAAACAATCGTTAAACGACAGGTTGTGCCGGAGCGAGTTCTGCCAGCGTTGCGTGTTCCGTCTGTAGTACGGGAACTGGTCGCTGATGAACTTGTAGATGTCGGACAGCGGAAGCATTTTCTCGGGCGAACTCCATATGGCCATGGCCGTCAGCGATATGTAACTGTACGGCGGCTTTTGGTCGCCGTACGAGTCGCGACTGGGCCGCGGCATTTTTCCAAAACGCTTTTCCGCGCGCTTTTAGTGCTTTTGATATTTTATATTATTGTCCGATAGAAATTTACAGGACGGATATTATAGGATATACCCGCACAATAAAATATGCAGTCGATTGCAAGTTTTTGCACGTAAAATCGAGAAAACAGCGACGCGCAAAAAAATATGTTTGTCTTTAGTGCGGAATTAAAATAACGCGCACGAAAACCGTCGTCGAACTCGATATTATATTAATATATTATGTTATTATTATTATTATTATTATTATCGAAAACCACACGAACGATATTATTTTTTATTGTTGTCGTTGAACGACGATAAGACGTGCGGCGGCGGCGTTACAAAACGACTGCGACGGCGTTCGGGAGCGGACTGAACGGATGCGGTGCAGTTGCGGCGGCGTGGCCGACGGACGTCACGGTCAGGTCGGGAGGTGGCCGGCCCAATGGCACGCCGGGCGAGCGGGACCAATGGCTCGGGGGGCGGCCGCTGTCTGGAGCGCCGCCTCCCGTTCCCCCGCCAGACGCGACCGGTCGGAGATAAACGCGCGACGGGGACGGTTTTATTCCTCCTCCAACAGAAATACCTCATCGAAATCGTCTTCTCCGCTCGCTGCCCGCGGTCGACCTCCACCGCGACGAAGCTCTGAGTAGGCATACGCGTTTTTTTCTCGCACTCCGCCGCCGCCCGCTAATATACTTATATTTATACAATAATAAACGTTTAGAACGATCATCGTCGGCACTGCTGCGGTGAGAATATGTAACTCAGGGCGGTGACCATACGTCCCGTTTAAGACTGGATTTTCGCTTTTATTTGATCATATAATGTCCCGTCGTCCCGCGCGACTATAACTTTCGACGGGACGACACTTTTTGTCCCGTTTTTAGAAGATACAGTCCCGTTTTAATCCCGTTATCGACGTTATATCCATCGCATAATATGATATTATGTGTATTATATAATGTGTGTAAAAGAAAAAATCTATTTATGAAAACCAATACACAAAACAATATCATATTATAGAACAGTTTTTTAAAAAAAGGTTTTTAATTATATACCTATAATAATATACCTATACTAGCTGCTCGTGCCAAATACTTGTTATATTCTATTATAAATATATACACTAAATTGTACTTGTAAAAAAAGTTTATATGCCATATTTCTAGTTTCTACTAATTATAATATAATAGTAATATATTATATGTATAACCAATGACAATATAACTCTAAAATAATAAACAAAAAAAAATATTCGTTTTTCGTAAGATAAAAAAAAAATGCAAGTGCGGCCTATACCAAATTCTCTTTAATACCTAAAGGGACTGAAAAAATAAACTTTAAACACCCCCCAAGTCTTATGTATATCTATTTATATTTTATAATATACATTTATTGAAAACGGTCCTGCAGTAGTTTTTTAGTGTATAACCTTCGGATAAACCAATATTCATTTTTAAGTTTGTTTTTTCTGGTAGGTATAGCATTTCAAATAATTTTCAGTAGGTGTGTTTAATGTTTATTGACAGATGAGACGTCCAATGATAGTTTATATAATTATGTGTGACATTCAAAAATATATGAGTAAATAATGACAAAAACCTATATAATGATAAATATATTATGTGTAACCACAATGGCAACCCGACGTATTATGGAACGATTGAAACTGTTCTCGATCACTAGCTCTATATAGAACTGCAGTCTCCGACAAAATGCAGGTACACAGCACAATTGCGGGATGAAATGAAAAAAATAACTATAAACTATAATTTACACCGCCATCTGTTAGAAACTTATGGAACTTACAAACAATTATACAATCCACTGCAGTATGCCAGCGTATTATAATAAACATTTAATTTGCAATAAAAAATTGTTGAGGTCATGAACCGAGATTAAAACTATCCAATTTGTCTGCAGGTTGGACCAAATTACACACATTGAGCAAAATTGTATCAAAATCGGAGTTTCGGATTTCATCGCGGACAAACATCGTGAAGCGAGGTTTTAATATTTATATAAGGATATTATATATTATTTTTATTATATATTTAATTAGTAAAAAACCCCAACCAATATGCGACACATGCCACAGAGCATTAAACACATATTATAGTGGAGGTGTGCACTGCACTGCAATACAATTCTACTCCCCTAATATATTGTAAACAATAATTATAAAATGTTACAAATAATTTTAGATGTTTCTAAATCAAAAAACTTTCGTATCATATACAGTTTTCTCTACTTTGAATCAATAAAGTGGTTGTAACATAAATTTTGAGTCGCCCCGTAATAGTATACGATTTTGAATATGACCAATTTTCACATAGGCTTTTGTTTTTCTTATTATATTTTTTTTTAAGCTACAAAATCAAAAATAAAAGTCCAATGCGCCCTTTAAAAAATTGTCTTCTTTCTAACAAAAAAAAAGAATAAAACCAGACAGCTCTACGAAGAGACGTGAAAGTTTTTCTTGCCGTATAGCCTGTTTAAACAAAAAATCACACGTTTTATTTTTGGTCGATGGTGCGGTTGACATATTGTGCGCGCGTGCATATACATTTGTGGTTTGAAGATTTTCCGGGCGTACGACCTACTTGGAATCTCCGGTACCAAAGAACTTGTGGTGCCACAAGGGAAATCCGTGGGAACAGGGCAGGAATCAAACGATCGTATAGCCGAACTACTGCGGGGTCGGTGCGATCAGAAAGCACCTAAATATAATAAAAATAAAATGTGTTAGTCGTCTTATAAAATATACACTATATTATAATATACAGTCATGCAATATAATATAGTGGAACACGAAAAATGATTTTTAATTATAGGTACTTATATACATTTCCCGTTTTCTCGCCAAATACTTTTAATATGCACATCAGTATTAGAGCTTATTATGATGGACGACGCACAGTGGTCCAAAATAAAAGTAATAAAAATTTAAAAATATTTTCACAATGTTTAAGGTAATTGTAATAGCCTAAGAAATATTTGGTTTTTTAAAAATGATTTCTATAAATATCGATAAAAAAATGTTTGTTGCGTCAAATTGATTGAAAATTTAATACAAAATTCCTCATAAGTTGTTAAAATAGCAGTCATAAATATTAAAAATACATAAAGGCACAACTTTTTTTTTAAGCATTTAAACTTCAAATTCTGACCAAAATGCATTATCGAACATTTGCAAATTGTTTGGTAGTCTTGTACCTATAGCTAACAATTTATAAAATATTCAATTTTTATAGCTAAGGATTGGAATTTAAAAACAAGGTTAGTTGTTCTCATTGCAGTTTTCAAGTTTATAATATTTTATAATATTGCAAGTTTTTTAATTTTCCAAATTTAAAAATCAATGACTGCAGGTTTTAAATTGCCATTCAAATTGGTAAATGGGTTTTTGATCTTGTGGTGTAAAGACTTTTCTAATATAAGTTTATATATTAAAATAGCTATAACTATAAATATTTGAGAACAGGAAAATGTATAGACGTGCTTTTGGATTACTTTATGTTCGTTTTATATATTTAAGGTGAAGGTGGATATTAAGGTGGATCATGCATATTTAAAATTGATAAAAAGTATTTTAAAAAGTATTAATTTTTTTTTACCGATGAAGCAAAATGTGAGACCCCGTTGTTGTGCCTATCCTCATTTTAAGTGCTTTCAATTTTATGCTAAGAAGATTTTTTGAGAGAGTTTCAAAACGAGTCATATATACCTAGCTTTATAGAAGTTTACTGCAGGAACGTTAATTATAGATAATAGGTATGCTTCAGCACTCTATATTTGATTTTCCTATATTTTGTCCACGTTTCGCTTCCGTATATGATAATACCAAAATATAATTATATAACGCGATTTATTTATACGTACTTATAATTTATAATGAGTTCTTTAATAAAAGTTATTCTTTTTTATAAGTTTTTGTAACATTCAAGTCAATGAACTGAATATCACTCATGAACCGACGATTAACCCGAAATGAAGAAGCAAAAAAATTGTATTTATAAAAAAAAAATATGTCGATAGTGTGTAAATACTGATAATGTCAAATAGGCGGTAAATATACTTAAAAATTGTATATAATACATAATATATTTTAATGCGTAGGTAAAGGCGCAAATAACGATATCTCTGTTATGTAATAATATACATATACCTATAGTATATATAGTATATATATATATAGTAAGGTACTAAGGTACATGAGGAATATTGTATATATATAATATAGATGTATAAATATATATATATATTATGTTAGTTATCGTCGATATATATACTTAATAATATAATATGTATATATAATATTATTATACATAGGTCCACGCCGTCTTAAATAATAATACAATATTATATATGTTACGTAAAGCTGCGGCATATAAGACGATATTATCTACACATATATAATATGATATATATATATATAACATTAGGTAATGCCTTTGTGATTATACACCTATAGATAAAACCGCATATTAATGTATAATATGATAGCGATAACCTTTTCTTCGATTTCCGTGCATTTCAATTCGTCCGAGCCGAATATTGATAATAATTTTATTGGAAGAAAAAAAATGTTGGTAGACTATTTACGGCGTGTTTATATGCGACCGAGACTACAACTCGTGAGTGGCACTGCTTCAGTAATATATAAATATTATGAGAATATTAAACGTATAAGTGGCGTTTTATGATCGACGGACCGCAGATGAGCTCCTTGGACGTATAGTAATTATATAACACTTTATATAAAAGTAAAAAGGTACGTATAACTACTATATATATTATATATTGCACACATTTAGCACGAAAAATCCTGGTTCGAAATTTTATATTTTTAAGCATCTTTTAATCGTTATTTGTCGGGTCTTTGTGCAGTTATACACTCCCCATACACCTCTATATATATAACATATATATACGAGTATATACACCGGACGAAGTGAAATGGAGTACTCGCCGCGATTACCGCGGTCGTTCTCCGCCGCGATGGGATTGACGATGATGACGATCACGGCCCTATTGCCGGTATACGGTACCGCGGCCGGCTTGATCGACCTGGGTCACGGTTACAGGGAAGGGACGACCACGTGCTGGGACCCGACACAACGGTTCGACGTGTTCGACGTGCACACGGGATCGGGACCGAACGGAGCGTACACCACGGAGAGCTTCTCGACGCCCGAACACTGCGGCACTCATCTGGACGCGCCGTTTCACTTCAACCCGGCCGGATGGAAGCTGCAAGAGATCCCGCTGGACCGGACGGTGGTCGAAGGTAATATAGTGCGGTAACTGCGGTAACTGCTGCGGTTTGCATATGCAAGCCGCGGCGATAATATATATAGTTATAACGAAATCGACACAATTCAAATATACAATCAAGAGGAAATTATATATTTATATAAAATGCGGTACCGCTATACATATATAATATATTATATATATATACTGCAGGTTATTCACCAAGCATACGCTCATTCCCATTTTTTCATTCAAGGAATTTATTCGAATTCTAATTTTTCTAATTTGTATCTATTTTTATTTTTACCCATATCTTCCAGATCTAATATTATGGACCTATTATCCTATTAGTATATACACATAGAGCGAAATAACTCAAAAACTATATTCGTTCGAATTCTGACTTTGATACTCGTCAATGTTTTTTAAAAAAAATGATCCGTCTAATAATTTACAGTAGAAAAGTGGGGTTCTTATATGTGAAAAACCGAAGTTAAAGTTTAAAGCCAAAATAAGAGAAACCCAACGGTAGCTCAATGAAGTGTTCCGTCGTAATTTTTCGCACTTGCAGTACAATAATAGTGGTAACATTTTAAGAAAAAAGAAATTTAAATTTAAAACCAACAAAGTTTGTATATTTTTCGTGCCCGTTGCAGTAATAAATTTTCAAAAAAAAATAAAAGAGCGGGGTTGAACTTCATTGCTATTGTGGATTTGAAATTCACCCCCCCCCCCCTCAGAATTGTGATACCTATATCCACCACCGTCTGCAGTCGGTGAATAGTCTTAGTGTTTTGTGCGTCATTAACAATATAACATATTATAATTTATTGATTATAAACTATACATAATAACGCGTAGTTATACATTTATAAAATATATAATAATATAGGTGTACACGTGAACGTAAGTAGCGAAGTCAACGGAAATGGCGACTTTTTACTGACCGTTGGTCATTTGAAAGCTTGGGAACTGGCCAACGGACCGCTTCCAGATAGATCCGTGATATTGGTGAACTTCGGTTGGGCTCACAAATTCGGAGATCGTCAGGCGTACTTCAACGGATTACGCGAACCGTACAGGTACGCCTATATATATATATATATATATTATTATAAAATGTCAATGCCCATCTCTTTGAATTGACGGTATCGACGGAAAAACCCCGTTTTCAAATTTTAAAACTGTAAATGTTATTGTCGAGCTCAACCAAAATATTAAATTATTTAGACAATATATTACGTCTATATTGTGGAAAAACTTATCACCTGCAGGTATATTTTTTTGATAATATTCATGTATAATATTATAATGATTTATTTTGTACTTTCATATGAATCTCGTTTATATCGAATGCAAAGTCGTCGAAAAAAATTGGCATTTATGTGAATCCATAGAAAATTGTAACGAGTTTGTCTCGCTGCAGGTTTCCCGGACTGTCCAGAGACGCTGCCCAGTGGATCGTCGACTCCGGAAAAGTGTACGGCGTCGGGGTGGACGGGCCGAGCGTGGACCCGGGACGGTCGACGTCGTACGGCGTGCACGGGGTGCTGTCCAAGGCCAACCTGTACAACCTGGAAAACGTGGCGTTGAACGGCACCACGCTGCCGCCGAGGGGGTTCAAGCTGGTCGTCCAACCGATCAAGATCGTCGGCGGCACCGGCGGCCCGGTCAGAATATTGGCTTTCACGAAAGATGAGTTCGGTCTGTTGTCGCAGTGATCGCGGCCGACTCGCGGCGGTCCGAAATGTAACTTTAGCTTACATAATATTATGTAATCTATATAAATTCAAAAGCACTATTTATATGATAGAATGTTAACTACCTGATAAACGTGTATTATATAATATGTCACAGTGTATACTATTATAATTATTTGATAATCATTACCAAAGTCGACAGCGCGATGAGATTGTAGATTTTTTTTTCCCTCCGCCGTCTCATAAAAAAAAACTATAATATGTGGCCCTCATATACGCTGCGGTCGAATTTTTTCAATGTTATTACCTACTTCAAAAATAAATATCTATAATATCTGCTCCTATACCTATATATTACTAGCTGTCCTACCCGGCGTTGCCCGAGTCAAAGATGAAATAATTAAGTAAGTGATATCAGAATATTAGGCACACGAAAAGCATCGCAATGGTGGACTGTGCCAAAGATTTGTTTTTTTTTATAAATTTATTTGTAAAAATATGTATACACCATATTCCTACTAATATTATAATAGTTATAAGATATATGCTGTAACCATTGACAACCCTATAAATAAACAGAGATAATTCATATATATCTCATCAAAAATAGCACTTTCAGTTTTTCCAGAATTTTTATCGTACAATATGTACGTAGGAAAAACTGTTACTGTAACTGATATAACTAATAATTGTAACCAATAGCAACCATTTATAAACAAATACAAATTTTCGATTTTCATCGTGAATTTCAAAATCTGTGTGTGAGCACCTCTTTAAATTATCCTTTTAAAATATACTATTTTTGCGATAGAAACCTTCTCCGTGATATAGTCTTTCATTTAAAAAAAAATTAAGACAATCGGTTGAGTATATTTTCCGAGAACATTAGCATCAAAGGTTTCAGTTTTCGGTTTTATATGTTAAGATATTTTATATATAGGTCGTACAATGTAATATTATTATAGCTGAAATGAGCTCATCATAAGCCACGCAATAGATATTATAGATATTAAAAATAATATACATTAATCAATATAATATGCAGACACCAATTTATAGTTACGTTTTTGTTTGTCATCACATGTACGTCTCATACCTATTTAATATCTACAAATATGCAATACCCACCTATAGGAAGCACCACTACGCACGCAATAATATACAACACTAGATATTCATACTTAGAGGAAACGGTCATAACCTCCATACGTGTATAAATATAATGAGAGGATATATAAGCGAGCTGTGCTAGCCGCGGTGCATCGTGCCGAGCTGTGCATCGTAATAGCCAGGAGAAGGTTTTTATGTAAAGAAAAATCAAAAAAATTGTACAAAAAGTTAGAAAGTTTGAAATTTTAGGCCACCGTCAAAATGTTTTTTATGTACCTTCCTACATCTGAACTCACTCACAAAAATCATGGGCTCCGCAATCCACCTGTGGTGGATTGCCTACCTATCAAATTTACTGTTCGCATAATAGTTTGCATTATTATTTTTTTTAATGTGCAACGGAGTGCACAGGTTCAGCTAGTTTACTATGCATTTAAGCTAATATTATATCTATACCATTAATCTATTCAAATAAATCTATTAGGTATTGATATTTTATAATTCATACGACATTTTTTTGGAAAAAATTAGTTTAGCCGACCGTATACTAATAGGAGAATAAATAACTAATAGAAAGTAGAAATTCAATTTAAAGTATAAAAATAACAACCTTAGAAATATTGGCTGACCCACCCTGTCCCCGATTAATCGATTTTTACGTGCAATGAGTTAAATTTAATCTATTCATTAGTGTGCCTTCAAAATAGGTGTATACAACTCACTTCAGCGTTTTATTTTTACTTAGGTAACTTGTAATCAATTTAAAAAAAAAAATTATATGTTTCTTAAAAATGTTAACTTTTACGAAAAGCAAGTGTTTTTTGAAATTATTGTTGAGGTTACAACGATCTTTGTAAATATAAATTTTATATTGTTATCAGATTCTGAGCAGAGCTACAAATGTATTAATTTTACAATAATGTGCATATTTTGTTTATTTTTATGTATTAAACTTAATGTGTAAATTATTTTGTTTTACTTATTGATAAATATAAGAATTGTCTGCCTGTATCTAATAATATGAAAAGTTAAAAATGTATAATATACAATAAATAATGTATTACATTTTAATTATGTGGGTCATTCGTTAACTGGTCACATATATAGAGGTACTAATGATTCAATAAGTATAGGTAGCCGGTACTACATTTTATATAAATTATAAATTCACATAATATATATCAAATTCAGCATCATTAGCAAAACAGATTGTAAAAGTAACATTAAAAAACAAATTAACTCAACGAAATATTATGTAATATTTACCTAAAAATGAATGCTACGGTTATTAAGATACTGTTGATTACACAAAGTGATATTGTTATTTGTGTAAAAGTAATTATGAGTTTCAAAAAAAAAAAATTGTTCTAATAATCAATTAACTTTGGCAAAAGCTACATATAATTTTGTTTACAGTTACAGCGTGTTTGGTAAAATCTATCAAACTGAATGACTGTCTACAACAGAAAAGTTATGTTATCATTACCAAAGTAGGTTTACATAAAATATGTTGTAACTGTTACAAAACATATTGTTGTCACGGACGCAACCAAAATTTTTAGTTATGTCTATATCATATTCTGGTTATCATTACTACATGTATTTTTTTCCGTGTGACGAGGTACATCTTGACAGTTGACTCTATTGTACTTACATCAAAGTGGTAAGTGGTTTCCTTTATATGGTGGATTTTTTTTTCTGAAGTTATAAGGTTATTTTTTCACAAAAATCGCATATATTATATGATGTATAATATTTTTATTATTTTATTATTCCGTGTATTATTATTAAAGATTTTAATAACTATTATAAAGCATAAAACATAAATATTAATAGTACCTATACCCAGTGATGTTCCCTATTATTTTTTATGAGAGTATACTATGCCGAAGAACGCCAAAATATAGTTATTTCATTTTTTTATACGATAAAAGTGGTGGAAAGGTTTAATTAATAAAATAAAATCAAAAAAAATTACTATTATATTTTTAATTTATCAAAACAAAATTATAAAAATGAATTATTTAAATAAATTGACAAAAAATTGTTTTCTCAACGATTATTGGTCGACGTATTGGTCAACTGCTCATTGTTACTGTCGTTATTGAGCGTCGAGCAACGGATGAGTAAAAACATACTATACTTTAAATTTTTAAAAAAAAATGATGTATTTTTTCTTTTTGTATGGTTTGTTTGAGAGTAGTATAACCATGATATTTTAGAAAAAGCTTGAGAGTATACGGCGTATATGTATAGTATACCCTATGGGAACACTACTGCCTATACCTAGATTGTTTTAAAATTTTAAATAATTCACACAAACATTAAGTCTTACCCGACGTATAGCTTAGGCAAAATATAGGTACATCACTGCTGTTTTCATTATTGTCCATATTATAGAAATTTACATTTTTGCTCATTGTCCGTTTGCCGAGAGAATGTGGTTGTGCACAAACCAAAACACGTCGTACCACTCTGATTATTTAACTGTATTTGGATGACAATCGATGTCTGAAAGGGACCTATATAGGGTTGCCTATAAAATGTTAATACTCATAATTTAAAATAAACTATACAATCGTCAATCATGCACAATATAAAATAAGCCTTCACCATGCATCACGCGTTATTAATATGTATAAAGTCACTTTGTATTAATTTATGATGAATGATGATTGTTCTATCATGTACACTCCGAGGGTGAAAACCAAGGAATTTCTATGATCGAGAAATTATTGTTCCCGATAAAATCTCTGGACCATTATTATGCGCACCGTATACACAATGTATCAGTATATGTATCACAATTCACAATGTACCTACACAGATATTTTGTACAGATTTTTACGTAACTCACCACGGAACTAGAAAATATTATTCAGTGAAATGATTAGTAAAAAAAATGCATTTTTAATGTCGTATATCATTTATAGGTACCTATACGTTTTACAATATTTCAAAACATGTAGGTTATTTTTTTTACACACAGCTTATATTACTAAATACTATTTTAAAATATAATTAATTAATATATAATACCATTGATTATAAATACTATAGTATTTGTAATCAATGATAATATCTATATTATATTATACCGACTAACTTAAAAATTAAAACATTGATTGTGAACATTTGATTCTTAAAACATTCAAAATTGTTTACCTCGTAAGACTATACTTTGTAAAATTGTATATATTCAACATTTATATGTCGATATAATCAGTGTAGTTGTGACTTTTTCAAAATAGGTATAACAATTAAGAAAAAAATGATTATCGATTAACGTAAATAAAATAAATATAAATAAATTATAACTGTACAACCTTTCCCGGTACCTATGTGAATTGTTACGAATGAAATAATTTAACTTTTATTAATCCGTTCAACCCGCGGATATTGAAGAAGTCCTAGTTGGTAGGTCGCTGCAAAAATCCTATTATATTTGGTGTTTGGGTCTTTTAGGCCGGTGGTGTAATTCTATGCGGCACAACGGTGAAAATGCATGCTATAGCCGTATTGAACAATAAGACTCATGTATTTAACTGCGGGCGATCTCATAATATGCGGTGCGGCGATCGCGACCGACACGACTGACTACGTCGCAAAATTCTACCACACGCGTTTTGTGTACCTACCGGAATATAGACCGAACTGCGAACACATATTTTCTTTTCAAAAGTTATATGCACTGTAGGCAATTCTTCCATCAATAGTTCGTATATAAGAGCAGGATTTGACAAACTACAATACTTCAAGCAAAAAAAGGCACTTATACATAAATACATAATATGTATAATATACTATAAAGTAGTACTACTGGTAAGCCGGTGGCAGCGGCGGTGGTGAGGGGATGATGAGAAATGTAGTGAAACGGCGGCAGTGGAACATGATAGCCCGAGGAACATGCTGGACGCGGTGGCCACAGCGAACGACTGGTGTTATGGATTAGTTACGCGTACAACTCCGCGTATCCGGTCGTTCGGCCCACGACGGCGGCTGTGACGTAGGGAACGACGACGACGACCGTGGGACATCCGTTACGGGCACCACCTTATCGTCACCACCGTCGAGGTTGTGGTTAGGTGGTGACGATGGTCGTCGTCGAACGATGAGTGACGTCTGTAAGCGCCACCCGGAGTGAATGATGCTCTCGATGGTGAACGGTTTGGGCTTCGTACTGCCGGTGCAGGTTGTTGGCGGTTCCGCCGATGACAGCGGTGTGCATAGACGGAGCGGCGCGGAGGTGACAACGACTGTTCGGTGCCGACCGGCGAATTCGCTCCGTCCGCCGACATGGCGATGTTGTTCCGGTAAAGCGGAAGCGGCGGGTGGTGGACGACGACGACGACGATGGCCTGCCGAACGTATCCTCCAACAACGCCCGGTCGGCGGCCGGCAGTTTGAACCGATTGCGGCTCTGCAGATACGATCAGTTCTCGAACATGTCTAGAGCGTGCGGATGCAGGGTCCATTGCTCCCCTTTCCCGGCTGGTTCGGTCACCGGGGAATCTTCATGAAGCAGTCGTTGAACACAAGGTTGTGTCACAATGAGTTCTATACCACCAGAAACATATTATGGAGTGTATATTATAGGTATAATATATAATATATATTATAGTTTGTGAATAATATTATAAGTGATGACGGGTTGGATTATTACTATATAATAATATGAATTGTTATAAAATTTAAAATACTGCAGGCTATGACTATGGCGTGGATTTTAGTGATTTTTTAACAATTTAAAAAGTGTGCAAGTAGGTAACCGCTCATGATATACAGTAGTCACACAGAACGAAATATCATCATTAATCCTGGGTACGCCAATGCTCTAGCTCCTTAACCATCGCTCCCGTGGTCTATTGCTTCGCCTGCCATCACAGTCGTCATCATGCGCCCGAGCATATGCACCCGCGCCGCGGCACTCGTCCACTCAGGACCATAAACACATTAATAAATATAAATAATAATAATAATAAAAATGTTAATAATAATCAATATTTTCTTAATATGTCTATGCTCGGGACCAGTCGCGGTCGCTGAAAGGTTGTAGAGGAGATCAGTGGCCTACCATTTATATACGTTATCAATGTCTGAACCCACTATGCCATATCTTAACTCCTCTCATCACTCTTGTACATCGTGTCTTTGTGTTCTTTTTCCTACATTTTAAGCTACCTTGTGCCACTATTTTTTTTATACAAATATAATTTGTTTTTGTTCTTCATTTTAAAATGAGCAGTCCACGTTTTTAAGTGTGTGGCTCGGTTGCTAACGAACAACGAAGGCTTGATGTTGAAACTCTAAGGTTCGATTAGGTTAAGACGATGGTCGGGTGACTCCGAAGCTAATATATTATTACTTTTATAATACGATGAGGAAGATCGGCTTCTTGGACTTTTGTTAATCTTTTTGTAACTTTTCATAAAATAGGTATATAGTAGTATCTATACTGTCCACACGAATATGATCAGTGAGGTTCATAATTCTGTTGAAATAAATAAAAATAAAAATAAACTTGTTAATACGATAAAAAGAAACAATATATTTTGTTTTTAACATTACTTTTTTTATTGAACAATACATCACGATCGTTTTAAATTAAATCACCCCTACACACGTTTTTACGGCCTTCCTCGTGGATGGACATGTACAGTCACTTGCGCGTTTGCTCGTGGACGACGACCGCGTCGTGACGGCCGCTGGAGCGACGAGACGGTTGACGCGGTGACATAGTAGCCGGTGAGAGCAACGACGATGCGCAAGTGCTGAAGACGAACGTGATATGATTACGGCGGCGACATGAGCACTGAGCGAGCAAAGACAGCAATCGATGCTGCGGAACCAGTGGCGGTGGCCGGCGGAATCACCACTGAGCAAAAAGTGGAGAGAATCTGCGGGTTCTGCCGCAACGCACCACGAACCTGGTAATACTCTCCGTGATCTTCGAAAAATGGATTATGCATTTTCATTTCCCGTTTTCCCTAACTGCATTGTTTATTTCCCGATTAAAAAATGTACAAGACATTTTCAACTCCCAAAAGTACCAACTAGGTCCATTTTTCTATCATAAAATCATTTTTTCTACTATAAAACTTGTGCACATACCTAAATGTACCAAAAAAAACACATAATAGTATGTAGGTACATCATTATAAAATAAATACGTTGATCATAATCTAAAATATTAGATAATGATTATTCACCAAAAAAATAAAAAACGAGTTCAGTATTATAATACAAATAAAAATCCAAATCTCCGTCAATATATATTATTTTACATAATTATATTACACCGACGCTATATTATATCAATATTGATGCGGGTTTTAGAAAAATAAACGGTCCCGAAATCCTAGTAATGCTGGCCGATTAGAACGGCGAACGTACCGTATATACTCACTGGCCAGTAATAATAATCAACAACGTCCGTCATCTGCGAGATGTTTGAATTATTGCTTGACAACGGCATCGTGTATAGGTCGAATTCCAAATAAAGTATTCATTTTCAATTAAAACGTCAAACGCACTATTAGAATAGCAACACTATGGCACATAATTACGATTTCGACGATATCGATATGACCGTCGAGGAAGTCCTCACGGATATTGTCGATACCGTTGTGTCCACTTCAATCAAAAATACGATCGAGAGAGTACTGGCAAACGTCATTGCCATGGAATTTGGCAAAACCGACCAACTTGACTTCACCACCGATAAACACAACAACAGGAAGAGGATGGACATCGTAGATTTGATCGTGGACAGCTTGGTGCACGTTGTATCGGAATCGTTGCAGACGCCCGCGCATGCCGTACAGACCGTCGATACCTCCGACAACGGAACGGATGTACCATACACAGACGATGCAACTTCCGACGACGACGTGGCGTCGGTAGTTGTCGTTGATCCGACTAAGGGAAAGGACATGGAGAGGACATCGTTTGAACTGGTTGGCTTGCGTGAACCGGAGTCAACACCAGCGAAACGCGTAACTCCGCGAGGGTGGATATGGCGAATCGCGGCCGCCGCGTGGAGGGGCTTCAAATTTGCCGTGCGTTTCGTACTGTGTGGTTGTGTACCAAAGTGAACTACGTCCACAGCATCAACAGCCTCCCCCCTTAGGTCGAGAACATCAGGCGAGACGACGGCGATGACACGGGGGCCCGTGAAAGAGCACAGAGGTACTCGGCGGTAAGTCACCCGCACAATAGTTCTCCGGCCACCCACGGCGCGACGGGACGTTTGTGGACGTCGCGCGCACTACCAGAGTAGCAACACTATCCCCCTCCAGGGACTCACCTTGACGCGGTGAGGGGGCCTGAACGGTTGTCTGTCGACGCTAAGTGCTATGCCAACGGTGGTTAATTCCACCAGCAGGGTCTCCCATGTTGGACAGGACGAAGCAGAGGACAACCCGACCAAGAGTTCCCGAGGGCAGGACGGGCTCTTTAGCCACGGCTGGCAGTTGTCCTAGGAGAAGGATACTCTGAAATCAAACCAACAGAAGGCAACTGTAAATCCTCTGGCAGTAGGTAAAATGCAGTGAAGGAAATCACTTTAAAAACCCAATATGGAAGTCAACAACCAAAGTATTGTTACCGCCCCAGTGCCGTCGGTAGGCACAGGGGACGCCGTGGGGGGCTCCCGTAGCCCGGTCCCCCTTGGTGCCGCACAAGGGCGATGCGATGTGGAGGCCCCACAACCGACTGAATCTGCCGAAGCACTAAAAGCATCGGACTGCAACTCTACCGTTGTGTCCACTTCAATCGAAAATACGATCGAGAGAGTACTGGCGGACGTCATGGCCATGGAATTTGGCAAAACCGACCAACTTGACTTCACCACCGATAAACACAACAACAGGAAGAGGATGGACATCGTAGATTTGATCGTGGACAGCTTGGTGCACGTTGTATCGGAATCGTTGCAGACGCCCGCGCATGCCGTACAGACCGTCGATACCTCCGACAACGGAAGGGATGTACCATACGCAGACGATGCAACTTCCGACGACGACGTGGCGTCGGTAGTTGTCGTTGATCCGACTAAGGGAAAGGACATGGAGAGGACATCGTTTGAACTGGTTGGCTTGCGTGAACCGGAGTCAACACCAGCGAAACGCGTAACTCCGCGAGGGTGGATATGGCGAATCGCGGCCGCCGCGTGGAGGGGCTTCAAATTTGCCGTGCGTTTCGTACTGTGTGGTTGTGTACCAAAGTGAACTGCGTCCACAGCATCAACAGCCTCCACCCTTAGGTTGAGAACATCAGGCGAGACGACGGCGATGACACGGGGGCACGTGAAAGAGCACAGAGGTACTCGGCGGTAAGTCACCCGCACAATAGTTCTCCGGCCACCCACGGCGCGACGGGACGTTTGCGGCCGTCGCGCGCTCGCGGACTCTGACTTCCACTGGCGGTTCGGCGGGCGTCCGGCTGCCGCGGTCGCAAGGAGCGACGGACGACGATGACGCGGCGGCTAGTGATGGTACCGACGCGGTCAACGACGCTGCCCCGACACGGTACACGACGACTGCTCCAGCTTCTGCACGAAGGCGACTAGTGACGGCGGCGACAGAGACCGTATAGAGCACGGCGGGAGAGTGAAAGCTTACTACAATAATAATAATAGATGTTGGAACCCGTGAGGAGCGTCGGATTCGTGGAAACGAACCTTTTCAGTGTCCGGCGGTGCGCGACTCCAGGCGGCGGTGTCCCCGGGCCTGCAGGTAGACACAGCGCCGACTCCGTACTACCTAAATGTATTATTATAGTTTTCGCTCACTCCTGTGCTTTGGTCTCCGTCGTCGCCGTCACAACAGTCGTCTTCAGCACCAGCTGCAGCACCGTCAAGCGCGCACGACATCGCGCGCACTAGCCGCCCGCCGTCAACCGTTGTCGCTCCAGCGACCGTCGCGGTCGGCCCTCGCCAGCCGTCACGGTCGTCATTGCAGCCCGCTCGAGCATTTGCGGCCGCAACTCTCGTCCGTCACGGAATGGTCGCGAGAACTTTGTAGAGGTGGCCAGTGGCCCACAACTTGCTATGCATCTGCACCCAACGCCATCACGTATACCCCCTCATCGCTTTAGTGTCTCGTTTCATGTTTTTTTTGTGTATTTTTTGCACTTTTTGTGCACCTTACTTTGTTGTATTATCATATTTTTCTTGTATTATTGTTTTCAAAATGTTTTTCTTATTTTTATATTTTTATATTAGCTTTCAAAATGCATATCACAATTTTTTTCACATTTTTATATTGCTTGTAATTTTTTGCACAATTAGTGCTACCATTTTTTTTTTATTCGTTCATTGATTGTATTTCTTTGCATTGTGCCTCTTTTTGTTAAAATTCTCATGACTTTAACAATGATATTACTTATATACTTGATATAATCATGTATATAATTTAAATTATTTATTGTAAACATTTATTTTTCATACATACATTTTTGTTCAAATTTATTAAAAACATAATAAAGTAATTTTTTTTACACAATTACATTTTTTTCTTATTTTTAGTATTAACGAGTATATTTTTATTTCAACTGAATAATGGTCCCCATTAAACATGCTCATGAAGAATTAATAGCCGCAACAATTTTTTGTTACGTACTAAATCTCAATAAAATATATTTAGATTGTTGGCCACGTGAAAGTACAAGTTTACCGATCTGCGGTGACCCTTATGAAATATGAATGTGGAAGTATAAATATATTTAAAACAAAACTGATATTCTTGCTGAAAATTATAAATAATATTTTGCAATAATCAATTAGTATTAAAATACTACTTTATGTTTAACTAATTTTTCGATTAATTACTAATATTTAAGATTATAGAATAATGATCTGTTATTCAAGGACGTATAAATTTGAACTAAATCCACAGGGGGAGGAAATACATTTTACTTCGATATGCATTAATATATAATAATATCTTATTTTAGAAATTTCGCTTAAATGTAAATGTGTTGCCTGCTGTATAGCTTAGGCAAAATAGGTACATTAGTGCAGCGAGTTCAACATATTATTATTGTCCGCGGTTACATTTTAGCTTAAATCACAACTTCGTTCGCTGAGAGAACATTTGATACGATATGTTATAATGATTTAAATTAATTAATTTAAAAATTAATTTTTTCATGGTCACGAAAAATATTGGGACGGCTCTGTACTCGGGTGATAGTGCAGGTACTATATTATTTTATTACTATTTCATACATTGAAAAAAATCATTCATTATAAATATTAGTAATTATAATCAATGAATCTATGTTGGTAGGTATAAATAGCTATAATGCTATATATCGTTGTCAATAGTGTTAGTATGAATTCAAACCAGACATTTCTAGTACCTGTAAAAAACTTCCGGGGGAGACGACGCCCGCGGGACGAAAATCGCGGAGAGGGTCGGCAGGACAGAGGCGCGTCGTGTCGCAGTCTTCAGCCGATTCTCTACCCCATTTCATCGCAGTGGTCGTAGATCTCGTGCCGAGTCACGTCTCCGGGGCCGCCGCCCGTTCCGCAGGACCAAAAATGATATAACCTCTCGCTCGCTCAGGTCACCGCGAGTAATACATTTTCGAACATTTTGACCCAACAAAATTTTATCGATATATAAATAAATATAATTCCAAAAACCTGAACATTTCTTAGGCCTACAATAAACTCAAAAATTGTGAAAATATTTTTAAAAATTGCTGGTGCATAGAAAATGATAATTTCAAGATTTGGTGAAAATTTAAAATGTCTACGGTTATTTGTTTTTAAATTACATCAAAATAAGAAAGTAGTTCACTGAGGAATCAGGTGAATATCTAATGTCTAATTTCAAACGATCATAAAATATTAGTTTGACTTTCCTGTATTTTTTTTTTTTTTTTAAAGTAGGAAACGGCCGTCGTTTATAACCGCACACTTTTAAAAAAAGGTCGTCGTTCAAAACCGCACACTTTTATTCCTTAATCCTGGATATTTTCTCCAAATCAAACAGTTCAATACCGCACACATTGATCTATATCAATAACGTATACCTACGTAATCTAAAATAGCATTATCATTTAGTACCGCACACCAGATAATCATATTTAATCAAGAGCACAAAATCATAAAAATAAAACTTTCGGGATTATATACCCAGATTGCTAATTAACTGCATTGAAATTAGTTTAATTTATTATTTAAAAACATTAGGGAGTACATTTATTTAAATTTAATTATATATTGAATTGTTTTTAATTAATACATAAATATTTTTGTAATAACAATAAAATATGTTTTATTTTTAACTGTCAATCAAATGTGTGCGGTTTTGAACTATCGACCTTTCAAATTTCCCTTTTTGACAGTAGAATAAATTTGTGCGGTATTGAACGGTGTAAAATGTGCGGTTATGAACGATAAGTGTGCGGTTATGACGACCGCCGAGGAAAACTTATAGAAAATCTAGTGTTGAATTTTCAAATCTTAAATTTAAATACATTTTTATGAATTTCCTAATCAAAAAAACAGCAAATATTTGTGATTTTACGAATTGCGCTCAACTTTTTTTTAATTTTTACTTTAAAGTTATGAAATTTTTAAATTTTAAGTTTTTTAAAAGATTGAAAAAAATGTTATCGTTAATAATAAAAAAAACCCGAAAATAATTGTGGCAATAGCTGTAAGTCAAAATATATTAAATATTTAGTTGTGCATAGAAATTGCTTATATAAACATTTTGTGAAAATGTCATATGTCTACTGTTATTATTTTTGGTGTTGCACCAAAAAACAAAATCGATTTTGTAAAAAATTAGCTTTGCGCAAAAATTCCGCATGAAAACTATTGGGCATTTTTTCGTTTGCCCCCCCCCCCCCAAAGTACCAACTACATTCACTTTCCTACCGGAAAAAATACTGATGAAGAAAATCGGAGCAACTTTTACTGCCCTAAAACGTGAAGTCGGACCCAAAAAAAGAAAAAACATTCATCATTGTAAAATCAATACAATCCTCTCCGCTCAGAATCTAAATTAAACTAATAAAAATCGAAAATTTCTTCTGCTTATAAATAGCTCTAAGTCAAAATATTTTTTAAATGTTATAGTCTATAGAAAAACCTAATATAACAATTCAGTGAAAATATCATGTAGTTACTGTTATTTTTTGTTGAGTTACATCAAAAAACAATTTTGAGTAGAAATTCCCGTTTTTCTATGATTTTTTTTTTTTTGTTTTTCCGAAGCATTTGAAAACTTGAAATGAACTTTTCAAAATTGACCTCCTGAATGCATCAACTAGATTTATTTTCCCGCCAGTAATGTTACTGAAATTAAAAATTGAAGCATTATTTCGTCTAGGTACTTATCGTGTAGGTACACACACACACACACACATTTTAAAATCATTAACGCTCTGCTCAGAATCTATAATATGAACGGCGAGACGCGTCTCATACAGCACAACGATCACCATCACACATTTTCCAATTTCCACCGCAAACGGTGCCCGGAAATTTATTTTTCAATACCAAATTGAATAAAAAAGTAATATAGGTAAATTATTATTAAAATTATAAAGTACCTAAATAGCTTCGCTGAATTCTAAACTCTATTTTTGTGGTAATGAAATCTATATTTATTACTTTACCAATAAATTACTTATTAACTACTTTATAATACTTTTCCAAAGTAATATTACCGATTAACATCACTACCTGCATGTCTATGAGTCTACCACCTGTCCACCTACACAATTATAGTTGAATAACATAGCAAGTATAATAACATATTGGTTTGTCGAAATAGGTTTGTAGGTAAAGAAGGGGTGATGCCTCCACGATTATATTTGGTATATTATTTAGAGAACCTCTGCTATTTTTTTTCCAATTTATGTTATTGCATTATATTAATAACATCTTTAAAAACACTAAAATAAATATTTAATATATATTTTAGTTTTATAATGAATTATTAATATACTTTTAGTCATGACACATGTCAACAAAATAGAGTACTATGTCATATTTATATAGTTTTAGGCGTCCGTGAATACATTTTTTTTTCTGCACCATAAATCAGCTTTGACAATGGAAAAGTAATCCTTTCACCATAATAACCATTAAAGTATGCATCTATTGAGTCTTTTAATGCCTAGATTTTTTTAAACCATTAAAAAAAATAGATAAAAAGACTGAGATTACAATAATATAAAATAACAAGTGTGAAATTAATTTTTAATAAATTAGTTATGTATATTTTTATACAATTACAGTAGAAAAAAATAAATAACAAGCTGAAACTAGACTTTCAAGTGTTTTAAAATGTACTTACATACTAAGGAAATTCTTTGAACTTTGTACAAAAAAAAAACTTGACGTACCCGTTCCTTTAACATATCTTTTGAATCGTAACGTTTAAAAAATTGATCTCAACAATCAACAGAAAGAAAAAAATAATAGTAAAATAAATACAAATTGCTGTGATAAATAAAAAAATAAAAATAATGCATAGCATAATAATCAACTAATAAAAAATACTGTTTGTGAACTAACATAACTTAAAGATAATAACCGCGGTCTGTTGCAAATGCACTTTTCTTAAGGTATAAGATGAATTTTATGTTGTAGTTATCATCTTATTATAACAAACTGGTAACATTTTTTCTTCTCCGTTTTTGTATATTTATATAAAAGTAATTTATGTTATGATGTTAAATAACAAACTTTTAATTATGATTAATGTAAAAAAAGTTTAAAATCTAAATAATAATATAACAAGAGATTATCTATGCATGGACCCGTTTAGAGGTTGCAAATACGAGCCATTGTAGGCTGAATTAGGATACACACTATTCTGATGGTGTGGATCTTGTGTATGCGTCGTGTACTGTAGTTGTCCAGTTGTTTGGTTCATATAACTCGCAGCAGATGGAGGTGGAGTGGATTGCGACGCTACCCTGTAACCGTTAAAAGGAGGTGGCGCACCATACTGCATTGTCATAAGACCAACATTTGGTGACGCCGGGGAACCGCGTGTTTGATGGCCATATTGACGCGACTGATTGGTCTGACCCCCCGCCTGTTGGTACAATTTGTGATAGGCGACCGCAGACTGTTGCAGCAAGTGTGCAGCGGCTACAGACGCAGTAGGAGGTGGTGGAGTCATGTTGGCAGGAGAAGAGGCTGGTGATGATGCAGGTGAAGATATATGCCTGCGGTGGTGATCTAATCCATTAGTCATTTGTTGAAGTTTGGAAAGGTTGCACGATGCCATCTGTGCAGCTGCAGCAACTGCATGTTGGTTAGAATGTGACAAGTAAAAATCAGCAGACGAACATGAACCTCCTTGTTGACCCATTCGGTGTTGGATCACGGAATGATGATAGGGACTAGAGGGTGATGGCTGTGGCATCATATACGTAGCTGTTTGATGGTGATGGTGATATGATTGTGTATGGCTAGGTATTGGTGGTGGAGTGGGTTGCTGAGTAGACGGTACCACAGGTGTCTGGTTCTGTTGAGCCAATCGCCTTTGTTCACTTTTTTTATTCCGAGATTTTGTTTGATGAACAGGAGGCGGCACCTGAGCAGGTACAGGTGGAGTGTGATGGTACTGAGATGAATGAGCCAAATGGTGATGGAGTGATAAGTGCATCATAGACTGGTCAGTGTATGGCGATTGTTGCATAACAGAAGGATACAAAAGACTGTTGTCCATGGTCTT
Organism: Neotoxoptera formosana; assembly: GCA_022818045.1. Classification (NCBI taxonomy): domain Eukaryota; kingdom Metazoa; phylum Arthropoda; class Insecta; order Hemiptera; family Aphididae; genus Neotoxoptera; species Neotoxoptera formosana. Next base: position 43,354,870 of record CM040633.1, on the reverse strand, counting down.
AGGCAAGTTCATTAGTTCTTTGTCTTTGGGTAAGTTCATGTTAACAGCATCGGTTTTTTTGTCTGCATACATGTCCTTTGTTTTAGGGATGTCTGGATGGCCCATAGCTATAGAATTATTAATCTTTTGATAATTGAGAAACCCCATAGTAGGCAAGTAATCATGTAATCGCGATTTATCAACTTGTGGCACTTCAGTGGGCAAACGATATGGCACAGTTTTTGGTGAAGGTGTTGTTCTTTTAGACTGCTTCTCGTGCTTGACATTGTCGTACTTAGGTACAGTTATTGTGTGGTCAGCAACAATTGAAGGAGAATAATTTTTATCAGACACTTTAGGTTTTGATTGCTCAACCACTTTAAACACTTCTTGTGAACTATTGATAGGTGTTGGAAGAACTTGAGAGTTTTTCATATATTCAACAGAATCTTCTTTATTATACATTTGCTTATTTATTTCTGGCTGAAGCATATCCAATTTTCTATATTCATTCAATAACGCTTCACTATATTGTTTAGGATTTGGTAGTACTGAAGTGCTCGTTTTACTGTATTCATTTGGCAACGGTTCACCACCGTACTGTTTGGCATTTGACAATAATGACGAATCTGATGATGGTTTACAATAATCATTTGTAGCCATCGAGCAATTACTGTACTGTTTATCAGTGACAGAAGACATTGGAGGCTGTACAGTAATATTTGTTTTTGAAAAATTATTGCATGCTGCTGGGTTATTAAACATTCTTATATCAGTCTCAACAGAATCTCCTTTGAATTTACTCGATAACACAACTTGGTCATTGTATTGCTTTGTTTCAGTTTGAATAAGATTTGTCTTATCAAAATTATTTGGCACATTTTCGTTTTGCTTCACATCCAGAGGCACAATATTATTGCAAGTCTGTACTTTAGGTTTTTCTAATAGTACATTATCCACAATAGATTTTTGAGACTTCTCTAAGTTGCATGTGAATTCTGCAGTATTGTTAGAAGATTCTTTTTCAGATTCTGATAGTTTTCTTTTAGTAACATCATTACACATATCGACTACATTATAAGACTCCCTGTCATTTGGACGTTTTAGTATGTCATTGTTAGTTATATCTTCAACAGCGTCAACTTTACTATCTAATTGATTTTTGGTTTGTTTGAATTCTTCCTCCTTGGAATTTGCAATATTGTCAACATTAGTTTTAGAACAAATGATATTTTTAACAGTAATCTCATCGGCTTTGAAATCTGTGTTCTCTCTTGAACATTCAGCTATAGCATTCTTTGATTTTTCTATCACTTCATCAGTATCCATTTGGTCCATCTTATCATCTAATGGTTTATCTTCTTCAAACTTTTTATTTTCATCCTCCTTTTCTTCGATAATGTTCTCTGGACTCTTAATGTTGTTTTCGTGTAGGTTTTCTTTCTCACCTTCATTGTCAGATTTGTCAGATTTTTCTTTTGTTTCCTCTTTTTCTTTTACATCTTCACTATCCAGTTCGTCTTTTCCGTTGTCTAGTTCGTCAGTGTTCTCATTTTTCACCTGATAATAACATAAATAAACAGTTAAATTTGATATCATTTATAAAACATGTGTATATAAAAATACTAGTACTACTATGTATACTCACAGGCTGTAGTTCTATATTTTCATCAATAGATTCAACTTCAAGTGACTCTGGTTCAATCTTTCGAACTTTCTTGACTTTAGGTTCAGTGTTGTCATTTTGGGTTTTAGATCTTTGTCTTTTACGTGATCTACCTCGAGCCAATTTCCTTTTCTTCTTTTGAGGAACAACAGTAACTTTTGTATCTGAATTTTCACGCTTAAGAAAATTAGAGATTAAACTGAAACAACAAATTATTCATTATTATAATATAAATCAAAAATCAACATAAAATTAATATGTTTTATACCTTTGTTTAGTTTTTGCTTGGGATTTAGGATTTGATATTTCTACTTTGACATCTTTAATCTTTATTTTATCATCTTCTGTACATTTTTCAACAGATTTACATTTTGGATCAGACTTTTTATCCGTTGAATGGTCTTCAATGACTTTTTCTTCTACTTTTATGTTGATTATTCGTCCGTTTTTATTTTTTTTTACAGTTGGCTCTTCTTTTACTAAACTTATTGTGTTTTCAATAGGTTGAATAGAATTGGGTTTCTTTTCTGCACCATATAAACACCTACGCTTCTTCTTATCTACCTTCCTACGTCTTTTTATCATTGGCATTCTCCTTGGAATGCGCTTCTTCTTAATTGGACTTTTAATAATTTCAATTTTTATTGGAAGAGGTTCTTCAAGATCTTGGTTATCCTAAGAAAAAATAATAGAATAATTAAAAATTGTTGTTTTTTTTTTTAACTGTTATACATTTTATATCAGAAAAAACTAACTTTGCCATCTGGCGAAACTAATAAATTGGACACTGGCATAAGAGGTGTCCATCTTAAACATTCTGGTTCAATAGGAATTTGTTTTGATGAATTTTTCCTCTTTAAATGAGCATCTACTATATCCCAGTCAATACAAATTGACAATTTTTCACATACTTCCACAACCATGTTAAGAGATTGTAAAGTATATGTAATATCATGTCTCATTAAACCTGAATTAAAGTTATTATTGTTAAAATTATCTGTTGTTAAATTTAATAAGTTTAAATTTACCAGTTTTACTGCTAATTTCATTAATACAGATACAGTCACTGTCTCTGTGTTTGTCTAAATATTCTAATATAACAGCTTTCCAATATGCATGATATGATACTTGACCCAAGTCGGAAAGAGGTTTTTCTGGTGTTCCTGGTTGTCCTTCAATTTTTGATAGGAGATAACCTGAAAATATGTGAATCTTACGTGATATTTACTAAAACAACTAGGTGCATATAGTTTTAACTTACTGAATTCAATAAGAAATCGTCCAAACCCTTGTCTTTGATACTGAGGCATGGTTAAGATACAAGAAACATTATATTTTTGCTGACAATGTTTTTCTTTTGAAAAGTAACCAACCAAATGACAGCCCTTAACATTTTTAATAAAACATAACAATAGCAGATAACTATAAAAACTACAAAATGTATTTCAATAGGTACACTTACAAAACCATCATTTTTTGTCAGGACATAAAATAGGAAAGGTTCAACATCATAGTATAATGTTTTATGATCTAAAAATAATTTTGCTAATAGACATAATGTTTGGCAATAAATTTTGTTGGCATTTCCATCAACCTGAGTGAAAAAAAAAATTATTGTATAGTATTCTTCTTATGGGTTGTTAAAATGACTTTACTTCAAAAACACTCAGATTTCCACGTCGATAGATTTCAGTAGCTGGCGGGTGTCTCCAATTACAATTGTGCATATGTCTTTCCAAAACCGATTTACTCTTAGTATATTTCAAACAAAATTCACAAAGGAACAATTTTGGAAGTCTAGCATACTCTTGAGGAAAAGGAGATGAAAACCATGTCTCCACTTCGTATTTACCAAATTGAATTGCAGCAGGACATCTTGCTGGATAATTTGATGTAATGAACTCTGGAGCTTGAATTGTGCTCTATAAAGACAATTATCAATTACATATATAAAACACATTCAAATAAAGTAAATTATTAAAATTTTACATTCATTGCCCGTGTTCTTGTCTCCTTATAGATTTCGACATCCTCATGTAAAACGCCAGATGGTAAGTCTGATGCAACAAGGCGGCTCATGTTTTCCAGGACTGAAAATTGTATTAAATATTTATTACTTAGACGGGTTAGTAAGCCAAAAAAGTTAACTGCAGTAATACACTAATATAAACTGTTAAAGAGCATGGCAGAACACATATTAACTGTTCAAAAATACAGTATAACCCGTTAATCTTGCTTAATATGCTCAATTTCTGGTGCATTAATTAACAATATCCAGCACAACACATTTTTTCAATTGTTTGAATAGAGATTGTTTAACGGGTTTTACTGTATTAAGTAATAAAATAGGATGAAAACATTTTAATTTGAATGACTATCAAAGTTGTTTTAAATATTAAATTGGGCGTATTATTTTATATTTGTGAACCATTGTATTAATTGTTTGAATTAAAATTAAAATTTAATGTATTCACATAATTTATTTATTTAAGACCGTCTGATATGCTCTTCACAAATAAATGCAATATTGTGGTATAATATATTACTTAATTACTTGATATCTACATACTATGTTCGCTTGGCAGTAATAAAAACCTACAGCATGCAATGGATTAAAATTTATGTAAGCCCTTATGAAATATGGTAGTATTTTATGCAGCTGGCGAATACTAGCAGGATTTTGTAAGGAACTTGCTTACCGGAACGGGTGACTGGACGTATCGTCGGCACGGACAGATGGTCACGGAAGGCGGAATGAGAATTGTCTAAGGATTTATCATTATTAAGAATTTTATCACCCCCTATTCCTGCTATTTCTCTAGTTTCCATCAGTTTAGATGATACAGCTGACTTAACCAAAAAACTAGGAGATTGTTGTTTTTCAGGTACTTTAATATTTTTATCAGCACAAATGACTTTTGGGTCAGATTTGCCAGATAATTTTGGATCTTTTTCATTTCGAGGTCGAGTACGAGATTGTAATGGTGTTGAATAGAAATGACTTAATCCGTCAAATAAACCCTTCAGTTGAATAAACCCTGCAATAGGTTTATCTTTTTTATTATTACAGACTTCGGGTTTTATTGGTTCAATGGGAGCTTTGGCAGCCAAAGCAGCAAACCCCCAAAGTTTATCTGAATTCTCCGTCAATAATTGTTTGAATAGAGAAATGGGTGAATCTGAATCATCTGATTTGGAGTGTGAAAGTGGAAAAATTTTAGGCTGTGAACAATTTACTTTAGCAATTAGTTTTGGTGCTCTTAATAATACTTTAGGGGTTACTTTAGATTGTTCATCATTTATTTTATCTAATTTCTTTATTTCACTAGGATCATTTAGCTTATCACTTATTTTTAAGCGATGTTCATTTTTTTTAGAGGATTGAACAGACTCAGATGTTAAATTACAACTTTTAGAGGACATATTTGAAGGACTTTTGTTAAAATCGGCATCCCTTGCGGCGAGACATTTCGGGAGAGGAAATATGGGCCGGCTTGGACGCACAGAAAGAGAACAAGCATGCGCACTGCTGCTACTACTGCTGCTAGAGCTGTTACTACTATCACTAGAGCTACAACTGCTCGTGCTACTTGAACTGCTGCTGCGACTTCGGCTGCTCGAGCTTGAACTCGAGCTGCTAGAGGTGTCGCTGCTGCTAGAGCTAAGGCGCTTGTTTAAGGGGGCATTGACTTTCGGCACACCAGATCCTCTCCCGTTCACACCTCGCGCATTAAACGCAGCACTTTGCCTAAAGAATTTTGCTTTCTCCTTGGAGATAGCATTGTCCCGCCGCACATTGCCGCTAATCGGAACGGGAGAGGGGGGAGCCGAGGAGTCAGGAGAGGAGACATTACCGTCTTCCGTGACATCACGTTGATTCATTGAACTCGAAGCGGATGGTATTCCAAGCTTAAGATCTTGCACCTTTATGTGTTGACTTCGACCTCGACTGGACCTAAAAGTTTATATCAACAATTTTAGAACAGAAAAAAACTGCTGGATTTTATAATTTAAACTCATTAGTTTGATATTATTTTTGGTTTCATATTGTATTTTCATAATTTTTTTTTTTTTTTTATATTTACATTTTTACAAATTCTGAATTATTATCATGTTACAATATAATATTATGTAACTATTTTAGATTCTGAGGGGGGAATATAGTAGTTGAACAACAATGTCTCATGCTCTAATCTTAAATTTAGAATGAAGTTTTTGGTAGCAAATTTTATCTTGTTAGTACTTCAAAGAGAAATTGATGATATGAAAAAAAGGGAATATTCATGTAAAATTAGTTTTTAAAGTTATTTACAAACAAATATCAGTAACAATTAAATATTTTTTACCAAATATTAATATTGACATTTTTTTTTAAGTATTGGTTTGTTTTCAGCTATTTAACATTTGAAATGTTCAACTTTATTAGTTTTTATTAGACTAATGTATGATACAATTTTTGTTTATGAGTAGAAAAGCTTGACAGTTTAAATATAGTTCCTCAAGTTTTCCGTACAGTAATTAGAAAACATCTAAAATATAAAGTAAATTTTTTATGAGTTTGATATAAAAAAATTGAAGAAATTCATTAAAATTGTTTTTTATCTTATACAATAACTTATCACTGAACTCAAATGTCATATTATATCCATTATTACATTGACCTACTCAATGTCAAGGGTACATTCAACACCTAGCAGCACTATATAGCAGAGCATATACCAAATAAAGTACATGGTTTAATAAGTTTAAGAAAAAAACATAGCACAAAAATTAAAAACATATTACTCTCAAAAACAATCAAATCTGAAGTAAGTAACAGTATAAAAATATATTTAATATTTAATTTATTAACATACCTTTGGTTTTTTAGACTTGACTTTTTCCTACCCCTGCGCTCTTCAAATGGCTCTTCCACCATAGAAATGGTAGTATCATGATGATCTAGGCAAAATGAACATCGCCATGCCAATTTTGGTTTATCTACAGCTGGAGGTTGTAGACACTGCATATGATAACCTCGATCGCATGTATCACAGTTTAATAAAAACATCTATGTATAAAACAAAGTTAATACCTATAGTTTTTATTTTTATTTGAATTGTACTTACATGTTCAGTGACTGAACACGATGGTATTGCTGAGCATGTTCTACAGTCTTGACAAAACCATCGAGAACCACGAGCTAACAAAGTAGTCAAAGGGCCACTACATTTATTGGCTAAACAAGAAGGATGCAATGAAACACCACAACCACCTCTGCACTGTTTTAAAGATTCCGCTACACCGCATTGGTTTCTGGCCGATGTACCTAAACAATCAGCACAGATATTCCTGGAAGCCTATTAAATTTACAATATATTAATATATACTGAAAGAAACAATATTTGACATTTATTACTTTATTTAATTCTTTGTCACTGGCCTCATTATCTGTAAGTGAACTAGTATCACAAATAGATACCTTTTTCTTTTTTCTTCCAGCTCTGCGGAGTGAAAGGGGGGTTGTTTCGATTTCGTTTGAATCTACTTTAAGCAATCGTGCTTTCCTTCCAGAACTATATTTTAAGACTGGTGTTCCAATTAAAGATGTAGTGGAATCTGGACTAACGGGTAACCTATATAATTTTCCATCTAACACTAATAAACCCTTATCAACTGCTTTGGTCAATGTTGACTTGAGTAATGAAGTCAAGTCACATCCTTCATTTTTAAGTTCTATAGAATAGGCATGCTGAATGTAACGATCAATGTTTTTATATGATGAACCCTCTTCATCTAATTGACCAACTACTTTCACTACAATTCTAGTTAAATCAGTATCTGCATTAATAACCAGTTTACGGTTTGCAGTGCCACCCGGGTTCATATAAGTATTTTGGCCTTTGTTGAAGACTTTCAAAACTGCACCACTTTCCACACATCTTTCAACTTGGGTTTCAATGTCCCCTATTGGGTAACGATGATGCTGACGTATTGCATTCACAATACGTTCCAAGGATGGCCTCTGCTTTTGGCCACGGATTTTGTTTACTGCGTCTAAAACCCATGTCTGCCATTGGGAGAAACTTACACTAGCGTTCTCTTTTTCCTTCATTTTTCCTAAAAAAATAAATTATTGTGATATTGAACTAGACGCTTAAAAAGCAAATTAATAACTAACAATATTTTACTAGGTTACTACAGGTATAAATTAGCAGCTTAAAACATAGTTACGTTATATGTTAATCAGGTAAACAAAAAAAAATTGTTATGTAATAACAAAAATTAAATCATAACAACAATTATCTAATAATTTTAGTAAAATTACTTTGATGAGGTTAGAACCTAAATGAAAAAAATATTGCTATTTAATTAATGAACGTAATTTTTTGCAAGAGAAATTTTATGAATTATAAATAAAAAAATGTTAATTTGTATTTTATCGTTTGAAGTTATGTAGAGTTATAACCTTTAATGTTAATAAGTGTTGGGTCGTAGGCTGCGTTTGAAAGTACAAATTACAATTATTAGAGATGTACCTACCACAAATATTATGAATGTTTTAGATGGATACACCCAACTGTGAATTACTAATCAATCGGCAAACAAATGGAAATACCTAGTCAGGCATATTTTGTGACAAGGACATAATAGTTTATTGAATTGTGTCATTAGGTACCGAACGAGTGCCACCAGTAAGGATCGAAAAGGACTTGTAATGTTCAAGATAACAGTAGAATGGTCGGAATGCTTTCCGATGAAAACAATGAACATAACATTATATTATGGGAAAAATTAATAAAGATTGAAAGTGGAATGAAAAAATATTATCCACCTATTGTGAATAGGTAGTCGAATCACAGAACGGAGACACTCTGCTCGATGTCGTTGACGTACCTGAGTACACATAAATATCGCCTGGTAATGACAATATTGACAACCGTACTATAGTGCTGCGTGCGCGGCAATACCTACCCGTGTAAATCGCGGTATTGTTCCGCGGCCACTATACCGTGATACCAGTTGGCGGGTTAAACGACGGTTTCGCGCGAGGGGACACCCACCACGTAACGTAGAAAATAAAAATGCAAAACTCACAGGCGAAACGTTTCGACGACGGGCGGCAGCATGTGTCCATTACGCGGGAGCGGCGTCAGACGGCGGAATGGTCTAAAATTAATCGGAAAAGTCGCGTACGCGAATATAAAAGACCCGAGTGGATGTATATTTTTACATAATATCGCGTACTGTCGTGTGTACAACAGTCGCGTACGAGACGGACTGAAAGAGAGCGGATGCGAAGAGACAGAGACAGAGGCGCCGACACACCACGACGGCGTATCACAAAGAAATCGTATTATTATTATTATTATTATTAATACCGAGTGCTATTATAGTTGCACTACGCGCGGCTGCTGCTATCACGGCCGCGAAATGATAATCGCATTATTGTTTCGGCGGGGAAGGGGGCCGGAGAAACGGGGAATATCGACGCGGGAGAATACAATAATAACACAATATTATCGAAACGTATATTATTTCTGTTCGGCGCACCGAGATAATTATAAGCGCGTGAACACCGAGATAACGACGTTTTCTATTTGTCACCCTCGAGACCGAAAAGGAATCGAAACACCGACGCGACGAAACGACGATTTGAGTTATGACGACCGTCCAGTGACGCGAGGTGGCAGTCCGTCAAGTCGGGGGGTACGGCTGCGGCCATTTTGGCGACGATCGCGGGCGCGGAGGGGGCGGGAGGGAACACAACAAAACACCCTTTCCCCCCGCCGCGGCGACCCAGACGAGGACCGCTCCCTCCAAATATTTGACCCACATATAGTGCACATCGACGCCGATCGCGAATATTATATTTTGTCGTTTTAAACGATACTACCACGGAAATACGCGCACGAACGGTCGTCGTGGCCGTGTCCGGAGGAGGCGAGCTACGGCGACCGTGTGCGGTACGCGGCGGGGGAACAACAGAGGAGTTTCGTGGAAAAAACCGCCGACGAAAAATTAAATACAAACGACGACGACGAGTCGTCCAAGCCACTCACCTCCTTATTGTTCGACGGGCACCGCAACTGCGCAATAACTGCGAATATCCGTCTGGTCCGCAACGCCGCCGACCGTCCGCGCAGTAGTTGTACTCGCCGCGGCTTTATTGCACATAATAATATTATTTAATGTTATTATTATTATTATTATTGTCGCTCACACGCACGCACGCGCGGCCAGCTGCACTCGTTCGAAACGCACACGCTCGGCGGCGGCGGCAGCGACAAACCGGAAGGTCCGTTCGCAGTCGTCGTCGGCCGCGGACGAACGGCGACGTCCGACACACTGTCGGCCCGACGGAAAAAAGACGCAAACCTTGACCCTCAGAGGTGTGTTTGGCGAACGCCCGAAAACCGTTAAACGCGACGCGTTCGCCCCGACGACGAATTTTCGCGCGCTCGGCGACACTTTAGGGGACGCGGCGGCGGCGTATCGAAACGATATTATCCTCTCGTCGGTTTACCGCGGCCTCTCAGAGTTCACCACCGCACGTCCGAGGTCGTGTATAAAATAATGTTTTATACTGTTATAATATTAATATTTAAGAGCGCGTAGGGTTTCCCAGCCGTAGTGCTCGTTTTGTAGTTTGTAGGACACGCGCACGCTCGCTCGACGCTAATACTGACGGCGTACGGTGTTTTTCGCCGTTTCGGTTAGTACGCTGGCGGCGGCGGCGGGTACGATTGTGTATGGTACTATGGTCGTTGTATAATAATATATAGACGGTCGTGTACGACGCTAGTGGCGCACGGCCGCGTTTCGCCGCCGCCGCCGCCGCCGAAGATGGCCGTCGTAGTCGTCGACCGTGTTCGGGACGTGGTTATAGCGGTTACGCGTCAGGTTGACCAACTTTGTCGTTATCACGCGACCGGCCGGCCCCCGGCGTACGACCAACGTTTTATTACAATTTATTGCCGTACACATATTTTAAAGTACAGAATAAAATCTAGTACTTTGACTTCATTGACATATTATTTACAGACGTACACTATTATTATAATATTGTTGTCGCATTTATATTTTGCCACGCGACTCCTAAGCCAACGACGTTTTATCAAGTACCTCGGTGCGATGAAGTCGAGCGCAGCCGTTCCCGCGTAAAATATTTCATCGTTTTGACTGCCGCGCCGCCGTAACTATAGGAAATTAAGAAGTATAGTAGTACAGAATATAACAAGTTGTTGTCACCAATGTAGCAAGCTGATGACACGGAGTGATAGTATCTTAGTCCGCGGTAGATGATAATAAATAATAATCTGTTTCCATAGTCTGTTGTTGTTCTGTTGTTATTGTCCGTTGTTATCAACCCCCTTCCCCTCTATTTGTATTGCTTGTACGTATTGTCGTACAACCACTATGTAGAGGCGGCCGGCGATCAGAAAAAGACGATAACGCCAGGATTCCTGGACACCTGGCTTTGACGGCTATTTTCGTATTGGGTTCTAGGAAGCATTGAGCATTGGAAAACTGGAAAACAAAATTAGTCATTTTTACTTATTGTAAATATTATTATCATTGATTATAAATACTATTATTACTAGTATTTATAAATTATAATCAATGTTATTATGTTTTCGGAATTCTTTTGCAGTTAGTTGTTGCATCGGTAAACTTTATTTTATAAATCTATACACACGAATAAAAATGTATGTTCCTTTCTGTGTCCGCTGTAAACCAACTACTGGACCTATTTACACGCGATTTTTTGAAAAACTGTCCATAATGTTTTCGGAAAAAGTTAATAAGTTATTGAAATACCCGATCTGACCAGAAACAGTACACCTAATGACCTAAGTACCTACCTAACCAGATGTAGACATGTAGTTCGTGGAGGATACGAAATGAGAAATATATTTGTTTTTAACCCTATTAAAGATATTATATCGCCTAGAAACCTATAACATGTTTGAATGTTTCTATATTTTCCCAGAAAACTATTATTATTATTCACGCCCGTCAGTCATTTGTTGTTCGTACTGTGACGCTGTGTAAGTTAAAAGTTTGGCGTTTTGTATAATAAAGTGTTGTGTAGTAACGGAACTTAAATTAAAAATTACCGCAATCAATTTATCACTGTATTAATTTTATTTAAATAAACGCAATAATTATAACAAAATTATTTTTTTAAAGTTATTTATTTCTATGGTGTACACTGTACAGGTACCCTCACACACGACACAGCAGGTGGTGGCATAAGTAGAAATTGGGGGAGGCTTAGCCCCTCGTCCCCCCAAAACACACAGTTTTTTAGTTGTGTGGGATCGAAGCTTTCCCACTCACATTAATATTAAAAAAGTTAGCCTGGAACCCTGCCCTGAACCTTGGATGGATTTCCTATGGGCGGTGATAAAATCCTGTAGTCTTGGCGGTGACGGTAATTGTGTCCAGCTGTATTATTTTACTGACACCACTTGTGCAATAATGAGTTAATTTCCATGCTATTTTAAAAATAGTTATGAATGTTGAATGTATGACGAAACACTGGAACTAGGATATTCCGAGAACGATAATTGTTATTAATAATCAATTAAATTGGTTTTCGATTTCAAAAATTTTATATAATAATCAACAATATAGATCCCAGAAATTAATTTTATTATCAGAAAATAAAAGAGTTTGTATTCAAAAATAAAATTTTATTAAAATTAATTATGAGTTATGGGTATTTATTTTATTACTCAATGATATATGGTTTTACCCATAGATATTATATATTATACTTTATGACACATCACATGAAATAATGTGAACAAAATAAACAAAAAGCATTAGAAGTTAATTATAATTATTCAAAATATTATAATGGACATTTCTACTCAAATTAATCCCTCGCCTAGTAAATAAATTATTCAAACAAAATAAGTTTATTTTAATTCAATTTACTTAGCATTTATTTATGATATCAAATCTTTATAGTGCTTAAAAATCTGTTTTCTTTTTACTTGGCTGATTTACACAAAGTGTTTTTGTTGTGATAATAATATGCATTGCCAAAATTATTATTTTCGTATTGACAATTTGGTTATGTATAAACCGTGCGCGGCGACGATAGACAACCGGTTTTGACAATTGGTGCGATCCTGCTCATAATGCTCGCGAGCTGGTGGTATGAGTACGATTTAAAAAGGGGCTTAAAAGAGGTTTATATAGGCAAGTTCAATGCATTTTTTACACTAAAAAAATAAACAATTTAAGAAAAAAAATGTTAATAAAATCGTTGAAAAAATTATAGTATTTTTATTATACAGTTGACTTCAAATAGTAAACAAATTAATTTAATTATATTTAATCATTCAATTGTTTAAGGTGTTTTGAATAAATTAGCAATTTCATTTTTAATTGAAATTTTAATATTTTTGTGATTTCCTCGCACATAGTTGCAGATATAAAAATGTTGTGCACTTTCATAATTGACAAACGTAAGGGTTTCCATCATTCCAACCGTTTCGGGTAAAAAAAAAAAATTATGTTTACGATTTCGAAAAAGAAAGTAAAAATCGTCAATATTTCAATATTGGTGTTATATTCATGAAACCTTCATGGATCGATAATTGGAATGCGTTTCAAGATAATTACCCAGCTCGTAGAGATTTTTTTACTAGTTTAATATGTATAGGAAAATCATACAAAAATATTTTTTAAATCACCTCCATGTAATTGAATTATTTAAATAATTATACAATTATTTAATAAATTATCTTTATATATATAATTCTAATGCACGTGTGTATGTCACTAAACTCCTCCTAAACGGCTGGACCGATTTGAATGAATTTTTTTGTATGCGTTTGGGTGACGCCCTGGATTCACAAGGTGGGGAGGTGAGGTGCTCACACAGAGATTTTGAGATTTACGATGGAATTTTTTGTTAATTAATGGTTGCTATTGGTAACCATGGTTGCTATGGTATGTTTAACCACTGTTTATTAATAGGGTTGTCAATGGTTACATATTTTATAACTATTATAATTAGTACTAGGAATATGGCATGTACACAGTTTCGCAAATAAATTTATAGAAAAAAACAAATCTCCGGCATAATCCACCGTTGTGATGTTTTTCATTTGCCCAATATTCTGAGTTCACTTACTATTGAGCTCCTCGCGGGGTCCTCAATCGACCACAGTTGGATTGTCTTCGTGCGATAATATACTGCCTCGCATATTTTCCGCGATCTAATGCAATTTATTGCCTGGTGGTTTATACGCATATTATGTATAATATATCACTTGAGGTTAATCTTAACTTAATATTTAGCTCAGGCCACGCCGGGTGGGACTAAATTCAATATTGTTGCAACGATATTGTACTTAGCCTATAATATTTTAACCGTTATAATATTATAAACTAAAACATAATATTCATACATAGAGTTGGCATTATTTTTTTTTTTAATGGGCAACGAAGTGCACGGCATTATCTATATTATATTATATTATAATATAATAATATTAATGATTATAAAGTATCACTTTAATAGCAATAAAAATCATAAAATACACTTAGTTAGTAGGCTGACAGTCTTCGCTTAGAATCTTTTTTCGTATACAATGATTTTTATCATTGAATTAAAATTTAACAAATCCATTACGTACGGTGACCCCACTCGCACCCACTGTACACTGTACAGTAGAGCAGTACCCACTGCCACTTGCCAACCTTTTTTTTTTATTATCATAGATAAAATCTTTTTCAATCTGTCAAAAAACTTGAAAATGTAATATAAGGTTCCTCATAAGTTGTTTAAAAGTAATTAAAAATACATACGCACATTTTTTTTATAAGCATTAAAAGTTCAAATGTTTGAATAAAATTTATCAAAATAAGGAAAATTTACAAATTATTTTGTGGTTAAAAATTTATAAAAAATTCAGTTACTTGGGGTTACAGAAAACTTTTTTTTATTAATATATCTATCGGAAATAAATTAACCTAAATAAATTATTTTTAAATAAAAATTAATGAAAAATTAATATAAAAATAATTTATATACTATGTGATAGTAGTTAATAGTTATTAATTTCGTGCTCAGCAATATCGGAGTAAATATTGACTTTTAATCTTACGAACTGCTGGTCTTAGCAGTTATTCCATTAGAATTATAAACTATTTTTATTATTGTCATATCACATTTTGATTAGAAAAAATGTGAACACGAACTTGTTTGGTATAAAGTTCGGCTATTTTATCCGACTTTAACATAAAATCCAAGTCAGATATCGATACTATTCGATAGTTATATTATATTATATCTGTGGATTTTTCATATTGACGTGTATTATATCTTTGGTGAAAATATATAATATCTGTCATCTATGTCAATTGGCAATCGTTATTCGTTGCAGTCATAGACCACGGTTAATAGATATATCTATTAACCGTGGTCATAGACCTTATACTAAGGTATAAGGTCTATGGTTGCAGTTGACGTATAGACACGTCATTAATAACGGTATTAACGATTCAACAATTTCAATGACCACAAAATTATATTCCGTTTTATTCAGTTTTATTTTTATAAATCACAATATTCTCATTTCAGAGCAGCTTTTTGCACATCGGCGATGTGGGTACGACACAGGTTTCGACGGAAGGGAAGATGTTTAAATAAGTTTGTATTGAAATATTCTTTTCGACAAAATTCATTCACTTGACTACTTGAGGAACATAAACGTCGTCGTCGTTTCACCGCGCTCAGGTCGTAGAATAATAATAATATAATATACCTAAATAAATAGAGTTATACCAGTACCAGTGAACATGGCCGCCCGATGGGGGAGTGGGTTGCAAGACGGGACATTTACAAAATATTGATGAAATGTTTATTTAAATCAAATAGAATGTTGAACATTTTAACTTTTACTTTGATTTAAATAATGTAAATTTCAATATTTTAATCATTTTATAGGTACAAACTACAGATTATAAAAATAATATGTAATATTGTAATTTGTAATAATAATATACAAAATATATTTAAGTTCACAAAAAATATTAAAAAAATATATGAAAAAAATTCGAAAAACAATAGTTTAATACTACACAAAAAAGATCTTTGCAAAAATAGTGCAAATACATAATATGAAAAATTATAGTATATAAAATAATACAAAAAAAAGTTGCTGTAAAATGTACAAGCAAAACACAAAAATATATAAGTAATGATAAAAAAAAAAACGTCCGACTAAGGTGCAAAGGTGGCGGGTACGTGTGAATAATGATGAACGTGTTTAAGGCCACCGGTCACCTATACAGAGTAATCCGACCGGTCCAGCGGGGCGGACGAGCGTCGCGGGTGCGTTTGCTCGAGAGCGCGATGACGACCATGGCGGTGAGCGAGGCTCGACCGCAGCGGACGACTACAACATGTATGCCGGGATGCAACGCTTATACCGTATCTCAAATGGGTTGTAAAGTATAAAGTATTCGGACAACTCAAATAAGTGGTCGAACTTACAGCGAGGGTTTGTTCCGATTACCGTGGAACACCTTTTATTCAAACCTATTTAGAATAAATGAAAGTTTGAATAGAAGGACGATTTTTTTTACCATCCCTGAGCATAACATGTTCCCAATTTTGGTTTATCTTGATTATACATTCTTAATCGATTTGAGTTGGCAAAAAATGATTGGGTTTTAGCTTTATGAGAAAGCTCATTTAATATATTGCTATCAATATTATTAATATGATTGTCATTGTCTGTGTCTTTATAACCACATTCCTCTAAATCTTTGCAATGTTGAACTAAATCCTAAAACCATTAAATTAAAATCATTCTAAATATATTAATTTCATCTGCAATAGTGTGCAATAGTAATAATAAAAATACAAATTTAACCAAGTATTAGGTACAAAACTTTCTTTCTTTTCTTTCTTAAATATTTCACCATATATATTTTCCAGTATTCTAATGTTCTATACTACATTACTACTCTAAGATAATATGTTCAAAATTTCAAATATCTTGAAAGCCAGAATTTATAAAACCTAGGTATTCAAAGTAAAGTGAAAAATTTGATACAAATTATATCAGATCTATCATTAACCTCTATTTTTGGTTTTTTCAAACTTTTTTCTTTAAATATCAAGAAAAAAAATGTTGTTGAGTCAATTTTTTTAAAAATGTATTACAATATTTCTCATTAGTTGTTATAATAGCAGATTAAAAAAATTAAAATACATAGGCAGTAGGTACAATTTTTTTTAAGCATTAAAACTTCAAATTTTGACTGAAATTTATCATCGAACATTTATTGCAACGTGTTTAAGGCCACTGGTCACCTCTACAGAGTAATCCGACCGGTCCAGCGAGGCGAACTTTCTTTGACCATGACAGCAAGCGAGGCCCGACCGCTTCTGACGACTACAACAATTAGCATTAAAAATAGTTAAAAACTAATTTTGTTGTGTAACTTTATGGAACATATGAATCTGGAAATTAAACTGCAGTATCATTCTTTCTTCTATACCTATAACATTTTTTTAAAATTATTTTTCTGCTTCTTAAACTAAATATGGCTGTGGGCCCTTCCAATTTTTTTTTCCTTTCATTAATTTGTGTAATTTTTTTTGTACTTATAATGCATTTGCCTGCAGTCTGTAGTTTCTTTTAAATTTTATTTCATTCATAGACATTTCTAAGTCGTACAAATATTTATATAAGAATACACAATTAAAAGTTTTCCATGTTGTTATAAAATTGAAAAAAAATTCCAAAAAAAATTGGACGTTTTCATATTATAAGCATAATAATTTTATATTTTTTGGCGTCGACAGGAAGCCATGGCAAAGACGACGGGACTCTCTGGTCGAGTACTGAAGAGCGTCATGGTTAAGGAACTTGGCAAAGCCCATGACGAAATGCGCTGTAGTCACAAGAGCAGCACTTGACTACGTTAAATTCGTAATTTTTTTTATTAGAAACATGCTTTCGTACATCCAATAGTACTCAGCTGCCTCGTTGATCGCAGAAACATGGTTTTGAAACCAAAATAAAGACAAGAAGTTGTACTAAAAATTGTAGAAAATATTTCTCGAAGGGCCAACACTACCCAATCCAGATCTGGCTGTATGTGACACGCGTCAGAAAATAATCAATATCTTAATTTTTTCGTGTAAACTAGACAGAAAAACAAAAAATATTGTGTAGGTACAAAAGCATACAAATAAAATTAAAACAAGGTATAAATTGACAGAATATTTTCGAAATAAATTGACAAAAACACAATGAATGATCAAAACAAATTAAATATTGTTGTAAGTTGTAAGTTGTAACTATAAAGTTTCCTTTAAATTGAATTTCGGATGCCCTCAGTGTACCCTAATAATAATAATAACGTACCTAAATAAAAATAATAATGTACCCATATCGGGCCATATGTAAATATCTAATTTTAACCAAGTACAATAATTTATATCAAACTTTCAATGGCGGTGTTTATTAAATCTATATATTAAATATACTATATATAGCTGTAATACCCGACTCCGGCCCGGGTTAAAATAAATCTATCATTTTACGGTTATCGGTTTTGCTCCGGTTAATTTATATAATATTAATTATAAACCCATATTATATAAATACAGTTACAACGATCACTTTTAGGATTTTCCACTTCTGAACATATTTTTGATGCAAATGCAAAAAACTGGATACCGATTCAACGAATGCTGAATACCTGACTGAATTAAATCCAATATCGTTCAGATTGGTAGTCGTATTTATGTGTTTACAACTAACATATGGTACCTATAGTACCCTAAGGTGGGTCTAGGACATCTCGCCGCGACCGTTTCGCCGCGGGACTATTCGCCGCAGACCGTTTCGCCGCCGGACCTATTCGCCGCAGACCGTTTCGCCGCAGACTGTTTCGCCATTAATAGCCAACAATAGCAATAACAAAATGGTGATTAATGATATATTTGTAGTTAAAATATATAATTTTTTTTTTCAATATACGTGGTTTCTTATGCTGAATTCAAAAGTGTTTGAAAAAATTTCCGGAAACTTACCATTCAAAATTTCCTGAAACTATTACCATTCTAAATTTCCTGAAACTTACCGTTCAAAAGTTATGGAAATTTAAAGTTTCAGTGATTACGCGTGTATCGGCACTCGTCGCTACGCTCCTCGACGCCGTCGCTCCGCTCCGCAAATCGAAAATATCTCTCGACTTGTTGTGTAAAACCACCTCAGGTGAAACTCGGTTTTCCTTAATATTGTTTCGCCGATTCGCCGGCGAAAGGGTCTGCGGCGAAACGGTCTGCGGCGAATAGGTCCGGCGGCGAAACGGTCTGCGGCGAATAGTCCCGCGGCGAATCGGTCGCGGCGAAACGGTCGCGGCGAAATGTCCGGGTCCGCCCTAAGGTACCTATGTCTAGAATTAAGGAGTTACAAATCACAAAACTAAGCATTGTAATTATAGTGTTCAAAAGAATTTGATCATATATATATATATATGACAATACCACTGGCACTGTTTAGAATTTCTGTGTTTTATTAAATTAAATAAAACTTTTTGCACTAAATGTAATAGTAGTAGGTATTTGAGCAAATATTAATTTTGTTCAACTAGCATTCATAAATTACGGCAAATTAATATTTTAAAAAATTATTAATTATTTGTTTACTGAAATGCAGTATTTGTAAATACATAATATTATAATCAATAGTTTTTAAAAATATTCACTTTCAGCAATTTATGAATACGAGTAATATTTCACTCAGCTATTTAATTTATTTTATTTTATTTACTTTAACGAATGGCAACCATAATATGTATACAAGGTGGAACAGAATGACCTGACAAATGAAAAACTTTTCTTTTAATCAATATTATCTAAAAAGATTTATTTTTATAATTTATAATTTATAGATAGAACGCTTGCGCCACATGTATGGTATAACATTTTTATTTTTATTTTTTTAATAACTACTAAAAATAAAAAGTTTTAAATTTTGTTGAAAAAGTTTAAAATAGCTAGTTTTTACTTTTTTAGGTAAATGGTAAAAACTTTTATTTCAGTCAACTAGTTTATTTTATAATTTTTTTTAAAATGTCAATAATTTTTGGAGTAAATTAATTTTTATAAACAATTTTAATTATAATTTTCAAGAAATATGTTTTCGTACGTCAATTTGTATCAATTTTTAACTTTTAATTTGTTAGGTAGGTATTTCTGTTACACTCTGGGTATTATATACACAAAAAAATATTCGATTTCCTAATCAAAATACTTGTGTGAGCCCATGATTAAAATGTTAATTTTTAAAAATCCTTTCTTAGTGCGCCTGTGTGCATAGATTGTGGTGCAAATGTACAATCACAATGGTATCATGAACACGTATAGTCTCTAGCTATTATAGTTAGATCTTAGATGATATAAAATTATACAAGAATGTCGATTGTGATTGTGAATGTTAGAAATAAGTTGAAAAGTGCTTTAACCATCAAACGAAAATTCCCGTTACACTCTTAATTTAGTGTGGAAAGAAGCATTAAATAACACCGACTACCTACTCTATAGCTTCTTGCTATATAATATGTACAAAATAATCACCAACTATAATAGATATATTGATTATGGAACTCTTATCTTAGGCATTACAGACGACTTGAATGATTTCGACCTGACCTAAATTATTGATCTGAAATCCCCGATCACATTAAATTCACGACAAATTTAATACTTGTACAAAACATGATTAATTTTGTTTTGTTATAATAAAATTAAAGATACATGTAAAAAGAATATAACATTTTTTTATTCAAACATATATACTTATCATTTTTTAAAAAAACTGAACCCGGTATTAATATAAATGAAGCGAGAAGTATGATCTGGAGGTTAATTTTCCCTTCCGCATAACCCTTCTTGGGGCCATTAAATATTTGTAACATGTAAAATAATAATATTATTTATATACATTGTCCCACGAAGATCTGACATATATGAAATAACTTTTGTTGTATTCAATATTAAATTTTTTTTTTTTGTTTAATTTATAGATGCTTGCATTATTTGTATATAAAAAAAATGTTAATAATAGTAAAAATAAAAATTTAAAATTTGATAAAAAGGGAGGTGTTACAATTGGGTTTCTTCCTCAACACGATATTCATGTTACTTAATTCTATTTTTTTTATCTTATTTGCTTATTGTAATTATTGTGTACAGATTGTAAATTGTCTTTCTTAATAAAAAATAAAAAATGTAAATTAGCCTATTTGTATATATGATTTTTAGAACAATTTTAATGGTGAAAATATCACTTAAAGTGCCATTGTTTATTTTCTACAATTTTTTTAAGTTTTTGGAAATTGTAATTATTTTTTTCTTTATCGTAATAAAATAAACCACTATCCATCAGTTATTACCGATAAATAGTTACAATGACTATTATTGATTTATTTTTCTAAGAATTTCTTACCTCTCTACACCTTATGTGGTATACTGTATAATATATTCTTGCCAGAATTGTAAACGTTCAAAATACCGTTCGGGGTGCGCTATTCTGCACTCCCTGAAAAAGAGGTCTGCGCAAGTCTATGCTCATTAGAGAATACCGTATTAGTTCGTGACTGATTATTTAATAGGTATATAGATTTGGTAATTTATGAGACCAGTCACCAGTGACAATATTTACCCACTCAAGAATCAAGATCCCTCATTGAACACTGCAAACTTTAGTAATGTACCCATTTTGCCTATATAATACGCCGGGCAGATTATGCTTGCGTGAAGTATGTAAAACACTTTATATAATATTATTAAAATATTGATATTCATCTTATCAGTGTTTAGTAAAATGTTTAGAGTAGTCTGTAACCTAGATTATAGGTAGGATCACAGGTATATGAGTCTTAAAAACCAAAAATACTAAATTAATTATACATTTTTCTTGTATTGGAAGTTGAAATAGATCTATAGACTATTTCGAATAACGAACAAAATGATTAAATGCAATAAAATGTATGAATAAATTTATGCTTATATTGAACACTATTTTGTGTCTAGGAATATATACTAAAATCATTCAATTATATTATCATTACTTATTTATTCTTCTGTTAGTCTATAATCCGGTAGGCTGAACTATTTGTTGCTTAACACATCGTATAAATTATTTAATAATAATTATAGATCGGTGTGAACAGATTAGTGATGTCGTTAGCTTAAAATAATTAGTAAATAACGATGTACCTTCGTATGGTGTCTTAAGACCATATTTTTGTTGATTTATTTGTTCTCTTTTATAAAATGTTCAAGCTTTTTGCTTTACCCTGCAGGCTGCAATAGTTTACTGATATAGGTTTACACCAGTAGTAAAGGTAAGATAACTACAGTCTACAAGTGCGTCAAGTAGAATTAAATTGTTAAGAGTTTTTTCGAAAAAATTAACACCGTAAAGCTGCTATATCATCGGCGAACGCGGTCAGTCATTTGTTTAAATCTATAAGAACTTATGATGTATCATAATAATATATAATATTAGTTACAACTTTATAAGTTATAATCTATGACAAAAGGCATAATAATTTACGTTTCGTTCACGGCTGTGGACTGTGGTGGTTTCGTTCCTATCGGCTAAATAATAATAATAATAATAATAATTTCAGTAACATAACAATTAAGTGATAACACGCTTGTGATAAACTGATAACGAAATCACAGACGTGATAATATTATCGACTGTAGTTTTTTTTCTTTTGACATTTTAACTAATTAATCATGCTTTCCAGCCTTCACTTTAACAGTAGTTAATAGCATAGGATAATTTATATTACAGAGATTTTCGACAAATCCGAGATCGTTAATTTCGCAAAAACACTCGTCCGAAGTTCAATCACAACTATGCGTGCGTGTACGTCTGAATTGATGGTTGTCTAGAAGTGTTGACTGCCACAGACTCTCAGGATCAACCATGGCTACAGGTCAGTGAATTAATAATAAAATAATTGACAACACTTGATTCATTACTGTTGGCGTTATAGTATCTCGTGAACTTGTTTTTATGAGACCTACTAAAGTGGCAAAGGAAATAATATGTTCTTATGGGTTGAGCGATTTTTCACGAATAATTTCAGTGAAACAATAACATGATGAGTATACAAGTGCTATACTATTCTAGGAAATTAGCGATTTGTCCGGTTACAAACATAAAAACTAATAATATTTTAGATACCTTTGCGGTTAGAATTTTAAATTCAAATTGAATATAGCTAGTTGTTATTTTCTTTGTTGGTTTTTAAGTTTTTAAAATATTATTAATACTTGACTTGTCAATGTACAGGTGATTCTTCCAAAACGGTCCAAGGGCTGTTCAAGGGCTGTTATAATAATTTAATACCTATCTATTATTTGTTTAATTTTGTTGTTTTATGTTGAAATACCAGGAACGACTAGAAATAAGGTGGCACTTGCACCTGGTCATTCGCTGATGGATTGGATCCGTTTAGGCAACTCTGGGAGTGACTTGACTGGAGTCGGTGGTAAAATTTTATCTATTTCAAAGTCAGAATTAGCCAAACACAATAAACGAACAGATGCTTGGTTGGCTATTCGCGGAACAGTTTACAATGTCACCAAGTACATGGACTTCCATCCTGGCGGTGTTGATGAATTAGTTAGAGGAATCGGCACAGACGCTACCAAATTGTTTTCAGAGGTACTAAAGACTCATACTAACAAACAATTTAAATGTTGTTAACTGTTAACAAATTGTTTACGTAAGATTGTGAACAACAGATACATGCTTGGGTGAATTATGAATCAATACTTCAGAAGTGTGTGGTTGGCCGATTAGTAAACGAGGAATTGTTTAAATTGCCTGATGTTTTGAAAGCGGCTACCGATGTATCCGAAAATGATTTGAACATGGACTGGTTTCAACAACTCGGCTTTTTATGTTTTGTATTTTATACTAAAACACCATATCCTGAGGTACTTAAATAGTTTTTACAAAGTTGGACATATTTTCAGTTAAATGTTATAGTATCCAACAATTATTTGTTTAATCATAATAATTGTAATTATTGTAACTTTTAAGTCATAAATTGTTTGAATCTTTTTTTTTCTTAACTTTCAAAAGTTACATTTTTATGTCTACATCTAGTTTTGATAATTTAATATTGCTTCAAAGTTTATAGTATTAAATTTATCATAACTGTACTAATATTTGATAAATCTATCGTCAAACATTAATCATTATAAACAAAACAATATTTAACTACATATAATAATTAATTCTAATAGTCTCAATATTTGTTTTGATTTCAGGTGTCTATTACTTTAAAACAACCCAATGAATTTCGTTTTGTTTTAAATGGAAAATCAAGATGTATCACTTTGCATAAAAATGTAAATTGGCCTTGTGTTGTAAAAATTGTAGCAGACATCGGAAAAGTTCAAGTTAAACTGATAAAAAAAGTACTTGGACTTTGGCCGACATTTGGAACCATATCAACCATTAAAAATATTCAAATTGATTATTGGAAATGCGAGCTAATTGATTCGTTCAATGTCACACATAATTCTAAATTTCTATTATTTAAGTATCAACAGAACCTGTACAATCATGTATATCCAGGTCGACATATTTATATTAAAGCTAATGTAAACGGTACAAATCCAAAAAATATTCATCGAGAAAAAAAATATTGAGACATATTTTCTAAGTATTAAAAATTGTTGTTCCAGGTCATGTTGTGTCACGTCCTTATACTCCAGTGTGGCCTTTAGTTGAGACAACAGAGTATGGGAAAATCTCAGAAGACACTTTATGTTTACTAGTTAAAAGTTATCCAAATGGAAAATTAAGTAGTCATTTGTGTTCTTTAAGTCAAGGAGATTCAATCGAAGTCAGCCGTCCACAAGGAAGTTTTGAGTTTTGGACATCAAAAACAAACCTAATTTTATTGGCTGCTGGTACTGGAATTACACCAATGTTACCAATCATATGGAATGGTTTGCATTCTTCCATTAAAAAGTAATTTGATAACATACTAATAGTAATCAAAAGAAGAGTTATATATTATTTTATTTTAATCCCACACACAGTTATAATATCACATTATTGTTTTTCAACAAAAAAGAATCATGTATAATTTGGAAAAAGTATTTAGATCAAAAAAGTGCAGCTTACTTATCAAGGTAAGATTGTTATATTATGCACTGTATAATTTGATAGTCATTATTAAGTTGTTGATATTTTGTATAGACTGACTGTACATTACATTTTGTCAGAAGAGGAAAAATCAAAGGGTGATACAAAAGGACATATTGATGAAAATGTAATCACTAAATATTTTCCTTCATTACATGAAGATTTAAAAAATGAATACGCTGTGTGCATTTGTGGTCCATCAGGCTTCAATAAACTATGTGAAAAGTAAGAATAAACCAAACATTTTAAATTATAAATATACATTTCTTTTTTCTTCAATAGGTTAGTTGTTCAACAAGGTTACAAAAAAGATGACTACTTTGTATTTGGTTGATATTTCTGTTCTATGTACTGTTTTTTTTTTAAAAAATAAATATACCATATAGTATTTTTTAAAATGTTTTTGACATTATTGAAACTAACTAAATAATATTATTATCCTTATTCTTTGAAATTGTTCGTCCTACATGCTAAAGTTTATAATATATTCTACAATAATGCCAGTATAAGTTATAACTTATAACACTTAATTTAAAGAAATGCTTGTTAAAAAGTTGGATAAATTATATTTTTCAGTTAAATCACTATAGTTTACTTTTAAAATTAAAAAGTAGTTTTACCCTACAATTTTTCAGCTCACATTTTCTATTTATCACATTCCTGGATAGTTACATTATAAATGCAATGTGATGAACAAAAACTGTTTTGTAATATTCTTCTGTGAAAATAACCTATTTTATAATAAATTCCTATAAAAATAACAAAACATTATTAGTTAATATTGTGTTTATATTAACACTCGTTTATAAAATTTCACTTTAGACTATACTATCAAATAAATAATATGACGTATAATTTATTATTTATGTATATCAGAGGTAATCAAACTGTGTACCGCGAGTATTTTTTAGGAGAGTCGTGACAGAAGAGGAAAAAAAATGACGATGACCATTAATATATTGTTTTATTCTAAATATAAAACATTTAGTTTGAGTTTTCTATGCATAACTACCATAAAATTTACTGTCTTGGTATAATTATTTATTTATAAAATATAATTTATATATATTATTTTAAATAATTTAATATTAAAACATATTTTTCTTTGTGTCCTTACTAATTTGAGAGCCACCAAGATGTGAAAAGAAAAAGGAGCTGTCGAATGAAAAAGTTTGAATACCTCTGATGTGTAGCTTTTAAAGGTACAATTTTAAATTTTTAACACACTTGAGCATATACAGTGTATAAAATATTAACATTTTTATTAGATATAATAATATTTTATAATGATCAGTAAATTTCTTAAATAAAAGACACATGGTATTGAATCTGCAATATTTTAATATTAAAAAGCAACTTCTGTGAAAATTATGATGAAATTTGATAATAATGATAATTATTATAATATTATACTTAAGTTAAAAACAAAATTCAATTAAAAATTTGATATAGATATCATTATAGTACATAGTACATTGATAAATGAAGTCAAAAATATTAACAAAAACGAGTATCTTAAATTCAAAACATGACATGCTAAACATAATCCAATATTTGTACCTATACGTGGTGCATTACATAATATGATGTTCAAGTATGAATAGGTTAATAGTGAACTTTATAAAGTTTATGAAATGTAGTACAATTAAATGATTATTACAATAGTGGTCAGCATAAAGGTTAGCAGTAGGTAACTAATTATTTTTCATAATGTCGCATGTAATGTTACTTGGCTCGATTACTTAAAAGTCGGTCGTAAAAAAACCTTCATCCTATCGAAAACATACATGCATCAAATTAAATATTATGAGCAGGTACGTAATTTAGTCATATTATTTTACGGTACTTAAACCCATCGAGGCATACCGAAATCTCATTGCTGACAGATTTCACTTCTGTGGTAATGATTTTCCGAGGATCGGCTTCGTGCACAGGACTAGAGTACAAGTTCGATATTGACGGAATCTCATGGAGCGGTGCTAATAGAGCTGCCTTTATTCCTTCCAATTTAATAATATCAGGATTTTTGGTTTCCTTAAAATAGAAAATAACCATATAATTAATACTTTTAGTAGTGAAGTATTCTGCAATGTAGGTATAGGTACATTATCAGTGGCGGCCCCAGGTAGGGCCATGACTCTACCTGAAAATGCATAGCCCTACCACTGGCTTGACCTTTAATTTAATAATATAGTCATTTTTCATAAGCAGAAAAAATAGTATTTGTTTACCGTTTGTAATTTAGATTAATATAATACTACTATTTATTAATTTATTATTATATGATAATTGATTATACTTACCTATGTAGAACCTACTTGTATTTATAATTTATTGGTATCACCTACCACAAATTAAGATTGTATATGGACCCAAAAATGCAAGGTATTTACGCCATTCAATACAAAATTAAATTATTTATATTATGCATCCACCATGATATTATCTAAAATTTCTAAAGAAATAAAGGAATCAATTTTTTTTTCAGTCTTGGCTGATGAAACTTTTGTTGTATCTAAAGCAGAGCAACTGTCGATTGTAGTGACATATTTTTTTCAAAGTGAAGTAAAAAAGAGACATTTAAAACTTTCAAATGATAGTAGTTAGTTCATACCCATAAATAAACAAATTTTATTTTTTGCTTGAAATTTCATTTTTTAGTGTCCTGACCTTATAATTGTTGGCTTCTCGCATTACCTAACAAAAAAATCACGGAAAATATTTTGTCATTAACTTGCAAAACCATGTCTTGAAGTCTATTTAAATTAAGCCTTTCGATTTTTCGAGTGTCCACTGGGCATTTACTACACAATATTTAATTATTATATTAAATTGTCTATACGTTACACAGCGGAACTAATAACTGTAGTAACGTTATGATAAATCTAAGTTTTTAGGTCACTTGAAATTTTACAATAACTGGAAACTATTCCTGCAACTTAAGTCAAAGCGTTTGTTAAATATGTCCTCCCAATATATTATAACTTAACGCGTTTAAATATGATATTATGCACAGTTTAAAATGTTTAAATGGTTAAAAATAAAAACATATTAGTGATTGATAACCGTAAATCGTAGAAAGATACCTTTAACTGTGCATTCGACATATTGTTAAACTTCTCGTCGTTTGCTTCAACTGAAAAATGTAAAAATAGTATACATTATCCATATTAATATTATATTATAATGTTTGAATAGTTTAAAAAATTAGAAAAACATTTTAAAATTATATTACAATAGGTAGTGTATTTATTTTGGTTTTTTTTTTAATAGTATGTCGTGCCGAGGCTATACGACGACGGATGTACTTATCGATACACTGATTGTATATCGTGTAGTAAAAATAAATGTATATTGTGCAAGCCTGTGTTTAACAAAGTCTATATAATCTGAGCGGAAAGGCCTATAGTTACAATAAAATTGCTATCGACGATAATATTATTTATCGTGCTATAATCATTATTATTCGTGCCATCGTCCGTCGGCTGTAGGTCGAAATTCGAAAGTCACTTGTTAATTGTAACAATTTACGTTCACTGTATACAAACCGACTGTGAAAAATGCTCTAAAAACTAAGAAAATGTCATATATATATGTCAATAATAGATCACTCGGTAGAGTATTTGGAATAACTTTGTAAAAAAAATCGTTAAATATTTTAAATGACACGCTAAAAAAAGTAACCTATAAATACAATACCCCTCCCTCATCAGACAAAAAATTGAAAAATCGGCAACGTGATGACACTCAGGAAAGTATTTGAAACAACTCTGTGAAAAAAATTGTAACATAAAAAATGCCTGTTCTTTTATATGTATAAGGATTACAATAATTTTATCTTCTTTATTTTATATTTTATCATACTCGCTCGAACACATTCTATTACACGAAACACGCACAAACACATTGTTTTTTTTTTATGCGAACAAAAAGATGATTTGCCTAAACGCATGACGCTCTCGTCATAACAATATTATGTATGACTGTATCGTATATACCTACGTCATACAGATGACAGTACACATCCTGCCGTTTTATTATTTCGGTTTACCGCGTGCGCTTGTTATTTTTGAAATGAAAAATAAACTCATCGATCGTTTGAATAGTATTTTAGTCGTTGAAAAACCTAACGATACAATGTACTTCAGGAAAACTTAAATATGACAAACTTATATCCTGATAAATGTAGGTATCTTATACTTCAATTTAAAGCAATTAAAATCAAACAAAACTAGCACTTTCAATACTGGCTAATGCGTATATACAACACACGCAGATCTACATAATATCAGCTAGTGGTCTTGGTGAGTATAATATTCGAATACTTGTATATTTAAATACTTTTTATCAATTATTGACAAGTGGATTTTAAATAGGTACTTATGTAATACTTTTTAACAAGTGTATTTTAAATAGGTACCTACCTACTTATGAAATATTCTTGACAAGTGTATTTGTTTTATATTTTATTATTTTAGAAATTGTTCTTAAAATATTATTTCATAATGCTTCTAAGAATTTATTAGATTTCATCGAATACGCAGATGACACAATATGGCTAAAATGTACGATATCTACGATATCTCGTATATCTACCTTGCAGAAGTCGAACTTGACTTGATTATAATATATAATATAGATATAAGACATCTGAAATTAAAAATATAAAATAGTACTTTTAAAGTATTTTGAATACTTTTAAAATGCAATTGTATTTAAATTCAAATACAAATAACACCAAGTATTTGAATATATTTGAAAAGTATTCTCAACAAGCGACTGTATACATAATTTTTTATGTTAAGTACCTACCTAAAATCTAAATAATAATAATTATCTACATGGCTTGAACAACTAGTGCGTTGTACACTTTACCCGGTTAGTGGTTACAATAAGTCAATAACCATGTTTTATTTACATGGATCGTAACATATACATCGATTTAGTCAACAGAAAAACATATATTTTATTATCATCATCACTTGCATACCATTATTTATGTCGGTTTTCGACGACAAAACGTTTTGTAGATTCATGTAAACAACGACCATTTCTGGACGTTTCTCAGCTAAGTCTACCACGCACGCTTTTCCCAAAGTTATGAGTTTTTCAAAAATGTGAAATGAATCATCTCCGGCCATTTTGTCGGCGATATTTGTAATTGAATGTTTGTCATGCTTATTCACCAACTCTTTCTGAATAAAATAAATGTAATAGGTCGACAATGATGCAGCATATATGAAATAATTTCTCATCGTGATATTAATATATTATTACCATATACTTACCAAATATTTGTAATTTTTGTACCTGTTGAATGCTCTTAGACCGGTCGCGATTTCGAACATCACCTGTGAGCAAAGACATATTTTACAGACTTTAATTAGATAATATGCATTGCATTTATATTATTCCCGTTTCGAGTTGATAGATCGCACATACTATATAAAGCAGTGGTCTCAAACATACGGCCCAGGGGCCACATGTGGCCCGCGTACCCTTTCTACGTAGCTCGCAATAAAAATACATTTTGAAAAAATTGGAAAAACGTTAATTTTATTTTAAATTTGGCCCTCGAACTTTTTTTTGAAAAAATATATGATGATAATTTGAGTAGATAATTTGAGTTTGAGAACACTGATATAAAGTACCTAATATAATATGATAAAGGCTTTTGAGAAAAATACTCTGTGATTCGTTTAACGCAAGACATTCATTATTTCATAAGCTATTAACGTTTTTGAAAATATTCAAACATAATTTTCAGTCTTTAAAAAATACATTTTTTTTAATAATTATATAATTTTTACCATTTTGTTATCGTTATTATTATTTTTTTTAATTTTTATGACAACATACATTTTTATTTTCATATTCCGAAGCAGAATATTATTTAGAGTATTTTTTTTTAGAAAAATCAAATTCTGATGAAGTAGTTTGTGTATTATATGACTTATAAGTATTTCAAGTTTAAATAATCGGTGGGCAGTGGACCGACATTTTGCGGGGTCATTCCACTCAGCTCACCTAAACATTGAATATTTATATGATAGTTACAAGTTATAACTCATTAACTACTCGTCCAAAATTAAATTTTTATGTATCGAAGTAATCCAAAAAATATTATGCTTTAAAATAAGGTATCAAACATCCACAACGTCATAAAAAAATTCAAATTTTTTAGAAAAATTATTTTTTAATGACTTAAAGTTATGTAAAAGAATTATTTCAAAAGTGTTAATAGTATTTGAAATAACGAGTGTCTTGAATTAAATCGATCGTTTGGAATCATATTTTAAGTGTAACAAAAACGACGTATATATGATATATGGTATGGCATACCACGCCAAAACTGTAAGTGTCCACTTTGGTCGATAGTTTTTTGTTCCTACAAAAATCTTCAGGTAAATACGGCTTTGTGCCACACACGTGGCTGACATCAAATCCAACGTTTTTGTTCATTTGTTCCAGCGGACCGGTCCGAGCGAGCCCGAAATCTCCTATTCTGGGCTCAAGGTTGGAATCCAAAAGTATATTGGCGCTGTAAAAAGGGATATTAATAAATCAATACCAAATTTAAACGATCGGCTATTCGCACGACTATCCAATGGGATTGCTTTCACAAATACAATATGTACCTTTTTATATCGCCATGGATCAAAGGAGTTTCAACATTGTGTAAAAACTGTAAACCTCTTGCTATTCCCGTCGCTATGTTTCCGCGCATCGTCCAAGATAATGGATTCGTTCCGTTCTATATAATATATAATATTATAATATTATGCACAAATAGAGAGTATTTCAAAATGGAATCGTTCAATGTGATGTGGTGTTTGATGAAAATGCGCATATCACGTAGATATTGCTTCATTGTAAATTCGAGTGCGTAAAACAGTTTTCTCGGAAATTGTTTGGTTACAAATTGTCGGATGTTGGTTACAATTAGTTACTAAAAGGTTACTAAATTTTAGAATTTGTCCGGAGTCGATTGGACATGGTCGGGGGGCCAACTTCAAGTATGTCAAAAAGTTTATACTGTAAATAATTACAATATGATGCAGTTCAACGGTTTTAAGATGATAACATGTTAAAAACTTTGTCTAGGTCATTAAGTGTTTTAGTTGTTCAAACGAAGTCATCACAAACAACTGGACATCACTGTTAGTTTACAATCAGACGAGACGCGAAATTTGGGATTTGATACCAAACACACAGAATATTATTAAAGTCGAACCCACGATTAAAGGATATACTTACAACGACTATGAAAATATTATTTTTGTAAAACACCTATCTCTAGTGAGTAGTTTTCATGAATTTCAGAATAAAACATTCGTTCAAAACGTTTAATTATATATATTAAACAGTTGATATTATATTATAATATATCCAAAATTAACACCCATAATTACTGATGAAAATGTTTCGTATATATCACCAATCACAGCGCATACTCCAATTGGACGATAAACAAGGCCGAGTGTTCTAAGCTAAATGGTTCTTTCGAGGATACCAGATCATACTTAAAGTTAGTATTTTAATAGCGTTTACGCACATCAATTTAACTTTTGTGATTTTTTTTCATATAAACAATGTAAATTGCCACGATTGTTACGCGACATAATATCTTAAGACTTTTAAATCTTATTACCGTATTGTATAGGACATTGTCGAAGGCACGCAATTACACAAGTAGCAAACTCGACCAAACAAAACACGATGAGCTACGACGAATTAAAATCTGACACCGAATACGAACTGCAATTATACGTACTGACGAATTATGGATACAACTAGGAACAAGGATTGTTGATACCGTTCAAAATCAAAACTTAATGTAATAATAGGATCTCCTTTGCTATAAATATTGCTACAAAATAGTTTTACTGCAATTCTCTTTTGTTCTAAGCCCGAGACTATACGCCATTGGGTGTACTGTATAGTATTACCTATGTCCTATAACTATACACACACCATTGTAATAATACGTTCATACTTCATATTATATTATAAATTATTTTTTTTACATTTTAGTTTTAGCACCAATAGACGGATTGATAGTTTACAAGAAAAACGTGAAGCGCCGATCGATTGAATCAGATGGAGTTACCCCGACGAAAACGTTATATAAACGGTTTTATCGTAATCGCAATCAACGATTATACGTACAGTACAAAGCAAAATGACCATAGAACCCGAAAGATGCGTTACTTGGGCCAAAATTGTACTGCGCCACTTTTTAGAACCTAATACCAAATAACCAATACATAATAAAAGTATAATACTATTCAACGAATGTTGAATTTAAGGTTTTAGTAAAAAAAACTACGGTTTAAAACTTTGTAATATTGTGTATTTCATATAGATAAAAGCCAAGTCACTGGACTACCCTACAGGTGGTTTGACGGCATCAGTAGTTAGCGATTTCAGCGACGGATGTAAGTATGATACTATAATATACTTTGGTTATAGCAGGTGTCAAAAACGTTGACGTATAACAACAAATGTTCAACAACAAAATATCTAAACCAGTGGTGTCCAACCTTTTGGGAAGACCGGGCCACATTAAGTAAGTAGAAGTTATAGTGGGCCACATACATTTTTATAATAATACATTTTATTTTTTTGCCATCGCCATCGTTGTAATTACCATAACACATTCACATACTATTTAATCAATATATAATAGGTGTGGGCACCTTATATTAATAAGTTTTGTTTTTAATAATTTTTTTTCTTATTTTATACATAAATAATTTATGGTTTTGAAATGTACGACGGGGCCACGTCAAAACCTATCATGGTCCGCATGTGGCCCGCGGGCCGCGGGTTGGATACCCCTGATCTAAACAGTTGCAGATAAACCAGAAAATCTCAGGACTACGGACGTGGGCTCCACGTACATTTCACTGGAATGGGACATTCCGTGGATATTCAACAGCGTACTGAAATCGTTAATATAGTGAACACCGAAGAGATTTCAGAGACATGGACAAGTGCTGTGATAGCAAACCCGACGTTGAGATTCCGATAACAGAAGAACTCCCGACTTATAACTGCACGGTAATTGTATTATAATATGAGATGAATTTTGTCTATAGATTGACGATCGATCGGAATGATTAATATAATGATGTACCTAAGTATTAGATGCATAAGTATTAAAATGCATACGGCCATCGGTAGAAACGACTTTATACAATTATTGTAAGCCGCATAGTCATAGTACGGCACATTTCAGATAAACGACTTGAAGCCCGGTTCCTCCTATTCCATCGGTGTATTATCGAAGACTTCGTCATATGGCCAAACTAATAGGATTCACGTGACGACTAAGTCCCGCGGCCGCCGAAGATCATGAAAACGATAGGTTGGTCGCAATAACGCTTTCGCCGCCGCAGACGGACCTGCTGACAAAGTGACGAATTGATTTCCGCAATTATTCACCTCGTGAAACTACAATATAAATTATCACTGCACTTTTAGATTGACGTAGAATATTTTAAGATGCACTTTAAGATTCAAGCATAAGTTTATAATAGTTATCTTTTCCTCATTATGCGTAGGTATACAGTATACTTAAGTATCTATATACGTCTGTAGTTATGCACTGTCATTTAAGTTTCGGTAAATACATATTATTATTATTATTATTATTATTTTATATTCGTTGAACTTTGTTATAATTCACAAGAAGACCAACCTGAAAAAATAACGAGTAATGTTACCAATTTAAATCATAAATTGACATTATTTTACAACGAAATAATAAATAACGATTAATGATACTTAATCACATTTTTAACAACATTTCCATTTCTAGATTATATTATAATTCATTTTCTTGAAACAACTAAGACAAAGCCAAATAATAAGCTATTACCAAATCCATTCATAACATAATGGTGAAAATAATGAATTACACTACTTTAAAATCTAATCAGATTAAGCTACTGTATTGAATTATAATATGATGAAATCGAGATGGCTTTAAAATAGTGTGGGGTCGTACTAGCTTGATTTCATTCGAAAAATTTAACAAATTTGACATGAGTAACTACTGCAATGCCAATAAATTTATTTTAGATAAGAATAGTTTATTATTTTAAGATAAAACTATTAGTATATTTTCATTCCCAAAAAATTATGAACTGAGTGCCCCACTAACAAACTATATTAATTAATAGTTACTATAGATGGGTATCAATAGTCGAGGAACTTTTAATAATGAATTATTATTATTTTAAATTATTGTTATATATTTTTTATTTTTATCAAATAGTCAGATTCAACCGAACTCGATTACAATCTCATTGTAAATTCACGAACAAATATGAAACTGCAAATAAATACTGCTCTAGGGTAAAAAATTTTACTTTACGTTTCACCGGTAAACAGTTGAAGGGCAGTAAAGGGCATAATATAATATGTAATGTATAAAATAAAATAAATAAAGGTAAATCGTATAATATTATACTTTGCACTGTAGTCGGTCTTCGAGCGACCCGTTTGCCATGAACTGATATATCAAACAAGATCCCGTCGAATGGAAGCAAAACCCGTACATGGACAGTACGTTATCGTGTTTGACGGCGTTTAGATACATAATCTCTTTGGACGGGTTCTGTAGGAGTTCGTCACCCACGGTGTGCATGTTCACCACTTTTTCGGCCACTCCCTAAAATATGAAATAGAGAGAAAGGATATCATCTATGTTAGTGGACGTTGATGGGAAATTTCTGATCACTGAAAATGTCTTAAACAATTTTCATGATAAAATATTTTATATTTTAAAAATATATATTTGAATAATATTTATATGCGTAATATGAGATATGAGAATATGGTATTTTATGTCATATTGATATTGAGCTATATTGCACTAGGTATTGAGATTAAGTTTCTAAAGATTGCTGAGGAATAATATATAAATTAATTGAGTCAAACTAATAAAAAATGAATTTTAAATTTAAAAAATATTTTTAATCTGTTACTATACCCAATGTCCCCAATGAGCAATGAGCAATACCGATAAAAAAAATTAATTAAAAAAAATATATATAGAATTTTACATTACATACATTTCAAAAACTTCTTGAAATTTTTCAAAAATTAAATTTTTGAAATTTTACATCACTCTATTCTATGTATAAATAAATGCCTTATATATAAGCCAGCCGCAGTGCTCGAAATGGATCGGAACGGCGTTCCTGTTCGTATAGAATTAGCTTTTGCGTCTTTTCCGGTTGGTTAAAACTAGAAATTCAAAGAGTTCCAGATTGCAACAATATTAAGTAAATATTGAGAAAAAGAGAAGACAATTGCCACTCGGTAAAACGTAAAAACTCGATTATCACAACCCGATGATGAACCATCAGGTTTAATGAGGAACACACTCAATTTTTAGACACAAATGTCTAGATATATGCGACGACGCTGCTGTGCTTGACTAGTATGGTAAAATGGCCAGTAGTAAAAATAATTCCTATGTACGCCACTGTTACCATCATATAAGGCAGGGGTTGGCAACTTTTTGGATGTCAAGGGCCAAAAAATAAATATAACATTTTTTATGGGCCACAATTTGAATATACCTTATTTTATATTATACAAAAACAATTATAGTCATATCAAATTTAGTCAATTTAAGATCATTTTAACTGTTAGGTTTATTAATTTGACAAGATATTTACAAACACACAACGTTTTAATCTCCCCTTTTCAGTCCATCTTAGTTTGTGGTTTTTATATACGTGTTGTCTATTTTTATACTAATTATAAATTTTATTCGAGGGCCACATTGTCGATCCCTGAATTATAAGGCATCTCATTGTCATTGATTTTATAAACGTTCCCCGGTTCGTCAAATTTTCTATTTCGAGCACTGCAGGGTTAAACCGCGCGTATTGTGACCTCTGCCTTCAGTCTTTTGATCGCCACATCCGTGTGCCTCCAATCGCCTTTGTACACCACTCCGAAGCCGCCCTCGCCCAGCACGCGGTCCCGGTTCCAGTTGTCGGTGGCCAACACGAGTTCGTCGTACTGGATCCGCTGCATGAAGGTCTCCTCGGACCCTTTGCCGTTGGCGTACTGCACGGACATCAGCTGATCGTGGCCGCAGGAATCGCACCGGACGTTGCGCACGTACGACAAGACGGTCCGGTGCAAGTCGAAGTAGACGGACAGGAGGCAGACGAACGATACGAAACCCAAAGCGATGGACAGGTAAAAATAATCGATTTTCCATTTTTTACAGAGTTCGTACTCGTTCATGCGGACCATCGACTGCACCCCTGCGGAAGACGTGCAATTGATTTTTTTCAAATCTCCGATCTGAAAACCCATAACGAATTCGTGTCATATAATACGGAATTAACGCGATAATCTACTCGCAGCAGCAGCAGAAGCAGTCATTGAATTAGCTGTATTACCCGCGGGCTTCGTCGAGAGTTATGCAATATGCCTTTTTTGAAATTTGATCCTAGCTAACCTAGCGGAGAGTGTGTTTATACGCTAAGAGCTGCATTGTTTACTTTGTCAATTTTAATGTAGAATTGTCAAGCACAACACATTATAGTGGATTCATTGCAGATCTGGTTCTATAGTGATTATGCCTTGTGTATGATATAATATGAGACAATAAATATATCACTTGGGTTATCGAAATACGATTTATCAACTATTGATTTATACTATTTATTTATAAAAAAAAAAGCTGGGGCACAAAAACAAAACAAAACACTTTCAGCCTTTATATTCAAAAGCACGCCTTTCGGGTAAAAACGGGAACCGTCTTCGCATGGATGGGGCTACCGCACTCACCTTGATCGTACAGGGACTCATCGTTTCTGAGTCTTAGCGGCACGCACTTTGTACACTTTCTCTTATCTTTCCTTTTATACATACAAATCTCGCTTCACGATGTCTGTCCACGATGAACTCCTCCGAAACTACTTAATCGGTCTTGATAAAATGCTGCTCAATGTGTGTAATTTAGCCCAACTTGAGAGATAGGAAACTATTTGAAATGCTACCCAAAAAATCAAACAAAAATTAAAAACCTATGTTGGCTTATCCGAAGTTAATACACTCAAAAGTTACTGGACAGTTTTCAATAAAAGTTATATCAATAAATTCCATAAGACTTGGAGTGTGTTTATAGTTTATTTTTTCAATCCCTATAGGTACTAAAAGAGAATTTTGTATTGAACATGCATTTTGGTTTAGCTCACGAAAAACGAATATATTTTTTTTTATTTATAGGGTTGCCATTTGGTTATTGATATAACATTACTATTATATAAGTAGTATAGAAATATGGCATATTATACATTTTTTTACAAATATATTTATAAAAATAACAAATCTTTGGCATGGTCAACGCCGGGCGGGACAGCTAGTAATACATATATATATTGATTATTATCATTAAAGCTATGAACTCGGACCTTTGATTTGTATTTCAGCAGGACGTTCAACAGATCGCATTCGCACAGCCATGGGTTTTCCGATAACATTATGACGTCTAGACTTTGCATCAATCTCAGTGCGTTGCCGCCCAAGGTGGTTAGCTTATTGTTGTCAGCAAACAAAACCTGCGGGTAAAAAGTTTAAAATAAAAATTTACTAGAAATACAGAGTGTTAGACGCGTTTTATCAGCGTTTTACAATAATTTTTTTTAACATATAATATTAGGGTGTTTGTGACTTTTGTATTTTTTTTACTTTCGTCGTGCACATTGCAGACTAAGTTAAAAGTTCTCGTTTTTATGACATAGAATCAGATAATATGTTAAACATGATATTGCATGTTTAGGGGTTGATAGGAATAAATGCATTTTATGAAAAAAACATTAAATAATATCAAATTTCGATGAAAAAAGAAATTAAAAAGAAATGTTTAATAGAAAAAACTCGTAATAGGATTCGAGTAAAATTGAAATTAAATAATTAGTTAATGTAGCTGGGTATAGGTAAATATAGACTCTATAGTATAGGCTTAGATTGGTACATAACATAGAGATACACATAGTAGTTTAAATAAATTTCTAGGTATTGAAAATGATGCCTTGTACTGATTTGACAGTATAGCTGTGTTAAATATTAATACTTTCTCAGTAACTGATAATTTTAACCATATCAACTCTTTAAAATGTATAATATAAAAAAACAAAATATTATTTTAATATTATTTCTTTAATATTTGTCTAATGTGAAGGAGAACGTAGGCTTACCTCGACGATGGAAATGTGATAAACCGCATATTATGATGTACAAATCATAACATATTATGCAATATATTTAAAATTATTTATATTTTTCTCACTTTTAAACTTTTAGGTAAGAGATTAGCGTCCAATGTCGTTATACTGTTATAACTAATATCCAATGAAGTGATACGAAAACTTGTCAAATTAGGTAAGACTTCGATCAAATTGTTTCTCAAAGTCAAATCGACGGATGACGAAGTAGTTTTTAAATCAGGGATAATTGTAGAAGGGTCAGTCAGGTTTCTTTTCGAACAGTCAATTTTGGACACGTTGTGTTTCGGGAAAAAATAGCATTTGCAATCCGTAGAACAATTATATTTTATGTCAGCCACCATTCCTATAATAAATAAACAAAGACATTAATTTAACACTGATAGCTTTAAAACGAATTAAAATGTGTAAATTGTGTAATCAACATGCCATACACTATATTATATATAAGCATAAAAATATAACTAAAACGGTTTATTTTAAAATCAATTCAATTAATTGGGTTACTATGATAGTTGAATTTTTAATTAAAATTATTTTTTTTAAAATTTTGTAAGTTGTATTGAACTGATAAAATAAATACAAGTATAAAACCATTCTCGTTATAATCGTCGTCAGTGTTGATTGATCTCAACTGTAATAAATAATTAATAAATAATTTAATGTATATAGTAATACTAGTCGACATCAGCCGGAACCACATTTCAGTAAAATTTTAAATTTTAAATTTGTCATTTGAGTAAAACGGCATTCAAAGTACTGATTTATAGTAATTTTGTATTAATGTTATTTTAGATTCCAAACGGAGCGATTTTTTTTAAAAACTTTGATTTTACAACGATGTGTTGTTTTTTGTGTGTCTGTTGAAGCAGTAAAAATACTTCAGTTTTTAACTTAATGATTACATAGAAAAAGTAATATCGATAAAAAATAATTTTATATTATATTTTAAGTATTGAAAATACTCGTAACTGCCTTAATAGCTTAAAAAAAAAACCACTTCTAACAGAATTCAAAAAATGTTGTTACCTTTAAGTTTAGTAATAGGTCAGTTCAGTTTATTGTTAAAACTAACGAAGCTAAACGTGAACTGATGAATGCACAATTTGCTATATGTTATACGCACTTGTAGACGGAGACAACAAATAAGGATGTGGCGTCCACTTAATAAAACAATTTTTTTAAATGACTGTGGCATTTCTATTTTATTTTTACATTTTAAATTTAAAACCTACTGTCATACTATTTATAAAATCTTTGAAAGAAAATTTAAAATCTGACGAAATTGAATTTTGTATTATACAGTATGTAGATAACTTAATATATAGGTCACTTATATAATATGTACCTCGAGGGTTATTTAAATTCATTAGGTAGCCTTTATAATTTTTTAGATATATTAGATCAGTGGCATATTTTTGATATTTTTCTCGGAGGGGGTT
Organism: Neotoxoptera formosana; assembly: GCA_022818045.1. Classification (NCBI taxonomy): domain Eukaryota; kingdom Metazoa; phylum Arthropoda; class Insecta; order Hemiptera; family Aphididae; genus Neotoxoptera; species Neotoxoptera formosana. The sequence continues at coordinate 43,314,312 of CM040633.1, read as the reverse complement.
CTGAAAAATAATATTTGTTTTGAAATCATAACTCGTATAAAAAATAAATTATTGACCGTGTTTTCATTTATACGTATAATTAATTAAAATATAATGGTATATAATTTTTACAAAATGAAATAATTAAAAATAATAGTTTAACATATTATTATGTTTAGGAGGGGTGAGATACAGACAGGTATTGTTCCCTCCCTACTCTTAAATCCCTCCCCCATTAATACACTACTGATAGATATTACAATGTTTCATGTTTTGATATTAAACAAATCGAGAAAATGACATCAAATAAAAATAATTTTTCTAAATTTTAATTTTACCTAATAAAGTACTAGACATTTGTTCAATCAAGACATTGTTTTTTTTTTTATTTGATCACACGCCACGACAGTCAAATAATATTGTTTACGGTTTTATGTCAAACCGTGAAAGTATAAGCGCAAACGCTACAATAGTTCCGCGAACATCACTGCGCGGTTACCGCTATTGTTATACCTATACGAAACGCGGCGATCTTGAACACTCCGCCGCAATATTTGTTCGCGTCACCCGAACACTGGGAGGAACACTTGTCGTCGGTCACCCGCACGGCTCCGTCGTCCGCCGGATGGCTGTTGCCGCAAAAACACGATTCCCTGTCGGACAGTTGGAAATACTCGTAGCCCGCCCCGTCGCAGTGCTTGGAGCAGATGTTGGGCGTGTTGACGTACGGGAATCCGGCCGACTGGTTTTTCTTGGACGCCCTGTACACGTCCGTCTCCTCGTAACAGCCCAGGTAACGGTGGCCGGCCACCCTGGACGTCCGCAGCCCGGTAGTGAACACGTTGTAGTGGCCGCGGTCGCCGCACACGCTTTCCATGCCTCCCGAACACGCGGCGGTGCAATGTCGCGGTCCTCCCGCTTCGTCGGCCTTGGCTTCGACCGGCGGACTCACGAAACTGCACAGACACTCCGTCCTGATCGCAACACCGATCGCACACGTGTTAGTATATTATTATTGGAGTACAGGTGGTACGGTCCGGGATCGGTAAATCGGGTCCCGAATGACATTTTCTCGGCCGATCGGGTTCCGGAAAAAAAAGTGGTAGTAGGTAGAGTCCCGACAAACAACCATTTATAAAGGTTGTATAATAAACGGGCGGACCTGTTTTCAAAATCACTCTTTTTTGTGTTTGGGTAAAAAAGATCATTTGGGCGAAAACCAAAAAGTCGATTTTGGGCGAAAACAGATCCTCCCGTTTATTATACAACCTTTATAAATGGTTGTTTGCCGGGACTCTACCTACTACCACTTTTCATGTTGTTATATTTAATATATTAATTATTAGAAGTCAAATTTTATGATTGGGGACTGCGGTATGATAATTATTGTTATATAAATTAAAAATTGTATTTAATTTTTGTTATTTCATAAGTAAATTAAAATATGTTATGCTTTTTTTATAATATTATGATCTTGGAAAAAGTTTAATTGGTAACGCTAAATATTTTAATAGGTACCTGAAGGAAAATGAACACATCATTTAGTCCAAAGAATGATTTTTTTTTTCGGAGTGCATAATACACAGTAGACTCTTGGTAATCTGGTTGTGCGATAATCCGGTACGTTCAGTAATCCGGCTATATTTTATTTATATTTTTCCATTATAATAACCATACAATTATTATACCGTAAACGTAAACTAACTGATTAGACCGAATAGACCGATTAAAAATTGTTATTTTAACACAGTAATAAATTATGTACATTATCTATCTGTTTTTATAAAGTGAATTTCGATTTTGAAAATACTTAAAAATGCGTTTCTATGTGAACCTCTATCAATCAGGCAGTCCTCTGGTCTGATATCTGCTGGATTCCCGAGATTCTACTGCAGTAGTATAATATAGGTATTTTAGTGCCGGTTAAGTATAAATTATTATTATTATTACAAATAATACGCACTGGGCAAAGTGGGGGGGGGGGAAATAGAGAAATATGGAGGGATGGTATCCCTTTATTTTTGTTTAGTTTACATATTTTTCATCCCTCTATACTTATATTTGTGCCCAGAATAACGCATCCCACCTATAAGATGACGACTTGTGTTTAAAACAAAATTATAAATATATCAGCAAATCGGTTATGTTTATAAAATTATTTAATTTAACATTCAAATTGGTATACTCCGTACTATATGGGATTATATTATTAGCCACCTCTAAAACTATATAATCGACCGATTTTTTGAAAGGTTCTGAGATCGTTCTGAGAATTAACAGGAAAGTTTAGAGAGAGTTTGAACCGAGTTCAAAAATATACCGAGCTCTATATCGAATACGTCACAGGGGAATTGTCATCTCGATTGAATTAGTTCACACACTATATAGGTAGCGATAAATACACCGATGTTGGTCCCTGTTTTACTCATGGCCAGTTTTATGTCGTTTGTGCTCCCGTGTAAGGTCTGCAGAAAAAATATTTATATATATTATTATGCACCTGATCAAAAACCTAATAATAACGTTTACAAAGAAATACAAAAAAACCAAAGACTTAAAATATGTTTAAACTTAAAATCATGGCTGAAGTAATAAAAAATTGAATTGTTTAAATTTGTGCACAAACAATTTATTGTTTGTAGAAACCATATTTCAGTTTGATATAAATGAGTATTAGTATTTTTTCGTTAAAACTATTTTCACACAAAAATCAACCTCGATATGTTTGATTTAGTAAAATTGTAAATTTTTAAATTTCACGATAGCACTGCCGGGAGGGACACCTAAAGTACATTATTATATTATATTATGCACTTTCAAGAACGGATGCAAGTGGAAGCTGACCCCCCCCCCCCCCCCTTCCCCCTTTAGATACGGTTTCAACTATCCTTTCTCATTATTATAATTCAAGAAATACTTGTTTATTATAGTTTCAAACAGAGTAGGTACTTGCAATACTATTTAAATTATATCCATGCGGTACCTATATCACTTTTTAAATATAACTGTACGAGTATTTAATTTATGTTTAAACGAAATACCTATACTAAAAGTGAATATTTTTTGTCAAGATCTTTTTCATCCTTTTACACCCCATGCAGTGTACTTGATACGTTTGTCTTTCTGCAAAAATCCAAACACATTTTTTTCTCGGTAAAAGCCCAGACCATTTTTACGTTAAGTATAGCTAGAGGACATATTTTATATAGGCAATAATGATAACAACAATTTTATTATGGAAAACCAATCCCCATATATTATATAAAGACATTTCGAAGGACTCACGAAGACACTAGTGCTGCGAATGGATACCCTCGGCTGAAGCAACTAGAAGCGCACTTTTGTGAGGTCAATTCTCTAGGAAATGATATGTTCCATCCGTCCATCACTGGATACATCCAAGAGTTTTCAAAACATCCAAAATGAGTAGTCGATAGATTACCGGTCTCCATGCCTATAAACGGACACAAAATACAATCACCAATTACGTTTCGTACCTGATTTTTTTTTATTAATTAATATCGGAAAAATTTGAAATTTAATGAGCCAGCAGCTTATATAATAAAATTAATTCCAGTAATAACTTTCCCTTTTGAGGTACGTTGCATTAAATGTTCGTTATTCTTTAAGGAAAAACATTTCAAATGTCTATAAATAGCACAAAAAGAGTCAAAATGTTTTGAAAATTATATCATTTATAAAAAAATTTATTTTAAAAATTTAAAGAAAAAATTTGAACTGTTATTTGTTTTTGATTTACAACAAAATAATAATAAGTTGTATCAAAAATTGTTTTTGCGTTAAAATTTCCTTTTTTCCAATTATTAAGAAATGTTTGGGGAAACTTTTACTTTTGAACCACCAAGGTATCAACTTCATTCAATTGCCTATCCCCTCCCTCAAAAAAAAAAAAAATTCAGAAATTGGAAGTATCTCCGGAGACACAAAAAAGTACATCATTGTAAAATCAATGCATTTATCGCTCCGCTCAGAATCTAAAGCAAATTATTTAAGGGGCCTGGAGCATGATTTATTTTAGGTCGAAAATATAGCTCAAGACTTCAATCATCACGCCCAAAATAATAATCCAATATTAATTTTGAACATGGATTTAGATTCTTTGCTGCATTATCTATGCTTTGACTGTTTTATTTTTTTTAATTTAAATTTTTTTTACTTTTAATACAGTATTTTTAAAAGTAGGCTACGTTGGCCACAGAAAATATAGATGCCTTTATAAAATAAAAATTGTATAACATAAATAAAAAAAAAATGCACGTGTTTTACATTACCTACAACTGAAAATATATACAAGACATAAAAACCATTTTTTACCGTTAGCCTTGCGAAGTTTTTGGTGAAATGTGAACAAAACTAACACATTATGCGGTCAATTTTTTAATTTTTTAATTTGTTTATTATTTATATTACGTTATCTGGCCATGGTATAATAATGTTTCCACGCATGTTTAAACACGCAATAACTTTGAGTTAGCAGAGACTATAAAGGTATAATTCATTGCATATTTATTTAGCGACAGATGGTGGAATCTGTTAATGTTTATATCTAACGTGTAGACTGTAGAACTTAACTTTAATTTAATTTTAAAAAAATATAATAAATAAAAATTGTTATTCTACGGTATGATTCATTAATCGCAGGAAACTGCTTAACTATTGCAATTTTATAGAGTTATTTTTTTCAAATAGAAAAAACTTCATGGAAGTTAGTCCCGATTTTTGAAATTATAACAATACCTAAAATTCAAATACTTATATTCTATTAACTGAAATCCAAATTGTATTTGTTTTTAAGTATCATCTAACATTATCCAGAGTATAATAATAATTATTAATAACATTTTTTATTATTTATTATCCTCTGGATAATGTTAGCAGATGATACTTAAAATCGGTGATCGTCATAACCACACATTTTACACCGTTCAATACTGCACACATTTATGCTATTGTTAAAAAGATAAATTTGAAAGGTCGATAGTTCAAAACCGCACACATTTGATTGACAGTTAAAAATTAAACATATTTTATTGTTATTACAAAAATATTTATGTATATTATAATTAAATTGAAATAAATTTACTCCCTAATGTTTTTAAATAATCAATTAAATTAATTTCAATTCTGTTAATTAGCAATCTGGGTATATAATCTCGAAAGTTTTATTTTTATGATTTTGTGCTCTTGATTAAATATTATTATCTGGTGTGCGGTACTAAATGATAATGTTATTTTAGATAAATGTATACGTTATTGATATAAATCAATGTGTGCGGTAGGTATTGAACTGTTTGATTTGGGGAAAATATCCAGGATTAAGGAATAAAAGTGTGCGGGGACGACCTTTTTTTGAAAGTGTGCGGTTATGAACGACGCCCCTTAAAATAAATATTACACGTATTAATGTATTATATACGACGCGCGACGGCGAGTCGTCGATTCTCGTTATATATAATATATATATAGATATGCAATAAACTTTCCCAATATTCAATCATATTATTATTTCTTTATTTCACGTAAGTTTATTCATGAAGTTATGTAATTCATAGTTTTGTAATTTTTAAGCTTATTTTTCTGAAACTCTGCAGACTTTTTGACTGCACCAAAAGATAACATTTTTGTTTTATGCAGATTAAATTGGGTCATATTGTTTACACCCACGTGATTTTATCAAATGTTTGCCGAATTTGCAATTCATAAAAGAAAAAGTATAATTCACAATAAAACCTAAACGATGAAAAATATTTTACTTTAATTTAAATAATATATTTTATATTTTAAAATAAATATACTTTGACCGGGGTTTTTTTTAATTCTCAAATAAAAAATTTAATTTTAAAATTTAAAATAATAAATATCATTAAAATGTTCAAAAATTGGTTTAAGGACTTTAGGAATGCACAATGTAAAAACCTAGTTTAAAAATTAACTAAACACCCAAAAATTAAAACAATTTAAAAAATAAATAATTTTGTCCGTCCTGCTAAAAATCCTTTTTTGACTACTGTGCGTAGTTGACAGATTCGTAACATATTCGAGAATTGGACAAACCTGCAACGCGCAAAAAAAGTGCTTTGGCTTTTTTTTATGTTTTAAATCAGAAACCGTCCTCGTTTGACGTAAAATCAAGTATTTTAAAAGATCATACACGTCCCAATATATGAGGCCGTGAATCAACCTAACTATTAAATGCAACATATTAATGTAATATTGCAAGAATACAATTTAAACTAACCAAACCAATCGTTTTCGTAGATACTGATCGAGCCTGGACCGCCGCAATATTCCGATTCGTCTCCGGTACATTTCCTACACTCTCCTTGTTTTTTCCGTTCCGTTGCACTCGGTGTTTCGTCGCTGCACTCGCATTGATCCCTATAAATCGGTTAAACGCGCTTATGACGTCGTGAGTTATGAGGATAGTCTGCAACAACTACGATAGCGTTGTGATAACAGTGACGTGGCGAACTGCTTTTCGAGCGGGGGCCAAATACATCATACAGAACACAGTAACACACCCATCACCCCCGAAATATCAATATTCGACCGCATTATACTCAACAATTATTTATTTATTATTACTCGATCAAATCGCTTTACTCCAATATTTTTAATGACACCCAGTACCTAACCTGCAGCACCCACCCACCCTATAACCAATAATAGGGGCCGTGGCACCTGATGGAAAACCCCATCACCACGCCACTGACGACGTATATAATATATATTTTATATGATATTAAATGAAAAATAAGGTATGTACTCGTTGACTGCCGCGTACTTGTATCCCCTCTCGTTGCAAATATAAAAACACCTGTGCGAATCAATGGTTTCCTTTAAAATGTATACTTTCTTGTCGTACTGACTGAAACCGTCCGAATTGTAACACCCGACTGAATTTCTGAGAGGATAATCTGTATGTAATATAATCAATATTATAAACGGACGATTATAATGCGTATACTGTACATAGCAGCGATTCCCAAAGTGTGTTCCGTGGAACCTAAGGGTTCCGTGGGAAAATCTCAAGGGTTCTACCTGCAGATGTATGTGAATATTGAGAAAATTGTTTTAAATTATACTTTAAAAAAAATTGCTAAATTGCTAAAAATTGGGGATGAGTTGAAGTTAGAGACATTGAGGTTCCACAAAACACTAAATATTTCCTAAAGGGTGCTGTGGTCGTAGGAGTTTGGGAACCGCTGATATACAGCGAACGAACGATAAAAAAACAGAAGTATAAAGTAGTAGTGGTATAGGTATACAGTGCCGGATCTAAGTCTCGCTAAAGGCCGGGATGCAACTATACTAATATCGGAGGCCCCTTACAAGTTGCTATTTTTAAGTCATTATTGCATCAATTTATCATTTATTGCATTTTTTTTTTGGTATTTGATAAAAGTGAAAATGGAAAACATAAAAGAAAACATTTCAACTACCTAGGTGTACTATCTTATACTATCTTGGTTAAAGCCATTTGTATTTACAAGGATAAAACTGAGTTCATAACTGCTTAAAATAAACGGTGGATGCTGATTATTTCTTAAAATATGTACTTCTTTCCTTCAACGTTATTTTTAATATGTTAAATAAAATAAAATAAATGAATTCATAAATAAATATGTTCTCAACAATTCATCACTTTACAAAGTCAGAAAATCTAGGACACTGGCCTGCAGGCTGAATTGCCCTGGTGAATTGCACCCCCTGCACCCCCGATAAATCCGGCACTGTAGGTATATGAAAATAGTATATTATTATATGTTCTAACCAATGATCCCAGTGGAATAAACGCTCAACCTCCACAGACCACCGCAATTTTTAGCCTTGTCGCCCGAACAGATGGCGTTACATTTCGTGTCGCTTATTTTGAATTTTTTCGAGGGATATTGATTACCACACCAACAAGCAGCTCTGAAATTTAAAATAAAAACCAATTAGTTTATACGTACATTCAGCGACGTATTTTTAAGAGTGGATATTTTGAGCATAGATCCGCCCTCATCGCAGGGGCGTGTTCAGGATCAAAATTCAGGACATTTCAGGTCTGGTCATAAAAATAATTTATATAATATTTATTTGCAATTTATTATTTTGGGTATATTTAATAATTGTGAGGAAAATGTAGTGAGGAAAAGTGGCTCGAAAGATTTCATTCGAATCGGTTTTAGACCTTTTAATTTATTATTCTTAGCCTGTTCACTCGAATGTAACGTGATGTCGCTTTTCATAAGAACGTCATCGTGGTATATTCCGGGATATCAAGTATAGTCGTATAGAGTTGAAAACCAGTCGTAAAACAATCTCGCTGTCTTTCCATTTGACAACTTTACAAACGCACATCGAGCACATTTAATCGAGAAAACCTTTAATATACAACTGTCCTATAATACGACTCCATACACGCATAGTGATATAATTATTTGTGTGGACTATCGATTAGTAAATAAGAACATAAAAATAAAATTGTCACGAGTGTTGTCCTCCATAAAGTACTGATTAATATTATTAGAAATGTGGGCGTTTTTTTAGGTCTGTGAACTATAATAATAGTATTTGTAATCCACCTGCTATAAAAAGTGATAAATAATCCACTGCGCACGTTTAATGTTTGAGCATGGTTTTGATTTGTGTTTAATTTTAAGTCTACACGGTCGTAGTAAAAAATATAAGTAATACTGCAATATTACTTCTACTGTGAAACCTCAGAATAGCGGACAGTCTCTGAAATTTGTCAGATATTCAGTGGGGGTGAATTTTTGAAATTCATAAAGTATTAATATTAGGTATATTAGGTATGTTGTTAATAATTAATAGTCATAATGTTTTTATGTTTTAAAAATGTTTATTATACATATAGGTACATATAATAATTTTAGTATTTATTGTTTAATACATATTTATTATTTATATAAATATTTAACAAAAAATAAATATATATATATTTAACAATAATATAAATTTAAAAAATGAATAGGTAGCTCCTAAGTTTTCGTTATTTTGACGGAAGTCTACAATTTCAACTTTTTCCTCGAAGAGACAACCGCTTACGTTTTAACTCATCGCGCCGAAAACCGTCCCATAACGAGTATATAATATATTAGTATGAGCGCGTTTTTCTTTCGCCGTTTTGTCATTATTTTTTAATAAAGATTGAAATAAGTGTCCGCTATTTGGAGGTTTTCCTATTGAAAAGTAGTGGAAATTTCCCTCTTTCCAAAAAAACGTCCGCTTTTGGGAGGCGCCCGTTAAGGGAGGTTTCACTGTATATGATTATTTTATTTGACATTTAATATTTATTTATTTGATAGTGTCATTATACAGTGATGTGTTATTTTGTATGCTTAATTATGACGTCAAGCAAGTTGAACAAATGGTTTCGATAGCATTTGACGATTCCAATCGATTCTAAATAATTCCGACTGTTGGAAAATAGCTATAAAATATTCGCATAATATGATAAACATTTTTAAATTAAGCGTATATTATAATATTATGACGGAAAAAAAATAAGTACATGCGTGACTATAAATTAAAAAAATCCTAAACGAAAGAAAAATAAAAACAATTGTTTCGCCTAGAAATGTTAATTTACCTACATAATATAATATTATATAATTGAAATATATGTAATACACGTGGAAATTAACTAATTAAAATATATTGAATATATTTTTTTATAATATAATAATATATATTATTACTATGCGTTTTTTGTTCTACAGGGACATGGCTAGGGATGGTGCGATTTGAATTCATTCTCATAAGGATTTTATAGTTTGTCACGGGTTTTTATTATTGCGCAAAACATTCGGATGGTATAATAATATTATATTTCTGTGAAATAATTACATTAGCATAATAATATTATTATCTACGAAGTATAGTTCGTCTGCCGAACACGCGCTTAATACTTGTACGTATATTTCGCAACGCAACATCGGAATAAATCCGTCGAGCATTTTAAAATATAATATACAACGTTTGCGCGAAAACCGTCTACAAAAATAATCTCATTCTATTCGTGGTTCACAAAAACATGGGTAGGTGGTAGTGTGGTACCCATATCTCGGTAAACGCATTACACTTTGCGGGATAAAAATAAAAATAAATTATTATTACGCTGTACATTAACCAGTCCGCGTATACGAACGATTTTAATTATTATTTTTTGTACACCTATTGTCACGCGTAGATTTACACCCTAACCTGACCTACCTCGAACAGACGTCGAAAAAAAATGTTGATGAAACAATTTATTGTGTTTCGTGCCATCGATCCACAAGCGTGCCTTTTTTAATATAAGTCCCGCGTATATCAAGTAGTCCACATAGGCGCCGCGCCGGTGTGCATCCGAATTGTGTGCCAAAAAAATAAACATAAATTGGAAAATCCGAACTGCATGCCACATCTTACAGCGGTCCGTCCGAATTGCATTCCGTGTAGTAAAGTATCACACAATTTTTTTTTTATTTCCAATCTCATAGATATATAATGTTGATGACAAAAATGAATATACCACAAGCGGTAAATAATAATTATGTTTGAAAATATGTTAATTAGCTTATTATTGATAAAAATTATTAGGAGCATAGCTGGTAGCTATAAGAATGTTCCATCGCCAAAAACGTTAAACCAAAGACCCACAAAGATGTTTTACATTTTCAGTACACGTAAACAATATAATAATATTATAATAATTTTTCTTATAATATTTACAATTTTATTTTCTATATTTTATACTGTACCATATAGTGGCATATACTTTCGCTCAAACACACGTTTTTATTATACGGGTAAAAAGGTGATTCACCTAAACTCATGATGACGTTCAAACGGCGTATACCACCTTTATGAAATAAGTTTGGAAAATATTAATAGATCACTCTATAATACTTGCACAATATAATATATTATAGTACATTATATTGCATTCGGATAATTACATAATATAATTAATTTTATCGAATATAGGTCAAAATGGGTACTTGGTACCCGGAACCCTCTTTATAAATACAATAAATGAAGTGCGTGTTTATAATAATTTTTAATATTAGTAGTTTTTATAAGATAATGTTATATTACCCCTGCACTTCTCCATTTGTTGTTCCAGAGTACAGAAATCCGATTTTGAAACATTCTTCGGAACATTTTTGCGGGGTGTTATCCGGATACCTTTCGTGAGGAAATTTCAGTAATCGGTTCTTGTCGTCGCCCATTCTTTCTCCGTAGCATCCGAGGTAGATCGCTTGAGGATATTTCTCCTCACCTTAAAATTATTTATATGCGCGACTAAACCAGGGGTGCATTTAAAAAGTTTGCGTCCCGGGGTGACGTTATTTAGCCACTCCCCTCCAAAAAAAAAAAATTCAACGAGTTTCCCCTATTGCCCCAATCCAAAAAATGCACCCCTGCAGACTATAGCACTCGTCAAAAACATAACTAATCTCTTGTAGTGTTGTGTGTGTACCTCTTATTATAGTATAAGCTGTAGTCTGCACGCCCCTATTATCTTAATAAGTATAATTATATATAACTGTTATAGTCTATCATAAGTTTACCTAAAATTCTACTCGAATTATAAGTTTTGAACATTTTAAAATGCGTTCGACACATCTCATCGTCGTTCGACGCGTTTCCCGCTGCGCTGCACGAGACATTACAATCGTCGTCCATTTCCTTCATCAATTTAGACATGTAGTTATTTGTGCAGCGACAAAATCTATGCATATAAACACATCCCCATTGAATAGCGCAATAATATTATGAAACGCGGGAAAGGAAAGAAAACCGTTTGATATATTATTATCTTACGGTTCGTTATTGATTGCGGCATAAGTGTAATTGTTTGCGTGACATTCGTCCGAACATTCTTCAGGTGTCAAGGAAGCGAGTGATATGTTTAAACCGTTTGAAATATTTAAATCTTCGTTCAAAAAACATCCCAAATATTCTGGTCTTGACGCCAAAACTAAAATAAAGAAATTAATATTGTACATTATTATATAAATAGATTACGTATAATTTTGTAGATGTTTACGCTCAATTTGTGCGTGAAAGGCCCCCCTTAAGTCAACGATTTTCATGTAAAATCAAACAACCGTATTATATACTCTACATATATACATTATATACAATTATACATAGGTAGGTATTACACTATACCATAATACACTCACAAAACTTACTCGATTTAACAGTGCTCGTTTTATAATATTGTGCCAAATCCAAATCCAAATCCAAGTGAATTTTTTTTTTTTTTGACAACTCATCGTTGTTAATAGTATACATGGTTAAAGGCCAAAGTGAAACATACTTAAAATTCATACGTCATTACACTCATTAACTTATGTATTCAAGCTGTACAAGGCTATATGGTGGTGATTTAAATCTCAATGATAGCGTTTGATTAAACTCTAACAAACGCAGATCCACACTTTTGTCATAAGTTTTCGACGTTGTGTGATTTACAAAACAAACACTGTTAAAATAACGAAAAGTATCATACAAATTTAAATTAAAAAAAACCACATTGTTTCGATTAAATGAATAGTAATTTTCATTTTCTGTTGTGTTTTCTCGTGACTTTGTGTATATGTTAGTAGATAATATACCTTGCCTATTGCAGCCTAGAGGTAATAAATTACGTTATAAAAACAATAATGTACAAAACTGTAATGGTAAAATGTAATAACTGTACAACAGTCGACGATACTAAAAATTACAGAATAATGTTTTTAATAGGCATATAGCTATATACTGGTTAGAATGAAAAATTTAATTAAACATAATGTGTTTTTATTACGGAAAGATACATAATAATTCGAATCGGCCAATTCAAAAGATCCCCAAATATCGGCCCATTAGTTCAGCAAACTTCGATCTTTTTACGACTATTGTGACACATTATTTGGGCGATGAAATGTTTTCGCGGCCCTATTTAGTACTCGATCTATAGTTGGTACTTTGAGGTCGGATGTACAAAATTCCAACTAATTTTCCGAATAACCGGGAAAAAACCAAAATAACCAATCAAGATAAAACAGGAATTTTTACGCGAAATTAGTTTTGTTATTAAATATTATATAATATTGTTTAAATATATAGGTATTTTATTTTTGGTGAAACTCAAAAACTAATAACCGTAGATACTTGAAGTTTTCGCCAAATGTTTAAAAGTTTGAAAATTTAATACAAGGTTCCTCAATATAGTTGCTATAATATCAATTGAAATATTTTAAAGATACATAGAAGCATTCATTTTTTTTTTTTGTAATCATTTTAAGTTAAAATTTTGACAAAATTCTTTAAAATCATGAAAGTCTTCAAATATTTGTACAACTACAAATTACAATTTACGTATAAAATGTTCCATTTTTATAGCTAAGTGTAGACAATTTAGAACAAGGTTTCTCATAAGAAGTGCATACTATAACCTAAAATTCAAAAAAATATACAAACACAGTTTTTTTCTTTGGATATTTGAAGTTCAAATTTTGACGAAATTTCCCAGGCGTTTAAAAGAAGAATATTGTTTTGAGTTATTTTGTTGTAATTTAAAAACATTATTCGTGGGTAGGTACTCGAAACTTTTAAAGTATATCTATCAGGGGCGAATGCAGGAAAAATTTCAAGGGGGGGGGGGTCGAAAAAACCTTTTAACTTTTTTTAATGGATTTATTAGTAATACATTTGTAGTCAGTCAGGTCAGATAATTTATTTTTTGTTTCTGATATTTCGGGGGGGGGGGTTAATTAATTTAACCTACTGCAATGTTACGATGAGTGAAATAAATTACTTAAAATATAAACAAATCATTTAAAGAGTCGTTTTTCGTATGCTATGAATATTATCGTTGAATTCAGATTTCATCACAGTGACCCACACGACACCAGAAGTGAGTTTACCTACTTGCTCTGCTCATTATTTCGATAATCAATCGACGCTGAGCACAATATTACAATACCGGTTTTGGTTTCCATTACATAATAATTAATTAACTATTGGAATATAATAGGTAGGTACTTACCGGCAAAATTGCAGGTGCACATGAGGCATACGATGACGTGAATCCATAACCGCCGCGGTGACGGTACCGCGGTTACACGTCTGGACCACATATTTTTCCTCCGAGAAGGAATATATTTAATAATTAAAATAATAAATTATTATTAATATAATAGGGCTCGGCGGGATTTCGTCGTCGAAAGCTGTTGGCCGTGGATCGGGTGACGATTACGGCTAAACTAAATTATAATTTTTTTATAATATCATATTTTAATGTGTAATTCGAATAGGTAATCGAATAATAATGTATTATTGTTGCAAGTTTCGCAGCAGATCTCCGATGGAATTTATATTATAAAGGTGCAAAAAATTAATCAATTGAAAAAAATCATTTTCAAATAGAAAATTGTACGTCGGTATGTATAAATCATAAATACGACGATAATAATACACTTGTTGAACGCGTTGTCGGTCAGTCGCGCGACCGGTCGTACTCGTACTGATGCGTTGTTTACAAACTTTTCAATATCTTCTCCGCCCGCGGTATTATATCGTCGACTAAATATTAAAAAATATACGTCATAGTATCAACACGATATCGTTGAAAGGTGCTGCGAATAATAATAATAATAATAATAATAATAACAACAACAACAGCGGTGACGGCGACAAAGGTCACGGGCGGCCGTGCGCTATTCGCGCCGTGCATATTATTATATTATAATGTCGTATTTATATTATATTCGCGCATCGCAATAATAATAATACCGACGGGACATTTTATATTTTTCATAATCACAATAATAATATTATCGTAAAAAGAGTAGGTAATAAATAATAACAATAATTATATTATATCGACGACGCGACGGTGGTCTGCGACGACTGCTGCCCGAAGTTGCCACTATATTATGTAGTAATGTAGTATGTCAGTAAACACACACGCGGGCGTGTTGTCGGACTACACGACTTTCCACGAGGCACGAGCGCCCCTATAATAGTAATACACTTATTATTTTATCGTTACTTTTTCCGTATATATTATAATATTATTATATATTTTGTCATATTAATATTATGTGTCGCGAAATAACTATTATCGCGATCAGTTATAAACTTATAAATAAGCATTAATATTTAATATACATTAATTATTATAATATATTATTATCTTAAAAGTAACTCGATTGAAAAAACTCGATCATCGGCATATTGTCTGGTTGGAAAGCGAATCTATAAATAATATCTAAATTTAATCTAGATATAGTATAGTTGGTGCCTTGATTTTGACAAAATCGATTTTGTTTTTTGGTGTAGCACAAAGTGCTATTATACTTGTGGCCCAAAGCCCCAAACGTTATTGCTCCTGATTAGTGGATTTAAACTCCAATGCAATTTTATTAGTCGAATAAAATATTGTTTACGAAGTGAATTATTAAAAGTGTGTACACAAATCTACATATACTTCGGTATATCGACGAAAACAAAACTTAAATCAACCGCCTAAAGCTGTTCTGACAAAAAATAACCTTAAGTAGGATTTTCCGACTTATTTTTCTACTCTGAATTAACAAAATGGTGTTCATTTTTTGAGTAATTATGTCTTATAATTTTTTTTTTTTTATATTCGACAAAATTGTTTTATTTTCACCTAAATTACTTCAACAATAAGAAGCGTCGACGTATTGGTTGAGTTGGGTATAATATTATTATTATAATATGTAAAAATAAGATAAATTTATGAATAAAAATAGTATATTATTTAGAAAATAAATCAAATCCACAACAAAATCACATATGCACTCGTCTGGGTGAAGAGGAAGGAGCTAACCTAACCTTACTTAGGTATTGTGTATGGTTCATTTTATCAAAATAATTTAGTCAAATAATTTTTTTGAAAATTGGTAGAATAAAGTCGTAACCTACTAACCTATATATGCCTATAGACGTTTAGTAAATTATAATTAAGTAATAACAAATTTAAATTGTACAGTAATAATTAATGTGTGATGACTGATGGTCATAATATTATATTTGATATTTACAAAAGTTGGCAAGTTAATGAAAATACTTAACTCAAGTTATGTTAAGTGAACACAACTGTTTAGATAATTAAGTCAGTTAATATAATATAACTCACTAAGTTTAAAGTTGATATTGGAATAAATATTAACATAACTCGGTTCAAACAAATGTTATCTTCTTTTTTAATTATATTACGAGGATCACATAAAGAGTATTTTGTGCTGACTCTATTGTAATATTATATATTTTTATCGAGAAAAATAACAGAAATTTATTATAGTATTATCTACTACCGTCTACCACTCTATTACTATTGGAGTTTTGTTTGGTTTAAAACCGAAAATGAAACCGCGTATACTATAATTAATGTAAAAAAATTATTGAAACCAAAAATTTCAAAAATATTTTAAATTTTAATTGATGGATTATTTTTAAATCAAAATAAAAAGGCTTATTTATTCCACCAGTCGTTTAAAATAGTTAAGTTCTTGAGTTAATTAGAAAACCTATTCACTACCTAAAGTTATGTTAAAAATAATTACATTTTTTAACTAGTAAGCCCCCACCTTTGGATTATTTATATAAAACATCATTAATAATATTATCCTATCGCTACTATATATTATATAATAATATGGCTGTTCGCAGTATTTCCCGGAATACTGACATTACACTGATAAATATATAACGTCCCTTTGGGATATAAAGCTACTGCGCATATAGACTAGGACACTATATTGATACATAGATAGTTCTAGTTTTCTGAATGATATATAATCCCATAATTTGTCAACTGCAAATTGTCAATTTCACGCGTTCACTGCACGTTCAATAATATGTTAAACAACATTTATGATTCGATATAATAATAAATTAAAAGCCGCACGTTCCTGGTAGAATCAAAATTTTCTCAAAATAAACATAACCGATCCTATTATGGGCTTATATAGAATAACTAGAATTCATACCTATTAACTAATACTATAATAGTATATTATATATTATAATTCGAATACAATATCTCATTATTTTTTTCACTTAATATATAGAACACCTACCATAATTTATAAGTAGGGCTGGGAATGTAAATGTAATGCCCCGATAAAACCCAAACACCTTTAACCACTTTATAGTTATGATACCATTTGATTATGCTGATCTTACGGAATCGATTTCTGCAAAAGAATAATCCGTTTGTCGATTAAGTACCACTCATTAACGTACGTCTTACTGGCCCCCGTCATCATCCTCTACTCAAAGTAAATAGTCTGCTGTAATGATACCAGCTGGTACACCCATAAACATATACGAATTGCGTGTTATTTTTGAATTTTAAAAATTACAGGTTCGAGTCCTTAGAGTATTAAAAATAATCATAATTATATCAAAACGCATAATTATTATAAAATTATCAATTATACTAAAAGCTATTTTCGACAAACTACATTTATTATTATACTTACCTATTACATACATAATATCATAACAGGTAGACTTATAAACACAATGTTTAAATAGTAACACAAAATGGCAAAGTGTATGCACGTGATCTTTATACTATTTTCCAAAACGTTCTACTTAAATAATAAATACATTCAAATATTTGATTTTGAGTGGAGAGATGATTGATGATGATTGATTTTACAATGATGTGTTTTTTTTCATGTCGGTGTACACGATAAGTTGTTGAAATAATGCTTCGATTTTCAACATTAGTAACTTTTCTGGTGCAAAAGTGAATCTGATATTCTGAAAGGTGCATCCCGAGGAACAGAATCATTTTTGATTTAGAAATTTAAAAAAATGTTTTAGTTTAAACCTAAAATTTGAAAAATGAACACAATTTTCTCCACAAGTTTTCTATGTTTCTCAAAAAAAAAGTTTACTGAAAAGTCAAACTAATTTTTAATGAACGTTTGAAATTTGACTCTGGATGTAACCCATAATTTACCGATCTCTCAGTGAACGATTTTCTTATTTTGTTGTAATTCAAAAACGAATAACCGTAGACACTTCAACACTAAACATTTTCATCGAATATTGATATAATAATTTTCTATAATATACCCCAGCCTCACCCTGAGAAAGTTGGACTTCCCAGACAAACGGGTAGAGCACGAATTATAAAAAGCCGGTCAGAAATACACAGGAATTGAGTACTAATTATAGGTGCGAAAAAATTGCAAACTTCAAATTGGTGGTGGGGAGGTGGAATAACGTACGTTATGTAATGGACGTGTTAAATTTGAGTTCAACGATATAAAATCTGCAATGTATACAAAAAAACGATTCTGAGCGAAGGCTGTGTGTCAGCTTACTCATTACTAAGTATATTTTATGATATTATTTCTATTAAGTAATAACTGTTTAAGGAATTTGAATATTAATAATACAGTAAGTAAAATTAATTTTTGCAGAAAACATAGCATTTGAAAATGTTATTGTGTGTATAAAATATAATATAATGTACCTACTTTAAAAGTTTCGAATGCCCATGAATAATACTTTTAAACTTCAGCGAATAACTAACAGCTATGTATTCATAGTTTAAATATTTGATTTCGTCCAAATCTGAACTTAAAATGTCAATAAAAAACAACCATGCTGATATATTTTTAAATTTCAAAATTTGAACATTAAATGATTATAAAAAAGTTTGGCTATGTACCTATCTTTAATATTTTTTAACTGCTATTATAACAATTTATTAGGAACCTTGTATTAAATTGTCATGGTTTTTGCTAACTATAATTTTTAATGATATTTACTGAAAAAAAATGAGAAATGTCTTATGCCTACGATTAGCTCAAATAGAATGAAAATATTTTTTAAATTGTATAGTATATTATAGAAAATTATTATATCAATATTCGATGAAAATGTTTAGTGTTGAAGTGTCTATGGTTATTCGTTTTTGAATAAGAAAATCGTTCAGGTTGCTTCAGAAAAGAAGGTTGCGAGCGATAAAGAAGTGGAAAAAGTCTGCGAACCGGCCGGGGGAAACGAAGTTCCGGAGTACTCGTTTGGAGGAGATTTAGAGAGGAAGCATGGAGTATGGACCGGGAGTGCCAACAGTAGCGTGCAAACCTCCACGTGGAAAGGCATTCGAAAAGCCGGTCGCATGGTCTTATTGTGCGGTGGCTCCCGACGGGAATCGCGCCCTTAAATCGGCCCCCTGGCAGAGGGCAGCTGACAAGACTCATTTTCGTACTATTGTTGTTGTATTTTTGCACCATATGCGTGCCCCTTTTTTTGTATTAATTATTTAATTATTTACGAGGAACCGTAGCACCTTATAAATTGAACTTTTTGCAACTTTTTTCGCACCTATAATTAGTACTCAATTCCTGCTAATTCCTAACCGATTCGACCCATTCGACGCAGTGACTCATTCGACATTCACCGTACCTACAGCAAAGTAGTACCCACGTCCCACTTGCCGACCTTTTTAAATATTATATTATGTATAGATACTCCGTTCATATTTCATACGGTTAGTTCAAAAGTCGCAGACTTTTTCCACTTCTTTATCGCTTGAAACCTCCTTTTCTGCAGCAACCTGTAGACCTGTCGGGACGACACCGCTCTCCAAAATCAATTAGCTCTCCACGTCTGGCTTGGAGAAATCGTCCGGGTTTGGCGACGATGGTTTGCCGCGGGTGGACAGAGGCACAGAGCCCAACACGACTCGTACAACGCCAACAAAATGTCAAGAAGTTGTTCGTTGTTCAATCCTGCTAACTCATCTGTCTCGTCATCGTCTGTTGTATCATCGTCCTTCATCTTCTCGTGGTCACTATTGTTGGAGTCGAATATGACGGCATCGATCAGTCGGTCCATCACATCCTCTACGACAAATTCTATTTCATCGTCGCAGTAAGACATTTTGAATTTTAGTGCAATATTTAAGAGTATGAAATGAATAGACAAAAGTTTATAAATTCCTAATGAATTGTTTCGGTTTCCGTGTTAGGCTGTCACTGAAAACTTCAAATATATCCAAGACAACGTCTTTATTGTTACTAGCCAGTGAGCGCGCTTGTAATATTATATTTTCTGATCGGTAAGCAACGGGATTTCGGACCCGTTTGAAATACCATTATATACTTCCTTAAAGGAGATAAATATTAGAAAAAAATATATTTCTAAAAATGATATTTTATATAATTTTCTTCAATCAATAAAAAAAAACTATATTATTATTGAGATAAATATAAAATAATAAAATATTATATTCGTATTTCGATTTGCATTAAACTGAGTTGTACTCGTTTTTTATTTTGGTATAGCAGCCAGCAGGTGGTCTTTTAGATTCTTAGCAAAACGATGAGTGTACTGTGATTTTACAATATGATGTACCTATGTTGTTTCCCGCGCGTTTGTGTAGACGATCAACAGTAGATAAAATAATGCTTCGATCTTCAACTTCGAAGGTGATTTCTGAGTGCAATTTGTATCCAGTTGGTATACTTTTGAGAGGTAAAATTGGAAATTCTTAGTTATTTTCTTAATATCTAGGGGAAAACGGGATTTATTACCGTATATAGTTTTCGACAAATTCGATTTCCATAATTTGTTGTAATTCAAAAACAAAGAATCGAAAAGTAGGTAAATATAATATAGTTATTATTTGTAAAATTGATTATAATATAACTACAGGCAATAACATTAATTGTTTCACCTTAATCCTATATTTAAATATTATTTATGCTTTTTGTGTGTTATGAAAACGGGATTTCGATATTTTCTTGCCAAATATATTGTAACAAAAATGTATTTTTAGTTTTTAGTTTATTTAATTAAACAATTAATAAATAATTCATACTTCATAAAATCAATAAATTTAAAGTATAAATTAAATTGTAAATAGTATTATCAAATCTTATCCATAATATTTTTATATATAATAAAAATAAATTATAATTGTGTTTTTTTTTTGAAAATTCTTCCCCACCATTTCAGTTCTAGTCATCCGCCTGTTCGTGAATAGTTTCAATTACAACAAAATAACTAAAATCGTTATTTTTAATTTCTGCAACTTCATTAGAATTTGGTTATATCAAATGCTTATAAAAAAATTGTGGACATGTATTTTTGAATTTATATTAGAACAACTTATGGTGTATCTAATTAAATTGTCTTATATATTTTTAAGCTTTTTAAAAACAAATATCTTATTAACATAAATAGAAAAAAACTAAAAAGTCAAACATTTTAAATAATTTTATGAATATCACAAAAAAACTAAAATTATAAGATGTCAAGATACGAAAACATAAGATTACTAAAACATAATAAGTAAAATGGATAACCATTTGTTAAAACCGGTGTTTTGTAAATATTCTCGTTTTTTCGTATTTTTTATTTTGTTGGTTTCCCAAATATTTTAAAAAGTATCTAGTAGTTACCAATACTGCATGGGACATTTTTATGTTTGGAAATTTTTTTACGACCCCCGAGATCCAAAGTACATCCTAATAACTACACCCAATAAACTACCGGAAACCATCTTCAATACTTTTTTTTGCTTTAAGAATATCTTCAAACGAAAAAAAGAAAGGTGAGCAAGTAGGTACCGCTCTGCTTTACAGTAGGTGTCTGGAGGGGTGAGGGGTCACTGTAATCGATCATGGATGTGCTAAATTTGAATTCAATGATATACATAATCATTGTATACGAAAAACGATTCTGAGCGAAGATTGCGGTCTGTTAGCCTATATTGTGTTCTAAGTGTATTTTATGGTACATATAATTGCTATTAAAGTAGTTTATTTTACTATTAGATATAAGTACCTAATAAGTACAATCGTAGGTTGAATTCATTTTTGCAAAAGTGATTTGAAACGCTATTCAGCCATTTTTTGTATAAAATATAATAATATACTTTAAATGATTTTGGATTCGGTACAACAGAATAACTGAATTCATTATTCTTTGTTTGAATGCCTGTCTAATTTCGTCCAAATTTGAACTTAAAATATCCATAAAAGAAAACGGTGTATTTTTTAGATTTTTTCGGTTTGTGTATGAATACTCATGAGAAACCTCGTTTTAAATTTCCAATCCTTCGCTATAAAAAGGTAATGTATAATAATATGGAAATTCATGAAGTCCCGTGCCTTGGACCAAAACGAGTATGCACTATGCGACGTCCGTGCCGCGGTGGTAATAATATACCCAGTGGTATCATCGTCTGTTTTCGGTGTTCACTGATAACGCGCTCGATCACTGGCGACGGAATTCCGAGTTACTACCAACACGACGGGCGGAATTTCGGCATCACGCGTCCAACGTCGTCATCGTCGTCTATTGTAATAGTTATTGCGAATGAAATAATAATACTAAATACCATGCACGATGCACATAATAATATCGAATTTTAAACCGACCGAAAAGGACTCGATCCCGAAAATGAGACGTGTCCAAAGGCGGCAGAGTCCTTTTGCACGGGAGTCGGGCGTAGTCGTCAGCGTACGGTCGTGTACCGCACGCGTCGCCGTCGCGAGTCGGTCGTTCGTCCATGATAAAACGAATTTGTTTTATCATGTGGTCGTCGTCGCGACGGTCATAACGCGATACGCGACACACGATCGCCGTCCGACAGCAGCTGCAAACGACGACACACGTCGAGTCCGACGCAATTTCGTTTTTATTCTAAGCCCCCGAACGAAACGACGACTATTATTCACGTCCGCCGTCGACGTTTTACTCGACGCCCGCTCGACGTAGTATCTCTATCCAGTATCCGTATTATCACAAGTTCTACCGAATCGCGATGCTCGTATTCCGGCCGTAGCGAACGGACATTTTTTCTGGACCGTTATTATTTTCGATAGCGGCCGCTCGCCGTCAGCCCGACCGAGAATCTCGCCGGAGTGCAGTGCGCCGACCCGCCGGTAACCGTGTCCGACGCGTCCGAAAATGCGCTGACGCGAAAACGCAGTTTGCAGGAGCAGCTGGAACAGTGCCGGAGCAGCAGCAGCAGCTCTCTCTCGAGTCTCTCGACCCGTCCGACGACCGCGACGATGGCGGACAGCGATAATGACGACATCCTGTCGGAGGGATTCCTCGAGCCCGGCGAACTGCTGGACAGCGACGACGGCGATCAGCCGGCCGACGACAGCACGTCGGCGCGCACCGGGCAGCCGATGACGCAGCAGCCGAACCGACCAAAAGTATGTTTTCTATAGTTTTGTGTTCAGAAATTTGTGTTCTTTTGCATTCCGAAAATATTGATCGAATACCTATGTGTGTCTCCCTCACCAGTTGAACAGGAACACGTTCCGAGCAGCCGCCGCCGCCGCGTCCGATCCGGATCAACGGCCCTCACATTATTCGTCGGACATCACAGACAAACAAGTCCAGTACATACTAAACAGGTACGTGTGGTGTGTCGTCACGACGGTAGATTGGTCAGAGTTGAGCAGGCATAATGTGTGTTTTGCTTTTTTCAGTCTTGGCATGAACAAAAACAACAAAGACATTCAGCTGAACGCTTTACATTTGCACGGAATCATGGGAATGACCACCAAAGATATAATCGATTACTTCGATCAGTACGATCCTAAATTTTTGGAATGGGTATCAAAATCTGAATGTTAGTGGATTGTTTGTTAAAAACCCATACCTATACCTACCACCTACCCAATGCACTTCTTACCTGTCTTGCATCACATTTTTAGTTGTCGTTATTTTTAGGTAACGTTGTATGGCTGGATGATCGAATGCCCACCAAGGCGTTATTGGACTTGACTCGTCCGATACGCGAACTAAAACATATTACGTCTGCAGTCAATGATGAATTAAACGATGATGAACAAGGAGCTTTAAATGAAAATCAAAACGATGACTTCATGGATCAAGATGATGTAAAAGCAAATTTATATTTGAACAATTTCAATTTTTGTCTTGTCACGTCTTTTTATGTGATTGTAGGTATTGGTATCTGAAGATTATGTCAGTTGTGTAGGTTACGAGTTGCCCCCAGGTATGTGGCGAAAAGCGATTAAACCACACGAAAAATCCAAATGCATATTAATGAGATACAGTACCGTGTATGACAAACAAGATGCAAAGAATAAAAGTGACAACGTTGAAGACGGAGGTCTCACTAATATAAATATTTTAAATTAATTGATACACTTATATATAGACGGATATGAAAATATGCTTATTCAAATCAATTTTTTTTTTATATAGATTATGAATTATTTTCACAAGAAAGTCGCAAACGTAAGTTTATACCAGTTATCAATCATCCCGATATCGGAGACGAAATGTTGAAAGATGACGTTCGGTGGAAATTAGCCAAAAATCCAGGAATCAATACTTGGACTGCAATAGCCAAAACTTGGAGCCAATATGACAATGCTATGGATGCTAAATGTAAGTTTTTTTGTTTTTCTTGTGGTAGAGTATTGAAGGTGAACCACATAGCCACTTTTGCTTTAATCAGTTAAACTCTTAGGAAACAATTTATACTTTTACATTTGGTTTTTCATGTTAAGTCTCCTTTCAGTATCTTAAATATATTTAGTTTCTTTTAAAACCCAGATAAAATATAATAAATTCAAGTAATACATGGAGAAAAATAAATGTAAATCTATATTAAACAGATATGTAAACCAAAACAGACTAGGATTTAAAAAAATGATCATAAATATTTATAGGAGAAACCATCAACCATCAAGTAACATTGAATGTTGAATTGTATTTTTACAGTTAAAATAATACTTGGGTATGAGAGTATCTTGAGTAAAAATCACTGTATATAAAATAATAATGAGCACTCTTTGCAAATTTTAAATGAACAAAAAGTTTTATTTCTTAAATTGAGTTTTTGTTGGGATGGATTGTTAACATTCTAAAATTAAACAAAATTTACACCAACAAGTTATTTTTGTTTTTTTAATATGAACAATTGAAAAATAAACGTATTATTTGTTAAAAATTTAAAAATTGTTAAGACTAGTATTAAAACATTTGATATAACATTTAAATAAAATTAGTAGCTACTGATGCAATGTCTTATACAATTGTTTTGTATACTTACATGATTGGTATGATTGGTCAAACATTGTAGATAAATCCAAAGTACGCACCCCATCACCACCACCACCCACATCGTCATCAGGTGCAGCTAGTGAAGATGACGAAGATGATTTTAACGATGCTAGGTATAGAGAGAGCAAAATACCAAGAATGCGTATGTATGCAGATGATGAGACACAAGCTACTACTACAAGGAAGCGTCTGAATTCAAGTTCAAATTCAAGGTTAGAATAACTAAGAATAATATTGTATAAATATAAAACATTTTCATTTACATATTTTCATTCCTTCTTATTAGACATCAAGTAAACATAGCCAACGACTTGCGGGAACGTCTCAATGGACGTTTGGTGTCTGCTAAAGTAGCTAAAGCAATTCGCGCTGCTAAAGCGCATCAGTATCTTGATGATGAGTCGCTTGAAGTAGATATTGAAGATGTTAATGATGAGGAATACACCGATATTCCATTTAGCCGTGCAACTCGTCGAGATATTCCACGCCGCCAGTATTTACATGAAGATGATGGTGATTACACGAGTGATGAAGATGTGTACGAAAAGAGAAACGTTAAGAGTAGACTAGGGCCTCATAGAAAACATGGTCACCGGTATAACGCTCGTTCTGTGTCTCCGCTCCAGATACAAATTAATAATGATAAATATTTTAAGCGTATAAATCGGCGTTAATATATATTGAACATGAATAATGTTTTTGATTTTCATAAATTTAAAAAACAAATCTTTTCAACTCTACATACTTATACAACAATTTATTTTTCTATTTTATTGTTGTGAAAAAATAAAACACAATCAGTTGTGTGATTATGTGTATTTTATGTGTTAATTTGTAATAACTATTCCTTATAAAGCTCTTGGACAATTTTTTTTTAACATTCAAGACTTATTAAATTTTGTTCTTAAGTCTTAAAATAATAAATGTGGTTATTTTTTCAAATTTAATTTATAACAATGAACTATCAACATTAATTTTTAGTTATTTTTTAAAAAGATTTTCTAAATAATATTATAATTTACATTTTGCATAGTGAATGTTTCTGAATTATAGTTGGGCAGTGACAAGTTTTTTTTTTGTATGAGTGAACATTTATTGAATATTAAATATTTTAATCAATGATATGACTTATACTTCAAATACCAAACTAGTGAAATAATAAGAAAAAAAGGTATATCAATGAGAGTCTAGTTTAATATACGAGTATAATCAAAGATAAAACGCTATAGAAGAAATTAGTTAAGTTAATATATTTGTCTTATCTGCATGCTAAACAATGAGCACGGAGGACCAAAAAGCAATCGCCTGCAGTGGTTTAATTGTTATTGAATCGATTGTTGCAAGTTTTGTATACCACTTGAGTATTATGTTTTTAAGTACTACACTAATTTTCTGATACTTTTCCCTGTGCTAGTTAATAAAATATTTTTATTTTAATCACATAAAAAAAAAAAAAAAATATAATAGTTGTGTGTAGGGTATACCACTGTATCCTATATAATAAAATATATTTTTATTGTGAATGTTGAACCCAACCAAAAATTCAAATACCTCGACAAAGAAGACAAATGAGTAATTTCTGGTTACACCAAATTACACTTTGATATGGTATAAAATACTTTAAAAAAATGTACAACATGAAAATGCTAAAAAAAATTCTGTTTAATAGATATTTTTTTTTTACAATTAATATCTAGCCAGGGCCGTCCTGAAGTGTACAATATGTGTATGACAATTGCCAGTTGGCACATTTATACATTGAGTTAGCTGTCGGAAAATTAACAATTTTATAGATTCTAAATGGAGCGAAAAATGTATTATTTTACAATGTGAGTGTGATTTTTTTTGTGTTCAACACTTTTTGGGGCAGTAAAAGTGTTTTGATTTTCTTCATCAGCATCTTTTCAGGATGGCAAAAACCAAAACAAAAAAAAATTAATGGAAAAATGGAAATTTGTATGTGTAGCCAATTTCAATATATTTTGACTATTTTTGAGCTATTAATAGCCATAAGACATTTTTGGTTTACTTTTTATTTATTTTTTTATTGTCGATTTTTTGTTTTTTTTTTTTAAAACCTGAAGATTTAATACAAGATTCCTTATACATTTTTACAACAGCAGTTCAAATTTTGACCAAAATTCATTAAAATATCGAACATTTGCAAATTATTTTGTAGTTAAAAATGTATTAAATGTTCAGTTTTTATAGCTAATGATTGCAAATTTAACGTACGCTGTGTTGAATTATAACTTATAAGTTAATACCAGGTGGCAATATTATAATAAGTAATCATATATTCCAGGGAATAGGGATGGCGACTGGCGAACCCCAAAGTGGTATGTTGGCCAAGTTTTCACGGCACGCAAAAATATTTTCATTTTGTAGTTTAATTTTTAGTTTATCTTGCGTTAAGTGCAAAAAAATATAAAACAAATTAATCATTTATTATTTCTAAAAAATAAACTCATCAGTTATAAAAGTTTGCAACTCACTGCTTACTCGTTCTAAATAAACTCAATACTCGCGTCAACGCATGCCGTCGACATACATAATAACATGTGATATGTGAAAGTTTATTTTCCACAATTAATTATTTCAAAACGAATTTATTATAGGAATAATACAGTGGCGTAGTTGAGGGGGGGGGGGGGTGGCATGTGTATATGACACCCCCTGAAATTTTTTAACTGATAATGTTTCAATCATGGCTATAGCCCATATAGGTAATATAATAATATAGTAGGTATTTATACCAGTGATATTTATTAATTATTTGGTGTTTTAAATTTTCATCAGCGTTACCAAAAAGTATTAATAATGCGGGCCAATTCTTGTCATAGATATTAAAACCTGTCCGTCTTTATTATCTATGGTCTTAAATCACGGACCACGGTTGTAGGAATCATAGACAAAATAAATATTATCAAGTCACTAAAATGATAACAAATAAGACTCTGAAAAGTAAAAATAGATCTATATTAAATACTATGAAAATTGTTATAAATATTTTTTTTCCAGATTTTTTGTACAATTATATTTATGTAGGTATATGTATTTTTATAGATATTTTTTTTATTATAACAAATCAAGGACTCGACTGAATTTCGCACTTGCTGTAGTAGTGTTACATGTCTTTTGGCTTTAAGTAAGTACCTACCTATTGTACATTTTTTTTTATAATAGCAAAAAATGGTAAGCAATTAGTTAAACAATACAGTAATAAACAGTTAAAAATTATAATTGAAAAAAGTTGAATTCCTCACAAAAATTTGTTGTGTATTACAATTTTTAAATAGCTCCCCCCCCCTCCTAATTGAGCTCCAGCTACGCTACTGGAATAATACATTGTTGATTACAGCTAATGCCGTTTATGTTTCATTAAAACGTTTGAGACAAAATACACAACTGATATTAAAATAATTTCAGTGAACTTTTTTGAGACCCATCCTCTCAGGAAAAAATTGTACAGGTACCCTATGAACATATTATACCCACTACTGGCACGTGAAATTTTTTTAAAACTTTTGTTTGCCACCCGAAGTAGTTGCCCCCTTTGCCCCCCCCTCTTAACCGGGCACTGCTTTCTACCAAAAATTGCAGACCACCCTCAGCATAACTATATACGCCAGTCACGCGGGCCCGGATGGCGGATTGGGCAAATTCTGAAATTCGCTATGTAACTATATGTATGAATAATATGTTTTAGTTTATAATATAACGGTTAAAATATTATAGGCTAAGTATAATATCATCGTTACAACAATATTGAATTTAGTCCCACCCGGCGGCGTAGCCTGAGTCAAATATTAAGTTAGGATTAACCTCAAGTGATATATATATATAATATGCAAAGGGCGTACTGGACCCCGGGGGGTAAGAGATGCCATAGTGGGTTCAGACATTGATAACGTAAACGGTAGGCCACTGATCACCTTCACAACCTTTCAGCGACCGCGGCTGGTCCCGAGCATAGACATATTAAGAAAATATATATTATTATTAATATTTATATTAAACTTTTATTATTATAATTATATATATTTCTTAATATGTCTATGGTCCCGAGTGAACGAGTGCCGCGGCGCGGGTGCATTTGCTCGGGCGCATGATGACGACTGTGATGGCAGGCGAAGCCCGACCACGAGAGCGATGGTTGGGGGGCTAGAGCAGTGGCGTACCCAGGATTAATGATGAAATTTCGTTCTGTGTGACTACTGTGTGTGTATATCATGAGTGGTTACCTATTTGCCCACTTTTTAAATTGTTATAAGATCACTAAAATCCACGCCATAGTCATAGCTAATATTACAAATTATATTACAATATACATATTATTATATAGTATTATAATTTGTAATCCAACCCGCCGCGCCGTCACTTATAATATTATTCACAAACTATAATATATATTATATTATATCCTATAATATACACTCCATATGTTTTATGTGGTAGAACTCATTGTAACACAACCTGTCGTTCAACGACGTTGTTTCATGAAGATTCGCCGGCGACTGAACCTGCCGAACAAGGGGCGTACTGTATCCTGCATCCGCACGCTCTAGACATGTTCGAGAACGGATCGTAAATCTGCGGCGCCTCAAGCGGTTTAAACTGCCGTCCACCTACTGGGCTTTATTAGAAGCTTTACGTTCGGCAGGCCGTCGTCGTCGTCCGCAACCGCCGCTGACTTTGATTCCGATTCGCTGTCGGCCGGACAGGCGCCACTTCCGCCTTACCGGAAGCAAATATTGTTATATCGCCGATCGTCACCGGACAGTCGTTGTAACGCGTCGTCGATCCACATAATCCACTTCGATGGCCAATGCGGTTGCACCGGCAGTACAAAGCCCAAACCGTTCACCGTCGAGTGCATCGTCACTCCGGGTGGCGCCTACAGACGTCACTCATCGTTCGACGACGACCATCGTCACCAGTACCTGAACACAACCTCGACGGTGATGGCGACGATGAGGCGGTGCCCGCAACGCATGTCCCACAGCCGCCGTCGCTGCTGACCGAACGACCTCATCATCCGTATCCTCCGTCGCTGTGAGTCTCCTACCGGGACATCAGCATCACCTAGCCGCCGACCATCACCTGCAGCAGTTCCTCCACAATAACTACCATCAATGGCAACGACAGCAGCGGATACGCGGAGTTCTACGCGTAACTAATATCCAACAGCAATCGTTCGCCGTGGCCACCTCGTCCAGCATGTTCCTCGGGCCGTCCGCCCCACTGTCACCGCTTCATTGTACATGAACCTCATCATCCCGTCACCGCCGCCGCCGCTGCCACCGTCTTGGTAACTACTTTATAGTACACTAGACAATCCCGTGCACTTCGTTGCCCGTTAAAAAAAATAATAATGCCAACTCCGTGTATGAATATAATATTATGTTTTAGTTTATAAGATAACGGTTAAAATATTATAGGCTAAGTATAATATTATCGTTACAACAATATTGAATTTAGTCCCACCCGGCGTGGCCCGAGCCAAATATTAAGTTAACCTCAAGCGATATATACATAATATGCGTGATGCGTCTAAACCACCAGGCAATAAATTGCATTAGATCGTGGAAAACATGCGAGCAGTATATTATCGCACGTAGACAATCCAACTGCGGTGGATTGAGGACACCGCGAGGAGCTTAATAGTAAGTGAAATCAGAATATTGGGCTCATGATAAACATCACAACGATGTCTTATGCCGGAGATTTGTTTTTTTCTATAAATTTATTTGCGAAAATGTGTATATGCCATAGGTCAAATCTCAAATCTCAAATCTCAAAATCCCTGTGTGAGCACTGAGCACCTCACCTAACCACCTTGTGAATCCAAACCATCCAGGGCGTCACCCAAACGCATACAAAAAATGCATTCAAATCGTTCCAGCCGTTTAGGAGGAGTTCAGTGACATACAGTGACGTACTGTAGAATTATATATATAGGATAATATGCTAGATATAATAGGTATCTACCGCGGGGTTCCAAGGATTAAGTAAAACATTTTCATCTTTAAGTACAATATTACATTAATTTTTTTTTAAAAATTACAAAACCGTAAGTAGACAAAAACGATGGCGATTTCGATACAAAATAAAATTATAGGTACATAATATATAAATATACATCGAAAATATTATAGGTATATAACGAAGCTTATAATAATTATTCGTAAGTATTAAAGAATAATATTATACGTACAAAATAATAAATATATAGTATATACATAATAATATATAGGTAGTTTAGGTAATATAATATTATAAAAAACGCAATTATAATACAATATAATATCCATAAATCGATTACCTTATATATGTATATAGTAAAATATATATTCATACAAATGGGCATAAATTAAAATAATATTATACACAGTGTCGATAGAAAATAAATATCACAAAATTTGCCAGACATTGTAAACCACGTCGGGAGCTTTTCGAGCTTTTCGTCGTAAACTCGGCCCGAAAATTGCAGGTAATTAAAATTGTCGATCAATAAATTCGGCCCGATAATTTTCACCAATAAACATAATATCATATTGACGAATATATTATATTCTGTCATAACCAATTCAAAAAAAAATACAAGCCGAAACCTTAAAATCAATAGTCTCTATCATGAGCCATTTCAATCTAAAAAATTTAAAACTAACAAAAAAAAACAATAATCGGGGAAATCGTAAACTTAAAAATAATAAAGATGAGGAAATTTCTTTCTAAAACATAAATTCTACTCACGTTTTTACCCTTACAATTTAACATTGATGTATGATTTAATTCTCCTACAACGGTTTTTCATATTATATACTTTTTAAAAATATAAAAATAATTAAAACATTGCTAAATATTTTCCGGAGCATAATGAGAATTGCTTCTGGCTAAATGATATTATAAGACAATTATTATTAATCAGAAACGAGAAGATCTGGGCGTTATATTATATTGTTTTTACTCTGGCCGAGTGAACACAAAATGTCAATCATTTTTACTTAAAGAAAAATGAAATCGGTCCGAGCCTTTATAATTTTTTTTCCTCAGGCCGAGTTTTGCAATATCGCAGTCGAAGTTACCTACACGAGGTAGGTATCATTATTTGGTCGAATAATTCTATAAAATCGCGATTTTCGCTCTGACTTTGCGCCGGACAACGCGAGTTATTATCTGCATACTATACATACATCACAACAAAAATATTACAATATTATATCGTTTTAAAACAATTTATTATACGACAAACGACGAAAAATGACGGTTTTTTGCGAGGACGCGTTCATCGAGCCCACCGAACGATGGTGGCGAGCGAAGCGACCGCCACCGACCAAGCCACCATCGGCGGCGACGGCCCGCGATCGGCTGCGGCCACGGACCTCGATGATCCGACGTCGCCGCCGGACAGCCCGCCGTCGTCTGTCCTGAATCGGCCCTTCTGACCGGTCGTCCGTCCCTTGTTTTTGGTGACGGGCCACCGGTCGCCGCCGCCGCCGCCGCCGCTGCCAGTGCAGTTGAGCCAGAACTCGCCGATCGACCTGGGCTCCTCCTGTTCGACGCGCATCCTGAGGTCGTTGAACTTCCAGAAACCGCGGTTCTTGAGGAAGTACGTCGCACCTGCGGGCCGATAAACACACAAATATTATCGTCGTGTCGTCGTCGTAATAATATCGCAGATGGTCGGTCGAGCGTGGTTTTTTATTTTCAATTGACGACAACAATAACAAACACAAAGATGTATAATTGCGTAATTATACGTCGCAAATCTCATCGGCGGCGCGATTTGCAGGACATAATGTCGTCAGGGGCTGCAAAAACAACTCGGTATATGCGAACGATTGAGATCGTTTTACCTTTTTGGCAGTACGATTGAGAACACTTAAAATTAACAATGGACTTACCGATGACCCAAAAAACCAATACGATTGAGAACGAATTTACGTGCAATTATATGTACAATTATTAAACTTGGCAACGTTGCAAGAAAAAAAAAATTTGAGCGTTCTCAATCGTATTGCTAAAAATGCCGTTCTCAAACGTATTTTACCGGCAATGAGCAGTGGGGGGCGGTGAAATCCTCGATATTATAAGACCTAATAATGTTATAATTAAATCATAGTCTTATGTTCTAAAACATATACTAAATATTATCCTTATATATATTATATATACAGGCCTGTTTTATACTTAAATTTTTTGACGACCGATTGAAATTGTTTACAATTTTTTTCACAGAGTTGTTCCAAATAGTGTACCAAGTGATCTATTATTTCCAATTTTATTGTTACTTAAGAAAATGCAAATCCCGTTGTTTAAGAAGCCCCGATTTTATTCGTCATTTCAGTAACTGAACTGTAATCTATTTTTATGTTTAATTTTTTAATTATAATATGTCCAGTGGTCTTAAACCGGTGGGTCGCTTAAGGTTTAAAATTGGGTAACAATAAGTCTCCTTTTAAAATAAAAATAGTAATTTTAGCTTTTTTTTGTTTTTCCTTCAAAGCTTACGTGAGTTGCGAAAAATGTAGGCCTAAAAATGTTGGCCGAGAGTCCAAAAAGGTTGAAGACCACTGGTTACCCCCAGTGTCGGCCTGGTATATAAAAGGCCTAGGCCGCAATTTTTCTCTAGGGCCTCAATTTTTTTTTATATTCTTCATAGGATAGTGGATTAATGTATATCCTCCTAACCCCCCCCCACCCAGCCAGTCGAAATGTTGTATATAAAAAAAAGATTAAATAAAAAACGACTATAATTGTATGATTTG
Source organism: Neotoxoptera formosana (assembly GCA_022818045.1). NCBI lineage: Eukaryota > Metazoa > Arthropoda > Insecta > Hemiptera > Aphididae > Neotoxoptera > Neotoxoptera formosana. The sequence continues at coordinate 43,280,443 of CM040633.1, read as the reverse complement.
AAGCAGATCGTTAAACACTGACTTCCCCCTTCCCCACTTTCCAACTAGTCATTCGATTAAACTGTTTTCACTTTTACCATTCTTGACTAAAACCAAGTAGATATTAACTTCTGAGTTCTGACATGCTTAATAACACATGACATTTTTTAATAAGTTACCAAACAAATAATATAATACAAATTATGAAAAAGATATCACCCAAAATATAATACAGAAACAGAATACAAACAATGAACAAAAGTTGACACAACATTATTTTTAAAACATGTAATACTAAATAAGTAATTCGTGGAACATTTTAGATGACTTAGCTATAGTATCAATAATTTGCGTTTTCTGAATTTTTATATCTTTTTCAATCGCCATAAGCATTAAAGGTGATAAATGCTGTTGACTTATTGTTGATCTGATTTTAGACTTTACAAGTTTTAGTTTAGAAAATACCCTTTCACAGATCACTTGAGTTGAGGGTAACAAGAGTACATATTTATAAACTGTTAATAAATTATGAAATGAGTTGGAATGAAATGAAAGTTCTTTAATTATAACATAAGCACAGGCAATGCATTTATTACATTTATCACAGTCTACTAATTCAGTGTTGTCATCATCTTCGCTATCATTGATACTATTTTCGTTTAATTTACTTTCTCGCGGGCCCTGACAGTGTCGTGTCAGCATATTTTTAGTTCCACTAATTAAAAACTAAAAAAAAAAAAGGTCAGGGCCTCGGCCGCGTTCGCGGCCCCGCGGCCCTGGCCAGGCCGACACTGGACTTACCCCCCTCCCCCCCCCCGGAAATCACGCCACTGTTGCAAATCGTATAATGGTTTAATAAATGATCGCGGTTCCGCTCTCACCGTCGTGCCACTGGAACGCCGCGTCGATGTTGTACCCCGCGCCCCGCCATATGGACATGTCCCGAGGGTAGTCCAGCTCCATCTGGTTCGTTTCGTCGTCGCACCTCCAGTACATGGTGCCGCTGAATATGTACGTTTTGCTGTTGTGGCCCCACACGATGGCCGCGTCCACTCGGTCAAGCTCTTCGGGCAGCCCGAGCGCAGTCAAAGGCTTCGGGTATTCCGGCAGGGGGTTGTTGCCGTTGAACACGTAATAGATGCGACCTGCGGGGCGAACGAGAGTTTGGAATATTAAATATTATTACGATATGCAGCAGACAAAGAAATATATAGGTAGGTAGGCTTATGCCACCCGCTATAACTATATAATATATGGGTGACTTTTTACGACGGAAGTGGTTTTTTTTTTACGCACGTTCACCCTATTTGTATGCTTAGTACTATCACGAATCTATACGAATTCTGATTTTTGGAATTTTTAAATACCCTTGAAAAACATAATATTATTATGTTCGAATTATCGAGATTTTTTTGTATCACCCGAGGACGATCCTGTGGCAGTACAAACTTCTGCTTTTCAAATAGGAACCCTTTGTTTTTTACTTTAAGTTATCAGCAGATATTTTTCGGGATAATATTGGTGTATCTATCAATATAAATAATTTGTAAAAATGGTTCAAGTTTAATCAATACTGCATCTAATATTACAAAATATAGTTTATATTCTTGTAAAACAATTTTTAAGGATTATTATTCTTAGTATAAACATTTTAATAACTCAGAAACTACTTTTTAGAATTTTGAATCAACCATTTAAAAAAAATTATCCATTAAATAATTTACAGTAAAAAATGGGGGTTCTCATTTGAAAAATAAAATTTTGTATCACCACAGGACACTCCTTAAGTGGTACAAAAATTCAGGTATTTGAAAATATGGTCTTAATGTAAACTTAAAAATTAAAAAAAATCAGAACTCGAATCAATGTTATATTAAACTATTAAAGGGAAAAATGAGAGTGAACATGCTTAAAAAATCATTGTATATATCAACCTGTATATTATATTAATTTGTCGACGATTATACATATAATAATAAGATAGGTTATCAATAATGATGCAAGATTCCGATGTAGGTACTCGTGATAAGTTCTGGGTAGTAGGTAATAGGTCAACTTCGATGTTTAGAGAGGCATTGCGTGTTTGTATTTTTTTTTTGAAATCTTTACTAAACGCGGAAAGCGAAATCGCCGAGCTCGAATCGGCCGTACTTGCGTCTATGTGTATTATTCTAACAATACACTACGATAAATTGTTTTCATATTAAAAAGTAAATAATATATATTTTAAAATTATAAGTCTATTTTTTGTAGTATTATTTTCGAGTAGTATACCTACGCGCCACGTTCTTTGCTAAGAATTATATAATATGATAAATTATATCTATACCTCCTACTACAGGGTGATCAACCAGCAAGCGGCTACTCCAACCCCCCAATTTCAAATTCTACAATGGTAAAACGGGTACAACACTGACCTATGAAAAACACGATCTTGCCGTCTTGCCTTTCGTACACGGCGTCCACCTGGCTCATGTTTTCAGGCAGGTTGTACCACAGCCGCGAGATCAGAGCCGGATATCCGGCGTACAGTCCTTTGGGGCCGAGTCTCCACGTGTATTTGCCCTTGAAGAAGAACGTATCCTTCCGTATGATCGACACCGCGTCGAAGGACGTGTTGCAAAAGTCCGGTTTGTCGTCGACGACCACTGACACGCCCGGCCGTCTCGGCGGCGTCGTCCTGCCGGCAGTGGACGTCTGCACGGGGGTCACCTCGGTACTGGCAAAACTGGTCACGGACTTTGTGACCGCTGCCCTGGTCGTGGTAGACATCGTCGGGACGGTAGTCGATGGATCCGGGCTCTGCGAAGTCGGTCTGTACACCGGTATGTCACCCCAGATCTTGTCATTTTTCGCACCTATTTAATAGAAACGAAACAAAAATATATGCCACGTGGAATTGAATTATTGTAGGTTGTCGATATTTTCCTCTAGAAACCAACAATTTCTATTTATATCGTCATTCGTCGACTGTAATAGATTGTATACTTATTATGTTTTACGACATAGTTTTTCTCGAACGTACAAAATATTAATAATCAAATGATTCCTTTTGCAGCCTTCATCGCATTATTTATTTATATATTTTATTCTGAGAGTAGGTCGTAGATATACCTATACACTACCTCTATAGTTGTAAACATTTCATGAAATATTTTATGTGAAAATACCCAAGGCCGTATTTAAAAATGTTGAGCCCCCGGGCTTAAAATTCATGGCAAATTTGTGTTTTCAAGGACTCACTCGAATTTCCTTAGATGAATATTGTCGTATTATACACTTACCGTAAAGGATCTGTATACCGATCCGGTCGTCGTTGGGAAGTTCAAAGTCGGACGCCAGATCTTGGTACCACGGGAACATCAACGCGTCTTGTGCCGAAGAGTGTGACAGACCTAGTGAATGTCCGAATTCGTGCACGGCCACCCTGAACAGACTGGTTCCTGCAAAAGCACAAACACATTTTTTTAAAAAAAATAATCATTTTAACGTACCTAAGTATATTAGGAATTATATTTTTTTTGAAAAGCGAGGGCCTAAATCAGGGCAAAATGCGAGAGGCCCTGAGTCCTGCCCCCCCTCAATGCATGGCACTGCTTTTATTATGTACTGACCACAATCGTACAGTTTATAATCGTAAAATTGATGTACTGTGCGTACTCACCATCTTTGCTTGTCTTGTCGGCCACCAGCCATTCTTCTTCCTCGTCAAAATGAGCGTCTCCCCCTCGTCCGATGCCCGGGAAAAATGCGTGAGCCAACACTTGACCAGGTCCGTCAAACGGATATCCGTCGCCGTGGTAACCTCTGCGTTAAAATGAGACGCACAAGTGTCATATTATATTATATTATTATAGGTAGGTATGAGCAGTGTATATCTAATCTACACCCTCGTAGTATAGCTTCAGATATGTCAAAAATCCAAAAACTATAAACCCAGAACACCCCAACGAATAGAATGATTAATTTGGATTTCGTCGCCTACATCATATATTCATATTATTATGAATAGAAGCGACGAGCTATCACATAATATTCACATTATATTATGCTTTCTATATACCGTGTAAAGATATTCAAAAAGTAACCAATTTTAAATTATTATAAATGGTTTTATGCATTTTATAATGAATTGTAAAAATGTATTATTTATTAAAATTTGAATGGCTCTCATTCAGTCAATTTTGGTTTTAGAGCCATGATTAATTGGTCAAAATGACTTAAAAAAATTCAGTCTATCCGAATTTGGTATCAAAAATACCGGTTGCTATTAAAAAAAAAGTAAGTTCCATTGCGCATGCGCTTACCAAAGAGGTTAAAAATTTGAAATTTATCTGAAAATGTGTATTTATATACCACAAGCTTGTAAAAAAAAATTCGATTTATTCCAACATAATCCAGCCGAGAAATTCAGTGTTCCCTAAATTGGTGAACACACGGTATATAACAATAATATAATGGATAAAAATATAATAATAAAATACATTTTTGAGATTTACAACATTTTGACTTTGATTTAAAATTTAGGGTTTTCAAAACACCATTTCTGCATCGATTTGGACTTTTAAAATTGTTTTCTTTTTAAGATTTTTGAGATATCGTCATTATATACCAGGAAATTAACACACGTACCAATCTATATAATATAGCACTCGCCGTGGCGCTATACTATTATAGTGTTAATGTATAATATAGGCAACGCACAACACTTACTTTTCAAAAAACACCAGTATGTCCGCAGATTCGCTGTTAACTTCCCGAAACGTGAGTTTGGAATACTTGGACCACACTTGAAACGCTCTGTTCAAGTCCGACCTCACCCATCCGTGGTCTACTTTACCAAAGCGCCTCGTCCGCAAACTGTGAACAAACATACAATTAATGATGCAAAATTTCGTCAATTTAATTTTCTAGAAATTTCTTAGAAAAATTTTCCAGAAATATCAAGAATTTTCTGAAACGTGTGTAAATATAAAAATTACATGTATTTTTTCGAAATACACCTTGAGTTTATTTATTGAAATTGGTCATTGTGCCCATTGGACATTGCCACATTGGAATGGTAAAAATCAAAAATATTTTTTAAATTTAAAATTATTACCTACTCTGACTCAATTAATTTATATTATATTATTTATTTTTATTATTATGAAAATTTTTTCCATTTCCGGTGACCAGAAATTTCTAAAACAAAATTTTCCCATTTACATCACTATATACATACAACACAGATTATTAGTATTGTTTGTTATTAATTATATTATGGATCCGCATAAAATTGAGTATCGCATAAATCAGATAACGCGTGAACCTAATGTCAATATAATATTACAATATTTAACAATAACATTAAAACAATGTAGATATATTATTGGTGCCCAAACATATGTGTTGATGCGGAATTCATAATATTATTAATTTTAATTTGTGTATTATTATGATATAATAAAAATGTACATTACATGATATTATTATATAACGAAACATTCAATAAGATATGAATCAAACAACAGCAGCTAATTAATCGAAAACAGCTAGTACCTATATCGAATTACATCATTAAAAATTAAAAATTATTCTGTTTAAAAATTAAAATATATAAATGCATATTGTGGGTGTGTTATTGGATATTTCGTCAAGTAAAGAATATATTTTGTTCATTTTATTACGGTGAATTTGTTGTTTCAGAGGTCATATTTCTTGGAGTTTTTTATTTAGACGTTTCCATTTTTAAAACAAACTTATATTTATTGAAATAATACAAAACAATTATGTGTATAAACTATAAACTATAAAATATTAAAATATGAAAGGACTTAATAATATAATTTACGTATCTGGGAAAAGGGATGGGTATGATTTTGGTCGAAAGTTTCCGCCCGACTGAATACAGGTGGGTATAGTATCATTGATTATAGATAGGTAGAGACTCACGAGAGTGTGCAGAACTACGTGACAGACGAGGCTACTATTTTTCGACCACCACCTTCCACCCCTTTCTCACTGCACACCCCTAAAAAAACTATACACACTAAAAAATTCATAACATCAAACAGAAAATTAAAACGTATTTTAAACGCGATAATACTTCCAAGTTCTATAATAGCAGTGGAAAATTCTTGAGGGGATAGCGTGCTTTTCGGCCAGTCGTCTACCTGAAAAAAAAACTACAGGTGTGGCCATAGCCGTACAAGCCACACCCGTGTGCACGCCTATCATATGCGGGTAGAGTGGGTATACGATCAACGATAATGATATTGACAATAAAAATCGTTTAAAAATATAATATTTAACATATTTTGATCTTGGCTGACTACTGGCACCATACCGACTGCAGTCGACGACAATACAATATAATATAATTTATACATCATTATTAAACTGTTGCGATTGAAAAATAAGATCCACGCCGCGAGTTGTTTGATCGATATTTTAATAATATTTTCCCGACAATCGCGCAACGATCCACGAGCGCATTGCAGAAGTCGACGATGACGATGACGATATCATGTAGATCCCCGAGTCGCTCACTCAAAGAGGTTGTGGTGGCGTCAATTTGAACATCACATCCAAATCGAGTGGGTAACTCTGAACATCCATTTTTTAAATGTTTTTTTTATTGATACCTATACCTTATTATTATCTTGGAGCAAAAAATAATGCTTTTAAAGATCTGGAATTATATCAAAATACTGTTCTAAGGATCATTTTTGAATGAAAAAACATTTGAAGGTTCAACAAAAAATAATTATACATTCTTGAGTATTCTACCGGCCAGGCCATTGTATTGAAAAAGTTGCAATAATATTCTCAATATTAATGAATACACAAAAAAAAAAATTGAATTTACTCATAAAAGAACATTTTAGAGCCTATGATAATATTCCAGTCGAATGACCAATAAGACTTTTGGAAAGCGTTACGTTGATTACCAGCTTGGTCCAATATATTTTAATCAAATGCCGACTGTCGATAAGAAAAATATATTCAGTGGTGTACTTGGAGAAAAAAAATAATTTATAGATAACTTTACTCTGAATTATTCAGCTCACAATAAAAGTCCTAATTAATTTAATTTAAGTTAATTTTAGATTTAATATTTAATTTCTAATTTCTAAATGTGCATGTAGTTTTTTTAGTTGTAATGTTGCAAAAAACTTTTTATATGTTTTTTTGTTTTTATTATTTGTGTCGATACTGTTTCACAGTATTTAGATTCTGTTATTGTTTATTTTAAATTCAAACATTTTCATTAGTTCATATTATATTATATACAAAATGTCAACAAAAAAATGTTAATTTCTACTTCATCCCAAGCTATGTTTACAGGAAGTAGTACTTGTATTTATATTTTTACTATATTGCTATAGAGAAAATAAAGTATATTGTTTGGTAAAAAAAAATCTTTTAGACAATTTTATCTCGGAAAAAATACATTTTACCACAATATGTGCTATCGAGCGTGAGACTGTTTAGGGTTTTTAATCGTTTTTTACCGATCGGCAACCGGATCAGCGAACAGTGGCAGAATATTTATTGCAAAACACTGCTTTGTTGTATCTTATGATATAGGCGTCAATGAGTGAAAAATTATAATCAAGTTCAAGATACACTCCTTTGGTTTGGTAGCGAGAATGCCACACAACCGTTTTTGATGGTTTTCCAATACAAATAATTGCATACTGAAATATTTAGAAAAATTTAAACTTAAAATCTTAGATAAACGTAACTATAATATTACAATTCGTCTCGTACCGATGACGGACCAACTCTTTGTCGGTTGTTGTGTGTATCACAAAATCATATAGAAAAACAGTTTCGCGCCAAAGAGAGCCGAGGAGGCGGCAGCTATAGATCAAATACCTAATTTTCATAGAAAAAAAGAGCACTTAGTCTGTGCAATATACTTTTTTCTTTTCGAGATCACTTAAACTAAGAAAAATTATTCTGTCAGCTCAAAAAACATACCTGTAGGCATACGCCAACAGAGTTACAGACGCGGAAAAAAGATAATTCATTCGGTATCACATAAATAATATGTAAATCGTCAGGTCGAGGTATTTCAGACGTCGATTGTTAAAAAGATGATTTATATGTTATACATAAATATGTTATCGTCTTTATACGATCGATTTTGTTTTGATGTTTTTACTTACACATTTAAATTTCGTTCCACGATATCAGCTGTATAATATATTTTTGTTTGGGTAACTTTATAAGATTTATTGAATAAATCATAATACAGTTGTAAATTTGTAAATTTGTCGTCTTTGGTATAATAATATTATATACATATTTGACTTTTGCATTTCTAATATTAGGTGCCGAGTTCGTGCCTTTATAATCACTAGGTAACATTTATGTATATTCTATCATTGCGTTCAATTAGTATTGAAATACCTATATTGTGCTATTATTGAAAACGTTACAGCAGTTAACTCGAAATCGTGTCCCAACGATTTATCGTCGCTTTTAAGTTTAAAAAATACAATAAAACCTCCTTATAATGGAATAGCTCGATGCCAATTGATTTTTCCTACGTAAAGAATAGTTTCTTAGTTGTAGGGAGACTTAAATATTTACAGGATATAAATTATACGCGGGATTACTGTTATTATTTTCCGCTGTAAGGAGATTTCCGTCTTAGAGGTGGTATGTTTTACTGTACAGTACCTGTTGCTCCCGCTGAGGTACAACTATCTCGTGCAATTCATCCTAATACGGAATTGGATATTCAAACACTAAGTATAGGTATCTATATGTATATTTTGTATTTTAATAGGGCTGTGGTCATTAGTATTTTAGATTAACACAATTAATAATAATATACTCGTCTTACAACCGTGATTAATTCTACGCGTGATTATGATTAACGAACTCGTTATAAAATAAAAATAGATCTAGATAAAGGGTGCCGGAGCCTCGAAGGTGGGTTTTGATTGAGCGGCAAAAATTCAAGTTATTTCTAACCTACTGCAGGACTACGAATTTTGCATTCAATTTAAAAGACGTCAGGAAAATATATTTAAAAATACTCAAAAATGTGTTTGGTTATTAAGATGTGTGTTACGTAACATCTGAAAATAGAGTTTTTAAAATATGAATCAAATTTTGTGACCCAATAAAAGTCTTCATATTTCAATAATAAAAATAAATTTAATTATACCTACCTAAAATCTATTATAATGATTTATCCTGTGGGTCAAGTTTTTGCACTATAAAAACACCCGTTGGCTCTTACTCCGATAATTATTGTCTTTTTTTGCCAAGTATAAGTCATCAAATCTCTAATTTTTTAAAATGGTTATATTATTATGTACTGATTATTATATATTGTTACCATTGTAATATCGTAATAGTCTAATACTCTGATTGTATTTTGATGCATAATGTAATTATTTCGTACTTCGATTATTGTAGTACCAAATAGTATTTTAATTACGTCAGATTTAAAACAATATAGATCGAACTATTTACACATTCTAATATTATCGTAGTATCATCGCAATCGTCATTTATTAACTGTTGTAATCATTTATCATTTATTCAGATTTCAGGTTTTGAGTGTGGGATGTATTCGGGTGTTCAAACAATTAAAAATTCAAACAAACGTTTAGGTTTTAATAACAGCAATTATTATTTGGGTTAATATATTGATCACAACATGTGTTTAGTATAGTCCAGAAAAAACTTAATTCAAATTATTTAAAACAAATATTTATAATATTTACTTTTACCTAGTTGATTGAAAAAAATGCCTGTTAATAGCGATGTTATTATTAAACGACTAACTACGAAATAGAACTATAACCACAAAAATACATTCAAAATAACTTGAAATCAACAGGTCGGATACATTTCTGAAAAAAAGTCGACCTACTATTCTCTAAGATGATTTGTTTCGAGGGGAAATGAACTACTTAAAAAGTTAAAAACCTCTCGGGCTATACGCCTATAGTTAATATAGTCATCAAATTTCATCATTAAAAAAAGGGAACCTCGTCTGTGCGGAATGGTTTGTTTTCTACAGGCTTACCGAATCATTTTTTCCTTAGTTTAGGTGATCTAGAAAAAGAAAAAAGTGTATTGCACAGACAAGGTTTTCTTATTTTGACGATGAAAATTTGGTATTTGACCTATACATGCCGCCTTCTCGGCTCTCATCTTTTCGCGAAACTGTTTTTATATATGACTTTGTGATACACACAACAACCAACAATGAGTTGGTCAGTCATCAGCACGAGATCAATAAATTGTAATAGTTACGTTGATTTATAATAATTACATTATTTCATTTAATATTTTAAGTTTAAATTTTTCTAAATATTTCATTATGCAATTATATTATTGCAGTATTGCAAAACCCTCAAAAGCAGTTAGTTGAGTGGCATCCTATCGCTACCAAACCAAAGAGGTGTATCTCTAACTTGATTTACATTTTTTAATCATTAAAACCTATCGTAATAATAGCAAGAGCAACAGCAGTGTTTTTCAATAAATATTCCGCCACTGTTCATTGATCCAGTTATCAATCAGTTAAAAACGATTTGACATGTTAACAGTCACGCGCATAGGTATTGCCAGTGGCGTGATGAACATTTACAAACCACGATGCACGACATGTATTTCAATCACCTACCCACCCACCTCTTTCACGAGTACACCATCTTTGAATTTTTTTCAAAAACCGAAGAAAACTAAATACTATTAAAGATTGAAGTACCTGTCTACTATAATATTTTACCAACTCAAACCTGCGATTAGCAAGTTCTGCACAGAGGCTTTTCCCTCTTTTGTGTTAAAATTGACTTTTGATTTACCCACCCTAAATGACAATTTTCAACAGTGTAATTACCCGAGTAAAAATAAACATTATATGACAGATCCTAATGTCCACCACGACGCCTCGATATCATATCGAACCCCTTTCCACCCCTTGAATCACGCCAATGCGGCAGGGTGTTGCGATAGAAAATATTTTTTCCGAGATTATTTGTGTGTTCTTGTTAAAATATTCAGTGTCGTCATTAACTTATACTGATGATTCATAACAATACTGTAAATAATTAAACGAAAACGATTTATTATTTTTAATCGCACTCTATTCAAACTGTTAATAAAATTTATAATATTATGATATACGATATTATTTTATTCGCGTTTTGCGGTTTCACGATATGTGCGTACCTATGTCGAGTATACGCTATAATTGGCAACGGATTTTGAAAAGACTTTATTTCACTCACCTCCACGTCAGGTTGACGTGATGCCATTTTTGACCTTGAAGGGTGTAACGTTTGGTCCGCTGCTGGCCCGTAGGCTGCACAATATCGTGAACGCCACATCTCGGTTTCTTCATCAACTGCTTAGTGGCCGCGTCCATTTTACCGGTGATAGGAATGTTTCCAAAAGACTGAAAAAAAAAATTATAGTGGAAATCTTTTACGAACATAATAGTATAGTCTAGTGGTGTGCATCAGGTCGTATATAATAAGACGCTATGTGAGCGAACAACTTGCAAAATATTAATATGTGATCGAATAAATGGTTAGATCTAGAAAAAGAAATTATAAATAATGCCATTTTCAAGTAAAACTCGAAAATTTATAAAAGTATTATAACGTTAAACAGGAAATTAAAACGTTTTAAATCTGATTAAATTTTTTCGGAAAGGTTCAAAATAGCCAATTGGTAAGCCTATTTTAGGAAAAATGTTTATTTAACTCAAGTATTTTATTTTTTTACAATTTTTTAACACATTTTTTTGGAGTAAATTTATTTGAAACGTACTTGATAACTTTTTTAAAAATCTTATGATTTGGAAATTTTCAGACGTGAATAAATCTTAAATTATTTACTATCCATATGATTTTTATAATTTTTTTCATACTTTTAACTTTTATTAATTTTTAATTTTTATTTGTCAGGTATTCCTGTTAAGCACCGCGTGTATACAGCGGTTATGACATACCTGCAACGATCGCAGAGCATCGTGTAGTTGACTTCCGTCCCTCAAGTTGCCCGTTTCTAGATCTGATTCTGGCAAGTAACCAAACTTCATCAAATACCCTTGCTGTAAAAAAACGATGTATCATCATAAATAATAATCCAATAACGTATTTACGTGTACAGAACGAAAAAATCTAATTTGATATACACACACACATATATATATATATATATATGAATTTATATAATATTATTTATGCCTCTAATATGTCTATAAACTATATTATAATGGTAGAATAAGACTAAAAAAGAAATTAAGATAAAGAATAATATATTAAAAAACTATTTTAACAGGTTAAAATAAAAAATAAAGAAAAACATACAATATTATATTGCTTTACAATATCATTATATTTTATGCATTTATTTATTATAAGTTCAACGGACAAAACGTCGGGAAAACTGCGGTTTATTTATTTTATATAAAATTTTTAATTATTTGACGTTTTTATTAACAAAAAAAGAATAGATAACTAGCAGTTATTCTTAACGACTTAACGCAGCATCGCTAATTGTTTTCGGTAGTTCGAACTCGTGAACGGATTACGTGAATATTCCATAAAAATGTACAATTCATCAGCCGGGACCCGAATATTGGATATTGTTTCAAAAAAAAAAACAGTTTAGACGCGTGTTAATAACACGGCGACGAGCACACGATTGTCCTTAAAATAACGATTCAATATATTAATCAAAACAATAAGTTAATCGATTACAATTTTTTATTTTTTTAGTTTGAAAATGCAACGCAAATGTTTACAAATATCTACTGCAAAATGTTGAAAACGAGTTAATAATTTATTTATAAATGTACGTATGCTAAACGAACCGTTTGGTATACGTAAATCGGGACAACACAAATAACAATATTATTATGAAAAAATATAATAACATGTGACGTTTACCCATTACAGTTTTGTAAAAATAAATAAATAATTTTTTATTATACATATATATACGACTGATCGAGTCCCTCGCGTTGGCGGATTTATGTAAATGTTTCGGGTACAAAGGAGGATATGGATTTGAATTAAAAACGCAATTTTCTTTCACACAAAGTTACAGGACAGCGATGTACAAGATATGGGGAGTACAAAATAGCGGGGAGTTGAACCAGTTTTATGTTTTAACCATACCATGTCACCGCGATTAGAATGTCGGTCAAGGTCTTATTTACATAATAAATAATATATGCGTGGGTTTAGCTATCGATTCAGCGATTTTATTACATTCCAATAAATATAATATACCAAACACGCAAGTCCAATTCGATTTTTAAACTGTGCACTTAAGACTTAACGTCATTATACAGCACGATAAGTCATCAAATAAATGAAATCGGTACAGCGGTTACGTTTATAATATTAAATTAAACTTATATTATATTGGTTAGGATAAAGATCAGTTGAACATATAAAAAAAAAAAACTTAACTTATAACCATACACATTGATAAGATCACATTTATACCACAAAAACTTAAAATTGTAAGTCACTCATTATTTCGAAAACCATCATATTTGTTACTAATTATTATCGTTATCATTTTTAAACATTTTTTTCTACATACATTTGAATTCCTTACTCGTGAGCAGAATTTTTTTGGAGATCTTCAATACATAAAAATCAAATTTTGAACAAGCAGTTTATGGCTTATAAGTATTTAAATGTCGATGAGCGGATTGCTGAGTGCGGTACAAGCAGCAGTGTACCTCTCAAAATGTTGGTCCTGCATACTACAACCCCGCTCGTCTAAACTTTAAATGCTTATAACTTATAAAATACTTGTTTGAAATTTGATATTTATAGATCTAAATATTCCGATAATATAATACGCTGCTTACAGATATGAAATTAAACATATGTATGTTGTTATCATTCAAAAGAGTAAAAAAAATGAAAAATTATAACGATAAAAAATAGTAAAAAAATATTTTTTCTAAAAATGTAATTTTGGTAACCATTTAAAATTATGTAAACCAAATATTTTTTAAATAACTAGTGTTTATTGTTAAACAAGGATCACGCCACGGCGTGTAATATACTCGTTGATTAATTAATAAATTACGTACTTATTTATATTACACAGCCGAGTCTCGATAACTAGGATCTCGATAACTCGAAAACCCCGACAACTCGTATTTTTTTCTTGCCCCTTGAAGTGTTTTTAAATCGTGTTCGAGGTGTATATAATTTGAAAAAAACACAAGTCGAATTTATTTTTATTACCCTCGAGATTACAGTTATCGATAAATATAGACACGACTGCATGTCGTATTGTCAAATTAAAACCAATACGGTGTATATTATACGATTAATAATTGTTTAAACATGATTTATGTTTTATTAGGTTTTTGGTCGCGGACGTTTGTTGGAAATATTTTGAAAACGACGACGATAACGACGTGCTGTGGTCATCAACACTATATAATATATTATGATAATATATAATAGAAGAGGGCCACACTTCGAAACGGATCGAAGTTAACAATAATGCAACGATATCACGATATCACGATGATTTATGATATTTTAGAATCGTCTGTATATTATATTGTGCGTGCATGACGTAAAATTACTATTCTCGATGGGACAATATAATATATATTATATTATACATTAATATACATTATGATTGTTGACATATTTATATACACAGACGTTGAAGCGACTATAAATTATCGTTTATACACGACGAGACGACAACCATACAGTGATACAAGACACATAATATTATTATTATTTTTCTTATAATATTTTAAGATAACGAACACGACGTCATCGACCGTCATAAAAATAATAATAATAATAAAGACGATAAAGACGATAATCGTTCTATATACGTCTATTACAATAACTACCCACATTGTTGCTATATGTTATTGTACTATTGTTATAGGATAATTTATATTATAGGTATACCAATATTACCAGGTATACTGTTATTTTAGACTGGATCGCGGCCGAGAGGGCGGAAAGGGATGGACAATATAATAACAATATTCCTACCGGAAAAAAGTAATCGACGCGGTCAAAGCAATAATATAATTAATAATGTGCAAATCCGTGCTTACAAAACGAACTATAAACATTATCCGTATTGAATTCGAAACAATTATGAAAAATAATTGGATTTATAGATTAAATAATTGTACTTATAAATTATATAGTATATATAGTTATGTTAAAAAAAAAACAAATAAAAATCGTAACTCCCTCGGTAGACCAAGTAGCAAGTAAAATCACGAATAGATTAACCTAAAAAAAAAAAAAAAAAAATCGTTAAATTTTGCAGCCCGATCCTGCTGCACATCACGCGCTCTCGACATTTATTTTCGAACCTACTTATATTATATTTTATATTTTACAAGGCGATTCTTCTAGAGGTAAACACAATTTTTTTTCAAAAAGCCATAAAAAAAAAATAAAAACGATATTTTTACAACAAGTAGTTGGCTGTTAGTTGTAAATATTTAAAGGTATGATGAGCAGATAGTTGTATAGTGGACCAACATGTTGCGGGCTGCGGATACCCGACCGCATGCACGTGCCATACTCCACTCCACAAGACGTCAAATACTTGTAAATTATTAGCTATAAGCCCGTTAGTAAAACGCAATTTTTTTTTCATAAATGTTGTCTTGTAAAAAGTTCAATAATTATTATATTGTAAAAAACATACATCCAAAAGCGTTAGTGATTTTCGGCTATAATAATAATCAGGGCTCGTAAGTTCATGCATCTGCATATCAATCTTGCTAAGTTCTATTTAATGCTAGATGACTTAGAAATCCATTTCAAGGTACCATGGTTAAATATGTGAAGTCTTATTTGGCATGTTTTTGCATATTTAGAGGTTTTTGGAATATTTGGGAATTCGGTCGCAACATAAAATGATTAAAATTAAATAGCTATATAGTAGGTAGTGATTACTTCATTCTAGTTATCAATGTTTCAGTCTAAAAATAATAGAAATTAAATTAAAAATAGAAATTTTCAAAAATTGCTTATGATTTTTTTAAGTGCATAAGATTTTAGATACTTAGTGTACATAAATGCATATTTTTTTAACTTTTTAAGGCATATTTCAATGCATATTTTGCCAATTTTGAGTGCACATATGCATGTATATTTAGACACTTTTTAGGGCATGAACTTACGAGCCCTGATAATAATAATATTGTGCTCACCTTTAAACCCGCGCGTGTCGTATAATATTACAACGTATATATATTATATTTTTTTTCATTATTTTATTCGATTTACTGACATGTGTCCAATACACAATATAATTATTATAACATGACAAATTATTTTAATAATATATTAATGATAGTAATAATAATAATAATAACAATAGAAGTAATATAATAATTTAACTTTCTGTTCATTCGAGAGTACCTATATATTATACATATATAGGAGACGAGAAAACAAAAATAATATCAACAAAATCAAGCAGAAATGTGTTAAAATATCTGAGCGATTATAAATAATTGACATTAGCTATTTATTTTGACTTGCTAAGTAGATTCATTCATTCATGATACAACATAATACAAAAATGGTTATTATAAAGATTTTAATACATTTTTAAAATGATTAATGTTGTTAGAAATAAATATCAAAGAGGTTCCCTACGTTCATAAAAATATTTTCTTTTCTAAGTGTTTAAGTATATTATAGTCATTAGAGCAATTATTTAAATAGAACAATACATTTTGTTTTTCTTAATGATAGATTTGAGGTGAATTTGAAATCGTTTCTTTCTAATATTCAGGACGATATATACCTACTGTTATTTATTAGTTTGAATAAGAATAATAAATGTAGTTCATATTTTCTACGTGAATTATAATAAGTGATTTAATATTGAAATGTTTTAGAATTTCACTATAATCTGAATGTCTGCCTCTAAGTTTTTGACAAGAATGGCATGAAAATCGAAGAAAGTTGTTTCGAATAGATTCTAAAGTGTTTAAATTATACATAATATAATATAATTATTATTTATTGCGCAATATTTAGTCACCCGATTAATCCGTTATTTTACGAAGTATTTTATTATATACGATATACATAATATATAATATTATACCAGGTATCTACTGACTGTACAAAACACGGTAACAGGTATTTCCCATATTCTAGTGAAATCATCAATTGGGTCGGTAATGTTTTTTTTGTGTATCAGATAATAATATTATAGTGTTTCCGCCGAAGAAATTGTCGAACAGCAGTTTTACAGCACAAACCTGCACAGTGATGGGAATTTTCGTTACTCAGAGCCGCGTTATACATTCGGTACTGTTACAATAATGTATAGGTATAAAGATTTAAGAAAAATCCTTCATTCGTTACTTTTTTTTTTTTTATAAAATTAAACCTTACAATAACCGCCTAATGCAATACACTTGTAAACGATGTATGATTGTAGGCTAAACTTACGGGTTGAAAAAACCGTACATAAAAATAAAATATTATTATACAGTCATTATATTCATAGAAAATGTTTGCGCACATGGCACATGGAACACATGATAGTAACGACGTCAAATCTCATGATATACATTTGGGTTTATCCTTTTCGAAACTTTCCACCAAACTTGTGGTCGGTAGCAGTACCTAACAGTTTGAAAACATTTAGATTTGAAAGTATGCGGTTCATGGTAAATTGTAACACGTTGTTGACCAAGTACACCTAACTGTATAGTTGAACAAAGTGAACGAATATTAATTGTCGGAGACCGTTTTGTAGTGCATAACTATTTGTACCGACGAAACGAAATATAATATATTGTAATGACAATAATATTATGTACTCGGTACCGAGGCTGAAAACAAATTTCGGGGGTAGGGGTCCAACTTTTTTTAATAACTTTATTTTTAATACAATTATAGTTAGTAAACTAAATTGTACACTACTAAAATGTATCTATACTTTTAAACATTTCCGATGGGGGGGGGGGAGGTCCGGGACCCCTGAACTCCCATCCGTTACGGCCTTGCTCGTTACTACTCGTTCCACCAATGGTATCGTTTGTAACGAATACTATACTTTGTAACGAATATTGCAGCAGTAATACGATCCATACGACCCATTACTATTTAATAGCACAAACTGCAGTTTGCTTAAACATCAGGTACAGTCGAAAAGATTCAATAAATAATGTGATGATAATATATTAGTAATAATTTTTGGCACAACACTTTGGACATTATTTCAACTTGATATACCGAGCCAGCGATGTTATAAGCACAAAAGTACATGCCATTACATTTTAATTTATAATCGATGTTGCTCGCCGTCGTGTACAATGTGTATGATTTAATAGATGCATAAAGGTAGCAGAGACATATTTTAGTATTACTTTCAACTTTTAAATTACACTAATTATAATATGTTCTTATAGTGTCTAACTTCAGTGTTTTTACTTTTAAATATATAATTCGAGTAAAACTATTTCAGTATTTAAATAATGTTGTAGTAGCTGCGTAGATATAACTTCTGCGTTCTATGGGCCATCGCCTGCAATAACCACGAAAAACCATTTTTATCGTTATTATTTTGTAGGTTTTTGCTTTTTTGAATGACAATAATCTAATAGAATATTTTTCTGAAGATTTTGATGCACACGATTTGAAGTTTAAACGAGTAATTAATTAGTGGATAAGTATTTAATAGGTATAAGGAAGTGCATAGAAGTATCCGAAGTTGCTCGTCCGTTAAAAAAAATATATATACCATTGGGCGGGGGTACTTGCGGTATCGCTAAAAAAACCCGGTGGTGAAAAGGCACGGGGGGGGGAAGGAAAACTTCCAAATTCTATATTGCGTAAGAGGCAATATAGGTTCATGATAAAAAAATTAAGCACGAGCCTCTATTATTTTTTTCGGCGAGGGGCAACAGCAGACCTGTTGTTGCCCTTTTGCAGCTATCCGCTCTTATCCTACAACTTCAGTCACTGCTACCAGTCACCAGGTACCACGTGGTATCCACTTCTTTGTCTTCGCGGATGTCTCTATATATTGTCGTACCGCCGCCGCCGCTGTATAGTCGCATCGTGTTATTATAATACGACTCGCGCACTTTAATGATTAACATAAAATATATTTGCTGGGTCGCGCGTGACTCACGTTTCGAATTTCCCCGCGGAGATCGCGATAAAAATCGGAGGAGACTCCGTCGCTCGTACGCATATATAGTATATAATAATATTATGTTACAACACGCGTGCAATAAGTATATAATATAATATATAGTATAGTTTATATATATATAAATGTAATATACTGCTGTAGTGCTGTCGTCTGGGTCCCTCGGTGCACGCGTTATTGTCGTGTGGCTATGTATAATATACCGGAATACCGGATGACGTAGCCGACGACCACATGACGGAAAACACGTGCAAAAATGCTAAACATAAAATAATAATAGGATCTCACTGCGGCGGCATAACTACTGCACATCGTAATAATATATATATAATATAATATACGTATAATAATAATTTAAAGCACCGGGACTTGGCGCGAGTCGTTATGAATTTTTTTCCCCTCGTCGTCGGTCTCGCTTTTTGCCGTTCGACCACAACGGTAATATTTTTATTTTCTATATTATTATAATAATATATGAGTTCGCACTCTGCAGATCGAACGAGCGATCCGTCAGGCGCGCGTGCGGCTCAAACGTCGCGAATATTTTAATAATAATAATAATATTGTCTTCGTTCCATGATTTATTATGCAATAATATACGGGTGTACTGGGTACTGCTGCGGTTGTTGCATTTGGTTGTATTCGAATATCGTAGGTATCGCTCGAAGGAAGATGGTAAACTGCGGCAAAATTTACCTTTTTTTAAAAGTCGATATGTAAACTGCGGCAAGAAAAAAAATTAAGATTATACAATCTGCGGCAATTTATTTTATATACCTTCTATATATACCTACTATATATACATATAGTTAGGATAACCTATATACACGTTTATCGTTTAATTAGGTATAACACATGATATGACAGCTATTTATCTAGAGGCTATTAGAGTATTAGGCGTAAAAATAAAGAAAAACCAATTTTTAAAATTGAAAAATATTATTATTATTAATAAAAATTATTTTAAAATGTAGTAGGGATCTTATAATCAAAAAAAAAATTGTAATTTAAAAAATAAAATAATAATAAAATAGAGACCTAATTAACATAATATATGATTTAGGTAGTATGATATGATATATATATAGAAGGTATATCAAATAAATTGCCGCAGTTTGTATAATGTATCTTATCGGTTTTGTCGCAGATTGTATAATCTTAATTTTTTTGTTGCCGGAGTTTACATATCGACTTTTAGAAAAAGGTAAATTTTGCCGGAGTTTACATATCGACTTTTAGAAAAAGGTAAATTTTGCCGCAGTTTACATACAGCCCGCTCGAAATGGACTGCTGAAGCGAACACGTGCAGGTATAATTATATTATATTAAACACAGTAATCGGAAAAAAAATCCTCGGAAATTAAACCCTCGAAATAAAGACCCCCGTTAAAAAAACCACCGAAAGCAATTACTTAGTATTTAAAATATGAAATACGGTATAATATATAATAGTTATAGTCTTATATATAGGTACCTATATTATAATACCTAAATAAAAAATGTATACAAATAATAATAATAGATAATAATCACGGCCTTAAAAGCCCTACGAACTGTCCCAAAACGCACTAAAAAATAGCAAACAAATGTATTTTAACCGCAAAAATGTCCTTAAAAATGACCCCAAAAAAGATGACCCAATCAAATGTGTAAACATTCGTCTAAACGAATTATTTTTAAAAGAAAATATCTAATAATATAAGCGCTGGGAAGCATTTTTGACAGATGTGTCGAACAACATACATGCTATAGCAAACCGATACATTTTTTTTTTAAACAAACTAAAACTGACTAAAATATTATAATTGTATTATTTTTGACAGTATTGGGTCCACTATCCAACAGATTTTGCAGGCTAACTCTAACTTTATCTTATACCGACTGAAAATATAAGTACAGTAAACTCTCGTTATGTCGAAGCTCAAGGGGAACAAAAAAAGTTCAATATATAAAAAAGTTCGATACACCGAGTTTTATTATAATAGTAATTATTTCAAGGGGATTTAATTTGAGTTCGATATTACGAACAATTCGAGATATCGACGTTCGACATAATAAGAATTTACTGTATTATTATTATTATTATTATTATTGTACGATATTATATTATAATATTTCATCACATTGCGCCGCTCACGTTTTGTTTTTTTTTTTATTAAATATAATATATATACCGGGCGCCTCTATATATTACGATATGTTACCTATTTTCTTTACGCGATGTACCATAATAATAATTATATGGTATTATGCAGTATATCGTACCTAATATATAATATACGTTTTGACCGGGCGGACGGACGGGGTGAAGGTTTTCGATTACACGAACTATATACACAATATTATATTATAGGTATACGAGGCGTAAAATGTATAAAGCTATTGTAAATTATGCAAATTCGAGTCTGTACTGCATAGTATAATATAATAATATTATTATGTAGTGTCGTCGACAGAGGATAGACACGCGTCGTGTCCGGAACACTGTTGCGAGACAGGAAGTGCATGTACAACCATGTGCGCTAGTCTGTGTGTGCAGTGTACGCGTACGAGTCTAATATAATTATATTTCACTATAATATACATATAATTTAATATTATGGACATCGTACCTATACATGACTATATATATATACATGGATATCATATACATATATATATATATGTGCGTGTGTGTGTGTTTATATATATATATTCATACATGCGTATATTTGTATTCGGAGAGGTCGAGTGCTCCCTTCGCGGCCCCGCCAACCCGGCGACGTTCTTAGCCCGGACGTGTCACTCCCCATTAATATTACATCGATGAACCATCGCTCTACGCGTATATACCTACGATATTATTATTATTATTATTATCTTCTACGGCGACTTGTTATATAATATTATTATAATATATTATGCGACATCTTCCCTTAGGCACCGAAAACAATAATAATAATAATAATAATAACACCGAGTACGAATTTCGTCTGAATTTTATTGCTTAACCATATATACCTATTATAATATGCGTACAGCATAATGACAATAGCTGAAAACGAACGGAATATATTATTATTATTATTACTAATATGACATTTGCAAACATTTATTATAGTGCAAAAAGCGTGACAGGCTTACCGATGCTCGATAATATAACATGATCGAAAAACTGAAACAGTCGTGAATTCAGAAAAGGTCCCGTCGAGAATATGTAATTTGTATTATTTTTTAATTATCTCAGTGCGAGTATTATATAATATGTATATTGTATATCGTACAAATAAGTATCCAAGTATAATAGGCGTTTTGAAAAAAAGTTCACCGAAACGTTATTGAATTGAGATTAAAATGTGCATGTATATATATATATATATATAGGTAGTTACGGTTTTAATCGATATTTTTAATTAAATGTATTAATTAATTACCTACAGAGTTACGACTTACGAAGCTTATCTATATATACGATATTTCGTCAATATTACAATGTTTACTATTCGCTGATTTGATTTTATTTACATTGCACGCGAACAATTATCATACCAAAATATGTACCTACTTAGAACAGTTTTTTTTTTATTATAATTATTAAAACGGGTCAAACCTAGAACGTACAATAAGCAAACTATAGATTAGAAATTATATAATATATACATTAAAATATAAATTGCAATTATCAATCTTAGTATGCACATCCTACACAAATTATACGAGTGATTCCCAACCTGAGTGGGGGGAGGGTGTGTACACGTTGCTGGGGAGGCGCAAGCAGTCATCACGAAGTAAAATTTGTATTCATTAAATTATTTTTATTTTAAAATAGTTTTTATTTTTTACAAAATATTGAATAGCTTATATTTTGAAAGTATTCAAAAAAAGGTGATCAATTTTTTCAATTTATAGGAGCTAGGTCTTTGAAAATCCACAAAGTGGGCGTAGAATAGAAGAAGTTGGGAACCACTGTATTATACGATGGTCATTTTGAGTGATAACTATAATAATTAAGCTTTACATTAGGTAGGTATACATAAATAAATCGTAGAGACTTGTGTTTTGTTCAAACGACGATTAAATTAAAATATTTTAATTAAATCCCATATTATTTATTCATATCATTATAACGTAGGTATAATGTATTATTATTATCGTTATGATAATAAAAAAGAGAACGAGGAAATGTCGTAGGTACGAACAAAATATGTACAAACGCGCGCTTACACATTTGCGAGTGGTTTTTTCCTGACCACCATGTGATTATTCGTATAATATTGTAATACTCGGACAACTATACAGTCGTACAATCATGAATAAAATAATAATAATAAAAAATAATAATTATACTAAATCGACGAAGTGTCCGGCTAGTTATTTCCGCGAAGTCGGAATGATAATATATTAATTATAAGGCAGGCGCCAGGCACCTACTTACGTCGCGAAACTGCATAATATAATATTATATATAGTGACGAAGACGGTTTTCTGCGAGTTACATATTTTTTGACTCATAGTTTTTCCCCGAGATCCCAAATAATGGCGAGTCTTCTACGTCAACGGTTAATACGACGGTTATTAATATATCATTATCGTATTTTTCGTTACAAATAAATGAACGGTAGGTAGGTGTTTTTTGATTAGAAAGCGAAATCGAGCGGCGCCGCATTGTGCACGATAATAATAATATTCTAAACTAGAAATGTTCTGCGACTATTTAATAAACGTGTAAGACTTGTAGAGGGCCCATATGATTGCACAACGAGGTTTCACGAGTCACGACGCGTCATACCATAAAGAACTATAAATGTATGGCCCGGATTTTTATGCAAAAATTACTGTTAAATATGCACATGTTTATGCACTCGAAAATTCAAAAGTTTGCAAAAAATATGAAAAAAAAAATGAGCTAAAAGAAACTTAACATCTTGAAAAAATTACAATATATACGTATCGTGTGAAAAAAATAAATACGATTTAAATATCAGTTTACTTTGAACTTCTGCTTACAAATGTGTACAAGCAGTTCCGTGTCTGCTTATATATAAAACATACCTTATACAGTTTTATTAAATAAATGCAAAATTAATGACGGAAAATGTATAATATTCATTTTGGAACTAGTATAGTACCAACAAATAAAGTTACAAAATGTGATTTTAGATTTTCAAATTAGAATTTCTGCGATTGCCACGTAGCATAGACGATAGATTTAAATTTTGAAAAATAAATTTTGTGAATCAGAGAAAAAAAAATATTCATCAAATATTTATAAAAAATGCGATTTTTTCTGCAATTATATAGAAATATATGCAATTTATAGTCATGTTTACTTAAAAAAAAAACAACCATAGAATCTATACATTACAAAACGTCAACATTTCGAATCAAAATAATTCTAGGTGAACTGTAGAAGCTGAACATGCATTTGCATGAAAATCCGGTCCTTAATTACAATATACATGCATGATACTTGTTGCAGGTGTCGTTTACTATTTGAACTGTTTGGAAACTCCGTTTAAGGGAAATGAAAGTCAACAGCTGCTACTATATACAACTCGCACGATGTTCAAGTTTTCCGTGCAAAATTCAAATTGCTGTGGTCTCTAAAAACAGTCCGCTCTCTCGCCTATGGACTTTTTTCGCCCATGTAAGTAATCCGCACGTAATATGTGGTATAGGCAGTGTTGAGATTTATCTATAGATAAAAAATTACTCGTCTATTATATTCTTATCTAGTTAAATATTATGCCATTTATCTCTTGGTGTTATTATATATATATACGTTGTTCAAAATGAAGCAATATTGGATGTGTCTGCAGTTTATTATGCTCACGATCGATCGATATTCTGCTGCTGAGCGATTTGAACGATTTCGGTTTCGGAAAGAACGCGCAGCTGCAGCTGACGTGTGTAATCAATAAAATATATGAGGCGATCCGAACTACTTGTGATTATGACGTGTAAAATATTGCAAATCTAGGAAAAAAAAGCGACACGGTAAAAATCGTCAAGTGTATTTTGCTTAAAAATCAAAAATATCGGTCTTAAGTCGATTATCAAAATATTATCAAATATCAAAAATATAAACAGGTGAATAATAATAGTATTAAAAAATCACAATATAGTATATTATTATGTTATGATGGCTGTTAAAAATAAGGTACCTACGTCTCTTTCCCCAATTAAAACGTTATATTCATCAACTGTTGTTCTTGTGTGCGTTCTCGGCGGTGCTTTTATAATTATAATTCTGTCACTCTTTACCTTGTCGTTTTTTCACCGATTACCAATATTGTTGTATTGTGTTGTATTTGCGTGTGACTCGTCGAAAAATGTTATGTGTGTCGTTACACATGACTTTTTGATTTTGAATTGGCCATTAGACAGGTACATATATAATATTACATTATTATATCGTCATTACTTAGGTATATTATATATTGATTTTATACATTAGAAATCGTTTAGTGCGTCATCGGTAATAACACGCCACGTCGACGAATACGCACGAAATATTAAGTCCCAGTTGAATTTTCTAAGTTTTTCCAATATAGTTTTGTTCAACCTACATGCAGGGCATTATAATGCGACCAAACTGCTTGGTCCCTCTGGTGTCGCAAATTAAGTGCAAGTGTTCTGTATAACACTCGTATTACTTAAATAATAAATAACACGCAGGTATATTATGCGTATATCGACCGTATCCTTAACTTTTAACCAAACCGATAACTAAAAAAGGTTATTTCCTATTCTCATCGAATTGAAATACGTTAATATCAATTATGTTGGAGAATAATAGTAGGTATAACAGCGGTCGCCGCTATTATTGGACTCACTTCGGGACCAGAGTATTCGAGTCCATTAACCGAACGAGTCAATAAGATGAAAGGTAAACGAATAAAAAGATAATATATATGTATAGATAATAATTAAATTTTACTATGTACAAATACATATTCACAATTATGTATTTGTTTGTGTACCTAATTCAAATATATATATTATAATGTCATTCATAGAGAAAAAATATATGAAAATCGATAACGATAAAAAAAGGATTTTTTTTATTTTTCCGAACATTATGTTATTTTGTAAAATATAACTATGTATTCAAACGATGTGAAAAGAAAATATTTTCAAATCATTAATACATTTCGACGTGTTTGAGTCCTGCGGAAAATTGTATTAATCGTCAAAATATTGTATAGGTACTCGCGGTGAAATCGACTAAAAACTGTAGAAATACATACGTCCTTAAAAATATGCATTGACCTGCGGTGTATCCAGTGAGTTCAATAGACGAATAATTTGTTCCTTTTATGTTTAGGAGTGAACAATTATGGGCGGCGACCACTGTATTTTCATATAGGTATAGATAGTCTCTACCAACGTCGTCGTCGAGGTGGAAAAAAAACAAACGATATAAAATATAATATTATAGTACAATATAGTACGGTCGCATTAATCATTATAGTATTATTGTGAGTTAATAATTGTTATTACCTCGGTATTAATTATTATTGTATACGCTGTTGTGCACGAGAGCACGCGGTCGTCGCGATACACACATATTATATTATTATATTATACTTAAATAGGGCCGAGTAAATAATATTATTATTATTATTGCTGGTCTCGCAATAGCGACACTGGCGATCTATATACACGCGACATTAATAATATAGAAGAGGAGGCCATAAATTATGCTATAAATCTCGCTCGCATCGCCACTGCAATTATTAGTGCACCCACAGTACAATAAATTATTAACTATGTACGTATAGGCTATTATATACAAATTATTATACTAGGTGATTTTTGTAGGTGCTCTCTCTTTTTGTATGGTTAAATTTTGCATGATTTATTCAAATACTGTATTTTGGAATTTTAAACCGGGTTTTCGAATTTTTGAAATTGTTTCTACCATTTAAAGATGATTCTATGAGTCAATACACACTTGTGTTTTTCAAACGAGAAATACCAACTTTTCCACAGTAAATTGTCGAGCGAATGATATTTCTGTAAGCTTTGACGTGTCAAAATCAATATTTGAACCATTATTTTTGAGGTATTTAACTTTGTGGACTGAGGATACTATAGGTCCGTGATAATGAGATTGGAAGATATGGGGGCTATGGAAATTTGAAAATTGTAGTAATTAATATTAATCCATCAGTATTTATAGTTTTTAAAATTGGTTGAACTATAATAAATACTAGATCCAATATTACATACATTTTACCATTTTTAAAAATATTATCCTTAGTATAAACATTTTAATAACTCAGAAACTACTCATTAGAATTTTGATTTAGATGCATCAAAAATGTCAAAAAAATCATCATCACCAATGAGGGTTCTCATTTGAAAAACAGAAGTTTGTATCACCATAGGACACTCCTTAAATAGTACAAAAAAATCTCAAGGATCTGAAAATATTGTCTTCGAGGTATATATTTGA
Organism: Neotoxoptera formosana; assembly: GCA_022818045.1. Lineage (NCBI taxonomy): Eukaryota > Metazoa > Arthropoda > Insecta > Hemiptera > Aphididae > Neotoxoptera > Neotoxoptera formosana. The sequence goes on along the minus strand of CM040633.1, from coordinate 43,252,857 downwards.
AAATTCCGAAAATCATAGTTTGAATATTATTAAATGAAAAATAGGGTTGAGCATGATTGGCGAATCACCCCGTATACCGATAGTGAAACCGAATCCTAACGGACACCTCTAAATAGCGGACGTTTTTTGGGGAACAAATTACACATTTTCTATACAAACCGAACCCTCCGAAAAGCGGACACAATTTCACTGACCGGTATTTAGAGTTTTCATTGTATATATATATATATATATATAATAATATATTATTACTCAATATCGTATGTCGAGTGGTAATAATTGTTCCGATGTAGGTACCTAGCTTTTTTAAGATCGAGAAAAAAAAAATGAGCAACATTATATTGTACATCAATATACGATTGCGGCGTAACATTTAAATGATATATAATAATATTGTCATCCGAGTAACGGCGCGTATTTGACAAAGTTCGGGTCGTCCAGCGGTGGCGAAGTTTTTTTTTAGACTTGGCATCGATAATCCACCGTATAGTTTTCTACGACGGCACGCGGCCCCGGCCATCGCACAGGTCGTATATAGGTTCTTGCGACGTGGTTCACATGTGTTATATAAACGTGCGTATATAGGTGGTACCAATAATAATAATAATAATAATAATAATAATAATAATAATAATATAATACAATACCTACAATGTAATATTATTGTTCGAATCCACCGTTATCCGGATTGGGTGGCGGAAACATAATATTATGACTACCTAATACCTACCCCGATCTGCATGCACGTGACGATATTATATAATAAATATATTATTATTATCGATGCGATTTTATTAACTGATTTTATATTATTATATATCGACGAAGACAAAAAATCACGAGCCTATATAATCATTATATTAGATTTATGTTAAATTGTACCTACCGTTCTATCAAAATACGGTTTAAAATAGGTAACTACAATAATAAGCAGTTGTACATATTATTACCATTATAACGTTTGTCTCATTGTCTGTAAACCGCGGTTTGAAGTTAATAATTTCGATTTAATATAACCTAGGTGCTGGATACTGTTACTTATTTATAAAATAAAATAATTTTTTTTTTATTTAGATCATATTATATGAACTAGTTTTTAACTAGTATGAACTAAATTTTACCACGAATCTATTTCGTAAAAAGTAACACTCATAATTATTACTATATCGTAATAATTTCAACAATCACAATATATTACTTTACCAATTAAATTGGTTATAATAAACGTTTAATCATAATAATTGATAATAACCTTTACTGTTCAATAACATCGCTGTATTAATAAAAAAATCGTAAAATTATGAAGAATTCAATATAAAAATATGCTTTACAAAAATAAATATTTATTACTCTGATACAAGTATTTATAATAACAAAATCTTCTAGTTTATTCGGTCTACTGCCGGTTATACAGTTTGTATATTATTAACTATTTCAAATTTATTGTTGTCCACACATCAGATTGTGTTATAAAATATAGGGCCATTCTTTTAAGCAGACAACATTTATTATCTCGAAAAGTATTCTCGTTTTTGAAATAAAAATGTTTTATTTTTAATGTATTTTTTTAAGTTGTTTACTTTTTTGGATACCAACAAATAATTTTATGCTCATATAGTCATATCTCAAAGCACAATATTTGTTTTAGAATTTCAAATTTCAAACATGTTGTTATAATTATAATTATAAATGTTAAAAAACAATCTCCATAGAAATTTCTGTTAGATATTTTGGTTAATCGCATTAAAATTAAAAAATATCCCCAAATTAAAACTCTATAACTTAAGAGATTTTCTCCGTTCAAAAATCTTATTGTACGCAATAAAATTATTTTGTACAGACAACTAATTTGTTGTAAAATGACTAACGGCATTCACATTTTGGGATCGATTTAAGTCTCAAAACTAAATTTAATTCAATCTTTCCCAGTCAGGTAATCAGCAATTTCCAAGAGAAGGTGGTTATGAGCACCCACACTGTTCGCAGTGACGAAAATGTTTAAACTCTTGCTTCCATTCACTTTAACACTAAAGATCACCCAAAGCCACTAATAACTAATCTTAATTAGTTTATAATTCTACTTGATTACCTATCCTACTCGTTGCTTTAAACGAATAATCTATCTATTATATCAAGCTGATATGAGTCACTAGACGTCCCTTCCATCACGTCATCCAGTTTTTTTGTAATTCCTAGCCAAATGTTCATATTTTATTTTATAAACTGTCCATTGCTTTATTTATTTAAAAAGGAAAAAAGTATTTTTTTACAAACCCAAGACCACCACCTGTTGCAGATATAACATCTATTATAGTACAGTAATATCTATATTTACCTACATATATATAAATATGACTATTACGAATATACTCATCGCTATTGCTGTGTTCGGAGAAACGAATTTTTCAAACGTATCAAGTCTTTTCGGCGTACGACCCTCAGGGTTCGAATTTTACGCTCAGAAAAGTCGAAATATGATAATATATCGTATAAAATTACGAAACACATCATTTCCAGAGTACCTACGCCGAGGATTAGCGTTTTTGATCTGCAGCTGAAATAGTCTTATTACCATTACATAGTATATTATATTGTGCTGAACATAATAATTACAATATCGTTATAAGTAGCGATGATGATCGTCAGCGCGTAATCCCGCAGCCTGCGTGTCTCTCAGTCACTCTCTCTCTCCCATCTCTCCCCTCTCACTCTCTCTCTCCTCCATCTTCCCCCTCCCCTTTCTCTCTCTAGCACTTAAATATATACATCATGTGCACGATGGCGCCTGTCAGACGTGCCTCATTCGCCCCGCACAATCGTTTTCATTTCATATCGTCGTAATGTGCGAGGGAATTAGGCGGGTGCACTGTATATACGCGTAATATGTAGTCGACAAAACCGTAACCATGTATGATGATAATAATATTATAATACCGCGGTAGTCATGAAAAATTACAGGGACGGCGACATCGTACAAAACGTATGCATGTATACATAATATTATGCGTATATAGTACGACGATATAATATACATTACGATAATAATATAATATTATATTATTAAATGCGCGCGTATGACTATAGAGGTATAGGTACTGCTGCTGCTGCTGCTGCTGCTTTTGAAAGAAATCGTAATGCACGCATAATCAGTGAACGCAATCGCAGCTATATAGGACCTCCGTCCTCTCAACTGCTCGCCGGAGAACGTGTCTTTAAATAAGCACGTCGTATCACAACTACACGCACTCCACACATACATAAATAGTATGCCTTTTCAACTGGATATCGAATGCACCGTTCGAGTGGTCACTGTATATTATTTTTATTATTATATATTATATCCTCCACCAGTCTCTACAACGTTTGATATGCATCTGCGTGTACCTCTAACGACGATAACAATAATTTCAGTATGCCAACTTATAAATTATACACAATATTTCAGAAATTCCATGTATATTATACGGTTTAACGATTTCCATTGAAAGGATTCGAAAAGTCTCAACTTTTATGAAAACAATTTTTTTTACATAATTTGTGGGTAATTGCAAAACGACATTTCTGAATATAATTAATATTTTTGACTATTTTTTATCGTTAAATTTTTTTTAAGTTTTTACTTTTTTCAATGACCCCGTACATTTTTATTTTCATATTCCGAAGCAGAATATTATTCGGAGTAATTCAATCTGCAGAGATCGAATTTTGGACAAGTATAATAGTTCATTTGTTATAAGTATTTAAAGTTTAGATGAGCGGAGAGTATTAATATTATAGTGATATAGGGGAACCCCGAAAAATGTTGTCTACTACTACTTCGCTATTCTTAACTTTAAATACTCATAAAGTCTTATAACTAATGAACTAAAATAATAATTAAAACTAATAATTTGTCCGAAATCTGTATTTTATAGATTAAAACACTCCGAATAATATTGTGCTTTTGAATATGAAATAAAAATTGTAGTGTAAACAAATTAAAAAAAAATAGTAATATTTTTTTATTTCATAAATGTTGTTTTAAAATGACATCAAATTATGTATATAAAAAATATTTTCAAAATAGTTGAAGCTTTTCGAAATAATGAGTGTAGACATTTAGGTAAATGGATCAACTGGTATATTATATAATATATATTATTTTTAAAAATTTCACTCATAAATATAGAAAACTCCAAATTCAACAAATTCAACTCCAAATATCCTTCTCGTCCAAGTCTTGACATGATCGCGCGAGTACATCTATTTTTATAGATAATATGTTTAACATTAGTACGATGAAATCTACTCATAAAAAGCTAAACGAAATGGCTAAATAATAGCTATATAGGTATTTGAAAATATAATCATTATATACTACCTACAAAGTACAAATATTATAATAAATGTCGTTTTAAAAATGCTGGTATCTAAACTATATACATTTCAACAATGATAATTATTTTAAAATAATATATAGGTCGTAAGTACAAAGCATTAGACGAGTGTATATTATATTAAAATCTAAGCGAAAAACACAATATTTTATTTTAGGCAACGAATGTTTTTGCAACGACAGTATTTAAAGACCAAAAATCACAGTTTTTGAATAAATACGACTACTCGCTGTATAGCTGTCATCGCTGCCAGCGGGACAGAAGCGTTATATTTTAGCTGCGATGATACGCGTGTACCAGATATATATCTTGTACGGTACGTCGGTACGTAATAAATAGTACCCCATGCGGCCATCGAACCAGATGTTTGTAATTTGTACGCACGCCGTACGGATTGTAATATAGCTTTTTTATGTGAATGTCAGCTATAAGCCGCCGCTAGTTGTAGCGCCTATAAAAAAAATATATTTAGGGACAGTAAATTTATGGAGTTAACGTTTTGTCTTCAAATTTTTGCAGGCTTTAGAGTTTATTGGTGTACGAGAGTTCTTCTGGTGCGGAGAGTCGACTATACATAATATGTTGCAGTTGATTTAGGATGACTGTCGGTGAAATGTTCAATGTTCCGCGGAATGTATATGGATGTGAAGTCATTGCGTGAGTCGGAGGAGGCGATAGCTTGGTTGGCGTACATGTATCGCTGCTAATTCATTTTCTCGGATTCCAACACGAAATGGTATCCTGCAAGTCACGGGGATGATAATATTGAACTCAACCTAATGCTGAAAGAGTTTTACTTTTGGGTATCTAGTGATGGTAATATGCAACGTTTTTATTTATATTCGCGAACCACGCGAGGCCTTCGTGTCGGATGACCATGGATCATTCAAAGTCAATGTTTTAAAGTTCAGCTCAGGCGGCCTTGATGGATATCGAAAATGCAGTTTTGAACACGGCTTGCGGATAGAACCGTGGCATTATTTTTCTTATTAAGGGTATTAGAAATGTTGAACAAGCTGACGATCGAACTCGATCGAAATACTCGGCGGAAACTCACCCCAAACCGGAACTGCGAACTGTTTACATTCTCATTTTTGTTGATATTTAAAGAGTAAGTTATTATCAACTCCTATATCAAGTCTTCGTGTATATAGTTTGGACAAGTTAGCAGAGGATTTACAGGATATTATATATATAAAATATAGATTAGGTAACCTATAATCTATATAGTTGCCGGGCAGGTACACACCTGTTGTGTACACGAGAATACAAACACAGTGATAAACCCTGTGTGTGTGTATTATACATATAATTTATAATAATATAGTACCTACATAACAGTGTACATTGTACATTTATTATTATAATATACATTCGATACACACGCATTAGACGCCGGAACAGAACGCAGCAGACTTGCACCTCGAGGGTTCAACATATAATAGTAATAACAATAATAATATTATAATAAACAGGGTAATTGTGACGGCTATTGTGGCTATTGTAAACACACGTATACCAGCCACAATATGTGATATTGTGTATTTGTGTGTATTTGTGCGCGCGTATACGAACAACGCCCACGCTGCGGCATTATTATAATATTATGTGTGCGTGCACATTATTATAATATACCTCTTGTAATTGTATTTTATGTGCTGTGCAGTATATGGTCGGTGCAGACAGAGAGTGTTAAAAAAATCTCATATCTTTCGACGTTCTCCCCCAAATCATTTCATCGGAAGACAAGTGTAAAACCTATTTGGGGTGCCTCCTATATGAATACACGCGACTTTGACGAGACGCCAACAATATGATCGTATCGCCAACCATATGTGATCGCAGTGCGTTGTTATTCACATAGTAATATAAAACATACACAGCACAATACAAATTAGAAAATTTGAGCTCAGACGGTATTTTTCTACAAAACAGCAGTTGTTGTAAATCATAATAATATTCCTACAACGAGTTAAATAAGCGTCAATTATATTACCTCAAATTTATATAGGTACCTATGTATTTTCAAACTACATACAATATACATTTGTGTAAAAGATAAATCTACAAAAAAGCGTCTTATACATTTTATGATGGTGTACATAAGAACGGAAAAAATTGATTTCATTTTCGAATACTTGGTGAGTCTGTTTATCATTTTGTAATTTAAAAATATATTGATTACTGTGAAAAAGTCGATAAGGCCAAATAGTAACTGTGGTCCCCGAACAGAAATATTTCAAAAAGTTTACATAAATATATATTATATAGGTATAATTATTTATAGACGTATAATCTGTCGTCCGGGTGTTATGATATTGTATAATGTGTCGGTCAAATTCACTGAAAATTGTGTCTGAAAAAATGCATTCCTCGTAATATATAGGTACATTGATTTGTAATAATATCTAATAAAATTATAAATACAAATCGTATCACGCCATATAGGCGCAGCAGTAGTAGACTTATACCTTGACCCGCGCGAAACCTGTAACATTGTACGTACACCTATTCATTACATCCGGTCCAAACACGTTAACACGTCCTATAGATAAGAGATTAATATTGTACAGGGCTGTTGTAATTATTGTTTATAATATCATAGCTGTAATAGAATATATACGTAGTGCATAAAAAAAATTTTTTTTTTTTTTAAACGCTGAAAATACATTTTTTAATAAGGCGTGCAAGCGAGTACAGATCTCTGCTCTACAACAGGTGTCAAATGGGTCACTTCCATAATATGGATGCGTTAAATTGGAATTCAATGAAATAGGCAATGTAATAACACTGTGTACGAAAAACGATTCAGAGCGAAGACGCGGTCTGTCAGCCTATGCATAATTACTAAGTATATTTTATGATATTATTGCCATTAAAGTAATTTGTTTTACCATTAAAGATACAGTTTACCTATATCGTTTAGTCGTTGTTGTTAGAGTATGGCGTATAGATACTAAAGTACTATGTAACTATACTTATGAGAAATCTTGCTTAAATTTTTCAATCCTTAGCTTTATCCGACGCTTTGAAAACTACTGGGAATTTTTTACTTTTGACCTCGCAATGTACCAATTAGATTCGCTTTCCTACCAGAAAATACGCTGAAGTAGAAAATTGAAGAATTTTTACCGCGCCAAAATATGATGACAAAAAGAAAAAAAAAACACTTTGTAAAATTAATACATTCATCGCTCTGCCCAGAATTTAAAGTAAAATTTTTTCATGGCCCACTAGAATTGCATATTTTCATATCGGCAACTCTTGAAGAAACGTTTCATTCATTTTGTTGCCAACAATGTGCAGGAAATCGTATGATACCCAATATAGGTAACCCACCTCTAAAATGTTACTTTGGTCTGGACAAAGATTTATATAGGTACGTTGTTTATAATTCAAATAAAAACTATAATAAATGCAAAAACGAACCTATTGTTGCTTCTTAGATATGGACGAATCACTATTACGCTGTATAAAATTTAATACGTAATGTACTTACGCCATTGTTGATAATTTGATGATTTGCTATCAAAATATTATTAATTATAATTTAGTAATTGATACCATTAGAATAACAAATGTAATTGTAATTATATTTCAAATGCAACGTAATTGCAACATAATATATTATTGTAATAATATATCTGATGACTTTTAGTTCAACTATTTATTTTCGAAACCAATTAACATCTAGGTATATAATAAAATTTAAATATTTAAAAATATGTTGTAAATATAATTGATGTTATTTTTTATCTTCCTGCACATTTAGTAATAATAGAAGATTTATACGACGTATACGCGTGTAATACGTACCTATATAAATCAAAGCTTCGAGTTACAACAATATTAGTATAATAATAATAAAGTAGAATACAATTATATAATTATCTATTCAATAGTATTTTCGATAAACAAATGTCCGTCTAATTGAGGTGGGTCAATGCACGTAATGCTGAACCACAAGTGATTATGACAATAATTTCCGGATGTTCAACTGCAATCGTTTTAATGTCGGTAACGATTGACGATAAATAATTATAAATGAAACCAGAAACATATTGTACTGAAATTTTTAAATGTTAATATTTGCATATATTATACTATGCGTACATCAAACATACGTATTTATATGACGTGGTACAAACGCAATAATTATAATTACGATCGAAATTTACGCACATAAATGCGTAAATATTACTATACATATAGTACCAGAAATTCACAATATTCCAAATATTAGTCACTTAACATTTATATTTCGTTTTAAATTGTCGTGTTTATCGTTAGATTTTAACGTAAATGGGATTCCACCAAACCGGTCGTGCCTCGCGTACTATGTACATTCAATCATTTTTCCAATATTCCAATGCGTCAGATAGTATATTAACTGTTACATATTTTACTATCAATATTCTAATGAGGATCATATTATTAAGGACAATTTTTATGAATTATCTTCTGACCTATTAAAATATTACGTTGTAAGATTGAGTTTATCCGACGACGGAAACAAATACATTTGGCGCCGTCTATTGCGAACAATGCTCACAAGACGTGCTTCAATATAATATGTGTTTATATTACTAAACATAATATATTATATTATATTTCTATACAGGAAATTATTATTCTACGGTAACCCGAATACCACTCAATTCATTAAATTGCAATTGGGCGAACAACCGTCTTTGCCATTCTTCGGCAACAACAAAAAAATATATTAATAATATTATAATACAACGATAATAATAATATGGTAACAATGTCTTCAGAAAAAGTGTATTGTATTTTTAAAGAATTCTAGAACCCACTCGACGTTTCCTCGGACTACGACGTGTGCACTGACTTTTATTATGACCTTTTCAGCAATAATCATAATATTAAAAATACGACTGAAAGTCATGATGGCGTTCGAGGGGTTCTATAAACGAAATCACGAAGACGTGTTTGTCGTCGCGTCAGTGCCGTTGCTATAAGATTTTGAATCGCTCACACACTCTCTTTTTGTATATAAGACGAAATGTTATTTATTCGGTTTCACGTCGTCGATGCAATGCGATTTGGCTCTTGGACGTGACGCAGAACCGTTTTAAAAAGTCGGATTTCTGAAATTAGAGTCAGGTCAGAGTCAGAATAAGGCGGACTCGCGGTATACTGTGAAAGTGTGAAACGACGCGCGTTCCGCGGGGACGATGTAAAAATTAATGTGTCTTACTGGATCGCGTGTTAAACATAATAATGAAGTCTAAGTAATAAACATAATAATGTATGTGCATTACAATTATTATTATTTACCGAGGGACCGGTTACGAGTGTTACAAATTACAATACGTGCTTATAATATTATATATATAATTTATTATAATTCGGTATTAAGTTTCATGAGGGGCGTGCTAACTAGGTTTTATTCGTACACAAAATTAATATGTTTTACGTCATACTTAGTATATAGTATATTATGCCATGTGGTTTTAAAATTATTATAGACTAAACCTGTGAAAAAAAGTTCGCGAAATATAAAATATTTTAAGATAACATGTAAAAATGTATTTATTTTGGCCAGTTAAATTGGGTTAAAAACGTTTCAGCGAAAAAACATCATTCGTTTGGATTTAAAACGATTTCGAAGATTTCAGGCCAACTTTGATCGTTCATTTTTATAATAAATAATAATATATATAATATCTAAAATAGTAATACTTTTACACAACGCGTATCGTAATAATAATATGATATTGTGCACACTGTTTAGTGAATACCATAAATTGCATTATTAGAATGTTACCTAGGTTATATATGGTTGAATATGGTTTTGGTCAGGATACGAATGGATACAAAAATAATTACAGGGATTAAATGTTTTTATTTTCTACTGTGGATTTAATTTTTAAAATCAAATTAAAAAAAAAAATGTAATTGATACAATTTAAATGTAATTATTATTATTATTATTATTAAACTTTAACAGTTTTACATATCGATCAATGATTTCATTAGAGTTTAAAAGAGCATTCATTTAAGATTATTTAATAGTTATAATTTATGGTTTATGATCGATTATTCAGTGCTTAAACTGTAAACTGTTTTAACGATTTAGATAGCATATAATGTATATTATACACACACACACACTACCCGTTATATAGATAGACTTTTCTTGCATACGACTCTAATTTGTTATTAAAACTTTAATGGGAAAATAAATAGTGTACCACGGCTGCAGGGGGAAACGTAATATACTGATATTTAAAGGTATAACCTCTTGAACGGCGCGTTATATAATAAATAATAAATAAGTTGTATTATCCGAACACGACACGCGCACGACGTCGAAGAAAATCTGTCAGGAAATTCGCGCAAATACGATTCTTGGCGTTCATTTCCGCGTATAATGTATAATAATATAATAAACGTAAACGACGAATTATACAACAGATTTCCGCGTGACCGTAACGACATTTTTTTATCGAAAAGACTTTACATTCAAATGTCGGGGTCGAGTGAAACGTGACGAATAAAATATAATATGATATGGCGTGCGGCTTATCGAACGAGTGTACAAAAATACGGAAAACTAATGGTTTTTCAATTTTTTATTTTCATCTTAATTACTACGATATACGCGTTACGGATTTACACATTATTATGTTTGCACACTATGTAAGTACATAGTACGACTAATGGTAATAATATAATAGTTGTGTAGGAAACTCGGAAACGAATCGTATAATCGTAATCTAAACGATCGGTGACGTGCCATATATTTTTGTATACATTAACACTGTAGGTTTTAAATTCGTAGTCGTGGCCAGACATTTGTCGCAGGAGGTGTAAGCACAATTTTTGTTCCTTTTTCAAAATGTTCCAGTGCTTTTATTAATCGTAATTCAGCATATTTTAATTCATCTGTATTCAAGTTAAATTCTTTTAAAATGTCCAATGTGGTTATCAATCATACGTCCAACCGAGCCAATGACATGTAAGGTTTCTTAACTGAATCTTACCTCAAGAACATTTTATTAGATCATCTAAAGTTGTATTAAACACAAAATATTTTATTTAATTTTTTTTTGTTAGAGCTGAAATAGTAAAATGCTGGTTTCTATATAATTTTCAATTTTACAAGACACTTTTCTTTCATGAACAGATGAAATTTCAATTCTTTGTAAGTCTTGATACTTCAAGACATTTTTCATACAGAGATTCATAATATTGGTTATCATCAGTTGTTAGGTCATTAAGAGATTTTTTTAACACGTGTATAAAAAGATAGACTCCAATATAAGATCAAAACTGATTTCTGCGGTTCTTTCACAGTCTAACTATACGAATTTCCGTTAAAATAAGCTTTATAATATAGAATAATACTCCACACATTCAGTGAAAAAGTAATGGAAACAAAACTCGAAATAGTTTTTGAAAACACAAACGTTGTTTTGTTTGATTTTTGTTGTCTCTGTGAGCACCCAGCTTGAGAAGATTGAGAAAAAACCAAATATCTTGTCTGGTTAAAAATAAATTTTGTCCCACTTTAAGGCACGACTCGAGTTTCGAGATGACGTTTTGAGATGAAGTTTCGAGTTATGGAGAAAATATAATATAGGCGCCTTCGGATGATCACGATGACTGAGCTGTTCAGATTGGTTTTTTCGAATGACGATTATCCTTCGTTTATAAGAACTATATGAAGTGACTAACACACAGTTAATAGGACACTGAAACACGTTCTTTTCTCAACGTACATAATATATAGTCACATATAGATAACTGGCGTATAAAGAGTCCGTAATATATATATATATATATATATGGCCACTCGGTCTTTGGTTTAATATCTGAATGACCCAATAATAATCAAGAGCCGCTGCACACTCGTATACGATATAATGTTATAATATACTTCCGGATAGACCACTCGAAGTATATTATTATAATAATTGTACATAATAATAAAGATAAACTGAAAGTTTTTTTTCCCACAAAATGTATACGTAACATTCGATATTTACACAACGGACGATACTCGTACAATACGCGTAAATGGAACGATAAAATATTGCGTACAGATTAATAATAATAATTCAGCTGCGGAAGCGACGGCCCGTTTAGCGATTATTATTGTAATGTTCTAGCGTTGACTTAGTGTACTATATTATTATAAAACATTAAATATTATTTAGGTGTCATTATTAATTTAATGCGCAGGCTGGAGGGAAAAGCTTAATTTTTCACACCTGTCGCAGCGGGCTTAACTGTGGGGGAGAACTTAATAGATAAAGTAGTACAAAATATATAATATTAGTATGTTTTTCGCGACTCTCGAGAAATAAAAGATACTTTGCGAACATTATGAGATAGGTTACACTATAGACGGGTAACCAACCAGTGATATATGATGGCTGTTATCACGAACGAAGATATATACCTAGGTATATCTTAGTTCGTGACTGTTGTTACTGTCATAAGAGTATATATTAGGATATAGTGTGCGATAACCGGAATATTGATGAAATAATTTTCAATTAATTTGTCTATTGAGATAATATCGTTGAAGTTTCATACAACAAGAGCAAAGACGAGTGACAAGAAATATAAACGACGTGGTACCAAAATCAAGATCGAATAATGGTTTAACTCGGCAGATTATATTATTAAGTATTGAAATTGAATCCAAATACTTTTAACTTGTAATCTATATTGAGTGTAATATTCAAAGACATATAATATAAAAGTTAACAGTTAAGATTAAAAATTGTAAAAACGCTTAATAAATACTATAAAATAATGAGTCCATCATAAAATGTTTTGGACTAGATATAAGGTTAAGTTGAAAAGTTTAAAAGGAAAAATGACAAAAGGCGTTTCTTATTATTATGTGGTTGTATGGGCTGTATAGGTATACAAAAGGTCAAATAATTTAGTTGCAATAAAGCTAGTGTCAGGCTGACATATTTATACAAATTAATAAGACGCAGGTATAAACGAAAAAAGTGATAATTTCATTACTATTAAAATTGATTTTATTCCCCCTTAAAAAATATGAATATGAATAGTACGATATAAATTTATAACATAACAATTCGTTCTTCGACGATTGACGAGCAAATGAAAAAGTTTAAATATCATGATGTTTTGATAGGTAGTTGAAAAATATAATTATTAGGCGTATTATATTTTTATGTCGATTGTTACAATTATTTTCATATAGTCTGTTCGAGAGCAATGCATGCACTTATTGGATCATATATTTTACAAAAATAACGTAAGTCCCTGTGATTGGTGTTACATATTACATGAACTCGAATGTTAAAATGATTTAATGTATACCGGAAACGTTGAACTAATAGTTCTTAGAACTGTTTTCATTTTCAACCCAAGAGTGAAACAATCTTGACATGACACAGAGATTGGATGGGCGGCGCACTATACAGGGTGATTCTCCAAGCATGCTCACCCCATTTAATAATCAATTTGTTCAAATTCTGATTTATGGGAGTTTTCAAATATATACTTGAGGCCATATTTTCAACTTCTGGAAATCGTTTGTACTACTTAAGGAGTGCCCAGTGGAGACACAAACTTTTGTTTTTCAAACAAGAACCCTTTTTTTTCAACAGTATATTATTAAGTGAAAAACTTTTCTGAAACATTTTGATGTATCTAAATCAAAATTCGAACGAGTAGTTTTTGAGTTCTATAACTTAGTGCACTAAGGATAATAATATGTCTATGGTAATGTGGTTAAGTAGATATGGGGATTTGAAAATTTGAGTAATTAATATTAATCTATCAATATATATAATTTATAAAAATGGTCCAAGTATAATTAAAACTATATCCAATATTAAATAAATAATAAATAAATAAATATACTATATTATATATTATAACATATATTTTATATTTTTGTAATATCATTTTTAATCCTTTGTATAAACATTTTAATAACTGAAAAAACAGAAGTTTGTATCGCCTCAGAATACTCCTTAAGTGGTACAAAAATCTCAAGAATCTGAATATATGGTCTTAAGGTATATTTTCAAAAATCCCAAAGTTAGAATTTCATTAAATTTATTATTAAATGAAAAAACGAGGGTGATCGTGCTTGGTAAATCACACTATATATTATGTACAATACATACAGTCTCGATAGTGTTTTAAATCTAAAAGAAAATATTATAAACAATCGCTTCCGTATCGGCTCGCACTTGCTGAGATTTTTTCAATATTTATTATCCTTGACTTTTAAAGGTATACATATAATATGGTATATACAGATATATAGGTAGATACTGAATTCTGTATGAGCATATATCAAGAGTATACTGTGTACTATTACTACCGTACCTATAATATGACCAGCCGAGAGGGAACTGCAGTTGACAATTGGTGTTTACATTATTTCAAATGTCCTGATATGTCTCATGTATATACTCGTACTTATCTATCGCCCCACCGTATATAGCAAAACAAGGTCTGCGTGGAAATACTATTATACGAGCTGCCTCCAGTGGTTGTCTTGTTGTTTTCTTCTTAGGTATATAGAGAATGCGAGTAAAAAAAAAAACAACTCCTCTATCGATCAACATTTGCGCACACGAACCTTCTGCAGAGTAAAACCTGCAGCATACCTCCATCATACCTATATTATATATACAATACAAAAATCGATAACCGTATCTGTCGATACCCAATGAAAGACGGTCGACTAAATCAAAAATAGTCGGCAGCGTGTAGGGATAGTTCACCGCCCCTAAATCATTCGTGAGATTTTAAGAACTCGGCTGCAGTCTCGTCTGTTGCCTCTTGCCGCGGTGACACACGCTGTGTTGACACAGTGCGATATATTATAACAACAACACTCCGTCGAAATGAAAACAAAAATATTTCTTCAGCTGCTCGTTATTTAAAAAGTGTTCACCAAAACAATATTCGAGTCTACGAAATATCAAAATATTTTATTAAATTAAAATTAATTAAGTAGGTTCTTACTCCCATAATAATAATCTCAAGTATGAAAACACATAACGTCGTAAACTATCGATAATTTTTTCGTTTTTAATTTTTGAGTCATATTAAGCAATCAATTATTCATCAATAGAGATTAATTTTACCATTGGGTAAAGATAGAATACTATAAAGATAGTATCTATGCTCAATGATACTATATAATGAGTAATGACAATTCTAAGCAAAGTCGTTTCACTTAACCATTCCGTGATTCATTGTTTCTCAGACACCATTGATTAGTAATATGGTACAAAAACATAACGAAAATCGGTAAAAATATTTACTTCTATTAAATGAAAAATGAAAATTATAAAGCACTATTTTTGTCCAAACATCTTGGTAGACAAAATAAAAAAGATGTGCACAATATAATTATATCAAAACTTATAGTTCTTTGATCCGTTCAGATTTCGCATGTTTACGGATTTTACTGTTGTCACGATAATTAAATAAATATCTATCAAATAGGTGATACTTGAGGCGTAAATACCAATAGCCCTTTAAAACGTTTTGATACAAATACGGTTTACGATATTCCAGAACGATAAAAAATGTGTCTAAGTATTATAGTTGTGTACAGAATGTATTAAAAGTTAAAACCGATTTAGTGCCATAAAATATTTTATATATCTTAGACGTTCCGGAACCATTTATTCGACTAAACCGTTTTAACGGCTTCATATAGACGCAGTAAATTGTATATAATATTATATTAGTAAACGTTTAATACAATAGGACGGATATTATTTAGTATTAGAGTTGTTTAATAAGTCCCCGGTACTTATACTACACACCAATCATAATCTAATAAAATTGTTTTATTAATTAAATTAAAATCATTTAAGTATTTCTTGAATAATAAGGAAATATATTGTTAAATAATTAATAACATATTTTTTTTTAAGTGCCGCGAGACAATAAGTTTAAGTTAAGTTAAATTTAAGGAAAATTGTTGTTATACTATCCGCCAGCTATACATTTTTTAATAATTCGAAAAGCAAATTTAAAATTATATAAACAGTTTTATAGTTACATAAGATTGGAGTTAAATGTTTTATATGTACATATTGCATGCATTTCGTTTTAATTAATATGAGATTTAAATTTTAACGATTATTACTTATTATAGTTTCTTATTTTATCTTATTTCTAATTCTACGAAAGAAAATTCTTGATTATACATCATATAATATAATAATTTAACACTTCATATTATTCATCCCATTCATATTTGATTTAAAATTTAAATATATTAATATAATTAATATATTCGCATAACATATAACACTAAATACAACTTTGTAGTATAAATATTGCTTTAATACAACTAAATATGCCTAAACAGATGTCTTATTATATATTATGGTATATATATTTTTACTACATGTCTACATAGTTGTCAACAATAATAGTCCGTATACCGTATTTAATATGTGACTAAATTCTATACACATTGTTTTAGAGTTATTACTTATTACAAGTCAATACTGTACATAATTACTCATTGTACATAATTAGTAAACTAATACAGGGTAGACCAGTGCCCCAGTATCAATTATACTTAAGAAATGGGAGATCTACAGCTATATCATGTTTTCTTTTTGCTCGTAGACCAGACTACGTTATGAATCAAAATATAAATAGAAACTTGGTTTTAAGCATTTAGATAATACAAATAGGTAACGACCGCGACGTCGCGGCTCGCGCGGACGAGCTGCAGTTAACTAGATAATTTAAATTCACCAAATTTATGGGACTTTTTCAACATCATTAATTTTTTTTCTATTCATTTTTCAAAATTATAACAGACTTTGGACGCAATCGCGCAGGTCTCACGAATACAATATTTGAAGTAATGCGACGTTTTACGGTATACCGCGTATACCACTGCGTCTGCCGCGGTATACTCGAGCAGCGTACAACTATACACTATACAGGGACACACCCTACAATACTATTATTATTATTATTATTATTATTATTATTATATATATAGCTAGAACACGTATCGCCACCGAGTTTACAACAATCGTTTCTACACGGTGTAATAATATACGACGTATAACCTACCGCAACGTACGGTCACGCGCGGCACACCTATTTATAAAACGGTATATTAATAATACTATACGCGCGTACTGCAGCATATATAGTGTATACCTACCCCATTACATAGGTTTACGGTTTACGAATACTCGTGTATAATATATATATATATAGTATTATTTTCGGGGCTGCAGGACGCCATGTGTTACTAAACAGAGGCGGTGTCCTGGGTGCGCACGAGATTATCGTTATTATTAATTAACATTTTCCCCAGACGTCATCGATCTCGGTTCGCGTGATGTACGCGTCGTATACACATACTATCGAAAAAAATAATTTATATAAATATCGGCCCGAAGTCTGGTCTATCGGTTTGAATGATGGATATAAATATCGAATATACTTGCACTCTCTGGTGCACATTTTAATATAATATATATATATATACGATGATATATGACTACAACTGGCTATATACTTTCATTTACACATTACGCACAGAGTATATTACACACGTTACTGCTCAGGACGGTTCCCCGATATTGTTACACCTCTCCTATGGTCTTTTTACAAAAAACCATTCGTACAAGCCACAGATGACTCACATTAATAGTATTTCTCAAATATATTGTGCACCTGCGTTCGGACTCGTGTTGTTCAGATTGATGATTATTGTTATAAAACTATAATAGCAACGATGGTCCACGCGAAGCGTTCGTAGAGTGACCTCGAGGTACAATGATAATATTATTTCTTCCTCGGGTCGACTCCTCCGTGATAATAGAATGATGTACCGTCGTGATTCGTAATCATATAATAATATTATGTAATAACAATACAAATCAGACTTGTACTTCCAACACCCGAGGCGTTTTTTTAACCAGCGAGTCTCTTGTTTTTTTACACAGTAAACCAAACATATGCGGCCTGTAGAGTATTCATTTTGTGATTATTTTGATGATCATTCATTTGATGTTATTGTGCAATCACAGTAGGAAGAGTAGTCATATGTTATTTAAAAATAAATTCCTCGTTATACTTATAATATTTTTAAGTAAAATGTATTGAAGTGGCCAAGTCCTTGGGAATACATAATAATATTATGTTTAGTGCATTGTTTTGTTCCTTTATTTCTAATTCAAGAACTATCTAAGCCTATAAATTCGGACAAAGCTCGTTTGAACCTTTTGATTTAATAATCATAATGAAAAATTTGGATCCGTTTGTAATAGTAAATTATTTTTACAGTGAAATTATCATTTTCATAATATTTAATTATTTGTTAATAATTGTGTTATGTATGGGTATCTAATTCCACCACCTGTTATCAAATAATATCGTTACACATTGTTCAAGTATACAATTATACGACACGACACGTGGACGACAATTTATTTTATGTGCAAGGCGACTTCACACAGCACTGTAATTTCCAAGAAAAAAAAATCTTTTTTATGATTTACGGTTATTTTTAATGTGACGAAGTGATTCAAGTGTTCGCTTTGATGTATGGTAAATGGTAAGTGGAAACTGGTGTAACATATACCATGAGTAGGATCGGATTTTACTCTCTGGTATATGAAAATAATTTCTATGGTAACATTTTAGTATACAACTTACTAACCGATAGATTCAGCCAATTACAGCACAGACATTTTTTTTCTGAAATCACGATTCACGGTGCAGCGTGAAGTCGCCTTAAGACTAAAGGCGCCTTCACAGCTCGCCGTGAAACGTGATTTCTTGATATATTATATTCTAGAACTGTGATTGGTTGAACCGTGTGATTATCTAGTGGTTAACCATCTTTTTTATTGCTAATACTTAACCTATACTGCTTATACCGTGTAGTTGATTTCTATCCTACTCGGACCTACTCGGATATGTGAGTTATTATGGCGAAATATGGTAACTGTGATGCGCAAGTGCGAGTGATGCGTTACCACGATGTAGATAAAAATCGGTATTTTAAATGTTTATTCTAATAGTTCTAACTCCAAATAATTATAAAAAAAAAAATGGCCAACGGATTTTTTTTTGATTTTTTTAGTGCTGTTATTAAGGTAAGTACATAAAAATATCGAGATTTAAATCCAAATGTTCAAATTTAAGCTTCAAAATGGTTACGGCTATTCGAAATAATATATAAATGATAGGCCTTTTAGCGTTACTGTCGGACAATGCACTGAACTAATTGCCGTCAAATTACGACTCACTTTTCGACGCCGAGTGATGAACAGATCAAGTTTCAATGGAAGCGATCCGGCAATGACGTTTTACTGCTCCGGTTTTTATTTATTACCAAATACCAGTATTAATGTTCAACCGCGATCACGTTCCAGGTGATCCATTAAGTGTCACACTCATTATTTCGAAAAGCTTTAACTTTTTTGAAAATATTCTGGTTACTTATATAATTTGATGTAATTTCTGGAAAAAACTTGTTGACGAGTGCCTCAAACTCATAGATAATAAAGAAATTGATAGTATTCCATTCGTCGCTATCATAGTTCCAAGTTATAAGAATTTGAGGCTAGACACATAGATAATAGACATATATATACATCTGTGAGAGTGAGACCCAGTTTTTATTACGTGATAATTTGATATTATAAAGTCTCTATCCTTGAACTTCCCCTCTGAGACCGTGGCCTTGAATGTATTTAACAAGGCTGTGGCCTATCCATTTTCTTATTATTTATGCTCTACCTGCAGTTGTTTGCTTCATTTTTTCCGCTATAATATCGATGACCATAATAATATTTTAATAACTATCATTATACCGTCGATCGTTGCTGTTGACAATGTATACGTATTTATGTATATTGTGTAACTTGATAATAAAAGTTAAAACATCCTAAAAACGGTTTATAAAAAATTGAAAAAATTACGCCTTTTAAATTTTTACCCTAAGAATTGCACATAATAAATTACTAGATGCCTAGCTAGCTACAAAAAATGACTGAACATTTAAGTTCAGTTTGTTTCAATCATATTTTTGGTCATTTTATAGTTTATCTGTCGACAACTATACTAACAATTTATTATTTATTACCACCACTATACTTATAACTTGCTATACCCATTTCGTGTATATATGCGTTAATATAGTCTTAAAGTGAAGTGCAGACTTAAAACCCTTTTTTGTTTGAAATTAACTTTAATAATGTCAACAATAGATATGTTATCCTCGTATGTTTTTGAATACTTCAATTGTTTTTTTAATTTATCAGTAATATTTCATACACACTATATACATATATTATATATGTACATCATTATAATATAATACATATATACACAGTGTGTATTACACACACACGTTTATTTATAATAATAAGGATGATGTCCTGGATGGCTGGATGCCTGGATGTATATAGTAATTCTGTAAACATCTTGTTTCATGATTCCCCGATTTCGATGGTTCAATGTCCTATATAGCTACCATGTATCTGATGGTAATCAGTAAATTGTAAATTAAGCAGCAAAAAGTTTAGCCTATAATATTGTACACATCCTAAAAGAATAATTATTACATCAAATGTAATCAGCATGTTTGGAAAAATAATTTATCAAAACACATAATATGGTAACAATAATAATAAATATTTCATATTCATACACTGTATTAGTATATACTCTAATAATGATAATAATAATAATGGTAACAATAAAAAAAAAATTATAATAGGTAAATTGAAATACTCTATCATGTATTTTAATACCATTATTGAAATGTTTATTAGATGTCGTATTACGCAATTCCATTTTGTAATAATGCTCCACATAACTAAATTTGGTCCTTACACTTTAAAGTTTAAATCACTCAAATCAGCATTGTTTTTATATCATAAACTAAATGGCATAGCTTAAGAACATTTTTGTTAGATAGAGTTTACGAATATATAGATCACGATTTGATATAATTATCCAGTTAAAAAAAAACAAATTAATGAATCTTCTCCGAATACACTATCCGGAGGTCAAATTATTATTATATAATAATTACTGAAACTTAAAAGCTAAATACTATTCTATTAAAATTTGATATTTTACCACAAATTATTGTTTCGACATAGCCGATAATAACATTATCGTACTTAAGTGATTTTACCACGTAACTATTAACTATTATAAATTATAATACTATTACCACAACGTAAAATGTGATGAATGTATTGCAAAAAATAATAACACACGTTTTTAGTCCGTCTGTATCTACGCACTTAAAAAAATACGATGAGCTTATTATAGTATAATAATATCGTTTACTTATTACAACCATGGTATAATGATGTACATATACCTAGGTTAAGGTTAAATATTACAATACGATACTAAATTATCTAAAGGCGGATACACAGCTACGTCGTGTATCGTTTCGTATCGATCAAATCGCATTCTGATTGGACGTTGCTTTTTTGGTATCTTGTATAATAACCAAGTTTAAACCGAATATACCATGAATATTGACTTTAAAGCCAATACCGTTACCAGTTACAACCATAGTTACCACGCCCACGCACGACATGACACACGACGTAGTTATGAATCCGCCTTAAGAGGAAATTCTATAGCGGGAAACGTTATGCAATACAAACCCCAACGTTTGAAAGGTGGACATTCGTAAGCACTTGGTGCAGAATGTTAGTCAACCATGTTATAAACTTATACCATCGGCCGTTCGTGATTAGATAGTCAACCACGGTTCTGGTTACTGGAACTAAACAGCGGTCAAACGCTGAACCGTGGCGTTTGCAGTGTTTGCAAACGTTTACAACGCCGTTTAGAAAACGGACGGACAGTCTGAATTTCTCCGTTACCTATATCGAACGTTTCCGACGCTATCGCTATATAGAATTTCCTCTAACTTATTATAATAACAATAATAATATAATATCACTTATTCAACGTACCACATCCTCGTATATTGGCGCTGACCGGGCCCGCCGACGTGTGTTGCTCGATGATTCTTGAACGGGTCTCGAACAAACAGCTTGCACGCTAATGGCCGCCAAAAGCAAACATCGGACAACCAGCGATTTTTTGAACGTCATGGGCTCGACGAACATTCGGGCCGTTAGCATGACGTTATCATACGCCAGCCAACAGTCATTTATGTCCGATATAACGCGTGCTGCAAAACACCAAACGCGGACGTCATTATAATAATTAAAAGAGAATAATAATAATATATAATAATGTACGACTGCGCATCGCCGGTCACACATATATTGTGCATAATATTCTACGTGCACGGCAGACTGAAAGGTACTTAACGTAATTACTAATTTGCCATGCGAAACATATAATATAATGGCCTTTTTATATTGGCCGTTTGTAATGCGACGGTTTTATTATTTTAATTTGGGTATACCGAGTGAGACATTATTGACGCGCGGGACAATCATTATTTCAGATATTATTTTTGCGATTTGGAAAACATTTTTATTTTTATTTTACTACATTATTGAGAGTTATTGAATTGTATTTCTCTAGTGAAAATATTTTTATTTTTTTTCGTTGACCATTTTTAATTGTTATACTTTTTTTTCAACGTGCATTTCAAGTTCCTTATTCCTAAGAGGAATTTTTGTTCGGAGTACTTAAGATAATAATATATAAAAATCGAATTTTGGACGAGCAAAATAATGAATTACTACTCCGCTCATCAACACTTCAAATAATAATGACTAATAAGCTATACGTAATAAGCTATACATCTTGTCCAAAATACAGATAATACAGATAGAAAATACAAATATAAATAGATCGATATACTTCGAATAATATTTTGTTTTTAGGAATATAAAATAATCAATGTATGTATACTCGTATTGTCATTCAAGAGTAAAACACTTAAAAAATTATAACGATGAAAAAATGTAAAAATATAATTTTATAATGACTTGAATAATTATGTAAAAGAAATATTTTGAAAAACGTTAATGTTTTCTAAATTAACGAGTGTTTTAAGAAAAATAGATCACTACGAAACTATCTATATACAGGTTGATTTTATTTACAATAACCCGGTAATATCATACTATTCATACTATTTTACGTTTTTCTAGGGTTATCAGTACCTATCTGTTCTAAAAGAAAACATTTTTAAGAGTTTTTGTATTTTTTATGATATTCCTCCCGGTTCACGATACAAGAACCAAGAATCAACCTTCATATTATTATATCAATATATTGGTGGAAATATTATCACCAGTAAAATATCTCGTGGATAAAATGTTGTCAGTATAAAATATGGTAGAAATACAATATTATAATAATATGATACATAATCTATAACTCGAATTCAAATATAATTAATATTTAATAGTTACGTACATTAATTATTTTTACTTTTTAACTCTACAAATACAACTACAATATTAATTTTTATAACATTTATATACTATTAGTTTTTATTATAATAATATATATTATTGAATGTTAACTATTAAGTATTAATTATACTTGAATAATTCTAGTTGCTTATATAACACAATAATTATATTGATATTTACTGATATATTTTATAGTAACGACATTTTATTCATACAATATTTTAGTTACGTAACATTTTACCGAAAATATTTTGTCAGTATTCAGTTGTATATTGAATTATTCTGTAGTAGAAGTTTAAATTTTTCGTTTTGCCATATATTACACGTTATTAGTTGCTTCAATAGAAATCATTTGTCATAAAAAAAAATGTTATATGATCAATATTTTAGACGATTTAATAATAATTAACTATAATAAACTGATAGCATATTGATAGTTGATACACAACGAATAATTATCTTAAGGTTAGACTTAGAATATTTATAATAAGTTAATCGTGTCAACAGAAACTATTTTGGCATCGCTATTCACTATAGCCAAGTTTGACTGATTAAACCTTTAATTTTTTTTTATAGCACAATAAAGTACCTAATCAATTTTATCGAAGCTATTAATTAATAGGATCAAAAAACTGTGCCTACATAAAAACTTTTGTTATACAGGCGATGAAAACTCTGACAATAATGTACAATGTACAGCTTTACACACTGTGACTGTACCATCTATATCTACATGCATTATACATTGATACTAATGATACTTCAGTTTGTATTACTAAATCAAATGTTAAATTTGACATTTTATTTTAAATTTAAATGAAGTTTAATTTGATGAATTATAAATTAATTGTTAAATTGATGAAAGAAAAAGATTTTTATTAATTACATGTACTAGTTAAATAACATATTTTATGATTTTAAATTAAAAATAACAGTGACAGTGGCATTATTTTGGATAAAAAATGTGTTAACTACAACAACATTTACATACATTTTGTTTACAATAAAAAAGGAAATAAGTTGTATCGGCTCTTAAATGATTTGAAAACAAAAGTACAACACTAAAACTATATCACAATAAAAATAAATGAGTATATTAAAAAAAAAATGTATTTCTGAATTTTTGGTGTTTATTAAATTTTGTTATACCATCATATAATATACACTATGCACTATATTTTTTCATTATTTTTACGAGGGCGTAATAAAGCAGTAGTACTTACGGGTTTTTTTTAGTGTTAGAACTACCATGATAATGACCTGTACCGTGTATTATATATACGGTGTATCCGGTGCACTGCAGTAGTAAAGACAATATTATGTTGACCAAAAGGCAAAAATTAAACAACTACTTCAAAATATATATGTATAATAAGACGAAGCAGGCCACCCCGGCGCTGTATGTTCAGTGCACGCAGAATAGAAACACGTCTAACGGAGTTTTGGTCTTATACGAACGATATGTTGTAGGTATATATAACAATGTAATATTATAGTCGTCTAAGACATAATACAAATTTTTGCTTTTGTTTGTTATTGCAACGGTTTTTTTTCTGCGGGACACGCCGCGATCGTTTCCAGTACAATAATCGAACGCCCGACGATAACAATCGTACTTACAATTTATATACCTAGGTATAAATATCACGATTTTTATTACAAGTATAATGTACATCGGCATCGTATTATAGGCAAAACCATGAGGGATGGGTTGTTTAGGTAGGAGGGGGTGCCGAAGCATTAAAAATTGGTCGAGTGCAAGTGTATGTTAGAGCAACGGTTTACTGACATGTTCATTTCAAATATATTGAGAGGCATGTTGCAAATAACATAGAAAAAAAATGAGTGTGGGTTATTGAAGTATTATAGGTCTGTACATAATCCTAACACCCCCTAAAATTCAGGTCTAGTTATGTAGGGTGGTATTTGAGTGGACTTTCGACGCGCTTTCTGCACTGTCCCAAGTCTGTGTATAATCGTATTGGCTATCGGGCTCGCGAAGTTTGCTGCAGCTCGTCACCGGAACACGATCGATATCAGTATACGCGCGCGATGATGAGTCAACGAAAGTTTCACCGCCGTAAGACACAAAACACACATACCTATAGCGATATATTATTATTATATTTTTTTCGTCTGTGTGTGGTGCGTAGACGGCCGCGCCGAAAAGCGTATATAGACGTAATACTATTTCCCAGAATCCGTAGGTACGCGTGTAGGTATATATTATTATTATCACTATAAAAATATTTATAACATTGTTTACGGGACGTTATATTGTTTATTGAGCTGCGTTGTACGGGTGTGCGTTAATTATTATTATTTTTTTTATAATATACCGTGTCCGTTTAATTTTAATAGTATATTAAAATTCAGCGCGTCACAATGTGTTTTGTACCGTTTTAAACCACCGCTATCGAATTTCGAGAAATTCAAATCACACCTACAGGTGCGTAGTCGACGAGCCCCGGTCGAACATAAGGGTTTTATTTTTTATCTATACGTAAATATACACAATATCATCGTTAGGTCCATTTATCGACCTTAATACGTCTACCTACTGAAATACCAACAAATACTGCAGCTTATAATATTATTATCGCGATATTGTTGTAAATTATTTAATATAAGTGTTACGCATTGGCGGTTACACATAACGAATTCTTTAGTTAATTCTCAAATTATACCTAATTTATGATAGGACCACAAACAAATTTTATTTTTTATTTGATATATTATGTTATTATATGGTTTAGGGCCCAAAAAATTGAAAATCGCCCCGCCCTCTTGATGTAAATAATAGACTAACGAGTTTGTTTTAGTCCATTTAGTTTCGTTCTTTTGTGTATAGGTATACGAGGGTCAATCAAAAAGTAAGTTGCATTGGGCCATATATTTTTTCCATGTGAATATTTTTCGATAAAATTTGGTGGCAAAACTGTTTGAGCAGTTTTCCCTGCAGAGTGTTGATGTTACTATATTAGATTGGACTTAATTTAAAATCATATCATTGCAACCACTGAGGTTATGTTATCCACAATTGAAATTCACGAGCAGTGATCAGATTTGTATGGTTAAAAATAGTTCATATTTAATAATAATATGATAGTAAGTTCCTATAGATATAATAATGAATATTTTGTGTGTGTGTGTGTGTTGTGTACTTATGTAGTTATGTGTTAATATATAATACTATTTACTTATACAAAATTACAACTGTACAGTATCTTTGTAAGTTATCCAAATGTCTAGAACTTCTCACTTATAATATGGTCTTGTTATGTCCATAAGTCATAGCGTCTAAATACTCATCAGTATTATAGGTATTAAGTACATCACAAACCCAAACCCAACAATAAAGTATTGAAATATAGGTAGGTACTAGACTTTTATTTGTTTATACATTTATAATGATATCATTGACTCACATTATATTAGTTGTTTATTGCAATTAACACATTATATATATAATGACAGTGTGGTTTCCAAGAAATCGTGTAAATGTATAAAAATGATTAATTTTTTTATGGCAATACAAATTTACTCTAAATTATTTTTGTTATGTTAACAACAGAAATCGGTAAACATCTATATTATGTATAATTTATCAACACAAGTGTTTATTACAAGACTGCAGGTTACTGTCATTTTTGGCAACCCACTTATTTAACGATATTCGATTTGTGAATAAATGTTTAGCAAATTAAATAATTTAAAAAATGACGTGTTAAGAAAAACTACCTATACAAATTATTAACAATTTGTGTGAAATAAAAATCTTTGAACCTACATAAAAATACAATCATTGCTTTATATAGCAATTCGTTGAAACAATAAACAAGGCCAGGACATATAAAAAAAAAATATATTTAACTTTTTTGTTATTCGGTGCATCATAATAGCATAATGACACAAATAGAGGAGGAAATTGTTTAAAATGTTAAGTTCTTATTAGAATTTAAATGGCGGAATTATAAAAATAATGTAGGTATACAATTACGGCAGATCGCCAACCTTTCAAGTCATATAATATGCGCGTTTATCCTAAAACATATATAATATGATAAATTACTCATAAACTATAATAATCGAATTCAAACTAAAAGATTAAAAATGTATTCAACAACACAATATTTAATGAACAAACAATATTTATACATAGTATAGTATAGTTATATAAAACACTATATGAGTTTATTAAAATAAGCGATTTGAAATGATAACTATTTAAATAATAATAAAATATATTAATGCTAATAAAAAATAATTGTTAATATTATTCTTTTTTAGTCGGGCTTATCTACATTATAATGTAATCACATTAGAGGTACTATCTACTTACTATTAAACACTGTAAAATGATAACCATAAAACATAATTTTAATTTAGTCTAATCTATAATGCATAATACATAATTTCATTTCACTGAATAATTTTTATTCCAGAAATATATAGTATTTCAATTTCCACTATACAATATTATATTAATGTGGAATTAAAAAAAAAAAAAATATTGCATTATTGGAGTTTTTGTGATTTTAAAATTAGTCATTTGAATGTGTAATTTGAATGATAATAAATATTTTATCGCGACATCCTAATTAGGAGATGTACTTAAATCAATCACGTTTTATTATTTTTTATCTACACAGTTTTACTATCCACATCCACTATACCTAGTTTTTATTATTTATCATGAACCATTATATAAATATATGGAGTAATGTTATTAATTATTATATCATATTAAAACGAACGATATTTATTTTTTGTATTTCTATAAAGATGATTTTTAAATAGGTATTATATTTTACTGATAAACGTATACGTGTACAACATATTCGAAAACGATTGATGAACTTATAAGAAATTAAAAATTTAACTATCGTATAATAAGGACATCATATTTTAGAAACAATTTAAATCTTTCGTGTAAAATGTTTTGACCGTTGGAAGTTACATTAGAAACATGCTATTTGTTTGTTCATTTCAGATATAGAAGTAACCTTATTCTTCATAAAATGTTTTGCAGAATATTATGTATTGGTCTTTTGCAGGATGTAATTCCATCGGAGTGCTAGTATATTGTATTTAAAATATAATATATAGTATACACAACTACTCCACTATATAATGTACCTTCAACCTACTTTTGTTTTAAACACCGCAACGAGCTAGTGTGATGTCCAGTTTCCGTTGGTCAAATGTATTCATACTTTACTACTTTAGTTATTGTGAGGGAATTCGATTTTAAATTGGGAGAGAACCTTTTTTAAGAATTAGTATAGTGTTTCATTAACAAGGAAAAAAAATGGCTCCAACGAGTCGGCCCGGCTACTACTTTAACGTAATTCGGGGACCGGGGTACATATGGTCTGTGGGTGGTGAAAGGTGTCGGCGGGGAATAGTAATAAAATTCTCTAGACGCCGTAAAAACGTATATAATACTTATCGACACAATGTGGCAGAGGGGCCGCACTTCTGTATAGAAGGGTTAAGGACCTCCCAAAGTTTCGTTCCAAATAACAATAATCGCGACAAAACGTGAAAAATAAAACAAGAAACGTCGTGTATGAGATGTTTAGAAGAGCATCGAGAAAGAATTGCAAAACGAACGAAGTAATACGACGAGCATTCGCTCTTATATAATGGTTTGATCTAACCAATTTAGTAAACGTATTGTCAACATGCGAAGATAGAATCGCCATCATGACGAATACATACGAACGATTGGTGAAAATATTACATTAATTGGGTTTTAATTAATTCAAATCTTATTTTACATAATATTGTCTACTTATTTTTGTTACGTATCTATGTATACCTCTGTATAAAGTATAAGTACTAAAATTAAACATATTGTGTGCATGTTCCGCATAAAGCAAGCAAAAAAGTAAAGTTATTGTCGATCGTTTTGGAAATAAAAGCTCGCTATCAGAAGTTTTTACCACTGTCATCTAAGTATTTTATGCTTCCTAAATAAAAATCCTTATGAAATAATACCAAACAATTAATAGTGAGTCAAGAGTTTATATTCATATAGGTACTTTAATATTCCTAACGTAACTTGTTACACTATTTATTTTATATCTACCTGACACTTTCACTAATATGTATATACATTTACACATTTATTAATAAATTATTATATATTAGGGTATTTTGAAAAAATTGAAGTAAATCACAAGATACATAAGTGTGATGTTTTAAACTTGACAACTGATTAAAAAAATATAAAAATATCTCTATTAAATCAATATTGTTATAAAAACATTTTTTTTTTTTTTAAATATTTAAATTATTTAATATACTACCATATTATGACATATATTATAATAAAATAAAATAAATCTTTTTCTTTAAGCTTTAACTTATGGCGGAGTAGAGAGTTACCTTCTGAGTTCTGACAAAAGTTATATTTCTAAAGAAATACAATGGTATAAGTAAACAGTTTACATGCTAAAAATGGAAGAAAACTAGATGGTAAATAAAGTATTCGAAACTAGGTGGGTATGTAAAATAATATTATTTGTGTAAATCGAAGCATAAAAACAAGTTTATAACAACACAAATGATCATGATATTATATTCTGAAATGAAAAATATTACGTAATTTTCGCAATTACTATTTATTAAATATTGATATTATACAAACAAAATTTCTTTCTGTTACTTGGTTCAAATTATAAAAGAAACTATAGACAACTGGGAACCAAAAGTAATATAAATTATATGATTATGTATAATATGCAATACTATGAACTTTGTGAAAACATCGATTTATACAATATATTTGATTGGATTTTTAATTTGTAAAGTACATATTTTAATGTCAAAGACATAATATGTAGATATCTTTACAATAATAACTTATTATAACGAGTACAATACAATATAATATAATATTATACTTTATTCGGTATAATGTGTTTTTTATTTCTATCGTGTTTAGTAAGTTTATTGATTTTATGTATGCCAAAAATAGAACTCATAATGGCATTATGCAAATTTGAATCAATGTAAAGAAAATACTTTTTTAACAATTATTAACAATATAACAATACTGCTATAACAGTTTGTTTAAAAATATTCAAGCCCACGAATAATGAATACTAGATTTGAATATTTGTACAAAGATGTAAAATAAAATACCCCACATCATAGCCTATTCAACAATTCTATATTTTATGCCCATCTAAATAAATTATTTATACTATTGAGTTCAATATACTCTTCAACTAAAATGTTTAAATAATAAAAAAAAACTATATATGTTATTTTTAAAAAACACAAAAGCTATAACGTCGAACACGTTGCAATAATCGTACCTACCTGTTATCTCAATCGCTTTAAAAAAATCGCCCAAATCGACGGACTATATTATTAATGTGGTCTTTTCGTATTTTTTAAATTTACAAATTATACATATAGGTAGGAACCAAAAACTCTGACTTACTACTGTGATAACAACACCGGCGTGCCGATGTATAATATATTCTATCAGTTTGTCGGCCTCAAGTTGATTCTCACGGCAGCACGTCGACGACGATAGGGTTGCTACTCGCGTGGACCGTAAACGATGTATATATATATATATATATATAAAATACAAATCGAGTACGAACAAAACCCGTTAACGTATATTATTGTTGTTTTTAGCTTGTACGAAAACCATACGTTAGCACACGAACGTCGTGCGAGATAATATAATATTTTCTATCGGAGGTTACTATCGTTTAGACGGTTTTTGAAAAAAGGGTATGAAACGAAAACTCGCAGACGACAAGGACCGATCGATAAACACTACCGCACGCGTCCGCCACGGCCGCACCACTGCCGGTCGGTCGGGCCGGTCGGACGGTCGTTCATTCAACTTGCCGCTCTACCGTTGACGACGACGACGACGCCGCCACCGCCGCCGCCGCCGCCGCCGCCGTTGCCGCCGTCCGTCTGGTCCGTGCCCGACGACAATTTTTCTGCGGTCTGCCGTTGTAGTACATGTGCAGCATCGGTCGCCCGAGTACGTGAATATCACAATAATAATAATATACGGAGTGGTCCGTTTGTAAACGGCTATACTATATTTATTTCGTTTTGTTTTTATTCGGACGGCCCGGCGAGATTTAATATCATAGGACGATCGGTAGAGTACGATTTTCCAATTGAATTCTCAGTGATTTCACACTTATAATTAAACGTGAGTTATACGTTTTTAGGTACACGCTTTGACATCGAGTAAATCAAACAAATCACAACGTAGAAATACTGCATCTAATAACCACGGGTTCTGCTATAGGTTATTTGTACATACTATTTTATTAAATTATTTATATACATACACTAAACATAATAATATATCAACAGTTGAACATGAAAATTAATCAATACGAAATATATTAACTAACTCGCCATACCTAGATACATAGGAGAATAAATGTCGACCATAATAAATTATTATTGCAGGTAGACTGGAATGGTAAAGAGTATTAAGTTGTGTAGTACTACGATTAGGAACCAGAAAGCTTAAGCTTGTAAGTATGATGTTATTATAAAAATGTATAATATGATTGTCTACAAAAGCCGATTTTTTACATTTTTTTAAAAAAAAAGTGTTTTTAAATGTATATATTTGTATTATATGATATCGGTATGATAAAATTA
Organism: Neotoxoptera formosana; assembly: GCA_022818045.1. Lineage (NCBI taxonomy): Eukaryota > Metazoa > Arthropoda > Insecta > Hemiptera > Aphididae > Neotoxoptera > Neotoxoptera formosana. The sequence continues at coordinate 43,220,420 of CM040633.1, read as the reverse complement.
TGCAATAAGTCTTTTACAAATCTGATTATTTTCCCAAGTGATCGGATATGCTTGGCACCCACCTAGGTGAACACAGGGGACTTATTCTATGATATTTTTCAAACATCAAACTGTGCAGTATAAGCGTGTTTTCGCGGAGGTAACAAAAGCAAACGGTTTTGTTGGCTGTCTATACCCGATATGGCATAAGACTATATACTTATAAGTTTGTCCATCGCCAAAAGCTGGAAAATGTATTGTTAAGAGTACCAGCAGAAACCCGGAACCGTCGAAAATTGTGGTTTCTGGTAAGAGCAAATATTTTTTGTATATCAAATAAAAGAAATCATTTTTTATTTTTGCGAGACCTCGTTTAGTGCTACCACAAGTAGGTACTTATCGGTGTTCATTCATTTATTTTTCGAAACCATCAAATTCGCTTTGGAAAAATAGTGTAGCTAGTTAAACGGATCACCCTGTATATTGTGCGTGTCTGTAGTAAATTAAACGGCGGACCCGTCTGACGGACGTTGTATATTATTTGCGCGACAAAAACTAGTTAGCAGTTTTTATAGTTGCGGGTTGTTCTACCGCGTATATACATAAAAATATGATATTTTGAAAACTGTTGTGCGATGTCATGCCGTGCCTATATATTATACACCGCGGTCTGAAGTCTTTTAAGTCCTTAACCTGGAGGGAGGAGCGATGACGGCAACCGGAGAAGTAGTTGTGCAGCACCCTTCAGTGGCGGTCAAATGATTTTGTCGTGGAGGGGGGGGGGGAAATGTGGTCCGATTTTTTAACATACGCAATATTTGATCGTTAAAAATATAATTTATGGTTACTGTTTTATACCCATAATAATAGACAAGTTATTATAAATATCGAAGAAAAGATAACTGATGAGGGGGGGGGGGAATCTATTTTTCAAGCCTTATTTTTTGTTTAACTATACGTATATTATACGACGTTTTACGTTATGTTTTGTATAATGATATATATTATGTATTTTGTTAATATTTTGCTTATGTGGTATTTAATTATTTTCGTTTATGGTTTTCCGTTTTAGTTATATGTATACAAATATCAATCGTTTTTTGTCTTGTACAACGTTATAACTTATAACCTTATATTGTAACGTTTGCAAGCCCTGGCATGTATGTATAATATATTATATGTTCTTCACCTCATTATACTCTATGTGTGTGAGTTAAAGATTTATTAATAATAAAAATATGTAATATGTATAACATATATATATAATAAAATAAAATAAAATATAACCATTGCCACCCCCACTAGATACTATTTCAAAAAATATTTTTCGTCTATATGACTATACTGGTTACTCGTAAAAGTGTTATACTTTATGGATGTAACAGTGCCTACCAACAATTATAATTACTGTTATTATAAAAAATAATAACAATTTTTTTTTTTTTGTTATATTTATACCAACATGGGCCATTGGGCTTACAGAGAAAAAAAATACATATATTGTATACTAAATCTAAGTGTTAACTACATTTTGGTTTGAATATTGGCGGCTGTGATGAATTGGATTTTGTTAAATATCGATTGAAGGTGATTTTTTAGTATTTTGGCTAGTGATTTAGGCAGGTTGTGGCTTGTTCGGATATTGTGGTATATTCGGCATCCAGCGAGGATGTGGGTGATAGTGACTTAGACACCGCAGGATGTGCACATTGGTGCGATTCTTTCTTGGCCATTAGGAAGCTGTGGGAGATTTGCTTGTGTCCTATTCCGGGTCTAGTTAATATGACTTCAAATTTTCTGTGAATTTCGATAGGAAATGTCCAATTGTCGGTGTGTTATGTTTGATACGATTCAATTTAGTATCGTAAGATGTCCATTTTTGGTGACATCTTAGTTGACATTTATTTGTTTTAAGTGTATGTATGAAAAATGGTTGTTTATAACGATGATATACGATTGTTGTGAGTTAATATGATCAACGATACTCTTACTGTCGAAATAAATACAAAATCTATTGTTGGATATGCGCTAAGCGAATTTTATGTTATTATATGCGATGTAAGCTGGCTGAACGCTTTGATGCACTCGATTTGTGGGACACCATTTGCTGTATTGAAGATAATTGTTTGGTCTTTTTTTGGAAAGGATGAGTGTGCTGTTGTTTCATCGAAGGTTTTGTACGTGCTAGGTTGTGGATTACGGGGTATGGATATATATAAGGGTTGTCCATGATGGTGTATATAAAGGTCGAGGTGGTTGTTGTTACCTTTTTTGGTTATGGGGGGCCGTAGTATAACAACACACCTTCTGAATATTGTAGTGTGTTGCGTAGTGCGACGTATGTGTTACTGCAATCGGAAGCTAAGAAAAGCGATAAGCGGTTACAGACGTGTGAACACACGTGTGAATCAGACGGTGGTTACACACGTACTATATTATGTAGTCTAGTCGTTGGCTGGCATTGAGTGTTATATGCGTTTTTAGTGAATCTAAGACGAAGCGGACTATAATTAAAAACAGCCTAGGGCCAGGTGACTTTGGCCACCTTCGTGGACAATATATAGGTGCTTTGACTGACAACCATCAACACGAGTCAGGAGTCTATTGACACGTACGAAGACGTAGTTGACGGACTGCCCTACCGAATTATCACCAAGCGGTGACGGTACTGATCGATTCACGCATCTCGGCGGTATAGTCGTGCTACCGCCTACCGAGGTATACACCAAGACGGTGCACCGCGAGGTGTACCCTGGTAGATCACCTCTGTTTAACACGGTGTACCTATTGATGCCCGCATGGTATACCTGGAGGTGCACCACGCAATGTAACCTGGTTAACCATATAGTTATGTACCCGGTGTACACGACTACCTCGCTCACAGCAGTGTATATCTTACAGATACCGGTCGGTGGAAAGTCGGTCCGATACGTCGGTGCGCTGGTCATAGACTCCAGACGACGGTTGATGGTTGGCCGTCAGAGTACCAGCTTCCTACACATATTGTCCGCGATGGTGACCAAAGTGGCCGAACTGGTGTCTGGTGGTAATGATATTCATCTAAGTCTTACCTGTTACGTAGCGATCTCCGCACACTATAGTTCAACGTGCGTCTAGGTTTGACTGTATATGACACAGAAGACCACATAATAGCTTTAAACGTCAGCTCGTTCTCGACGTCTTCGACTACTTGTTTGATAAATTATACTTTCCTCATATTCTATAAAATAAAAATAAAAAGACGGGTAAGTGAGAACCTCGCTGTTGTACAGCAGTTGTCCAGCTCTATCCATACACTCAACTTATTGAGACAAAATAAAAAAAATAAAATATTTCAAAACAATTTAAAATTTTCTATTTCGAATAATAATGTTCAAATGTCTAAGTTTCTTTTTGATTATAATTGCAAACAGTTTTATTGTTTACACTAGAGAAATATTTTAATTTTGTGATTATTAATTATACTTTTTTAGGTATTTTTTATTTCGTGACTTGATAGATAAATATTGTATTCACCAAATACCTAATTAATTATTTACAGAGATGTGTACCAGGTTTATTTCGTATTAGGCAAATCTAAAATATCCATAGTACGTTGAAAGTTTTAGTTTGTCTTGAAAAAGCTCATATAAATATTTGATGAAAAAGGCAAGTCTCATTTTTTGATTTGTTTGACATTAAACTAAAAAATTAACTAAGTAAACAGTAAAACACACATTGAAAACCAATAAATTCGTCGATCCGAAGAGAGTCTATTGATTTTTAACGATGTTACAAATTATAATATGATATATTACCGTCGATCATAAGTCTTATGAAAGCACATTCATGATATCCGTTGAAGTCGACGTTCTACATTTAAAAGTACGGTTTCTCAAAATAGTTATTTTCAAACTTGAATTAAATATTTAACTGTTTTGAAATAGCGTTTTTCGATAATAATGAAATAAGCAAACTATTGAACTAATTCTATTATTATTATTATTATTAGTAATACGAAAATAACTTTATTTGCACTAGAAAACGATTGGTACGAAATTAAAACAACTTGATACTGTCATACTGACGACGAATATTCACAATCGTATATAAACATTACAGGCTATACAACCAATATCTCATAACGAAGAAAATGTGTGTAACAAGAGTTTTGTGTTTGGTCCATTTTTATCCAAAGACAAAATGAAAATTTCTCGATTTCTGTATTTTTTACACTTTTTAATGTAAAAGGTAGCATGGTAAATAATAATAAATATTACAGTTGTTACAGTTGAATTTTTTTTTCTAAAAGTAGTTGTTTATACCTATATATAATGTTTTTTTGTAGACCGTTTTGACACAGTGATATTTTTCGAATTAAATCATAATAGAAAACTGTAGTTGTAGCAGAGAAGTTTTTAGACGTTTCTGGATAGGAGTACAGGGTGGCAATTTTTTGCATGTACATTTATTTTGCGTTTATAATTTATTGTTGGTAACAAATATTGAAACACTGTTATTGGATAAATTTTAATTTTTTTAATTTCGATAACTTTGCACCGGTCGTGTAACGACGAACAAAAGAGCACTGTGTCCTGATGATACATAGTAGTGTTCCTATTGATGATAAAATGTGTTTTTTTTATTTGCTGAGTTTGTTTTCCCTAGATAGTTAATTGTGAAAAAGCATGTTTGAAATCAGTTTTTACTGTAAAAATGTACATTTACAAGGATGGGGAGGGTGTTGCAAAACTATTGTTTATAGCTGCAGTAATTAGCTGTACTTGGACACAACAATTTCTGAATACGTCGAGCGTTATACTATTCAAAAGTGCACTGTAGTTCAGTAAGTAGAAAGTCGTGTTTTTTACGTATTTACTAGGTAATTTATATTTATTTATTTATATACTTTTTAAGCCTGATTTCTAGCAATTTTTTTTTTTTTAGTTTTGGGATTTCGGAATTGAAATGGCTTATGATAGACTTGATTTTAATATAAGTTTTGGTTTGAATTTTTTTTTTAGTTTGGTTATGCTTTGTTTGTTTGGTTATGTTTATTTGTAGAGATATGTTTATCGGTGAAAATTGTCGGGCCGAGTTTACTTAAAAAAAGATAATCGTTGGCCCAGTTTACATTTGCCGGAAATATATTTTTGTACCTACTCAAACAGATTTCTAAAACGGTGTAATTTTTTTTATAGAAAATATGTTTATACCTATTTATTAATGTAAATTGTAAATGCAATAGTAGGTATACGATAATATGAGATACCAAAATAAATTTGTTTTCAAATATTAAATCAATCGTAACTTGACAAATATAAGTAGATACCTTTGTAATTAAATGTTAAGCTTTTAAATTCGTCAGCAAAACATCGTAAGCATTTTTATAACAAAAAGTACGTTAATGCATATAACATGTTCATTGTTCATGTTTAACTATTTAAAAACGAAAATTGTATTCATACTATGAGTTATTGTTCTTTTTTTTTGTTACAAAATATAGTAGAGGTACGCTATAATATTATAACCAAATTCATATTTAATATTTAAAACCATAATATGTTGCTGTTATAATCCTTTCAAAAAGAAGTTTTATTTCTACATTTTACTAGACACATTAATCGATAAGTTTCGTAACTATAACACGCATAACAGTAAATTGAATATTATAGCCTATAGGTATTATGTTTTATTTTAATTACATAATCTAGTAACTTCGCCAATAAACCAATAAAATTCAATCCAACTTTTCTCGTTTAAACAATTACGCTTATATTATGTTTAAGCACAATATTATAATATAGTGTATGAACTACTATTTTCATTCATACTCTATCCAAAGTTACCTTCTAACCGAGGTTACCAAATAATTATTTTAATAATTAATGTTCGTATTTTTTTTCACCAGTTATTTTTTAAGTACTAAGAATTTTCAATTTTGACTTCCCAAAAGTACCAATAACATCCAATTTCCTACTAGAAACGTCCTTCAAAGTTGATGATCAGAGCATTTTTTCTACTAGAAATATTGTTTTCTGAAAACAAAAAAAATACATCATTGCAAAGTCATTACATTCTTCTATACGCTCAGAATCTTAAAATATAATAATTTATTTTTAATGTTGTATTATACTGATTTCAAATTAAATAAATGTCGTCAAAAACGTCAATATTGCGTTAAGGTAATGTGTGTTTACTGTTAAAAGTTATCTACCCAAAAATGTTGATTATAATACTTATAAGATTTCATTGTAATTTTGTTAATACTAATTATTTAGGTAAAAAATTATTATTCAAATTTTTATCGACTGAATAATGACGTGTGATTGTGTGTTCATTCAATGTGGTTGGAATATTGTATTTTACAGATTTATATTAATGCAATGCAATAAGAAGTGTGAAAAGTTTACGGCGAACGGAGTACACCATCACTGGGTCATTTGTGTATAATGTGTCGTCTACTCTGTTGAGAATAAGGATGACACTCACTTAAAATGCGAATCGAAGTTTCTGTGATCCGATTGTGGCTCGTTTTCAAAATTGACCACTTGATCACACTAGCTTGTTTTCGTCCCTCTCGATGAGTTCCACTAAGTTTGTAGTGCGTTTCTTCAATAGCTTATCAGGATAGTTACTGAAAATCAATGCATGGCATGCACTTGTAGCCTAAAGGTTGGTGCCTACACATTAGCTGTTGATAAATTTAATTTAGAAGACGGTTATTATTGGACATTTAAAAAGACACGATATGTTATTATTATTTATTATCGTCTAAATTAAATAAAAATATTGGCGATTTCAATACAAAATAAAATTATTGTTAATTATAATGAGTAACCATAATATCATAAAATGTTTCATATATAGGTTTGCGTTTTTAAAAAAAATTATAAAAGTGAAAAAAAAATTAAGTCATGCACATAAGTACATGATAAATAAACTTGTACATTGAATGCAATTCGGACAGACTGTGAGATGTAGCATACAATTCAAAATTAATTTTTTTTTGGTATGAAATTTGGATGCAGCCGACATTTGACAGCCAAATTTAATACCAACTTCATTTAAAAGTAACAGATTCATAAGATTCATTCAATATGATCTCAGAATGTTCCGATACAATTAAAATAATTAACACAAAATTAATAATAATTAATGGTTATATTAATGTGCTTCAAAAAAAAAATATGGAAAATTGGAAATAAGTTCCGAATTTTTATTAGATTTAGACATTAACCTTAATGGCGTTTTTAAAATTAAACACATGTATTCAAATAAATTGTAAAACTAAAACAAATGAAGAAAGGCTTCTCACTATAAAACAAATACTGAAAAAATTAGTTCATTAAACAACGTATACCGTGTGTAATCAAACATTAAATTTATATATGATTATTTTTATTTATATTAATTAATATTTAGAAGATCTTAACATTTTATTAGAATACACTTTTGAATTATTATATTACAAGCTTATACGCTGATTATTCAGTATTATTAATACTAAATTATTTATATATTTATATTCGGTGTCCATTGTCCTATCAGCGGTGGTCCATTGAAAGAACAGAAATCCTTACTGGTGGCCAGAACTTAAAGAACTCCACAACTTCCAAAAATATGTTTTTAAATTTACAAGATATATTTGATTTTGATCAATTTATGACCTTAGTTATCAGCATTCAGCATTTATATTTAGATATTAATCTCGAACTTCATCAACTCTCCAAAAAAGACACAAATCCTAAACTATATCAAAACTATTTCTATGAAATCATTGCAAATACTCAACCAAACACAAAGATTTATCCCGACGCGTCTATAACTGATCAAAGAGTAGGAGCAGCAATCATATATGGCGATACTGTAATTCAACTTAAACTGTCCAATCAAAGTTATAATAATATTTTTTCTATTGCATAAATTAATTCCAATAACAAGTCTTTTAATTCATACATACATTATCTGTTATTTAAATAAAACAATAATAATAATAGTAATAATAAAAAAAAATAATATAATATAAATATATGTGTGTCGATAACATTATACAATATAAATATTATGTAGCTTATATGTGCAAGCAGTATAATATAGCAGTACATTATTAATTAAACTGTTAACTTAGAATTTGAATGACCAAATTCAAAATTACAAGTAAAACTATAATGGTTTTGAATAATAATTTTTAGTGGTTCTTAACGTGAGTGTGTACAGAGTATAAAATTATGATGAGGAGGTGTTATCGATGAAAACCACAGGTTGGCCTGTATCCGTCCCAAACTGCATTTTGCCGCACATGCTGATGACTTCACCGTATCCTCCACCGCCGCCCATATTAAGCCAGTTTAACCAGAGTTGTATCTACCAGGATTCCTTCCGTTCGATACTCGTCTCGAGGGTTTTCCTAATATATACATTTGTTCATTTTTGTGTATTAAAAGTGTGGTAAATTAGATACCTACAGTTTACTAGAAGTTACTTAAACAGACACTGTAAGGTTGGATAGGTTTGTGTGAAATAATAAAAATAATCAATACATTTCCGGACGCACCGTCCGTATTAGATTCTGGCAGGATAAACTGATGTCACCCATTAGATAGTGGTGTGTAAATGTACATGGAGAGGAAAAACTGAATCATTGCTTAATAATAACCGGATTTTGTGCTTTCGAGAACACATGCCAATTTTGCGGTATAGAATTGTCACCGTACGTACACTTACCGTAAAGACGCTGTAAACTGATCTGGTCCAGTTTGGGCAGTTCAAAGTCGGATCCGAGAGGTTGGTAATCCTCGTACATTATCGATGATTTTCCCAACGAGTGATCAATACCGAGTGCATGTCCAAATTCGTGCACGGCTGTATAAAACAGACTGTATCCTGCAAAGGTACAAAAAAAAAAAAATATTGTTATTAATGGAAATATATATATTTACAATAACACAAAATTAGTAATTCCGACCTTCGCGATTACGCAATAGATTTGTCATCATAATATTGACAAAAATATAATAAGTAAGCTGCTGAGGGAACACATTAACCACCATTCATGGGATATAAATTAATAATTATTAATATACCTTTTTAAGAATAATATATTATTTAAGACAGTAACGGTTTGAACTTTTTTCCCCTTGAATCACATTTAATATTTTGAGTTACACCAACCACCCTTAAAAAATTGTCACTACCCTCCGAGGAGTGAATACTTATAGGTTGTGTAAGTGGTTAAATAATCGGTTCTTAATATTGGTATACACAGTAAATCGCGAAAGTGAGAATTTAAACAATAAGTTACAACTTTTTTCGTAATAACCTACTAATATATAATGTTATAGATGAAAGAATTAATAAATTTAATATTTCTATTCAATCCTTTACCAAGCTTTAGACTTTAGCTATAGGCTAAGGTACAATAATGTCTGTTACTGTGATGTACGATTTATACAGAGTACACGTGTACGGCTAAACATTATAATTATAATTTAATGATCATCAACATTTAAAAATTGTTCAAATTACATTTTCCAACCATAGGACACCCACCAATATTTTTGTGAATCATGTGATTCAAATTACCTCCTTTGAGCCGCCACTGATTTAAGATAACATAACACAAATCTTTTCAGAGTGTACACTGATATCAGCTGTCATCAGCACATCGTGTATAAAAAATAAAATTAAAAACAAACAGACCTATCAATTAGTATTAATTTCTAATGGAACCTATGATTTATGATAAAAAAGATATTGATTCAGTTCGTAATGTTTTTAATAAAATAGTTTCATCGCATACACTTTTGTAAGAAAAAAAAACAATTCTATTTGTTAGTAATATAACATTTTTATAATTTTACCAATACACACAGTTGCATAATATTATAATGTACAGACATATAATTATGTACAGAGTGTTTTACTCCGAACTCGTTAGGTCATATAACAATAATACTCACGTTTTCCGTGTCCACTTGCCTGATTGCCCACCAACCAATTTTTTTCCTCGTTGAAATGGACGTAACACCTTCGTCCACCACTAGGAAAATCAGCGTGACCTAATACACCACTGCTGAAAGGCTTTCCATGACCGTGGGCACCTCTGCGGTAAATTCAAGCAAAAGCTTTAGATAAAAATATTATATGTTTTTTTGAGACTGTAATCTGTATCTAGATTATGGAGGTACTCGAATATATCAAAAATCCAAAAGCCTATTACCTAGGATACATTCTTTATGAAACGAATAGAATAATACGTTCCGATTTTATAATTGTTGTCTACACATTATACAATACGATTTACGGATTCAAAGATGATGAGGTGTAAAGAGTATAGTATACGAGCTATCATAATATTATGCTTCTATATGCGCTTTCAACATACTGGATAAAATCGTAAATAGTATGATTTTTTACGATGATAATTACGCGTGAAGAATGTTAACATTATATTATATAGTACATAATAGCGCTACGTTTGAAAAAAGTTAAATTTTGATTTAAAATGTTGGTATTTTAAAATACAGTTTCTGCTGTATTTGGATTCAAAATATTTTTTCTTTTTACGAGTTACGAAATATGTATAGGCACCATAATAAGCATTGACAACATTAATAAATAACGACGCACAACACTCACTTTTCGAAAGACACCACTATGTCTGCAAATTTGCTGTCTACTTCCCGGAACGTGAGTTGAGAATATTTGGACCATATTTGAAAAGCTCTCATAATGTCCGACTTCACCAAATATTTGTTCACATTCTTCAAGGTATTCCGCAAACTGAGAACAATTAAACATCATATTGTTACCAGTAACTATCGATATTATTTGTTATTGGTAGGTACCTTATTATAATGTGTTAAAGGAATATTAATTGTTTAGAAGTAATCATAAAACAACATTTTTGAAGAAAGATTTTTTTTATAATTTGAGGTATTCAATTAATTGTGCGTACTAAATACTCTAACCATGTAATACACAGCTAATAATAGGGATATTTAAGCTAATTAGAGATTAAAGACATTTCGTTTTTTTTCTATATTATGTACATTTTGATATAAACTATTTTGTAAGGTCAAAATGCTTATAAAGTAAATATAAAGTTCCCCATAAATTTAAATTATAGCAGTAGAACCTTGTCTGTAAAGTTTCGTTTGTTTTTCAAGTTAGCAGCTTGTCACACAGTCACAATTCTTTTCTATTTATAATGAAAATTTAGTTGTAGTGTGTTCGTGGTATACGCAACATTCAATTAAGAGTTCTATATCAGCTGATATAAGACCACTGTAAGTTACTTTAAATTAGTATTTAAATATATTTAAGAATTGAAATTAAAATGTTTCTATATATTTCATTGTAGTTTGCATAAACCATCTTCGCTTAGTATCGTGTTTCGTATACAATGATTTTATATCATTCAATTCAATAATTCCCAAAATCCTTTTTGCACCGGACCATGGTCGGACTATACTCCTAGTTAAGACTACAACTTTCAAGTGGTTGTGTAGAATTCTCACTGCTTTAGAGTTAAATTATCAAAATACATGCATAATAAGTATGCTTATTTGACACAACATAATATCTTGAAAGAGAATAATCCTATTTTTTTTATAAGATGATTTAATATTTATTCAAACAATATTTAACCAATAACCTAGAACACTATTTTTAATGCCATTATTCATACTTCGTGTCGCAGAAACTCATTATTCATAACAGAACTGTAAATTAAATAAAAACGTATATTTTTCATTAAATCCAGCAATAGTAAAATCACTTTTTTTTCTAAAATGATATACAACATAGTATATTATATTTTCACGAATACATTCAGAACACTTTGTGACGGATTTTAAAAAAACTTGATTCCACTAACCTCCATGTTAGGTTGAGGTGGTCCCATTTTTCTATTTGACGTTTGGTACGACGATGGTCCGCAGTCTGTATGTTATCAGAAACGCCGCATTTAGGAATCATAATCATCTGTTTAGTGGCTTCGTCCATTTTACTAGTGATCGGAATATTATCAAGGGTCTAAAAATACATGTCGGAAGTTTTTCATGAAAATGGTCTTGTGATTGTCATCACATATCATCATCATTAGTTGTAAATAATAAATATTACTATAGGTCACGACATTTGTCAGGTTTTATCAAAGTTAAAATAAACAAAATATGCCTTAATAAGTGGTGAATTATGAAAAATACATTTTACCTTTAGTTCCAAAAATATTTGTACATTATTGTGAATTTGTCAAATGTTGTCAACATTTGAATTTTAAATGCTCATAAAAATAATTATGAAATTAAAGATTACATCTTAAATATTCATCTTAAATCCAGTTAAAATAACTCGTGGATAACCTTCTATAAAATTTTCTTGTTATTTAAAAAAAAAAAACTTTGATCGATATTAAAAAAAAAATTAAAAATTAAAAATGTCTATAATAGTAATTTCACTGTACATTTTTGTGCTTATGGTTTAGTAAATATTTTTTTTTTTTTAGACAAATGTAACTTATTTGTAACTTTTAAAAGTCAAAAAAGGAAAGTAAATTTGAACTTAGGTAACATGCACATTTCTTTATTAACTTAACTTAACAAATTAAAAAAAAAAAAACTTGCCCTGTCCTATTTAATAATTTATACCTCAGTTAAGGTAAATTAATTATATGATATTGAATTAAATATATAAAATAAAATTATCACATAATCACACAGGTACCTCATTAACGTAGTTCTGCTTTGACTGATCCCGTAGAAGCGTATTGCTTGATTCTTGAGTGATTCTTGAAAAAACGGTTTGCCAGCCAATAGCCAAAATCAACCATTTGACAGCCAGCAATTTGAATGGGATAAGTTTAAGGAACATTTTTGACTTTAAAGTATGTTATCGCCGCTTCACAGTAAATTATGTCTGTTACAGGTAACACGTGCTGCAAACCACCACGTAAAAATATAATATTCAATACACGCAAAGAACAAACATGTTAACGGAATTTTCATCTTAGAAAACATACGTATTGAGTTAATTTAAGGTAGGTACTAACCAATTACAAAACAATAGGTAACGGTTTGTATGAAAATGTTCAAGTCCACGATAAATGAATACCTGTAGCAGGTACTCGTTTTAATTTTGTACAAAGATGAATATAAAATATTTTACACAAATTAAATTCAACAATTCCATATTGGTATTCCTAAAATGTATACACACAACTCGTGTAATAATTAATATGCGTTTCAATAATACTTTTTTAAAAAATTACATTTAAAAAACAGTGGAATAGACGAACAAATTCTTTTTTTGTTTACTATATAATAATGAATACTTACTCAACAATTTACCGGTGGACCAGTAAAAATCAAAATATATAGATTGATTCTCTAGTCAGATGTCTGCACTTTGATGACGGGGTGACTGTAATATACTCGTCGACTGTATGATATAATATAATGCGGTAAGCAAAACGAAATAAAACGTATATTATGCAAAAATTATTACCTGTTCGATCACTCGACTATATAATATGATATACTACACTGGTCTAAATTAATAATATTAAACAGGTGTAAGGCATAATATGATAATTTTTGAAACAGTACAAAATTAAAAATCACAAACGACAGACACTATACCATCACACGTGTACGATCTGCATTTCCGATCCGATCGGTCATTCATTCAATATTTAAACTAATTGCTATCAATGACGTCCCCGCAGCTGTCTGGCCAACGGGTGTAAAGTTTACCCCCACCACAGGACAAGTTGTAGGGAATTACAAAATTCTTAAAACTGAGTTGTACATTTTCAGTCACAATATGATAACAGCTTATTCGACTGCGTATATACTAACCATTGTATCTAATCATCGTAGACGTCACAAGATATCATCGTCCCAAAGTATGAATAAATGCTATAAGGAAAAAATATTATTTTGTTGGATCAATGACTAACGGACGAGTGAATAACAGTTTATGGGCAGTCAATAACTCATTTAAAAGTTACTTAATTGAATTTGTTTTTAAATTATAAGAAGGTATATTATTAGATTATCCTCTTAATGGCCTAGTATGGAAAACATTGGTAAATTCTCTATATATTATACATTTTTAGTATAAAACATTTTTGCGATTTCAAAATTACATTTTTTGCATCATTGCTGATGAGTAAAATAGAAGGTTTTTGTCGCTAAAAAAAGTATTTTCAAAGTAATGTGTGATTCATAATAAAAAAATCTCGTTTTATATTTAACACCTATAGGTATAGTTTATAAATATTGAAATTTGAAATATTTCTAACGTTCTTCACCTTTATAGTTTATATGACTTGTAATGCTTTACTAAATATAGTATAACTTGTGATGTATAACTACTAGATGTTACTGCTAGGAATTTCGTAAGTAGACTTTTTCGCATATTATATTTATGTGTTAGGTATTATAGTACACAAAATTTAGACTTCAATTTAATATTAAGCTATTGAAAAAAAGTTTAGCAAAAGTTACGTTATATGCATATATATATATTTATATAATTAATGAATACATTTATTATATATAGTTATAATCTGATTACAACTTATTCCGGTGCGTATTAATGACGGTAATGGTTTTATTATACATCGACGTCACTATGTAGATGTCATCATCTAAAACTATGAATATAAACTATAAGGAAATAATTATTTCGATATATCAACGACTAACGGACGAGCAAATAATAGCTTATAAATTATAATATAATATTACCCGTTTAATAACGGCCTATAATTTTATCATTTTCTGAAGTATTATAGACTATAAAATATAAAATTATAAAACTATATAAAGATTCACAATCAAATTCAATGGACTAATAAATATTATCATTTAATTAACTAAAATAGTCGAACAATTTTAGAATATAAAACATTTGTACCAACAAAATATTGGTTCCTCGATCGGGACACGTCGATACTTCGAATAGTTTATCAGAATATAAATATGATTATGATTATCGTGAAAGTTGCAACAAACTAATGAAACTTCAAAAAAATGCTGCTTTTAAGTACCAACTAGATAAAATGTCTGAAACATAAAGAATTAATGAAACTTATCCAACTTTTTTACAACAAGAATTTTTTTTTTTAATACAATATCATTGTTAGACCAATATATAAATTATAATAACTTCATTTTTAATTAAAATGAATACTCAAAGTATAATTTCTTATACATTAATACCTACACGAAACATAAATAAAATAGATTAATTTTGATTTTTGTTGGTTTATACTCCTGAGATATTTATTAAAATGTATTTATAAGTAACAAAATGTTGAAATTATTTCCGTTGTAAAATATTGCAAAACATTGGTTTTGATAATTTAGATTTCTTTGGAAATTAAATAATATTAATCATGATATAATAATATTTTTTTTATTGCACAAATAAATTCCAATAACAAGTCTTTTTTCTTCTTACATACATATTTAAATACATTATCTGTTATTTAAATAAATAAAAAAAAAATCATAAAAAAAAATAACATAATATACATATATATATGTGTGTGTCGATATCCTAATACAATATAATATTATGTACAATACTTATATGTACAATTAGTATAATACATTATCGACTAATTTGTTTACTTAATGACCAATTTCACAATTGGGGTTGTGACAAATACATTGATTTGGAATAATAATTTTAAGTGGTTCGTAACGTATTTACAGAACAGAAAACTAGGGAGAGGAGCTGTTATATCGATTAAAACCACAGGTTGGCCTGTATCCGTCCCAAACTGTATTCTGCCGCACGTGCCGATGACTTCACCGTATCCTCCACCGACTCCCATCTTAGGCCAGTTTAACCAGAGTTGTACCAGGATTCTTTCTTTTCAATACTCGTCTTGGCCGTGTTCCTAATATACGTATACATTTGTGAAAATTTGTGTATTAACAGTGTGGTAAATTAGAGCCCTACGGCCTACAGTTTACTAGAAGTTACTTAAATAGACACTGTAGGCTTGGATAGGTATGTATGGAATAATAAAAATAATCAATACATTTCCGGACGCACCGTCCGTATTAGATTCTGGCAGGATAAACTGATGTCATCCATTAGATAGTTATGTAAATGTAAGACGGAAAGGAAAAACTGAATCGTTGTTCAATGATACCCAGATTTTGTGCTTTCGTGAACACATGCCAATTTTGCGGTATAGAATTGCTACCATACATACACTTGCCGTAAAGATTCTGTATACTCTTCTGGTCCAGTTTGGGCAGTTCAAAGTCGGATCCGGAATCTTGGTACCATTGGTACATTATCGATGATTTTTCCATCGAGTGTGGAAGTCCGAGCGCATGTCCAAATTCGTGCACGGCTGTATAAAACAAGCTGATTCCTGCAAAGGTACAAAAAAAAAAATAATATTGTTGTTATTTTATTGGAAGTATATTATATATTTACGTCACTATTCTTTTCAGAGTGTACACAGAATAACTGTCGTCATCATATTGAGTAAAATAATTAAATTTAAAATCAAACATACCAATGAGTACTTATTAATATCAATTCCTATCTACTGGAACTTGAGATTTACGATAAAAAAAAGATATTGTTTAAGTTTGTAATGTTTTAGGTAAAATACGAGAAACAGTGTAATACAAACTCTGAAGCAAACTCTGGCTTTAGAGCAAACAAAGTAATTCTAAATAACTATATGGTTGATACAATATAAGGATATGTAGAATGGCAGACAATCAGAGAAAAAAGGTAGTTATAAAGTCAAATTTAAGAATGGAATTATTATAAAAAATAATTCTAAACAGACGAAGGATAAAAAAAAAAGATATTAAAAGAGTGAGGGGTTGGGGGGGTCAGAGGGTGCTTTAAAAACCCGCATAGAAGGCTCAGTGTGCTCGTGATATCTAGATTAATAAAATGCGATAATCGTTATCGTTATAATATTATACATTTTATATACTAAATAGTATATAAAGTACTTACCGTTACTGCGTTTGCTTGTCTGATTGGTCACCAACCATTGTATTTCACTGTTGAAATGAACGTCACCCCCAATTTTTTTGCCTGGAGGAAACCCGTGAGCGTAAATAATTTTGTCTCCTTCGAAAGAGTACCCGTCACCGTGGTCACCTCTACGTCAAATGAAAGAGTTAGATTAAAATATTGTTTATTATTATTATGAGTCAAGCTCGCCGAATATTTTAATCTAAGTAGCTACTCAAATACGTAAAAAATCCAAAAGCTTAAAACCCAGGATCTGGTCTATTTGTAATTATTAATAGAATAATACATACATTGCCTACTGCAAATTTTAGTACGATTTACGGACACGACGACGGCGACGGTCGGTGTAAAATGTATAATATACGTGACGAGCTACCATATTACGCTGCTATATGCGTTTAATATAATTGATGAAATAGTAAATGTTTTTGAATATTTACGATGACAATTACGCGTGCAGAATGTAGATATCATATTATATAAACATCATACCTACATGGCTACATGTAAGCATAATGTTATAATACTAGATATAAAAATAAAAAAAAGTGTGCGTGTGTTACCAGTACGCGCGCGGGAAGTGATACTTATTTTGAACGGTACACGTGAGTGAGTGAAAAAGAAAGAAAGGCATGGATAGACTGGGGTAATGAGGACAATAAAGAAAGAAAAGAAATAATGTAAATTATATTTTTTATATTTTTTTTGTTTTTTATTCTAATGATTGATTATCATTTTTCTCAATCGGTATAGTAGTTATGATTGGCATATTATGATAACTGAAATAGGAAACGTACATTTGCGACTGAACATTATCGATATATCGCGTAAAAATTGCATCGATTGTTGTGCCTGATTTGGTAGTCGATATTGTAAACCGCCTCGCCGCACGACTTTAATCGCAAGTCGCAACTGCGCGTGTATGATATTATTTTATTCCCGGCGACATGTTATTATTATTATCGTCATCGTCGTCGTCGTCGTCGTCGTCGAAACCGCATCGGCTGGCACCGACCAACATTATAATTTATAATACGTAATATTATTATTATGTATGTACGACACGGCTATAAGTACGCGCGACTATACAGCTCGGCTCCAGACAATATACTGCAGAAAACAGCCGCTATATGTATATAATAAAATAATATTATGTAGTAGATATGTCATATTATGTACATGACGTACTGGTATCGGTACCAATCGATACAGCGGAAAGCCCTCTATAAGGCCCGACTACAAAAACGGTTCGACGTGCCTAAAAAAAAGTGTCCGTGCAGAAACACCCCGAAAAACGCAAATTTTGAACTTTCGGGGCCCCGGAAGACGGGGAAAAACGTCTCGTACAGTCTCGACACAAGACGCCGAATTTCATCACCGACCCACATACTATAAGAAAACTCGAGTTTCAGAAACGTGGGACGACACCTCGAGTTTTTCCAAAATAATTTTGAGGGGGGGTCAAAAGTACCCCGACTATGGAGGGCTATTTAGAGGGTCTAAAGACAAAATTGTTGGTGGTAAAACGGGGATCCAAGTTGAAACCGGACCGAGATATACTTAGATCAAAAAAAGAGAGGGGTAACTTTCGGTATGTTATACACGTGGCCGCCCAAATAACCGTTTACAAAATACAGCTACGACAATCCGCGGCTGCGCACACGGACATGTACGCGTTCGCGTTCGTACGGCCGCCCGTTCGGTTTTTTTTTCGTCACTACCCTGTGTCAAGAAGTATATTCCTCACTACCCTGCGTAAAGAAGTATAACTTCAAAAATATTAATGCACTTAAGACAAATTGTAAAAAACTATTAGGATTAAGAAGTTGCAGTAATAATGCAAGTGCATTATTATGTATATCATTAAATATTAATTCAAATCAATATAATATATTTTAAGGTTTTAAAAATGCTTTACTCAAGTTATTTTATTTAAGGGCTTTTTGAAATTGTTTATTGTAAGTTAAATTTGTTTAAAAGTTTACTATCAATCATATTGTTAATAGGTTATTAATTTGTATGTAGGTAAGTATCTACATATATTTAAAATATATATTTTTTCAAAAAACTTAATTTGCTTAAAATAAATAATAATAATAATAAAGTAAATAGGTACTGTAGGGTGCAATGCCGTTTCTGCCGTATATGGATTTTTCTTTTTTTAAATTTTCGCAATGTCGTTTTCACACGCTTCATGTACCTTGGCACGTTAGCACAAGTTTAGGCGTATAAAAGGCGCCACATCATATATTTTGGGTATTGAATATTTAATACAACACACAACACTCACTTTACGAAAGACACCTGTATGTCTGCAAATTCGCTGTCTGCTTCCCGGAACCTGAGTGGGGAATATTTGGACCACACTTGTAACGCTCTGTTTATGTCCCACTTCACCCATTTGATGTTCACATTTTTCAAGGTGTTCCGCAAACTGAGAACAATCAAACATCATATTGTTACCGATAATTATTGTTATTGTTTGTTGTTCCGGTACCGCATTATATTGTGTGTTGCATAATATCGCGTATTGCGTAATAATTCCGATAAAAAAATGCCAACAATAAATAATACTTTTTTTTCAAATGAAATTTACCTAAATTTGTACCTAATGGCACAATGAGTATAATATGCGATACAGGAAAAAATACGTACAAAGTATTGAAACATATCGAAAAAATTGTTTACAATAAGTTATACTTAATACTTGAAATATTAATTGTGAAAAACAATGATCCATTATTAAGGACGCTTTTGTTATGGTCGATGCTCATACATAATATGTATATATATGTAATTTATTAAATATTAGCTTATTTGGATGTGAAAATTAAAGTGTGCATTAAAATACATAACTATTAGTTTTCTCGAGAAATAGAACTTTTTTTGTGGACCACCCAAAATCTTGTAGGATACTGAATATTAATTTCAAAACATTGTTGTACCTAATCCTAATGCTACCTTCTCGACGGAGCATTGGTAAGTCACAAATCAAACTCCAGTTAAATAAATACGTTAGGTTACTTTCGATGGAGCGAGTTTTTACTCTTTTGAGACTTTTACTCTTTAGCTGCGAGGGTGCCACTTCCACAAAACCATTTTTAAGAATGATGCAAGACAGATAATTTCAACAAAATATTTAAAACATTTTAAAATAAATTAAATTATACACTTAACGTAAATTACAAGTGGCTCCATGACAGGTGACGTAACAACTCATCGTTGGTTATTGCGTATGATATACAATTTAATATATTTATTCACGTAAACCTATTGGCTATTGATTACTCAATGTGACAGATTTTGTAAATACTTAATTCCACTCACCTCCAAGTCAGATCAAGGTGGTCCCATTTTGAGGTTTGACGTTTGGTACGTTGGTGGTCCGCAGGCTGTATGATATCAGAAAAGCTGCATATCAACTGTTTTTTGGCTTCGTCCAATTTAGAGGTAATCGGAATATTTTCAAGTTTCTAAAAAAAAGTCAGATATCCTCCATAAAAAAAAGTCTTGTGAATGTTATCACTTATCGTCATCATTAGTTGTAAAATAATAATATTGTTATAGCCCTCGAAATTGTGAAGGCTTATCGGGAAAAATGAACAAATCATGCATGAATAAATTGTAAAATATGAAAAATAAATTTTACCTTAATGTTAAATTTGTTACATTAGTTTCTAGTGCGTACCCACAAATTATATATTTTGATTAAAACAAAATAACTCAAATTATTATTCTTTGTTTAAATATTAAATTGAAATGTCTATGAAAAATTAAAAGTCCTATTAAAACGAATTATGAAGAATCTTGTATTACATTTTTTTTTATAAAGAAATGTAACTAATTTGTAACCTTTAAAAGTTAAAAAAGTAAAGTAACTTTAAACTTATGTAACATGCATTCCTTACATTCACTTAACTTAACAAATATAAAAAAAAAACTAAACTTGCCCAGTCTTATTTAATAATTTATACTTCAGTTTAAGTTAAATAATAATATGATAATGAATTAAATATATAATAAAATCATCACATATAGGTACCTCATTAACGTAGTTTTGCATTGAGTGAGCCCGTTGACGCGTATTACTGGGTTCTTGAGAGGGTCTTGAAAAAACGGTTTGCCCGCCAATGGCCAAAATCAACCATTGGACAGCCAGAAATTTGAATGGCATAAGTTGAAGGAACATTTTTGACGTTATATAGTACGTTATCGCCGCTTCCCAGTAAATTATTTCCGTTATAGGTAACAAGTGCTGCAAACCACAACATGGAACTATATTATTCAATACACTCAAAAGACAAACATGTTAACGGAGTTTTCGTCTTACACAAGACTCGTAGGTAGAATTAAATAATAATTATATTCTATTGTAATAGAAGTAAAAATATTTAATAGGTAGCCTAATAAATTACAATACCTACTATAGGAAGGTAACGGTTTGTAAAAAACTGTTCGAGCCCATGAAAGATGGACGCCGGAGATTTAAAATAAAATACTACACACATCAAGCTTATTAAGCAACTCTACATTAAATACTATATGCAAACCTTATTAAAAATAATAATTGACACTATTGAGTTGAACGCTCTTTAACTGAAATGTTTGAATAATAAATAAAATACACAATGTATATGATATATGTTATTTTTGTAAATCATTTTTTAATTTAAAAAAACACACAACTTATGTCACAAATACATACGCAGTGCATAGGAACCTTTTTTCTTTAAAAATCACTCAAATCGACAAACAAATTTATATTTTTTTGTATTTAATATAATGATATTATATAATAACTAAAAATGCATACTTACTCAACAGTATACCAGTGGACCATCAAAAATATTAATATATAGATTGATTCTCTAGCCAGATATCTGCACGTTGATGATGGGGTAATATATTCGTCGACTGAATGATATATTATTATAATACGTTAAACAAAACGAAATAAAACGTATATTATGCAAAAAATTATTACCTGTTCGATCACGATATTATATACGATATACCACCCTAGTCTATAATAAAAAAATTGTGTGGGTGTAAGGTGTATGACAATTTTTAAAAAATTACAATATTAAAATTCACAAACGTCAGACACTGCCGTCACACGGGTACGACCTGCACTTCCATTCCGGTCGGTCATTCATTCAATATTTAAACTAATCGCTATCAATGACGCCCCTGCAGCTGTCTGGCTTGAGTGTGTAAAGTTTGCCCCCACCACGGCGAATTTCACAGTACAAATTGTTAGTAATCATAAGTTGGTTGCCGAACTTTGTAATAAATGTTGACCGTTGTCTTCGAGGAGAACCTTTTATTAAGCTATGTGTGCTTGTGTGTGTTGGGAGGGTAGACCTGTAGCTCAAACTTGACAGTGCCTGGGACGGTCAACTTACAAATTCACGAAATTAACTTAAATTACTTATAATTAAATGACTTAAACTTCCGATTTGATTGGAGCGTGGTGGTGCCGGGGGGGGAGGGGGCTGCCCACATGCTTTGATAGGTCCCTTCAGGTGCACGATCGACTTACGAATTCTGATATGAACTTACAATTATTTTTTACAGCTATGTGGAGTGATCCGTCTGTAAATGACCATACTGCGAATAATCATCTGAAATGGTTGTTGTTTTTAAATTTCTTACATATTATATCATATAATTAAGATGAGGATGGCACTATACGTTTTGAAAAACCATTTTAATTATTTTCGTGGCGATTAGAATTCTGGGTAGTACACCGTAATACCTGCTTCGGCGAACAGCTGCAGACTTCTTTAGGCAGGTAGACATCAGTTTAAACTACTAAAGTTTGTGAAATACAGACATTTTTTTTTTTAGTAAATTCTAAATTTAATATTTTAGTAGTTATGTCTCATGTGATGTTATTTTTGAAATATAAATTAAAAAGACAAAATAGTCCCAAATTTTTACCAAAAGGTATAATATCGTATTTTATTTGAATAAGTAACCAATCTTAAATTCTATAGTATAAATTTTTATGTGTATATAAGTGAATTGGTATAATAATAATAATAATAATAATCGTCGTTAATTTATTAGTCATCATCTGATAACAACTTATTCGGGTGCGTATTATGACGGTCATAACAATCATTTTTTCAATCATGGACGTCACTATACTATGTAACTATCCAAAACTTTAAATAAAATATACTATGCCGAAATAATTATTTCCATAAATCAATGACTAACGGACGAGCGAATAATAGTTTATAAATAACTCGTTTAATGACGGCCTATAACTGTATATCATTTACTGGAAGTTTTATAGGCTATAGAAACATAAATTTACAACCAAATTCAATGAACCAATTATTGTTTTCATATAATTAAATGAAATAGCCAAACAATTTTTCAGCACAGAAAAATTCTTTACTAATACAAATATTGGTTCCAAGCTTATAAAACGTAATCATACATTTTAGTGAATTGTGGGGTTACAACCTAAAACTCAAATATCGGTGCTTTAGGGGTTAATTTGTTTATATGATTTATAAAATTATAAGCTATAATAAGTAGGGGTAAGATTTATATTATGTATTGGTGTTATAATTTTATATCATTATGGACGGCAAAACCTTTTTCGAAATAGCCTCTATCTATCAACGTTGCCCCTTTAATATTGAAATATTTAGTTGTTGGTGAATGCCACCAATTTCGATGATAATTTTACGGCAATACAATTCATTTCCGTATAGCTAATCATTCCGTACTCAATTTAGGGCCACAAGCGATAGGCATATTATACAATTAGAATAGCTGTGATTAAACATACTATATTAAGCTTGAAGTGAAAACTTTGACATGCGATTGTAGTTCGTGATATTGGAAGTAGACAATTTTACCAACTCAGGTACTTGTATTTCTAGAGGAAATATTGCAGAGTCTGTGATTACATAATATATGATAAACAAATAATCTGCAAAATCGCGCACGGACGTATTGTAGCACACCCATCAGGCTGCTTGGACAATATTATGTCATCTGTAAAGCAGCCGTCCACGTAGACATTTTTAAGAAAGATGTTTCTTTTTTCATCTTCAATACGGTAGGTATATTTGAGCAAGACGTATATTATAATGACTTAATTTATCAGGATTAAGACTATACGATATAGAAGCGACAATATTGTTTTATTTTGCTCATTAGACATACTTGAAATGGCGAAAATGTGCAATGGTACTACTGTAGTAAAGTATACAGTGAATTCATATTCAGACCCTCATCGCTCAGAATCGTCTTTCATATACAATGATTTTATATCATTGAATTCAAACTTAACAAATCCATTACAGTGGCCCCACTTGACACCTACTCTACAGCAGAGCGTTACCCACTTACCGACCTTTTGTTAATTTTGCTTTTAAATAGGTCTAAATCATTTTTAATACAATTAAGGTCCCGAGCTAATTTTAGATTTCTGTGGTATATAAAACTCCAGATAATGATAAAATATGTGCAGTTATTAAATGAGTAATATATTATAAATTATTATTCGCTCGTCTGTTAGTCATTGACCTATCGAAATAATTATTTTCTTATAGCATTATTATTCATTAGTTTGGACGATGACATTTAGTGACGTCCAAGATGATTAATACAATGATTATTAAATACGCAGCCGAATGAGCTGTTATCAGATTGTGACTAAAAATGTCCGTTCAGTTTGGGAGACACCAAACCTCCCACACACATACACACACATAGCCAAACAACATGGTCAGCATATTTACTAATTCCGGGAAAAAACTTATAATAACTAACAATTTGTATTGTGAAATTTTCGGTAGTGGGGCAAACGTTAAGCTCGTGACACGTGAGCCAGCAGTTGCATTGATCGTTTTTATTTTAATAGTTAAACGATTGACCGACCGTAATGGAAGTGAATATCGTTCGCTTGTCATGGTATTTAGTTTCTGTCGTTTGAATTTTTTTTTTTTGTACTGTTTTAAAAATAATCACCTTACACCTATATAGTATTATTATTACAGACCAGGGTGGTATATCATATATATAGTTGCGTGATCGAACAGGTAGTCTTTTAGCATTATATACATTTTAATTCGTTTTGTTTAACTCATTGTTATATTATAAAAAATCATACAGTCAACAACTATAGTACAGTCACATCGTCGACATGCAGATATCTGGCAGATAATCCATATGTTTTGATTTTTATAGGTCCACTGGTATATTGTTGAGTAACTATGCATTTTTCATTCATTATTATATTTATAAAACGAAAAATGAATTTAAACGTCCATTTGAGTGGTTTTTAAATGTGCTTAAGAAAAAAGTTACTATTGAACCCGTATTTGCGACATGAGTTGTGTATTTTATGAAATTTAAAAAAAATGTAAATTTTATTTATTATTTAGAATTTAGACTTTTCAGTTGAAAAACTTTGAACTCGATAGTGTAAATAATTGAAAATAAGGCGTGCATAGTATACCTTTATCGAATTATTGGTTGAATTTGAATAAAATAATAAACAATATATAAAATGTACAAATTTAAATCTAGTACCTACTACCTACAGATGTTCATTATTTCGTGTACTTTGTATACAAACCGTTACGTCATATAGTTTTGTAATTTGTTAGTATTTGAAATTTACTCGTGTCAGTATGACAATACGAGTATCTCGTGCAAGACGAAATCTCCGTCGACTATAATTGTATAATTGTATAATTGAATATTACATTTCCATGTTGTGGTTTGCAGCAGGTGTTACCTATAACGGACATAATTTACCGTGAAGCGGCGATAACATACTTTAAAGTCAAAAATGTTCCTTAGACTTATGCCGCGGCCGTTTAAATTGCTGGCTGTTCAATGGTTGATTTTGGCCATTGGCTGGCAAACCATTTTTTCAAAAACCCCATTCAAGAATCAAGCAATACACGTCAACGGGCTCGATAAACGCCGATCTACGATAAAGAGGTATATGTGATTAGTTGATTATTTTTTTTTATAATATATTAAATTCAATATCATATTATTATTTAGCCTTAACCTAGGCATAAATTATTAAATAAGTCTGGGCAAGCTTAGTATTTTTTTTTTTCATTCGGTAAGTTAAGTTCATGTCAAATATATAGCATTTTACCTAAGTTCAAAGTTACTTTACTTTTTTAACTTTTAAAAGTTACTTATTAGTTACATTTTTCTAAAGCAAAAAACAAAAATGTACAGTGACTTTACTACACAATACAGATAAAATTGATGCCATCTTACAATAATTATTGGCCCTACTAAAAGAAGTTATTAAATATTTGGGTTGATTTTTGATACGTAAATGTCAAACTAAGTTTTTTTTGTGTTATTGTTAGGATATTTGAAATTAATGTGTTGTGTTATTAAAGTTATATTTATATATATTATGTTATTTTAATACCTTATGGTCGTATAGTCCACAGTGCATTTCAGTATCATACATTTCAGCGATCTACAGTTAAGTGTTTATAAAACAAATGACATTTACAATTATTTTATTTATTTTTTGTGTTAAGCGACGATTTGTAAAAAACAAAATCGATTTTAAATCTATCAGGAAAACAATTAATTTATCGTGACTATACAATAATTAGCTGATTAGTAACAAGCTACTTCAAAATATCATAAAAAAAAAACATCAAATCGTTAAGTTGGAAGTTATTTTTAAACCTAGGCATAAATTTTGTCTGGACATTGTGATTCACCCGGTGATAGGCTTTCGAAGAGTCCAAACAAATTACATAAACTTGAACGTAGAACTGAAAATACTCATCCATGAGGTATTTAGTGAAAGTCATTTATTTGCGTATCAACGGCGAACGTCCGAGTCGTCCGTGCTCGAAACGGAAATGGTCTGCTTGACAGAAATGTCGCCACTGAGCTCCCGTTAGTCGTTACCTAGGCCCGAAATGACTCGCACCACTGGGCAAGACCCACTGAACTTGGAGAAGGGTGACCGCCGTATATATGCGTAATAATAATACTATATAGTCAGCGGCACGAATAGTGGCCGCCGACGTAACCCGTACTTCACCCAACCAGTAGACAGTGGTACTAATTTTATTGGTACCACGTACTGCGCCCACGAGCTGCTGTACCGCGAACAATACGAATACCATCAATAAGGCATTACATATCAAATTTTGGTCTTCCTTTTTTTCGTGTTAGCATACCACGCATTCGACCGTTTATACTATTTCGTTTAGAGTTGGGGGGGGGGTATGAATACGAAATATTTGAAAAAGCGAGGAAAATCGTTTCATACCTAATACCACGTAAAATCTGTCGAGATCGTTTCGGTCACCCGCCACTTTTCGTGTCACCGACTATAATTAATATTTTATGGGCACGTAAACATTGTCAACAAACCTATATATCTCAGGAGGGGTGGTCTCCTCCCCTATTGTAATATTATGATGGTATAGGTGTTGGTGGTTGATCTAGATAGTCTGGTGAAATTTAACATTGTTCAATTATAATAATGACTAAATGAGTATTGTATTATTGAAATAACTCATGATGATTACACGATAACAGGATATTCCAATCAACGCAGATAATGATTTCAAATGTTTTTTTTATCTTATTGTCCATTAATCATCTTATGCATCATAGGTACAGTCATAAACATTCAACCGAACCAGTATTAACATCCTACTTTTTTGAATAGTCGACAAAAAAAGGGTAAATTACATACGGTTATAGAAAAAATTTAGATAAATCAATATCTACATATTTTAAAAGTGTTTGGTAATGTATTATAGAATCCGAAAAAAATGTGACATAATAATTATTGTTAATTTTCATGGTAAACAAATAAATAAATTTAAATATGTTTACATTTATGTACTTCAAAACACGTTTTTATGATTTGTCATTATTTCATTAATATTAAATATAATAAACATTACATATTTTGGGAATGAGTTTCATATAATTGTTAGCGATCGAATCGTATTATTCATCGTATTATTGGGTGGTATCGCGACTATAACATTTTCTTTTATATTATATCCTATAGGTACCTACGTGTGATAATTTTGTGTCACAAGTCAGTCGCGCATCGAAAATTGTACCGCACACGGCGAGCGATTCTACAACTATGACTCTAATAAAGTCATACAGTCTACTTAAAGTTTTCAATGATTTTATTTAAAGCTTATTCCTAACGGTCTAACAATAATAATTTTAGCCCATCACTACATTCCCAATGATAATAATAAATAAAACTAAACATTACAAATAATATTCATTAATAATAATATAATATTAATATGTAATTTTTTTCCATTACAATAGAAATATGGACATACTTATGGACCTAATGATCACCTCTACAACCTTTCAGCGACCACGGCTGGTCCCGAGCATAGACATATTATTAAGAAAATATTTATTATTATTGATATATATATATATATATATTACATTTTTATAATTATAATTATTTATATTTATTAATATGTTTATGGTCACGAGTGGACGAGTGCCGCGGCGCGAGTGCATATGCTCGGGCGCATGATGACGACCGTGATGGCAGCCGAAGCAAGACCACTGGAGCGATGGTTAAGGGGCTAGAGCAGTGGAGTACCGCGTACTGTATAATATCATGAGCGGCTACCTACTTGTACACTTTTTAAATTGTTATAAGATCACTAAAAAAATCCACGCCATAGTCATTGCCAGTATTTTAAATTATACAACAATTCATATTATATATGTCATCACTTATAATATTATTCACAAACTATAATATATATAGATATAATTATAATATACACTCCATATGTTTCAGGTGGTACAGAACTCATTGTGACACAACCTTATGTTCAACGACTGCTTCATGAAGATTCCCCGGTGACTGAACAGCCGGACAAGGGGCGAACTGGACCCTGCATCCGCACGCTCTAGACACGCTCTAGGCACCGCTGCTTCCGCTGTACCGGAACGACATCGCCATGTCAGCGGACGGAGCGACGTCGCCGATCGGCACCCGACAGTCGTTGTCACCGCCACGCCGCACTTCGATGGCCAACAACCTGCACCGGCAGTACAAAGACCAAACCGTTCACCATCGAGAGCAACGTCACTCCGGGTGGCGCCTACAGACGTCACTCGTCGTTCGACGACGAACGAGGAATAACCTGAAATAATAATTACATTAAGTTTTAATTTTTTTCCTATAGTATTATACTTGTAATGATTATGGTTAGCCAATCGTTTTATATATTACACTATCTTATTTTAAACGTTAACCATTGTTGAATATTATTGTCAGTGTGAATTTATTTATTTATATTAACTATGGTTCTTTGATTTACTTATTATAAGGAAATACACAACATGCCACTTCGTATATAATATCGTATGTCAATTTATGGTATTCTTACAACTAGTCAACACCAAGCAGTATGAATTGTTTCACATCATATTTTATTCCATACCCAGTACTTATGCAGAACAATGTACTTGTGTCACTCAGATGAGTGGTAGATTTTCAAAAAAATATCGAAGTGGTCTAGGAAAAAAATGCATGACTTAAAGTATTTACACATATATAATAAATATTATTTAAATTCTAATTCTTTAAATTCAAATATTATATTATTTAAATCTGTATTCTGACAGGTAGTAGCACATATGCTTCTATTAATTATATCAAATTATTGAACACATTTTAAAGATTTTAAAATTGATTTAGTTTTGTAACTAAGAAATTATTTGTAAACAAAACTTTTTAAATAACGACATTGTGTATTTAAATGAAACAGTCAAGTTTTAAGATTACATATTCTTTTGATAAATAAATATCTACATATTTTAAAACTGTTTGGTAATGTATTATAGAATCCGAAAAAAATGCAATAAAATAATTATTTACAATAGTGTAAAACAAATAAATACATTTAAATATGTTTTATACAATTAATTTAACAATAATAATGTTTGAATATTACATTTTTTTTTGGCAAATCAATATCTATATTAAAAGTGTTAGGTAATGTATTATAGAATCCGAACAAATGTGACATAATAACTATTATTAATATTCATGGTAAACAAATAAATACATTTAAATATGTTTACATTTATGTACTTCAAAACACGGTTTTATGATTTGTCATTATTTCATTAATATTAAATATAATAAACATTACATATTTTGGGAATGAGTTTTATATAATTGTTAGCGATCGAATCGTATTATTAATCATATTATTGGGCCCTATCACGACTATTACATTATCTTTTATATTATATCCTACGTGTGATAATTTTGTGTCACAAGTCAGTCGCTCATCGAAAATTGTACCGCGCACAGCGAGCGATTTTACAACTATAACTTTAATAAAGTCATACAGTCTACTTAAAGTTTTCAATGATTTTATTTAAAGCTTATTCCTAACGGTCTAACAATAATAATTTTAGCCCATCACTACATTCCCAATGATAATAATAAATAAAACTAAATATCACAAATAATATTCATTAAAAATAATATAATATTAATATGTAATTTTTCTCCATTACAATAGAAATATGGACATACTTATTTTGACTTAAATTGTATAGATGTACAAAGAAAAAAATGTATATATTTTTTGTACTGTAAACATATTTCTTCACTGGTATTGTCGTATGATAAAAAAAAGTCTTATAGGAGTTACAATAAATACAACTTTGAAACTGAATTTACAACTATATTATGTACTTACACTTATAAGTAATCAAATAGTTCAAAATCCGTCCAGAGTCAACCACTAAAATTGATCTACAGAAATCGAATTATGTTTTAGACATTTTTTTTTACCTAAAACTCTAAGGGATGAACTCGGTTTAGTACATCCCCCAAGTGCGTAATGCGAATAACTTCGGAAGATATGAAGCACTAACATAATAATTATTTTTCTGTTAGTCATAAATTATCGTTTGAATAATTAATACCAAAATATGGATTGTGAGTTAAATGACTTTTATAAAATCATTGTACACAAAAAACCTTTCTGAACAAAAGCAGATCCCCCTGTGTGGTCAGTCAAAAATTTAAATTAAAAGGTAAGCAACTGGTTACCACTTTAGATAAGTTGTGTTTTAATAATTTATTATTTAAAATTATTGTATACGAAAAACGATACTGAGCGAAGACGGTCTATCAGCCTAAATTACAATGTATATTTTATGATATTATTTTTATTAAAGTAATTCAATTTACTATAAATAAGACAGTAATTTAAATTAATTTTTCAAAAATGTCATTGTTGAAAGTATAAAATATAATCATTTACTTAGATTGTTTAAGCAACTACGAAACGTAGTTTTAAACTACATCGAAAAAACTAAATTCGTTATTCTTTATTTTACTATGTTATTTCGTCTAAATTTGAACTTAAAAAGTCTACAAAAACCACTGTGTAAGTTTTTTTTATTTTAGATTTTTGGTTACAATATGATTTACTTACTTTAGAAACCTTGGTATAAATATCCATTCCTTAGCTTAAAAAAATTTAACATCTTCTACATTTTTAACTACAAAATATAAATTCCAAACTTTCTGAATTGTTATAAATGTTGTCAAAACTTGAACTTATAAAAAAAGGGTGCCTATGTAGGTATCATTAAACACTTTCAACTGCTATAATCTCAATTTATGAAGGAACCTTTTATTTACTTTTAAAACTTTTTGAAAACATTTTTTATATCAAAATGTATAGGAAAAAAATCGGAAATGTATTTAATCTTCAATTAGTTTAAATATACCTATTATAATTAGCCAATATATATTCATACTTAGAGTATTTAGTATGCATATTTAGTTGTAAACCTAAAATTATGAAATAAATCCATAAAAAATAATCTTTCTTCATAAATTTCATGTGTTTCATGATGACTTCTAAACAAGTAATATTCCTTTAATACGTTATAATGCGGTACCTACGAATAACAACAATAATAATAAGTACCGGTAACAATATGAAATTTGATTGTTCTCAGTTAGCGGAACACCTATAAGAATGTGATCATCGATTTGGTGAAGTATTTGTGGTGTCTTACGAAAAGTAAGTGTTGTGTGTCGTTATAAATTGTCAATGTCTATAGTGCCCTAAACATATTTTGTAGCTCATAAAAAGAAAAATATTTTGAATCCAAGTACAGCAGTAACTGTATTTTAAAAAACTAAAATTTTAAATCCAAATTTAATTTTTTTTTCAAACGTAGTAATTATCTACTATATATAATGATGTTTAAATTATGCACTCGTAATTATTATTTTCATCGTAAATAATCAACAAATTTACTATTTATTCGGGAAATTGAATGCTTACACAGCAGCATAATTATGATAGCTCGTATATTATATTACATTTTATACCTCATCAACGTTGTATATTCTGTAAATCGTATTGTAATGTGTAGACAATATATTCGGAACGTATTATTCTATTCGTTTCATAAATAATGGATCCTAGGTATATGACTTTTGGATTTTTGACTCAAGGGGCTCAAAAAAATAAACAATATTTTTTTCTAACGCTTTTGCTTTCATTTACCGCAGAGGGGCCGGCGATAGCCAATAATTAAAAAAGCTCGGCGGAATCGATAGCCGGCGGAATTGATATTAAAACGGCGGAATTGATAAAACCCCCTCGGGGAAGGTATTCAGCTGACCTGGCAGTTTAAGGGCCGAGAGGTGTCATGTACGCCAGTGCGTTCCCATGGTCGAACAACAGTATTGCATCATTAATTTGTAATAAAAACGTACAGTTAATAATATAATGTATACTGGCCTTTATTCATACTTTTGGACGATGATATCTTGTGACGTCTACGATGATTAATACAATGGTTAGTATATACGCAGTCGAATAAGCCGTTATCAGATTGTGACTAAAAATGAACAATCCAGTTTTAACAAATTTTTAATTACTAATAATGGTGGGGCAAACATTACACACGTAGGCCACACAGCTGCGGGGGCGTCATTGATATTGGTTGGTTTAAATATTGAATGAATGAATGATCGGATCAGAAAGGCAGATCATACACGTGTGATGGTATAGTGTCTGTCGTTTGTGATTTTTAATTTTGTACTGTTTCAAAAACTATCATATGCCTTACACCTATATAATATTATTATTATTATATAGACCAGTGTGGTATATCATATATAGTTGAGTGATCAAGCAAGTACTTGGACATAATTTACTGTGAAGCGGCGATAAAATACTATAAAGTCAAAAATGTTTCTTAAACCTACGCCATTCAAAGTGCTTGCTGTTCAATATTTAATTTTGGCCATTGGCTGGCAAACCGTTTTTTCAAGACCTACTCAAGAACCAAGCAATCGACGGGCTCAATCAAAGCAGAACTCCATCAATGAGGTACCTATGTGATTGTGTGATTATTTTATTATATATTTAATTTATTGTCATATTATTATTTAACCTTAACTGAGGTATAAATTATTAAAGAACACTGGGCAAGTTTTGTATTTTTTTTTAATTTGTAAAGTTAAGTTAATATAGAATTGTGCATGTTACCTAAGTTCAAAGTTACTTTTAAAAGTTACAAATCAGTTACATTTGTCTATAAAATAAAAATGGTTACTAAAGCATGAGATCAAAAATGTACAGTAAAATTAGGTACTTACTAGAGACTTTTAACGCATTTCATCGTAATTATATAAAATTTAATATATATCATTTAACATAGAAACCTACTTGATATAAGCTGTGAGACCATCTATACTTTCAGAATCGTTTATTTTTGAAAAATATGTAGCTATTGCTTTAAAATGGCGTTATAATTAACAAATTTAACATTAAGGTAAAATGTATTTTTCACAATTCACCACTTATTCAGTCATATTTTGTTAATTTTAACTTTGATAAAACCTGACAAATGTCGTGACCTATAGCAATATTTATTATTTACAACTAATGATTGATGATATATGATGACAATCACAAGATCATTTTCATGAAAAACTTCTGAAATTTTTTTTTAGACTCTTGAAAATACTCCTATCACCGGTAAAATTGACGAAGGCACCAAACAGTTGATTATGAATCCTATATGCGACGTTCCTGATATCATACAGAGTGCGGACCATCAACGTAACAAACGTCAAATCGCAAAATGGGACCACCTCAACCTGACATGGAGGTGAGTGGAATTAAGTATTTTCAAAATCCGTCACATTGTGTAATCAAAGTGATTAAAATATAATCTATACTAATATATAAAATTGTAAGGTGTTTTCTAAGACCGCGCTAACCAAAAGAACTACCGAACCGATTTAGTTAAAAATTTTTTCTGTTTTACTTGACAGTCTGCTGAAGGTTTTACTACCATTTTTGATACTAAAAAATAAGTTTTAAATTCTTGAAAAATTAAAAAATAAAGCTAATTTTCGGGGATTTCTGTGAGGTCTGCAAGAACGGGCCTTTTTTATGTTCCTATTTTGTGACAACAATATTTATCTTTTCTCCATTTTTTTTTCACTGAGTTGTTCTAAATATCTTCCCGAGTGTCACCACACCGCCCGAATTTTAATTTTTTTTGTCGACAGATTAATTAGCATTTCTTTTATATTTGTATTCATTTTTAATAAAAATATTTTTATCATAAATATACCGCTAAATACATTTCAAAAACGTTTTCATTAACCTATTTTTATATTTACTTGCCGTTTACTTTAAACGATACAATTTGAATAAAAGATTCTACATATTATTATCGTCCGAAGGCCAAATAAACAACCAATCACGGACAAAGCCGTGACGGGTCGGCTAGTATCCTATATTGTACATCATTTTTGAAGTAAGGTGATTTTACTATCGATGAATTTAATGAAAAATATACGTTTTTATTACATTTACAGTATTTTTATGAATAATGAGTTTCTACAACGCATAATATTATGATTAAATGTAGTTGCCTATTAGGTATAGGTTACCTATCGTTTCAATAATTAATATTACATTATCTAATGAAAAAATAGAGTTATTCTCATTCAAAATATTATGTTGTGCCATAAAGCATATACTTATTATTGAGCATGTATTTTGATAATTTAACTCTTAATCAGCGATGATGCTACATAACCACTTGTAAGGTATATACATACTACAATGTAATATATAAAATCATTTTTATTTCAATTCTTAAATAAATTTCAATACTATAATTTAACGTAACTTACAGTGGTCTTATATAAGCTGATATACCAACTCAAAATCAGTGATGTAGTCGTAATTTTTTTAGTGAGTATACGCTTAAATGAACTTAATATAGTAACGTGGGGGGCATTGCCCCCCACCCCTCTCCCCCATCCCTATGTACTACGATATTATCATTTTTATATTTATACTAGCCGACCCGTCATGGCTTCGCCCGTGATCGGTTGTTTATTTTGCCTTCGGACGATGATATGTAGAATTTTTTATACAAATTGTATCGTTTAATGTGATCGGCAAGTAAATATATACAAAAAACGGTTAATGAAAACGTATTGAAATGTTTTTTTAGCGGTATTTATGATAAATATATTTTTATTAAAAATGAATACAGATACACAATAAATGCTAATTAATCTGTTGACAAAAAAATAATATAAATTGGGTGATTTAGTGACATTCAAGAAAGTATTTGGTACAACTCTGTGAAAAAAAATTGTAAAAAAGTTCAATAACGTAGTCAGAAAATTGGAATATTTAAATACAATACAACCCATCCAGACAAAAAAAAATTAAAAATCGAGCGTTGTGGTGATACTCAGGAGGGTATTTGGAACAACTGTGAAAAAAAATTGTAAAAAAGTTCAATAGCGTCGTCAGAAAATTGCAACATTTAAATACAATACACCCCTCCCCATCCCATCAAGACATAAAAAATTAAAAATTAATGGATGTGATGACACTCGGGAAGATATTTGAAACAGCTCAGTGAAAAAAAAAAATGGAAAAAAGATAAATATTGTTGACCATTTTTGATACTAAAAAATAAGTTTTAAATTCTTGAAAAATTAAAAAATAAAGCTAATTTTCGGGGATTTCTGTGAGGTCTGCAAGAACGGGCCTTTTTTATGTTCCTATTTTGTGACAACAATATTTATCTTTTCTCCATTTTTTTTTCACTGAGTTGTTCTAAATATCTTCCCGAGTGTCACCACACCGCCCGAATTTTAATTTTTTTTGTCGACAGATTAATTAGCATTTCTTTTATATTTGTATTCATTTTTAATAAAAATATTTTTATCATAAATATACCGCTAAATACATTTCAATAACGTTTTCATTAACCTATTTTTATATTTACTTGCCGTTTACTTTAAACGATACAATTTGAATAAAAGATTCTACATATTATTATCGTCCGAAGGCCAAATAAACAACCAATCACGGACAAAGCCGTGACGGGTCGGCTAGTATCCTATATTGTACATCATTTTTGAAGAAAGGTGATTTTACTATCGATGAATTTAATGAAAAATATACGTTTTTATTACATTTACAGTATTTTTATGAATAATGAGTTTCTACAACGCATAATATTATGATTAAATGTAGTTGCCTACATTTAAATACAATACACCCCTCCCCATCCCATCAAGACATAAAAAATTAAAAATTAATGGATGTGATGACACTCGGGAAGATATTTGAAACGGCTCAGTGAAAAAAAAAAATGGAAAAAAGATAAATATTGTTGTCATAAAATGGGAACATAAAAAAAGTTCTGTTCTATTGCGGACATCGTTAAGAGGCCCCCAAAATTAGCTTTGTTTTTTAATTTTTCAAGAATTTTCAAATTATTTTTTAGTATCAAAAGTGGTACTAAAATCTTCAGCAGACAGTCAGATAATATAACAGTAAAAATGTTGAGCCAAATTGGTTCAGTAGTTTTCTTGGTTAGCGTGGTCGTAGAAAACCCCTTACAATTGTATATAATAGTATAGATTTACTAGACACTATTTATTACTACCCTGCCGCAATTGAGCCTCATTAGTCTACAATCATACTCCTAGAAATGAATAATTAAACATTTTAGTTTTTCGGAAAACCGTCACATCAATAAGGTTTCTTCGACATTTTTATTTATTAATTAAAAATTATTTATCAAATTGGTTTATAGAATAAATGCATTCTCGTACGCGTACACCCGCGTATCATGTGTTATTCTATAAGTATACGCACTTACAGTAAATCAGAGAAGTAGGTATACGCCGTATACCCGAGTATACGCCTCACTACACCACTACTCATAATCGCTTGTTACGTACACACGAACGCATATGAAAAAATAGTTTCACGTATGAAAGTACCGGGAAAATTCTAGATCTATTATTAAGTAATCAATTTTCATTGTAAATAAAAAAGAATGTTGACTGTGCGTAAAAAATATCATGCATGCTTGAAAAACGATATTTAACAGACAAGGTTCTACTGTTTAAAATGTAATTTATGGGGAACCTTATATTCACTTTTTAAGCTTTTTAAAATAACAAAATTATTTTTGTCAAAATTTACCTATAGGACAAGCTTAAAAAGACCTTTTATCAGCATAGATATATATAAATGGTTGGATTATGTAGTACGCATTAAAATTTGTATACCCTATATATTAAATAAATCGACAAAAAAAAAAAATCTTTCTTCATAAATGTCGTTTCATGATGACTTCTAAACAATTAATATTCCTTTAAAATATTATAATGCGGTACCTACCAATAACAAACAATAACAATAATATAATGTTTGATTGTTGTCAGTTTGCGGAACAAATATAAGAATGTGAACATCGATTTGGTGAAGTTGGACCTTAAGAGAGCTTTTCAAATGTGGTCCAAATATTCTCAACTCACGTTCCGGGAAGTAGACAAACAAAATTTGCGGACATAGTGGTGTCTTTCGAACAGTGAGTATTGTGTGTCGTTATAAATTGTTAATGTATATATAGTACACCATACATATTTTGTAGCTCGTAAAAAGAAAAATATTTCGAATCCAAATACAGTAAAAACTGTATTTTAAAAAACAAAATTTAAATTTTTTTTAAACGAAGTAATTATTTACAATATAATATAATGTTTACATTTTTCACGTGTAATTGCCATCGTAGTTAATCAAACAATTTACGATTTTACCCAGTTTATTGAACGGCATTTTAATGTAATGTGTAGACAATAAAATCAGAACGTGTTATTCTATTCGTTGTTTCATAAATAATGATAAAGGACTAATGGATTTTTGACATATTCGAGTACCTCTATAATTAGATACGGAGAGCAGGCTCAAAAAAACGTACAATATTTGTATCTAACGCATTTGGTTTCATTTACCACAGAAGAGACAGAAGTGACCACGGTTATGGATATCCTTTCAAGAGTGATACATTAGCTCACGCATCTTCTCCGAGTGGTAAACAACAGTGTTACGTTCATTTCAACGAGGAAAAAAAATTTTTGGTGGGCAATCAGACAAGCAAAGACGGTGACGGTGAGTACTATTATTATACGATTATATTAATAAATACAACACTTTCTACATAAATATATTTCTGTACATTATAATATTATGCAACTGTGATTTTTTGGTTAAAACTATAAAAATGTAATAGTTATATTGTAAACAAAAATACATTATTTTTTTTGATTATAAAAAATGTATGCGTTAAAACGATTACATTACAACATTACAAACTGTATCAATATCTTTTCTCATGTTCCATTAGGAATTGATACTAATATAAGTGCTTATTGATATAGGTATGTTTGTTTTTAATTTTATTTATTTTACACAACTTGGTGACGACAGTTATTCAGCGTACACTCTTAAATAAATAGTGACATTACTACTTTTTTAATATATAGACTTCCATTAATACAATATTATTTTTTTTGTTTGTACCTTAGCAGGAACTAGTCTGTTTTATACGGCTCTGCACGAAATTGGACATTCACTTGGTCTTGACCACAAACCG
The DNA here is from genome assembly GCA_022818045.1 of Neotoxoptera formosana. Classification (NCBI taxonomy): domain Eukaryota; kingdom Metazoa; phylum Arthropoda; class Insecta; order Hemiptera; family Aphididae; genus Neotoxoptera; species Neotoxoptera formosana. The sequence goes on along the minus strand of CM040633.1, from coordinate 43,181,423 downwards.
AATGATAATTCTTCGATAATGTACCCACAAATCCTGGATTTCCGTTTTCGCACTGAACTGCCCGAACAGGACCAGATCAGTATACAGAATCTTTACGGTAAGTGTATGTACGGTGGCAATTCTATACTGCGGAATAGGCATGTGTTATCGAAACAACAAAATCCTGTTATTATTGTACAAGGATTTTTTTTTTTAAAATTCTCTGTGTACATTTACACCGTTCATATCCAATAGGTGACATCACTTTATCCTGTCAGACTCTTATACGGACTGTGCTTCCGGAAATGTATTGATTACTATTATTATTTTATACAAACCTTTCCAGACCTACCGTGTCTATGATAAAGAAACTTTTTTTTTTGTCTAAAAGTATCAATTTTCTGACAATTGTACAAAGTATTTCAGTAATCAAATACACATTTCAAAACCATATTTGAATTCGTCATGATGTAGACCTGAAACCGTTTTTCTTACATTTTTAAACTTTTTTTTATTTCAATATTATTAATATTTTAAAATTCATACAATTTCGAAGAGTTTATATTGATCAATTCAAAAAAAGTGGTTTATGTCCTAAACCCAACCTACGATTTTTCGAGTAGGAAACTATGGATACTATTTTTTTTCCATGGCATTAATTATTTTTTCTTTGCTATAAAATTAATTAGGTTCAAAAATGATGACACAACATCAGAAACCGAGTCCAATACTATGACCAGATCACTATCACCGAGACTCCCGAAACATCAGCAACCATAAGGACAATGCCGCCGTTGAAGCAACAACAGGTGTTGGTCATCGACGAAAAATCGTACAATTGTGACAAGCCCTTCGATGCAGTGTCGCTCATAGGGGTGGACATGTACTTCTACGAGGACGTAGAGTATGAAAGACAGAACAGATCAATTTATTTTAAAATAGGTCAGTTATATCCTTTTTATCATTACGCATTTACACTCGCACACTGCAGTGCCCCAATTACCAGTTGTTAGATAAATTAAATATATTCCAAAATAAAATACGTCCCAATGAATCTTTTCCGTATAATTATTATAATTGATTTATAATAAATAATACTATTACGAGGGCTATGCATTTAATTACTCTGCATATCGATATATTTCACTTTAATTTCAAAATAAGACGTGCTCGTGAAATAAAATCAGTTTTATTTGTACCTACAATGTTTGAGTTGGATACAAATGAACTAAATTTAGAATCTTATTTGCATTTTATTCAAGTTTTTAATACATTGTTTTATTGTTTAAACGATTGTATTTAAAGATCTCTTGCCAAACATTTTTTTTTTCTGCAGGAGGTACCGCGATGTATATAGTAGTTATTTACCCTCCTAGAATTATTTATTCGTAGTCTGTATTTCTGATAGATTGCGTAACAATATGATAACAATTTGATATAATCGTTGTGTGTTGCAGATAACACATATATAACATGTTGGGAAACTCTTTTTCCGGAAGGATCGCTACTATTCCCTAAACCGGAAACGAGCGTCGAACAGGAGGAATTCTGGTTAATCGACATTTCTCGTTAAACTCTATTAAGACTTGGCGGTGGAGGATACGGTGACGTCATCAGCATATGTGGCAGGCTGTATTGGGTCGGATACACCAACCTGTGGTTTTCATCGATAACACCTCCTCTCCATATTTTTTTATTCTGTATGCGCCCACGATACGAACCATTAAAAATTATTATTAAAAATCGTTGTATTTTTACATGTAATTGTGAAATTGGTCATTAATTCTAAGTTAACAAATTACTTGATAATGTATTATACTATTTGTACATATAAGCTAAATAGTATTATGATATCGATACACATATGTATAAATAATATTATTTTATTTTATTTTTTTAATTATTATTATTGTATTATTTAAAGTACTGACAATGTATGTGTAAATATGTTTGTATGAAGTAAAAAGACTTGTTATTGAAATTTTATTTATGCAATAAAGAAAATATTATTATATCATGATTGACATTATTTTCAATTTACATAGAAATCTAAATTATTGAAACCAACTTTTTGCAATATTTGACAATGGAAATTCAGCTAGTATGGTTAAGTTTTGGCTATTAAAAATTGAACATTGTTCGGTCCGTTTAAGTTGAATTACAGTGTCACCGCATATAATTGCTGCTCCAACTCTTTGATTACGTTTCCGGTGAAAATGTTTGTAATGATTGACTTTTTGCTATGATTTCATTGAAACAATTTTGATAAAGTATAGGATTTGTGACTTTTTTCGAGAGTTGATGGAGTTTGAAAAATATTAAAATAGCCCATGGTAACTGAATGCTGATAACTGAGGTCATAAATTGTTCAAAATCAAATATATCTTGTAAATTTAAAAAATATATTTTTGGGAGATGTGGAGTTCTGTAAAATTTTTGGCTGACAGTAGGGATTTCTGCTCTCTTCAATGGACAATGGACACCGAATATAAATTTATACATAACACAGTATTAATAATACTGAATAATCAGTGTATAAGCTTGTAATATAATGATTTAAAAGTGTGTTTCTAATACAATTTTATAATCTTGTAAATATTAATTAATATGAATATATAAATAATAGCTAATAAAAATAATCATATATAAATTTATTGTTTGATTACACATGATACGCTGTTTAGTGGACTAATAATTTCAGAAATTGTTTTATGTTAAGATATTTTACACATATTTATAATTTATTTGAATGCATGTGTTTGATTATAAATTCTCCATTGAGGTTATGGAGTTCCATCTTCTGCAAATCTTCAACAAATATACTATATGTCTATATGTGATATAAACTATCAAATATACTATACTTAAATTGCAAAATCGCGCACGGACGTATGTAGCACACCCATCAGGCTGCTTGGACAATATTATGTCATCTGTAAAGCAGCCGTCCACGTAGACATTTTTAAGAAAGATGTTTCTTTTTTCATCTTCAATACGGTAGGTATATTTGAGCAAGGACGTATATTATAATGAATTAATTTATCAGGATTAAGACTATACGATATAGAAGCGACAATATTGTTTTATTTTGCTCATTAGACATACTTGAAATGGCGAAAAAATGTGCAATGGTACTACTGTAGTAAAGTATACAGTGAATTCATATTCAGACCCTCATCGCTCAGAATCGTCTTTCATATACAATGATTTTATATCATTGAATTCAAACTTAACAAAATCCATTACAGTGGCCCCACTTGACACCTACTCTACAGCAGAGCGGTACCCAACTTACCGACCTTTTGTTAATTTTGCTTTTAAATAGGTCTAAAATCATTTTTAATACAATTAAGGTCCCGAGCTAATTTTAGATTTCTGTGGTATATAAAACTCCAGATAATGATAAAATATGTGCAGTTATTAATGAGTAATATATTATAAATTATTATTCGCTCGTCTGTTAGTCATTGACCTATCGAAATAATTATTTTCTTTATAGCATTATTATTCATTAGTTTGGACGATGACATTTAGTGACGTCCAAGATGATTAATACAATGATTATTAAATACGCAGCCGAATGAGCTGTTATCAGATTGTGACTAAAAATGTCCGTTCAGTTTGGGAGACACACCAAAACCTCCCACACACATACACACACATAGCCAAACAACATGGCAGCATATATTTACTAATTCCGGGAAAAAACTTATAATAACTAACAATTTGTATTGTGAAATTTTCGGTAGTGTGGGCAAACGTTATGCTCGTGACACGTGAGCCAGCAGCAGTTGCATTGATCGTGGTTACTTTAAAAGTTAAACGAATGACCGACCGGAATGGAAGTGCAGATCGTACGCGTGTCATGGTATATAGTGTCTGACGTTTGAAATTTTTAATTTTGTACTGTTTTAAAAATAATCACCTTACACCTATTATATTTTATTATTACAGACCAGGGTGGTATATCATATATAGTAGTTGCGTGATCGAACAGGTAGTCTTTTAGCATTATATACATTTTAATTCGTTTTGTTTAACTCATTGTTATATATAAAAAAATCATACAGTCAACAACTATAGTACAGTCACATCGTCGACATGCAGATATCTGGCAGATAATCCATATGTTTTGATTTTTATAGGTCCACTGGTATATTGTTGAGTAACTATGCATTTTTTCATTTTTATTATTATAAACGAAAAATGAATTTAAACGTCCATTTGAGTGGTTTTTTAAATGTGCTTAAGAAAAAAGTTACTATTGAACCCGTATTTTGCGACATGAGTTGTGTATTTTATGAAATTTAAAAAAAATGTAAATTTTATTTATTATTTAGAATTTAGACTTTTCAGTTGAAAAACTTTGAACTCGATAGTGTAAATAATTGAAAATAAGGCGTGCATAGTATACCTTTATCGAATTATGGTTGAATTTGAATAAAATAATAAACAATATATAAAATGTACAAATTTAAATCTAGTACCTACTACCTACAGATGTTCATTATTTCGTGTACTTTGTATACAAACCGTTACGTCATATAGTTTTGTAATTTGTTAGTATTTGAAATTTACTCGTGTCAGTATGACAATACGAGTATCTCGTGCAAGACGAAATCTCCGTCGACTATAATTGTATAATTGGTATAATTGAATATTACATTTCCATGTTGTGGTTTGCAGCAGGTGTTACCTATAACGGACATAATTTACCGTGAAGCGGCGATAACATACTTTTAAAGTCAAAAATGTTCCTTAGACTTATGCCGCGGCCGTTTAAAATTTGCTGGCTGTTCAATGGTTGATTTTGGCCATTGGCTGGCAAACCATTTTTTCAAAACCCATTCAAGAATCAAGCAATACACGTCAACGGGCTCGATAAACGCCGATCTACGATAAAGAGGTATATGTGATTATTTGATTATTTTTTTTTATAATATATTAAATTCAATATCATATTATTATTTAGCCTTAACCTAGGCATAAATTATTAAATAAGTCTGGGCAAGCTTAGTATTTTTTTTTTTCATTCGGTAAGTTAAGTTCATGTCAAATATATAGCATTTTACCTAAGTTCAAAGTTACTTTACTTTTTTAACTTTTAAAAGTTACTTATTAGTTACATTTTTCTAAAGCATAAAAAAAAAAATGTACAGTGACTTTACTACACAATACAGATAAAATTAGATGCCATCTTACAATAATTTGGCCCTACTAAAAGAAGTTATTAAATATTTTGGGGTTGATTTTTGATACGTAAATGTCAAACTAAGTTTTTTTTTGTGTTATTGTTAGGATATTTGAAATTAATGTGTTGTGTTATTAAAGTTATATTTATATATTATGTTATTTTAATACCTTATGGTCGTATAGTCCACAGTGCATTTCAGTATCATACATTTCAGCGATCTACAGTTAAGTGTTTATAAAACAAATGACATTTACAATTTATATTTTATTTATTTTTTGTGTTAAGCGACGATTTGGTAAAAAACAAAATCGATTTTAAATCTATCAGGAAAACAATTAATTTATCGTGACTATACAATAATTAGCTGATTAGTAACAAGCTACTTCAAAATATCATAAAAAAAAAACATCAAATCGTTAAGTTGGAAGTTATTTTTAAACCTAGGCATAAATTTTGTCTGGACATTGTGATTCACCCGGTCATAGGCTTTCGAAGAGTCCAAACAAATTACATAAACTTGAACGTAGAACTGAAAATACTCATCCATGAGGTATTTAGTGAAAGTCATTTATTTGCGTATCAACGGCGAACGTCCGAGTCGTCCGTGCTCGAAACGGAAATGGTCTGCTTGACAGAAATGTCGCCACTGAGCTCCCGTTAGTCGTTACCTAGGCCCGAAATGACTCGCACCACTGGGCAAGACCCACTGAACTTGGAGAAGGGTGACCGCCGTATATATGCGTACTTAATATACTAGATAGGCCGCGGCACGGATCGTGGCCGCCGACGTAACCCGTACTTCACCCAAACCCAGTAGACAGTGGTACTAATTTTATTGGTACCACGTACTGCGCCCGAGCTGCTGTACCGCGAACAATACGAATACCATCAATAAGGCATTACATATCAAATTTTGGTCTTCCTTTTTTTCGTGTTAGCATACCACGCATTCGACCGTTTATACTATTTCGTTTAGAGTTGGGGGGGGGGTATGAATACGAAATATTTGAAAAAGCGAGGAAAATCGTTTCATACCTAATACCACGTAAAATCTGTCGAGATCGTTTCGGTCACCCGCCACTTTTCGTGTCACCGACTATAATTAATATTTTATGGGCACGTAAACATTGTCAACAAACCTATATATCTCAGGAGGGGTGGTCTCCTCCCCTATTGTAATATTATGATGGTATAGGTGTTGGTGGTTGATCTAGATAGTCTGGTGAAATTTAACATTGTTCAATTATAATAATGACTAAATGAGTATTGTATTATTGAAATAACTCATGATGATTACACGATAACAGGATATTCCAATCAACGCAGATAATGATTTCAAATGTTTTTTTTATCTTATTGTCCATTAATAATCTTATGCAACATAGGTACAGTCATAAACATTCAACCGAACCAGTATTAACATCCTACTTTTTTGAATAGTCGACAAAAAAAGGGTAAATTACATACGGTTATAGAAAAAATTTAGATAAATCAATATCTACATATTTTAAAAGTGTTTGGTAATGTATTATAGAATCCGAAAAAAATGTGACATAATAATTATTGTTAATCTTCATGGTAAACAAATAAATAAATTTAAATATGTTTACATTTATGTACTTCAAAACACGTTTTTATGATTTGTCATTATTTCATTAATATTAAATATAATAAACATTACATATTTTGGGAATGAGTTTCCTATAATTGTTAGCGATCGAATCGTATTATTCATCGTATTATTGGGTGGTATCGCGACTATAACATTTTCTTTTATATTATATCCTATAGGTACCTACGTGTGATAATTTTGTGTCACAAGTCAGTCGCGCATCGAAAATTGTACCGCACACGGCGAGCGATTCTACAACTATGACTCTAATAAAGTCATACAGTCTACTTAAAGTTTTCAATGATTTTATTTAAAGCTTATTCCTAACGGTCTAACAATAATAATTTTAGCCCATCACTACATTCCCAATGATAATAATAAATAAAACTAAACATTACAAATAATATTCATTAATAATAATATAATATTAAAATGTAATTTTTTTCCATTACAATAGAAATATGGACATACTTATGGACCTAATGATCACCTCTACAACCTTTCAGCGACCACGGCTGGTCCCGAGCATAGACATATTATTAAGAAAATATTTATTATTATTGATATATATATATATATATATTACATTTTTATAATTATAATTATTTATATTTATTAATATGTTTATGGTCACGAGTGGACGAGTACACTTTTTAAATTGTTATAAGATCACTAAAAAAATCCACGCCATAGTCATTGCCAGTATTTTAAATTATACAACAATTCATATTATATATGTCATCACTTATAATATTATTCACAAACTATAATATATATAGATATAATTATAATATACACTCCATATGTTTCAGGTGGTACAGAACTCATTGTGACACAACCTTATGTTCAACGACTGCTTCATGAAGATTCCCCGGTGACTGAACAGCCGGACAAGGGGCGAATTGGACCCTGCATCCGCACGCTCTAGACACGCTCTAGGCACCGCTGCTTCCGCTGTACCGGAACGACATCGCCATGTCAGCGGACGGAGCGACGTCGCCGATCGGCACCCGACAGTCGTTGTCACCGCCACGCCGCGCCGTCGATGCACATCGCCGAGTCCTTCGCGGCGGCCACTTCGATGGCCAACAACCTGCACCGGCAGTACAAAGACCAAACCGTTCACCATCGAGAGCAACGTCACTCCGGGTGGCGCCTACAGACGTCACTCGTCGTTCGACGACGAACGAGGAATAACCTGAAATAATAATTACATTAAGTTTTAATTTTTTTCCTATAGTATTATACTTGTAATGATTATGGTTAGCCAATCGTTTTATATATTACACTATCTTATTTTAAACGTTAACCATTGTTGAATATTATTGTCAGTGTGAATTTATTTATTTATATTAACTATGGTTCTTTGATTTACTTATTATAAGGAAATACACAACATGCCACTTCGTATATAATATCGTATGTCAATTTATGGTATTCTTACAACTAGTCAACACCAAGCAGTATGAATTGTTTCACATCATATTTTATTCCATACCCAGTACTTATGCAGAACAATGTACTTGTGTCACTCAGATGAGTGGTAGATTTTCAAAAAAATATCGAAGTGGTCTAGGAAAAAAATGCATGACTTAAAGTATTTACACATATATAATAAATATTATTTAAATTCTAATTCTTTAAATTCAAATATTATATTATTTAAATGTGTATTCTGACAGGTAGTAGCACATATGCTTCTATTAATTATATCAAATTATTGAACACATTTTAAAGATTTTAAAATTGATTTAGTTTTGTAACTAAGAAATTATTTGTAAACAAAACTTTTTAAATAACGACATTGTGTATTTAAATGAAACAGTCAAGTTTTAAAATTACATATTCTTTTGATAAATAAATATCTACATATTTTAAAACTGTTTGGTAATGTATTATAGAATCCGAAAAAAATGCAATAAAATAATTATTTACAACAGTGTAAAACAAATAAATACATTTAAATATGTTTTATACAATTAATTTAACAATAAAAATGTTGACTTATAAATAAGTAATAATTTTGAGTTTGAATATTACATTTTTTTTTTGGCAAATCAATATCTATATTAAAAGTGTTGGGTAATGAATCCGAACAAATGTGTCATAATAACTATTATTAATATTCATGGTAAACAAATAAATACATTTAAATATGTTTACATTTATGTACTTCAAAACACGGTTTTATGATTTGTCATTATTTCATTAATATTAAATATAATAAACATTACATATTTTGGGAATGAGTTTTATATAATTGTTAGCGATCGAATCGTATTATTAATCATATTATTGGGCCCTATCACGACTATTACATTATCTTTTATATTATATCCTACGTGTGATAATTTTGTGTCACAAGTCAGTCGCCCATCGAAAATTGTACCGCGCACAGCGAGCGATTTTACAACTATAACTTTAATAAAGTCATAGAGTCTATTTAAAGTTTTCAATGTTTTTATTTAAAACTTATTCCTAACGGTCTAACAATAATAATTTTAGCACATCACTACATTCCCAATGATAATAATAAATAAAACTAAATATCACAAATAATATTCATTAAAAATAATATAATATTAATATGTAATTTTTCTCCATTACAATAGAAATATGGACATACTTATTTTGACTTAAATTGTATAGATGCACAAAGAAAAAAATGTATATATTTTTTGTACTGTAAACATATTTCTTCACTGGTATTGTCGTATGATAAAAAAAAGTCTTATAGGAGTTACAATAAATACAACTTTGAAACTGAATTTACAACTATATTATGTACTTACACTTATAAGTAATCAAATAGTTCAAAATCCGTCCAGAGTCAACCACTAAAATTGATCTACAGAAATCGAATTATGTTTTAGACATTTTTTTTTACCTAAAATTAAA